>OX328125.1:95486759-96169259 GCA_946811695.1 Gonocerus acuteangulatus | reverse complement strand
CTACTAATACGATTTTTTTTTTTTTTTTTTTAAAATGAAGCAATCAAGATTTTCCCAGTAAAGGAATATCAAACAATATCGATATAAGTAATGCACAGCAGACTAAAATTATTTTATTTTCAATAAAGTAAGCTATTAAAAATATTGAGAAAATAAATTGACAGAAATAGCGCCTTCTAGGATAATACTAGGCAACTACTAGATCTGTCAAGTAATGCGGGGTAGCCTACCCTAAAGCTAACGGGCGTACCATTCCTCTCGTTTTATCAGTTCTTTCTCAGAGTCCAACTGAGTTTCAGTCATTTTAGTGTGTTTCACAATAATGTTTATTTGGAGAAAAAGTAAAGAAATTGATTTTCATGCAGTGCATGATTTCGACATATCAAGTTTTAATATTTTGTCATTTAAACTTGTTGCTGTTCGTGCTGTTACCTTGAATTTATCAACTCTTTTTACTGTTATGCTTCATATTTTACTATTTAATTAGAAGTAACTGAACGGGGGCGGGGTCTCCTCGTTTGGGATTGAGACCGGAACGTTCTAACACAGAAGATTAAACAAACGAAATCTTTATTTTCGATTTTATAAGCACTGATTTCTAGGAATGGTATCGTCCAGTCTGATGATCCTCCACATTACCTCCGAAAACGCTCAGAAACAACATTAACTCATGAACTCATAAGCATTGTTCATTAAACAATAATTTGAAAAAAGCTTTTGACTTTAATAATTATTTCATACAGTAGATAGCACCAATGTTTGCCTTCTCCTCATCTTTTATCCAGACTTATATTGTTTATTAGTACAGATTTCGAAAATATGGAGAAAAACATTGTAGTAAATCTTAATAAATTCATCAAATAAAAAACTTTTTTATAAAAACTTCGGTAAAATGAAACCAAACCATGATTACACTTATAATTTCGAAACTGTAGTTCTCGTTGAATTCAGCGTGTTTATCATAATTGTTAATATATTTAATAGTAAACACAACTAGGAAATTAAAAGATTTGCGTGGACTCTCTAATTTATTTTTTTTTAAATTACATCTCGAGTTACATTATGGAAATGCGCTAGGATGACGCTGTTTATGCAAGTCTTGCTGGTATAATTTGATGGGTGGTTTATTATTATTATTTATTTATTTTTTGCAATATTTACACAGAGGCTCTTTATTAGTATGGATTAAACTTAGCTGATGTAATCTTAGATGTTTATTTATTTCAGATTGATTAAACGGCTATAGTATAATATTAACAATAATAATAAATATATAAAAATGAATAGTTTTTATTCTCTTGGATTAATGTCAGTTGGTGATCTTTATGATAACGCTATATGTCATATGTATAAGCTTCAGAGTCCCACTCAATCATTTTTATAATTCATGTAAGAAAAAAAATACATTAAATCATATTTATAAATTTTTTCGAATAATAATAAGACATGAAATGTATATAGTTCTGCCAGTGTGCAGCCTTTCATAAGGTGGCAAACAATGAGAATCGTATTATAATACTGACAAGTGGTCTATCCCGTAAAAACATACCCGAGCATAGAGACATACGTTTGGACTTAATCTGGATGCACCAATTACAAGACGCACATTTGTATGATTCGAGCCTAGTATTTCCAGTTTGCTGATTCTGACTGACGAACATCCTGAACTACCTTCATGAACTCGACTCAATTCAAGTCCAAAACTCGAGTACGCATTAAAGATTTTATCTTCGAGTGTCAACGCTCTTCGGTTCGGGGTCCTAGACCGTCCCTTGAATTTGTATTAATTTATTGATGTGTACCTACAAAGGGTACCTACAAAATCAGGTGGTCGGAGCATTATAATAACCACACTGTCTCCCTAGTGTTCCAATAACGAGAAGAGACGCGTTCTCGAACTGTGAATAGTGTTGTACTTAGTACACTTCCTTGTTGTACGCCACGTTCTTGAAGGAATTTAATGGATTTTGTGACTCTTGAGTGTTTATTTGGTAGAAAATTGATTAAAAAATGCACGAAGTTTCCATGAATATGCCCGCTAGCTACATTTCGCAGAATAGTCCTATAAATATCGTTATAGCACTTCTTGTAAATTTTTTGTATATAAAAACTAATATTTCCTGACTTTGCTGACTAGTAAAAGTAGTCTTATTTTAAACTTGAAGATTGCCAGCTTAACCTGATACGCCAGTCTCTCTAGAGCATATCCTGCTCCGGTGTAACACTGACAGTGAACAAGGAAGAGTTACTATCCTGGTTTCATGTATAAATTATGCACGTAACAACAAGTCTATTTGCAGCCCTGTCTTCTGCAAGTAGCTGCAACTGGTCGCACTTCTCTGGGGAGGAATTAGCTGTATAGTGAAAGTCATTATGTAAAACAAGGATGGATAATAATAAGAAGCAAAGGTTTCGAATCTAGCCTGAAGGGACTGGTGGAGGTTTACTTCTGGATACGCCAATGGTTGTAATTGGAATCTGCAAATAGATTCTGTCAGGCAATTATCTTAGAGTTGATTGGTCTACAGAAATGAAGTCCGACGTGCAAGAACTGCGAAATCATAGCGTTTTTTCTAAATAATTATTACATCTGGTGTAACAAAACAGAAACTCCAAGAATCTTTTAATTAATCTAACGTCATCCAATCGAAGTATACGTCTGAATCGTTTGTGTACGATTTCTTTTATAGATTTCCCAATTTTCCACGCCACATCCCATTTACCACAATGTATCGTGCATATTGATGTACCCAAAGTCAAACTTCTTCTTCTAGTTGTTATACACATTTCGTGAAACTATAAACAATTATTGGCCTCGAATTAGCACGCAAACTTATATTTTCGTCGTCTCATTAAAATTTTCCCTAATTTATAATATGACTCATCAATCAAATAGATAGACGTATTGCGGTATAATTTATTTAACCACTGCTCCGCATTGTGCACTACAAATTGCCAGATTTATTTTAATAACAATTTCCAAGAAATATAAATAAAACCGAGAGCAGAATGAATAGCTCCTGCTGGATTTATACATTTATGGAAGATATGAGATTCTTGATGCAAAGCCAAATCCATCAAGAATAGCCGTTCTCTGACTAAGCCTCCAGAAAATGGAATCTGTAACAGCTTTTTATATTTCACTAGAATGAGCATGGACTCTGTAGCATCTCATGTATATTAATTAAATCATAAGGCATTAACATATGTTTTGTAATTATTAAGTGTTTCGTAATTAACAGATGTTATGTAATTATCTAGTGTGTTTATTATGGTTATCTGAAAAATATATTATTATTCATTCTTTGATCAACAATTCTGTATTAGTATTTATACCACATAATGGCGACGAGGGGAAAAACTAAACGTGCAAGAAGAAGAAAACAGCAAGTAAGTGACTATGAGTTAGATAGTGAAAGTGAAGTGGAAGTGTGTTCAGACATGATAACATTGACACTGAAGGAGTTTAATGTAGACTCATTTAATCCAACCACAGAAGATTGGGAATATTGGATAAAGAGGTTCAACATAGCAACAAGGGCATGCGGAATGCAGGATGATAACCTGAAATCAAACTTTCTACTGGCAAAAATGAGTTGTGATCCTTTTAAATATTTGGTGGATTATTTTTATCCTCAAGATGTTGAAAAGGTAACAACAAAAGAATTGATATATGTTCTTTCCAAACATTATGGACGGCAAGACAATTCTTTGTGTGAAAGACTCAAATTCAACCAGCTGCACAGGTATGACAATGAACGTCTTTGTGATTTCATTGCTAGATTAAGATCCCAGGCGGCCAAATGTTCATTCAAGGATTCACTAAAAGATCACATGAGAGATCAGTTAGTATTCGGCATAAATTCTGGCGATTGGCAACAAGAAATTTTGAGAAAGTATCCATCAGCTGAAAGTAGTTTCGATGAAATTGAATACTTCCTGATGATTCTTGAAAACGCTCAAATCCAACAAAATACTATGCTACAATGGGAACATCGAAAATTCAGTTCAGTTAATGCTGTAGTGACCAACAAGCGAGGCAGTCCATTGGGAGACAAACCGAAGATCACATTAATAAAAGGGAAAGATTGTTTCAAGTGCGGTAAGAAAATGCATAGAAAACTTCAAGATTGCCCTGCTTTTGGCTCAGTCTGTAATTATTGCAAATCGTTGAATCACTGGGCTCGCGTCTGTTTGAAAACGGGCTCTGTAGTAGTGGCTAAAGAGTCTAGGAATATGAATAGAGTAATCAAGACCGACAGCTGTACTTCGGACAGTGAGTCAGACCACCAAAATGTTAGCAACATAAGAAATGTGCGGGTGGGTTCGGAAGCTTACTTGAAGGTAAAAATTAATGGTAAAGAGGTTGAAATGTTATACGATTCTGGAGCGGCGAAGTCTGTGATTAGTGAGTCTATATGGCGACGTATAGGTGCACCAAAGCTGAAGAAATCGTCCAGTCTGTTAGCATATACTGGATTGGCGCTGGAAACTCTGGGCAACACCAAGGTAAAAGTGGAGGCTTTCAACAAAACCCTCATGTTACCAATTACGGTGGTAAAAGAAGAGGATGTGCCACTGTTTGGTATGAAGTGGATCTTGGCATTCAACCTTCCCTTGCCTCCAGGGGCAACAGTTCGTAAAATTGGGGCAGATCAAATAGTAGAAAAAACATTGGGGGGTGAGAAGTTGTGTGGAGATGTTTCAGCTCTCTTACAGCTATATAAAGAATTATTCAGGGATGGTACTGGAACCATTAATACAACAAAAGCAGTCATACATTTGAAAGAAGGAGCAGTACCGATCATTTTCAAACCAAAAGATTGCCATTTGCTTTGCAACCTATTGTCGAAAAAGAGTTGCAGAGGCTGGAGGACGAAGGAATTCTAGAAAGGGTTGACCCTATGATCACACCAATTGAGTGGGCCTCACCGATTGTGGCAATTACCAAGGCTAATGGAAAAGTAAGAATATGTGCTGACTTCAAAGTAACGATCAACAAATACATTCATTCTGATTTTCATCAATTGCCAACTGTGGAAGAGCTGATGGCAAAACTATGTGGAGGAAAGTTTTTTTCTGTTGTGGATCTTAAGGATGTCTACTTGCAGATGATTGTGGAAGAAAATTCTAGGAAGTACACTACAATTGCAACACATAAAGGATTCTATCAATACAAGAGAATGCCTTTTGGAGTTTCTTTTGCACCTGGGCTGTTCCAACGCACAATGGAACATATTTTAACAGGGTTGCCAGGAGTAGCATGCTTACTGGATGACATAATAGTGACCGGAAGTGATAGAGCTGAACATTTAAAACGGCTCGGAATGGTTCTCGAAAGATTGAAACAAGCAGGCTTGCGCATTCAAAGTTCTAAATGTATAAGGTTTCAAGAGCAAGTTGTTTTTCTCGGACATCAAATTGATAAAACAGGAATTCAGCCTACCAAGAATCATGTAAAAGCAATGTTAGAAATGCCAGAACCTACTAATGTGAAAGAACTTCGAGCGTTTTTGGACGCTATAAACTATTACAGTAAGTTCATTCCACATTTACAAGGACAGTGCGTATTGCTTCATGAACTTCTCAAGAAAAACGTTAAATGGAGATGGACAGCTGTAGAGTCTGGAATTATTAACAATCTAAAAGCACTCTTAACATCTGCTCCAGTTCTGGCCCACTACGACCCAACGCTGCCCCTAATAGTGGCCTCAGATGCAAGTGACAAGGGGGTAGGTGCGGTTCTGTCCCACAAGTTTCCAGATAACTCAGAAAGGCCAATTGCATATGCATCAAGAACATTGAGGAAATCTGAATGTAACTATTCGGCGCTTAACAAAGAAACGCTGGGAATTATTTTCGCCCTTTCGAAATTTCGGCAGTATTTGCTAGGGCGACATTTTGTGCTGAGAACTGATCATAAACCATTAGTCTATTTGTTGGGGCAAAACACGGGAATACGTAAGCTTGCAGCAAACAGGCTTACCAGATGGGCTCTGGTTTTAGCGTCATTCGACTATGAAATTGAACACCAGGCAGGGAAACTTAATGCGCCTGCAGACGTATTATCCCGCCTCCCACTGAGAGAACTAAATAGGTCACAGGAAGAAGAAGATGGTAACAGTTTTGGAAAGAAAATTCTGCAGCTCAGATTAGATGATCTAGCTTTAAGTAAAAAGTTGCTGAAGCAGGAGACGAAATGTGATACACTTTTGTCACAGGTTGTGAAGTACGTGAAAATAGGTTGGCCAGACACAAAGATTTCTTTACCTGCAGAACTTCACACATACTTTGAAAAGAGAAATGAAATGTCAATAGAAGAGGATCTGTTATTATGGGGTGGAAGACTGGTGATTCCGGCAAGAATTCAAAAATCGGTCCTTGGGATTTTGCACGAAGGGCACCCGGGAATATCAGGGATGCGGGCAGTTGCAAGATACCATGTCTGGTGGCCAAATATTGATCGCGATATTGACTCTCACGTTCATAGCTGTTCATCATGCCATAACACAGAATGAAAGAACCCGAGGTACCGCTGTTCTCATGGAGTGTGCCCTCAGAAGCGTGGAGCCGTCTACACATTGATTTCTGTGGTCCTTTCGAAGGAAAATATTGGCTGATCTTGGTGGACGCCACAACTAAGTGGCTCGAGATTGAGCCAATGGAGCGACTGACTTCAGAGAAGACCATTCGCATATTGAAGAGTATTTTTGCTAGGTTCGGGATTCCTCGAACCTTAGTAAGCGACAATGAAACACAATTCACGAGCATTGAATTTCAACAATTTTCTCAGAGGCACAACATCAAGCACGTCACTTCAACGCCTTACCACCCAAAGACAAATGGGTTAGCAGAGCGTGAAGTTGGGACTTTTAAGAAGAGAATGAAAGCATCAAGACCAACAAGAGATCTGAATACCCGGTTAGCAGACTTCCTTTTCTCGTATAGAAATACACCACAAAGAACTACAGGGCGAGCACCTGCTGAACTCATGTTGGGTAGGCGGTTGCGGAGTCGACTCGACCTTATCAAACCTGATGATAGAGGAACAGTGGACGATTCCCCAGTGGTACAGAAGGTACAGCATGACAGGAAAGCTAGGCCACGGCCGTTTGAAGAAGGGGAGTCTGTCTGGGTTTGGCACCCTCAAAAAGAACAATATGTCGCTGGATGTATAGTGAAGAAGAATGGGGAATACTCATTCCTTGTTAAGATGGAAGGAGGCGAAGTTCGGAGGAAACATGCAGATCAGCTAAAAATTAAAACAAACAGAATATCAGTTTAGAAAGAGGAGGGGGAGAAGAAAACGAAAACCAAAAGATTAGAAACAGGAGGGGGAGAAGATGTAGCATCTCATGTATATTAATTTTTTTTGTAATTATTAAGTGTGTTTATTATGGTTATCTGAAAAATATATTATTATTCATTCTTTGATCAACAATTCTGTATTAGTATTTATACCACAGACTCCAAACACACATATCGTCGCTACAAATGCAAAGTATCGAATGTGAAAATCACCACTTTTCAGAGTGGAAGAGCATTTATTCATAACTTTTTTTTGGACTGTCAAATATTCGGCAGCTTTGACCTTTTGATAGTGGAATACTTTCCCTTTAATGGAGTGATCTAAGATTCAAGAATTTGCCGTACATAAGTCCAGCAAAAATTAGTAAAGATTCACAATGAAAGATGCATTTTTTCACATTCGTTAATTTGCATTTGTGTCGACGATATCAGCTGTTGTTAATTGAATACTCATAACCACTAGAAGAAAAGCTACCTGCTACAGCTAGTTAGCTGGTGTTAGTTACTGAAGTCAGCTGTATATGTTTGATATGACTAACTGTTAACATCAGCTGATAGCCTCAAAAGGACAAGTTATTAGGTTCAACCAGCAAAAATTTAATCTATTATCTAAGTCATAGGTAGATAGCTTTAACCTACTAGCTAATATATGGTTAAAACTACAGAACAACATAAAATGACGACAGGTCCAAAGAAAACTCTCTAAACCATATCCTCTAATGAAAATGAAAACATCACTCCGACCTTCACTTGTAGCACTACTTTACAAGACCCTGATCCTCCCAGTACTGGATAGACGCCTGTCCTGATTGACATGGACCAATCCGCCGAACATCTCACGACATTATTCACAGAAAGTCCTGCTGATTCCAGGCGACGCTTCTGGCTTCCTTCGCATCACCACGCTCCATCGAGAGATGAGAGTTGATCCTCTCGCTCGGTAAAAAATAACTTACCCGAAAATACCACGAAAAACTGGTTCCCCTTCTGATGCCACCATCTAACACCTTGGAGAACCCATAGCTCGAAGCCCGAAGCCAAGGCTGTATCAAGATGTTTTAATTTGTCATTCCATTGGGCGTATAAATCCTTCCTCTGCTACATATCTATCAGTGCTTTAGGACTGGATATAAACCTGAAACCAAATATTTAAACACGCAATTTTGCTTTGAATACTATAACACGCACAATAAAACGTTTAATTCGGAAGATTTGTGCTAATAAATACAGCTAATTCAATATCCCCTCCCCCTATTATCTGCAACTTACTGCGGGGTCGAATTTTTAAAGATATATATTGCTCATTCCTAGTCTCTGATTGTTGGATATATATATAAATCACGTGTCTGTCTGTTTGTTTGTTCCTTATACAAATCTACACCGTTTGACCGATTTTGACCAATCTTGGCACACAGGTAGGTCTTGATACGAGAAATCTCCTTGGCTAGGTCAAAATAGTCAAATTTCTAAATTTGGTCAAAAGGTCAATAGTTTTGTTCAAGAAAAATTGGCTACACTGAACCATTCAGATTGTGACGGCCATATTGAATCGACAGCAGGCTCTGCTACTGGCCTCTGTTGGCTGTTAGAAGAAGTGCTGTTGTGCTGGCGTCTGCCGGTATCATTATGAACTAAAAGAAATTCACATCGTTTGACCGATTTTCGTAACTGTGTACAGACAACTAGGTATCAAGTAGTCTTGATACGGGGAGAGTCATAGACAGAAAGTAGGTGTAGCATGGCACACTGGGTAACAGCTAGTATTTTTTTTTTTTTTTTTTTTTTTTTTTTTTTTTTTTTTTTACGGCGCACCTACAGCTAGGTCATTAGCGCCGACATCCAGGGTGCAGCCAGGAATTTTACCAGCGAGCCGTAGGATGATAAAATTCCTGCCGGATGTTAGGAATCGAACCCACCATCTCCCGCTTATGAATCCAAGGCGCTAGCCATTAGACCACCAACAGCTAGTATTAAATAAAAATTAATATTGATGTTTTTTGTGACTCAAATTTTAATAAAACGTAATGTAGAAGAAAATATCTATAATATCAAAAATAAAGAAAGAATTGTAAATAAAAAGATATACGCCGTAAAAAAAAAAAAAATGTATTTGTACTATCTATTTTACCGCTGACCTATCACACCGATGATTCTAATGATTAAATCTTTAGTCATGACGTGGCCCTTGTTGGATTCTGTAGCAGGTAGGCTGTGATATAGAATAGTTTAGCTTCTGATGAGGCGTCCACTGGGCTTGAAACTCTACAGAAAGCTGTGTAATTTGCAGGTTATTTTTTCCAACCTAATAATTAATAAACAAAAATAATTTCATAACTAACCCCGATTAATATGTTGTAGATACGATATGTAATATGCATTGTCTCAAATCTTTTTGAAGTGTTCATGTGTTATTGTAGTATGTTTATGCTTCCCAGGAATAAATTTGAATCATAGCTTGAGTAGCGACGGAATTACTTTGGCCTTTGGATGGAAATACCCGCATAAAGAGCTATCCTAAAGTGCAGGCTTGTTGCTCCGACAAGACATTAATCAAAGGGTATTACTAGAACTCGAAGGAATCCGGTAAACAGTAAACATGAAATGAATATAATGCAAGGAATTGCATTGGGGAAGATATATCGAAGGAGAGAACCAAATAGATTTTGCAATGTGTCTCTTTTAACGAGAAAATATGCTCTAGAAATTAGCTTCATGACGTCATCATGGTAGATTGTAGTTATAAATATCTTTATGACTAATAATCTAAATTAAATAAAATGCGGTTGCAATTGACTCCCGAAATTTATGAAATTGCTATTTTTAGCGCGGTTCCTCCCACCTTCCCCCGCTTATAAGATTGACCCCCCCATTTTTCTCCCACAATTTTTGGAATTTAAAAACGAAACTTCTTGGGTCTTAACGTGGTCAAATGAACTTTCATTGGACCTAATGCACAGACCCCTCAACTTTATCCAGTTCTTCTCCAGAGACCCTAACTCTGGAATCTCCAATGGAAAGGCGTTATTTTTATGCGGGATTATTGTAGAGAATTGTATTTTATGTCGATTTTATATCAGTCATTTTTTCGCTAAAGCGCACCAATGAGTAACAAATTGCCAAAAACCGATAAAACCCTTGTTTTTCGTCACTTTTCTGCTAATAACGTAGAAAGTATGCCCGTAATGAAAAAAGTAGTTGATATAAACGTTGTTGAGGATTACATTTACTTTCTAAAAAAAACCTTTAAATGCCTAAAATGTTAATAGGAATGGAGCAAAACACACTTTTGTTTTTGAAGTTTTCAGAAAAGTTTATTATCAACGTGATCTACGCTTCAGTAAAACTTAATAAACATTTCCTAAACTATTTTTGCTCCACCTTGTTTTGAATTTAAGAACGGTAGAAGAAAAAATCAAATCCAATTACTTTATAAAGACATTAAAATAATAAATTAAAGCAATAGAACTCATCTAATGATTAGAATTTCGTAGTATTTTTTTTCGTGTTGGACGATTTTTTTTTATTTTTTTGTTTTTTTACGGCGCCTTGACATCTAGGCCATTAGTGCCGACATCCAGGGTGCAGCGAGGAATTTTCCCAACGAGCCCTGGGATGATAAAATTCCTGCCGTCGCACAGAGGGGCCAAACGTTTTCGTTTTTCAAAAAGGCTACAGCCTCCAAATCTTAACCGATTTGAATGTATTTTTTTAAAAATGAATATATACTCATCGATATAATATACTGCAGTTGTTGTAACAAGTTAATTTCCTAAATTGTTATCTGCCTTAAAACAATGATGTTTCCATTTGATAATAAGGGCCACCTTCATGCCTCGAGATCAAGAGAAATATCGGGAAAGTGTTTTCATTTTCAATTTCAATTCTGCCTTCGAAGTAGGGATTCTTGTATTTCTAGTCGAATATGTATGTTCTTCCGTCAAATCGTAAAATAATTTTGTAAAATGGTCATTGTGTTCCGAACAGTAGATGAATCTGTCGATTATTAACATTATTAAAACCAACTGGATAAATAAATTAATAGTTCTTGTGACAAAATTGCCATCTGCCAGTTATGACCAGATGAAAAAGATATTGATGAATTATTATAAGATAGTGACCCTATTTTTCAATATATTCGTCTGTGGCAGAAGGTCAATTTTATAAAAACACACTTTCTTTTTTCTGTACTCTTTTATTTGGCTCTACATGTTTCACGTCGCTGTGACGCCTCTTCAGGAGCACTTAATCTAAATAAAATAAAACATGGTTACAGCCTATCCATTAGAGAACCTTCCGCAGGTAGGGCCACGTCTGGACTGATAAGATCAATCATGTCTACTAGGTATCAGCTGTTTAAAATCGATAGAACTTCTTTTGGAAAATCGACATTTACCCTAAAACTATCGATTTTAAACAGCTGATACCTAGTAGACATGATTGATCTTATCAGTCCAGACGTGGCCCTACCTGCGGAAGGTTCTCTAATGGATAGGCTGTAACCATGTTTTATTTTATTTAGATTAAGTGCTCCTGAAGAGGCGTCACAGCGACGTGAAACATGTAGAGCCAAATAAAAGAGTACAGAAAAAAGAAAGTGTGTTTTTATAAAATTGACCTTCTGCCACAGACGAAGATATTGATGAAGAAAGAGTAGATACAGTCAAAACAAACGGAAAACATTCTGCCTGTATATGGCCATGAAGATCAGCAATTGATAATATTTGACATTTTTAAAAAAACATGACTCCCGGTGGCCGTGGTTCGATTCCCACTAGAGCTAGGGGCTTTTTTTTATGAAATAAAAATATAGACTTTATCCCTATCCGGGCCAGAAAATTGTGGTAACCTGTAGATAACTCGCCCCAAAAGTTTATATAATGTATAATAACTTTAAAATTTATACAAGTGAAGTACATAATACCTGACTTATAAAATTCTCACCCTTCAACAGGCAATAGGTCCCAATTAAAAAAAAAAATCAGTCCCGTAACAGGCCACGAGGGCTCTGAAGGGCAGACACTATAGAGGTATCTGATTCACGATCATACGGCACACTAGGGAGATAGTGTGGTCAGTACTATGTTCTGGCCGCCTGATTTTCCCCTTGGTCGCTTTGACTGCTAGAGTCATTAGCACCCAAGGTGCCTATTATTAAATTAATTAAAGGCTGGGTCGGCCTAGGGAAGGCCAGGGAGGCCGAATTCAACCCATGAACGAAGACAGTCGACGAAGAAATCCTTAGTGCTTGCTCAGGATTTGAACTCAGGCCTCCAACGTATTAGTCCAGTGCTCTACCACTGAGCTAACCTCGCCCCCCCCCCCCATAGGTCCCAATTTGGAATATGCAATTCAGCCTTTTTTTGTTAAATATGGTCATTAATATATTTCAATAGGTTCGGTCTGTAAACGGTTAACAGTGGAAGTAAAGATTACAAACTATTTTTGAAATGTCATTCACAACTCCGTCAATCTCTATAATTAAAGAACAAACATAAACGATTTTGCTTATTCGAATACATTTCATAACCTCTCTAAATTAAAAATAAAAATCATAAATAATTGCCAACAGCCATAGCCACGTTAAATACACCGGTTACCGTTGGCGGACAAGTGCATTCTCTACGGTCCTTCCAGTAACTAACTTTTTACTAAACACTTGTTGGGTTGTTTACATGATTTGACAAGGGACAATTGCTTAGTAAGATGGTTGTGGTGGAGCTTACTTGTTGCTTAGTAAATGGAATCCTTTCCTATTCACGTTTATTCAAATGTAAATTATGCTTTAAGCAACGTCGAGCGGTGATAGTCCCTGAATGAAGGACCGTCCACTTGCTAAAGGCATTATGGCAAGCCGGTGTTAGTAGCTCATTATAACTCTTATCTTATCTTATTTTATTATCTTATGAAGAAAAAGGATAAATCAATTTGCAGACTTTGTAACGAATCTTTCTAATAAATAAGCATATACTCTCTGAATGTAAAAGTCTTGACAAACTGAATATTCTACACGACCAACAAAAACTTCTAACAGAAGGTAGACCGTAGATACACTAAACTATTTAAAACATATCAAGATGTATCATACAATGTAAATATTAAGAAAAATATAAAACCGATTACACCAAGTCTTCTAGTTTACAATTTATTCTAATTGTATGAACTAACGTATTAAGCTTTCGTTTTAACTGTTTATTTTAAACCAGTAAATGTTCATTCTATAACCATTTTTTTTTAGCTTATAAGGTTGACCTCATGATGCAATCCGGAATTACCGACTAGAAAATTTTGCGTTTCAGAAGCCCTAGAGAAGAAAAACAACGGTGGTTTATATATTCATATATATATATATATATATATATATATATATATAAATTTGTCTGTTCGCGGTCTAGCACAGCGAATAATGGTCCGATTTTGATGAAATTTGGTACAAAAATCTTTCGTCTAATTTGAAAGGTCAAGTTCGTTAACCAGCAGAATCCGCCCACCGGAACATGGTTCTTTTTGTCTGTTTTTATTCCTTGTTATTTTTTGATTGCTTATAGTTGGATAATGTATTTGACAATAAAACGGATTAAGTAAAGATTCGAAGGCCTTGTGACTATATCCAACTGCCTCTAAGCGGGGGCCTTACTGGGGTTGGCCAACTCAAACAGGTAAGATCATAAAACCTTTTCAAGAAATGTCGAACCAAAATAATAACTGTTTCTATTTTAATCTTTCCAAATTAGACTAGGGATAAGAACGGAACCGCGCTTTGATGACGCAGTTCCAGCGAGTCGAACTTTTTTCCATTTCTGAATGACCTCCAAAGACGTCCAAATAGTTTCTCACCACCTTCGTTTATTTTTACATATTATTTGTAACCGTTAATAAAAGTCCTTGAGTGATGGAAGAGCATTTCACCTTTATTGCGGTACTGCACTAAATAAATAAATAATAATTACTACCATTATATTAGTCATATAATAATAATGGGGTCCAGCGTATCCCCCCCCCCCCCCCTCTTCTGATTATATGATTTTGCTGATTATCTATCTCTTTGTTATGAGGGTGTTGTATGCTGAATCTAGACGAAAGAAGACATATTCTGGTATTTATTACCAGACGGAGACACTCACATATACACAAATTTCATCTGGTGTCTTTTTTGGTTTCTGTGATGAGAAATTAAATAAAATTCTTACATAGCCTAACCTCAATTGCTTAATTATTTTTGAATTTGCTAATAAGAATTCAAGTAGAATGATATTGGTCTACTAATCCCCACCTTCATCTCTCCCTCCCCCCCCCCCTCCTAATTTCCCAAAGATTTCTGAAAGTTAAACAAAATTTTTGAGTGATTTACCTACAAAGGGAAGACATTTCAATAATGAAAATGTCATTTCGGTAGTAAATAAACATCATTCATACCATATAATTAATTTCACATTTATTAATTAATTTACATTCATATAAAATCCAATTTTTAAATTAAGTACATTAGAGTAGCACTTAAAAGAGTGGTGGCTCTGAACATCTTTCTGAACACCTTGGTAATCATAGGGTTAATAATAGATTATTGTTGGGAAAATTACACGCTTACTGTAAATAATGTTTTCTGCTGACGATTCATACTGTAAACAATAATCCCTGTACAAACATCCTACCTTGTAAGAATGATTGATTATTAGAATCCACTTTACATATGTAATTGCAGTTACTATTGATGCGTACCCAGCGTTACGCAATGTGAGCAAGAATAACTGCGCGGTAGCCTTGTCATGCAAATACCCAGTCTTCAAATGGCGGTGTCTTCCTTTACTAATTGCAAGGCAGCATTGTGTACTAGGAATTATGTCTTTGAGTTGTAAAAAAAGAAAATCTAACTGCAATAATCGCCAGTCGCTGTGGGATCCTCTTTGTAATTTCGGATCGGATGCCAGAGTCACGATTATCGATAGTGGCTGGATTCGATAGGGACATGGTTCCGAAAGGTGTATTTAACCCTTGTAACCTTAGCTCTTATCGGATTTTAGTAACACCTTCCGAAACAACTCCTCCATCTTCGGTGTTTCTCGTGTCGCACATCAATGCAACCTTCTTTACTATTTATGCTTTTTGGATGTCGAAAAGAAACAAATCATGTCCATAAAATCCAAATGTATTTTATTCTTTATCCAAACCTTAGTATGGACCTCATTGAAAAAGCACACTAATTGGAAGAGGTCCATGCGAGATTTGGACAAATCGCGCCTCTAAGGCATTTCAGAGACCACACATACACACCTTCCCAACCTCACTTCCATACACGCACAAGTTTTGGTGATGAATGAAGATATGTTATATAGATGTTGCCTAGTACCAATCCTTCAATGGTTTCCAGCCATCTTCGCGTATCCCTATTAACATACCTGCATTTTATTGAAGTAAAACCATTACAGATGGACACACAAAAAGTTGACTTAGGACGATATGCGCCTGTGAGCACAACTAAAGCTCACATTTGTTCCGATATATAAAAAGTTTATTTTTCATCACAATTTTCCTAACCAGTTGCAAATAGTCCCACGGCGAAGTGTCCTGTAAAATGATAAACATGAATTGAGCCATGGGGGTCTCCCGTGGTCTAGTGGCGCGCTGGATCATAAGCGGGAGATGGTGGGTTCGATCCCCACCGGCGCCAGAAATTTTCTCATCTCAGGGCTCGCTAAGAAAATTCCTGGTTGCACCCTGGATGTCGGCGCTAATAGCCACGATTTGTTGATGCGCCGTAAAAAAAAAAAAAAAAAAAAAAAAAAAAAAAAAAAAAAAAATGAATTGAGCCATAATGAAAATATAAAGAAACTCCGAACTTTGAGCCCTAGATGATTTTGACCTAGCCTATGACACTCCCTGGATCAAGACCTACCCTCTTTGCCAAGTTTGGTCAATCGGTGTGGATTTGAATAAGGAACAAACAGAGAGACAGTTATGACATAACCTATGACACTCCCCGTATCAAGACCTACCTGTGTGTCAAGTTTGGTCAAAAGTGGTCAAACGGTGTAAGTTTTTATAAGAAACAAACAGCTGATTTGTATATATATATATATATATATATATATATATATATATATATATATTATTTTATATTGTTCATACAAATATACGTAACAACGTATATAAAGAAAATACTAATTATGTGTTGTTATTGTTCTCAGGTCTAAAGCTCCTTCCACTCCTGCATGACTTGAGGTAAGCTTAATTATATCAATAATAACATAATGTATAGCATAGTTTATCATCTCAATCGATCAATTAAATCCTCTTCACGCCATTAAGTTAGTCATATAATTGCAACAATTAAAACAAAGGTCGATAGGATGAATTTGCTGATAATGGCGTTTGCCATCGATTTGAGTATTAAGGTTGAACAAATTTCCTTATCACGCCTTTTTAGCATGTTTACTGATAGGAAAAAACAAGGATACCGATAAGAAACGGCATTGGAAGGTTGCGTTGTTCTATAGACAGCTTGTCCTCTTAACCTGTTTACCAAGCGCAATTATAGAGTCAGACTCTATATTTATAAATTGTATCACTCATCTCTAAAATAGTGTATATATTATTATATTCACCTCCAATATTATTTGTAAAATAACAATAAAATGGTTCTTATGAGTGAATCAATCCTTTTGAGATATCTGCCTAAGAATCCAAGGTACCACTGGACTACGGGTGACCCAAAAATCCGTGTTTCCCTCAAACTAAATTATTTACCCAAAAACGAATTTTCCCTTTCATGTACCCCTTAATAAATTAATAAAAGGCTGGGTGGGCTTAAGAATATATATATATATATATATATATATATATATATATATATATATATATATATATACATACGCAATTGCTAATTTAAGTATATATAAATATTTTTTATCATGTTTAATTAATTTTCTTATCATATTTTTCCCTTGGCTCGTGTATTCGATTCCCACCAGTGGTGGTAGATTTTTTCTAAATAAATAAGGTAGTAGAGGGTTAGAAAGGAGAAGTAACTTTTCCAAAAAACTGTGTTATGTATAAGTGAGCGTTAACATTTAAATTTTTTCATTTAAATTATAACGTCCATTATTATAAACTAAGAATTTTGGGATGGGTTATCTATAGGTTACTACCCTTTTTTATCCAGGATAGGGCTGATGCCTTTTCCTTTTGTCTAAAGAAAAGCCACCATAGTGGGAATCGAACCCACGACCTTTGGCACAGAGTGTTAAGTGCTCACGCCTTAACGCTCACGTCCACTTGGCCTCCAATAAATAAATAAAGTTAATTTTACTAATCCATTTTCTTTTTTCTTGATTATGTGATATTTTCACAATAATCCTCTCGCAATAATAATCGTTATACATGATTTTTTTTCAACTAAAATTTAAATGAACGACATATCATTTTTAAAAAAAAATGGACATGCAGGAATTCATTTTGATTTGACTACCTATCACGTCTCATAATTCATTATCTTTTGTGGTAAAGAAAAAGGTTCCTTAATTGAAGGGCTCAGTGCCAAATTTGACTAACCCACAATTAGAAATAGCTGAGAAAATTGGAGTTAAAGTTAAGAAGAAAGTGAAAAAAATGATTGTTTGTGACAGAAATTATTTTAATTGGACCAATTAACTCCATTTATGTCAACAACAAATAATTTTTTTCACATTCTTCTTTACTTCAACTCCTATTTTCTCAGTTATTTCTAATTGTGGGTTAGTCACCTTTAGCACTGAGCCCTTCAATTATAACTTGCCTTCATATATTAGAAGGCCACATTTTGCCGTTCTACTGGAGTAAATATCTGGTAAAGGTTGATAATCCCTACAGGGAGATGTGAAATATTAATAAGAATATCTTGAAGTAGCAATTCTTCTAGAATCGATATTATACGGTGGATAGGGGGTGAGGTTAGCTCAGTGGTAGAGCACTGGACTAATAAGTTGGAGGTCCTGAGTTCAAATCCCGAGCAAGCACTAAAGATTTTTTCTTTTAGTGTCTTCGTTCATGGGTTGAATTCGGCCTCCCTGACCGTCCCTAGGCCAACCCAGCCTTTAATTAATTTAATAATGGGTACCTTGGGTGCTAATGACTCTAGCAGTCGAAGCAGCCAAGGGGAAAATCAGGCGGCCGGAGCATAGTACTGACCACACTATCTCCCTAGTGTGCCGTATGGTCATGAATCAGATACCTCTATAGTATCTGCCCCTCAGGGCCCTCGTGGCCTGTTACGGACCTGACTGAATACGTCTCAAGAATTTTATTGAGGCATTTTCTTGTCAATTTTATATTATTTCATTAATAAACCATGCGCTGAGTAATGTAACATATCATTGTAGGCAATAACCTTATGAATACTTATTAATAATAATGAAAATTCAATAATATCTCAAAGAAGCATATCGCCTCGTTGTGACATCTCAATAAATAAATATCTCAAAGAATAAAAATCCAATGCCATGAAATAATTCGTAGTATCAACATATTGTCAATATATACCATCTATTGTAATAAAAGAAAACCCAAAAAAATTTTAAGTATCTTGTTTTACGAGCAAATTCATTTTACTGTCAAAATCAATTGTAAATATGTACTTCATGGGGAATAAAATTCCATTCTCTTGTGGGTCAAATCTTTGCTATAAAATAAGAAATAATAATGACTTCAGTTGTAGCAGTATAAGGAAGGTTATATAGATAAGAGAATTAAAGAGAAACCGCGCTAAAACAAACGTATGTATATGCCATCATGATTAGCCGCTCCAAACTTATTACCAATACCTTTTAAATTTTCCTGCCCTCATTTACAAAAATACTAATTTTACTGATAAATGCAATTTAAAACAAAAAACAACCAATTAAAAAGTGAGTTAAACAATGACAAAAACCGGTTCAAAAGAACAAAACAATCACTTTTAAAGTTTCAAGCTCTGATTGACATTGCCCCATCGAAAATCGTTTCAGAACCTTTTTTGTTGAGAATTTAGTAAGCACCCGAATGGTCGGTTTCCACTCACCAGGATTTCCCAACCGTTTTTGAGATATTTAAGAAAATATACGAAGATCCGTAAACATCTCATGTCTATTAATAAAATATTTCTTGTTGGGACCTTCTGGCAAATAGAATAATCATCTCATTTCTTCTTCAAGACCCCCAACAAGATCTTTACAGGATTAAGACTGCTGTAAAATAGAAATTAAATCTATACACTATTCGACTACAATAATTCATGCAATATTTGTCAACACCCATGTACAATATGGCATAGACCTTTGTAGTATTAGGACTCTATCCTTGCAAAATCTAGACTACAGTTATACAGTATGTAACTACCATCATGCAGTATTCGACTACACTAATTCATGCAATATTTGTCAACACCCATGTAGTATATGGCATAGACCTTTGTAGTATTAGGACTCTATCCTTGCAAAATCTAGACTACAGTTATACAGTATGTAACTACCATCATGCAGTATTCGACTACACTAATTCATGCAATATTTGTCAACACCCATGTAGTATAAGGCATAGACCTTTGTAGTATTAGGACTCTACCCTTGCAAAATCTAGACTACAGTTATACAGTATGTAACTACCATCATGCAGTATTCGACTACACTAATTCATGCAATATTTGTCAACACCCATGTAGTATAAGGCATAGACCTTTGTAGTATTAGGACTCTACCCTTGCAAAGTCTAGACTACAGTTATACAGTATGTAACTACCATCATGCAGTATTCGACTACACTAATTCATGCAATATTTGTCAACACCCATGTAGTATATGGCATAGACCTTTGTAGTATTAGGACTCTACCCTTGCAAAATCTAGACTACAGTTATACAGTATGTAACTACCATCATGCAGTATTCGACTACACTAATTCATGCAATATTTGTCAACACCCATGTAGTATAAGGCATAGACCTTTGTAGTATTAGGACTCTATCCTTGCAAAATCTAGACTACAGTTATACAGTATGTAACTACCATCATGCAGTATTCGACTACACTAATTCATGCAATATTTGTCAACACCCATGTAGTATAAGGCATAGACCTTTGTAGTATTAGGACTCTACCCTTGCAAAGTCTAGACTACAGTTATACAGTATGTAACTACCATCATGCAGTATTCGACTACACTAATTCATGCAATATTTGTCAACACCCATGTAGTATATGGCATAGACCTTTGTAGTATTAGGACTCTATCCTTGCAAAATCTAGACTACAGTTATACAATATGTAACTACCATCATGCAGTATTCGACTACACTAATTCATGCAATATTTGTCAACACCCATGTAGTATATGGCATAGACCTTTGTAGTATTAGGACTCTATCCTTGCAAAATCTAGACTACAGTTATACAATATGTAACTACCATCATGCAGTATTCGACTACACTAATTCATGCAATATTTGTCAACACCCATGTAGTATATGGCATAGACCTTTGTAGTATTAGGACTCTACCCTTGCAAAATCTAGACTACAGTTATACAGTATGTAACTACCATCATGCAGTATTCGACTACACTAATTCATGCAATATTTGTCAACACCCATGTAGTATAAGGCATAGACCTTTGTAGTATTAGGACTCTATCCTTGCAAAATCTAGACTACAGTTATACAGTATGTAACTACCATCATGCAGTATTCGACTACACTAATTCATGCAATATTTGTCAACACCCATGTAGTATAAGGCATAGACCTTTGTAGTATTAGGACTCTACCCTTGCAAAGTCTAGACTACAGTTATACAGTATGTAACTACCATCATGCAGTATTCGACTACACTAATTCATGCAATATTTGTCAACACCCATGTAGTATATGGCATAGACCTTTGTAGTATTAGGACTCTATCCTTGCAAAATCTAGACTACAGTTATACAATATGTAACTACCATCATGCAGTATTCGACTACACTAATTCATGCAATATTTGTCAACACCCATGTAGTATATGGCATAGACCTTTGTAGTATTAGGACTCTATCCTTGCAAAATCTAGACTACAGTTATACAATATGTAACTACCATCATGCAGTATTCGACTACACTAATTCATGCAATATTTGTCAACACCCATGTAGTATAAGGCATAGACCTTTGTAGTATTAGGACTCTATCCTTGCAAAATCTAGACTACAGTTATACAGTATGTAACTACCATCATGCAGTATTCGACTACACTAATTCATGCAATATTTGTCAACACCCATGTAGTATAAGGCATAGACCTTTGTAGTATTAGGACTCTACCCTTGCAAAATCTAGACTACAGTTATACAGTATGTAACTACCATCATGCAGTATTCGACTACACTAATTCATGCAATATTTGTCAACACCCATGTAGTATAAGGCATAGACCTTTGTAGTATTAGGACTCCACCCTTGCAAAATCTAGACTACAGTTATACAGTATGTAACTACCATCATGCAGTATTCGACTACACTAATTCATGCAATATTTGTCAACACCCATGTAGTATATGGCATAGACCTTTGTAGTATTAGGACTCCATCCTTGCAAAATCTATACTACTGTTATACAATGTGTAACTACCATCATGCAGTATTCGACTACACTAATTCATGCAATATTTGTCAACACCCATGTAGTATATGGCATAGACCTTTGTAGTATTAGGACTCCATCCTTGCAAAATCTATACTACAGTTATACAATGTGTAACTACCATCAGTATTTCTTCTACATCTGCGATGTAATGGAACTGCACCCTTGCAGCAAAGAGACTACAACCAAGCAGTACCCTCAACACCTCCGAACGCACCTAGACCTATCAAAGCGACCTCCGGAGTGGCCAACCTCAAGGTGTGGTTCTCCTAATAACTCCTGCGGTCACTAATTTATCGCATTATCATTCCACGGATTGTACCGTTCTCTCTAATGAGGGAATCAGGGAATGCAACACCTCAGAAACCCGACAGACAAGAATTTACAACCATTTTAACCAAATATAAACATTTATTCGAATTTTAAATGGAATTTACCTGTAAATATCTGAGAGACAATGAGAAGTTCGTGCATGGACTTAGGTACAAATACATTTCATCTTAGTCGGATAAGGAGCAAAATGAGTACGCTGTGATAATCCCCTAAGACTTATGGATAGTGTAAAGAAGTCACTAACACACAGCCTTCATAGTTTCAGACTTATAAAGATGTGTGACTCTTGGCATCTTCTTAGCATAGAGTTAGATTTTGACCCTCCTAAGACTCATGGATAGTGTAAAGAAGTCACTAACACACAACCTTCATAGTTTCAGACTTATAAAGATGTGTGATTCTTGGCATCTTCTTAGCATAGAGTTAGATTTTGACCCTCCTAAGACTCATGGATAGTGTAAAGAAGTCACTAACACACAGCCTTCATAGTTTCAGACTTATAAAGATGTGTGATTCTTGGCATCTTCTTAGCATAGAGTTAGATTTTGACCCTCCTAAGACTCATGGATAGTGTAAAGAAGTCACTAACACACAGCCTTCATAGTTTCAGACTTATAAAGATGTGTGATTCTTGGCATCTTCTTAGCATAGAGTTAGATTTTGACCCTCCTAAGACTCATGGATAGTGTAAAGAAGTCACTAACTCACAGCCTTCATAGTTTCAGACTTATAAAGATGTGTGATTCTTGGCATCTTCTTAGCATAGAGTTAGATTTTGACCCTCCTAAGACTCATGGATAGTGTAAAGAAAAATAAATGTGAATAAATTATTACGTGAATAAAGTATTCATATATTATAATGTTATTCTTTTTTGTAATCACTTGATTTTTAGTGAATATTCACAGTTTTTGTAAATATTTATATTTTTTTCCTGTGCATTTATTTTTATTATCAGGAAAAGCTGTGAATAAAATAGCATTTGTATTTGTATATTTAATATACATGAAATTTACATTTGCACTTGTGGATATGAATTTAAATATATTCGTATTTACAAATAAGTGGTGTACGAATAAATTCGTATTTTTATTAATACATAACATTATGCCCATCTCAGCCCAAAACTCGGTATAAAAATTTAAATAAAAAAATGTACAAGGTCCCATTAAAATTTGTATTATTGATACACACATGTCCATACAACCACACATAAATCATTCGAAATTCCAAAGGACAGAATGAAAAATTATAATTTTTGTCTTTAGTCTATATAATTTTAATAATAAAAATAAAAGGACAAACATTGGTTGTATGAATTGATAAATAAATAAAATACAATGTACTTCCCTGATGGTCGTGATAAGACTTGAAGTATTAATTCCAAGGTGTATTTGATGTATTGCCGTCCACTGGTTGTATGACAGACGCGACCTTGTAATCAGGACCTGTCGCCTTCATATTATATATACTTGTAGGCTTTTATTAATAATTTATTGGTTGAATTTAAAATTTCATCAGGTCAAGTTCCATTGTTAGGCGTGTTTCAAGCCCCGGGGGAAGTACCTTCATCTATTCGAAAGTATTTATATTCTGAATAGCGATACGACGCATTCTGAAGAAAACAATCACTCAACATTTCTCAACTTCACTTTTTATTAAACTGAATTTTGTTGCTGAAACAAACAGAAAGATGTAATTTCCTGTCAAACCGGAATATTAAGCGTTACTTTTCTTAGTTTTACCACTTTCCCCAGGAATGAGGTAGCTTTACTGAAAGAAGTCTTGAAACACTTTTTATCGGTCCTACCTACTTGATACCGAAAATGGCCCCCGCTTAGCCCATACCGGCAGTATTTTATTTTACATTGCGTCAAACCTCGGTAATCCTCGTGGGCACCTAAAAAGAATGATTTCTTGTAAAAATAAAATAATTCGGTTCATGAGAAGTTGGGGTTTACTCTGAAAACTGTTCAAATTAAACAAAGCCGCCATACCTCGGGATTGGTACTTCTACCGCTAGGAGCGCTGAACAGGGGTACTGTAGCCGTTTTCCGTCTGATAATCCTGGAATTTTCTCTTTTTACTTGTGGACGCTTTTAATATTCATCAAGGTCAATAAACAGAAATGTGAAGTTATTGTGTATTTATTAAGTAGGGTAGTTTCACACATACAAAAAAATCTGGAAGAAAATTAATTATTCAGTATATAATAAATATTTGCTGGAAGAGCAAAACTATTGAACTTTTTTTTAAGATACCTAGCAAATTATTCAGGAATGTCGTGTATTCTACCCACCTTCTAAGTGCTACGTTATGCAGTGTGAAAAACTTTTTAAATTGATTTTTGTCTCATCGCGAGGGCATAGGATGGTCCGGAAACACACTTAATGTGAGTAGAACTTTTTTTCAATAAGAAATGACAATTATTGATTAAAAACTCATAAGTACCGGTTCTGACACTGAAGCCAACCTTTGCGCCGTGTCTTGAAATCTACCAATTTTCTAAACAATTTGCGACGTGACCTGTAGTTTAATTCATGACTTATTGATTCATTCATAATTTCAATCCTAGCCGTATCAGCACGAGAGAGCCTACAATAGCTGGACTATTCCTGTACGAATGACAAAGCTTGATATTATTTCTGGAGTCGGGCTGTTAATGAATTGCAGAACACTTCCTCTGCTTTTCTTTGCTACTTCCTCTCTTCAAAGACGGTGCAGATCCTTTACAGGAGTTTAATGGCCTCAACACATTTAGCGTAAAGGGATTTCTGGAACACCTAAGGTGTGCCAACGTTTTACTACAAAATAATCATTTTTTTTTCTTTGTAAATGATAAACGTATTCCGGGGCGAAATTTGAGAAGGCTGGTGAGGAATTTTCGCTTAGTATCCTGATAGTTTCCTGTGCATTATCTCGTTTAAAATCTAGCTTTTCTTTAAGATTACATTTTACATTTTTAGAAGTGTTTACATTTATCACAAAACAGAACATTAATTATTTCTATTTCAAGCTGCCCGAATGACACTGGATAAGAACGGACACGCTACAAGACGAAGAAGGTTCCTGCGAGTCAGACTTAAGAAGATTTTGTTAAGTGAAAGGAGTTACTTCTGGGCAAGCGTTTTGATAAATATATGCTCTATGATATTGCGCAAGCATGCTAAGATGAAAAAGTTCCTAGTACAATTGCGAAAATAATCCATGTTTTGAATGCTCATTTTGTTTAGGCAAATACTTGCAAAGTAAACAAAGACAATCTTAAGTCGAGTTAATGGATTATAGACATGGTCGACCTCTGAAATCAACCATTCTGTCTGAAAAACAAGATTTCTGTTTTGAGTTCGACATGCTCCTTAAACCACAGTTAACATATTACGACGATCTATTGAACGAACTGTCTTTGAGGTGAAGGAGGTGAATGTACACTGCAGCGATGGTTCAAAAACTGCGTTTTGGGGATTTAAAAGATAAGGAAGGTTGCGGTAGGCCTTCTGTTGTTGATCACGATCAACCGTGTGCTCTGGAGGAAAGAAACCCTCTCAAAACAGCTGGGGACGTTGTGAGAGAAGTTGTCCTAACGCCCGTCATACCCACCCAGTAAAGCCGTGCGTGTCCTTTAGTGGTATCATCTCTAGTGACGGCCTGCAGAGCTGTGCAATGTGAAAGGTGATCCGCAGTCCCGTCCTGCTGGGAGCACAGCGGACGCTTTGGAGAATCTGCTAAACCTATCCTATGTAAATGGGTCTGCAGGTAATCGTGGCCTGTAGTCATCCTAAAGGTAGCCACTGCAAAACCGGCTGTCGAATATGTTTTGATATTATTGGCTCCCATCTTCTTCGAACTGCAGCATTTCTCCAAGAATCCACAAAATCAGTCCTTATACTGGAAGAGATTACGTGGCATATGTTTGTGTAAGTGACGGGAAGAAGTGATTGTCCCATTTTGCATATTTCTTTGGCTAGCCTGTCGGCGTCTTCATTCCATATTACAATGTCCAGGTACCCATTTTAGTTGTATTTCGGTAGTTTTTGAAGCCTCAATAGTCTTTCCCTGCATTTTAGAAATAGGTCATCATGCCGACACTCTTGTAAAGCCAAAGATTGGAGTGCAGCAGTAGAGTCTCATAAAAAGACTATTTTTCGCATGATGCCAAGAGAGATAAGCTGCGAATTGTTCATATAGAAACCTTTATTATTTTTGCACTTGCCCAATAGCTTTTTGTCTCTCTTTCCCTCGGAATGACTAGAAGTTAGTAAAGAAACCGCTGTCCGAGAAGGCGGGCTTTGACAGTTCTATTTATACCGTAAGGAGGCTAGAACGGAAACTGGCTGGACCATCTCCAGCAGACTCCAGGGATAATATTGCCGTTGGCCTGGAGACAGTCAAGGCTACTTTTAAACGGTCATTCTACAGGTTAAGGGCCTACGGATTTAGCTATGTGGGAAGCGAGGGCAAACAAAGAAATGGTACACTCTAGAAACTCCGACTCGCAGGAGCTGCGTCATCTTATCGCGATAAGATGATGTCATGATTTACTGCGTTTTTAGCACAGATTAGCCAGGAAAGCTAGTTGTATCAACTTTTCTTGTAAAAGGTTACAGGTATCACTTTAAAAATAGCATATTGACCCAAAATCGTAGGCAGGGTCTCGTCCTGGTCTATTGGCTGACGCCTTGGATTCTCATACGGAAGATGGGGGGTTCGAATCCCGCTTGCAGCAAGACCTTTTCTCATTACAGGGGCCATTGAGAAAATTCCCTGCTGCAACATGGATGACGGCGCTAATAGCAATCGATTTCGGAATATTCAAGAAAAATATCGACTTGTGACAGTCAATAAAATATATTTTTAACAATTGCTTTTCTTCTTCAAAAGAAATCAAATGTATGAATATGGGCGAATGTGCATAATTTGAAAAATGGACAAGTCGCCTCTTCAAGTTCCTGCTCACATCCTGGCTTTCCAGGAGGAAACCCGGAGGCTGCAAACTCAAACCTGAGACAAGATGTTAAATTCAATTAGTTTTGCCAAAACCACCGTTCTATTGCGTTTTTACTACCGGTTTCATCAATGTTGCAGCAAGGAATTTTCTCAACGAGCCGTGGGATGAGAAAATTCCTGCCACCGGTGGGACTCGAACCCACAATCTCCCGCATGAGAATCTAAGGAGATAGTCACTAGGCCACGGGGAGATCCCATTACCGATTTTTTTGTCTGCAAAGAAAAGTGATTGGAAGAGAGTTTTTACAGGGTTTTTTTTTTTTTTTGGATTAACAAACATGATATTTCGGAGATAAACCAATATCGAAGTAAAGATTCACAGTTCCCTTGAATATACTATTGACAGTTTTACGAAGAGTCGGCCTTCAAGAACGACCTTTAGAAAGTAACGTCTAAATGATTCATGGTTTGACAATTAGTTTAAGTTTGATTTATTAAAATGGTTTGAACTACTTTTGATCGATACAATTGCGTTTGACCTCCAAATAATAATCGAATGTCATTTTTTATTGTTATTGTTTTCATAGCGTTTCCTCACACTCTTAATTCGGAGAAAATCTGCTTTTCGACCTGATGACGCAATTCCAGTGATGATAAGAAATGTCCAGGTTTTGAACCCCATAGGTCTGATTTATACTTATATATCGTCACTCAAATTTCACAACCGCGTAAGTCAATTTTCCTAACTTTTCAGGAGAGGAATGAAACTGTAATGATCGTTAACTTGGAAGAATGCAATTCGCCAAAGATGCGATGCATAAAACCAATAAAAATAATAATAACTGGCAACTTATTAGGATTTCCAACTTAAAACACTTCCACTACCTTGTCTGAATGGCCTAAAATAGATGAGACAGATACGCGGTTATGCTTGATCGTTTGAAATCAGTCTTTAAACGGAAGTAATAGTCAATTTTAGCGCGTTCTAATGTTTTTTTGTTAAAATAGATTTATTGCCATCATGTCCGGGAGGTAATAAGGATTCTAAACATACCAATAACTCAATTTCGCTAAAGATCTACTTACGCTGTTGTATAATTTCAACGACGATGTATATTTGTCTGTTCGCGCTTTAGCAACATCAAAAATGATCCGATTTTGACGAAATTTCGTATTAAATTACCCATTCTTAAAAGAAAGGTGGACTTCGTTAACCAGCTGGATCTACCTACCGGAAAGGAATACACACTGGAAATTTTTTTATAGGTAATTTGACGCAGCGAGTTGAATAAAACCATTTTGAAAACCGTATCTAAAACCTTTCTTGAGAAAACTAGAATTTTCTTTCAGCATATTGCAAGATGAATTTAGTTGACCATTGAAGAACAGTTTTGATATTACGTATATTTTCTTAAACATCTAAATAGAAAGTTTAAAAAAAAAAAAAAAAAAAAAAAAAAAAAAAAAAAAAAAAAAAAAAAAAAAAAAAAATCCATAATAATCTACTGCTGAAAAAAAAATGCTTTTAATCCCTCATTTTTAGCACTTATATTTTATTTTTTCTCCCTCCCTCCATAGCATAGAAATCCGCTTATGAGGTTGACGTCATGACGCAAGCCGGAAGTGCCATACTACACCTACTTTCCGCATCTAGAGAAGCAAATATAAATTAGAAACCAAATAAGTAGGTAACATTAAAATCTAATAACGCAAATCTGTAATTGTTCGGGTCCACAGTTTAGAACCCGTGACCTGAGAACTGTGAATCCTAGACGATTTTGACCTAGCCTATGACACTCTCCGGATCAAGACCTACCTGTGTCGGTGAAACGGTGTGGATTTGTATTGGAACAAACAGACAGCTCATTTATATATATTTATATGTATGTATATATATATATATATACATATATATATATATATATATATATATATACATATATATATATATACATATATATATATATATACATATATATATATATATATATATATACATATATATATATATATATATATATATATATATATATATATATATATAAATGTCTGTCTGTTCACCCTCTCAGAGTCTCAATTACTCTTTCCTTCTCAAGTCTGGACCAATTTCTGCATGTTCCCCTATTAGGTAAATTATAATTTAAGTACAAACCTAACCAACATTCTTATGATTGTACTCTAATCAGAAAGTATATCTTTATACTTTTTTAATGAAAATCAAGTGTGCTCAGGTTTGGACTTAATTGGTATTAGGCTAATATCAATCTTTGTTTGTTATATTGTCGTTTCTTGAATCAAATCATAGTAGGAATGTTTTTCAATTATACCAAATCTACAAAATTGAGATTTTCTGATGGAATGATATTGGAATGACTTGATGATACTACGCTCCAGCGTATGTAGAAAATTATTTCGGAAAGGGCTGGGAGCACCTGGGCATTTGGGGTGTAGGGAACATTTTAAATATTTTAGTTTAAAATGGTGGGGTTTAAGGTCCTCTGGACATCCAGTAGGCCAGGGTAAATGTATAAGACATTTTTCGTTGGTTTAGGCTTTTTTTTACATGCAATGGTCTCAACAAAACAAAATTTCTGGGGAGGCTGCAGCCCCCTAAGCCCACATACGTACATACTAATGAGAGTTCCATTGAAAAGGAGATCCTCGGAAGAGCCGAGATCCCCTAGTTAGATAGAGTGGGGGTGTGAAATGTAAAGTGCATCAGATCCCACAGAGGTAGGAGAATTCCTCGAGTTAGTATGTGCGAGGAGTACTTCCTACCTCCTTGCCAACCTACTACGTCATCATTGTCCACTGTCACTTCGCTATGGTATGCGGCAGAAAGTTCCATGAACAAGGAACGACCTTTGCTCGATCTCTTCCTTCAAACCTTCTGATTTATTTATCTAACATCTGCAGACTCCGTTTACTTAGGACAGAAAAGGTTGGAGGTGGTCTGATTTTCATTCTCCATTATATCTAGAATAGAATAACATTTACTGGTGAGCACAGTTCTGCCAAGGTCGTATTTTATCCTTTTAAAAACGAAGATTTTTGTAGGTCATATCATACGACCGAGAAGCGTTCGCTAAATTTTTTGCCGCATACATTTCGCCAAGGTTACAGTGTTCACTACTGATTAACGAATTTGATATTTCGTTTGAGTCGAAGTATTTTTGTACCAAATTTCAACAAAATCGGACCATTTTAGAGGCTACTAGAGCGGGAACAGACAAATATATTTATAGAATTATATACAAGGGGGGGGGCATATATGCGGTCCACAATTAAATTATCTTTTAAACTGTTAGAGATAACGCAAAGAACCAAAATTTTAGCTCTCATCCTTACATTTCAGATGCGTTATTTTTTAATCCAAAAAAAATTAGTTGTAAGTATTAATATTGAAATAAGGTATTAATATTGACGTTGGCCGCAATTTTATCGCTAAATAACAAGTGCGACAAAATAACAATACAAAGATTTGTTCCTTTATTTTTTGAATAGTTTTCAAAAATGTGGGGAAAACAGGTAACGGCGGCATTTGAGCGTGCGTTTGAGAGTTAAAACTATTTTTTGGAGTGATTAACAAATGAAGCATATGAAATTTCTTGATGGCAGCTATAACTTAGGTCCTTTGAGATTTTGTGATATCTCTAACGGTTTAAATGTTATTTCAAGTTTGGCCAGCAAATTGAGCCACTTGTAAATAAATACATGCACATATATAAATATCTATATCTATGTATATATATATATATATATATATATATATATATATATATATATATATATGTGTGTGTGTATTCTAAAATATTTAAACATTTTAAAACCATCTATATAATCTACCTTATTATGTTTAATTTTTTTTTTAACCTATAAAAATATTTGTTTATTTTATGCTATCTAATATTATGCTTATTTTAAGCTAATATTTTGTTTAGCTATATATGTTTATGTGGCTAAAGTAATAATATGCCTGGTTCACAGAAAGTCATAAAGAATAAATCCCCTTACTGTTTATTCTCAATAAATAAATAACAACTGTTTGGAATTTTTTTAAATTATTACAAAAACAAACTCGGACTATCACCATTCTGAACGAAATTATATGTAAAATTTACAACTGTTATAGAAAAAAAAACAAAATAATTTGACTAATTATTATTAGTAATGTGCAACAGCCAAAACATGTATAAACTGCATAAAAGAAAACTTAAATGTCCTCCTTTAGAATAATGAGAAAAGTGTAGAAAGCGAACAACAATATTAACGAAGATCATTGACTTGCAGAACTGCCAATTCCCGCGCATTCTACTAACATTCCTGCCACGCATGCGCTCTTACACAACGCCTTCGAGGACAATATCCTCTCTCTTCGTTTTACTCCTTTTTTCCCGCGGTAAATTAATTAGGCGCGGAATGAATGGATGTAGAATATTCCGCGAGTCATGCAGCCTTTGTTTCGGCTAGTTAGGCACCATGCTGTTCGATAATTCGACAAAACGTTTGTATTATAGCGCTCTTTTGGTGGTTTGCTCTTATTGTAGCGCTATAGAATACATCGGAAATAATAGAGGTCGCTCTTATCACCCTTGAAGCATATTAAAAGGTAATTTCTATCTCGTTTATATATTTCTCTATGTAGTCCGAGCGCCAGTAACCGCACGTTTCATGAGGTGTTTTATGCAACTTTAAATTTTGCTACAATGTTCCTCTTGGGTAGATAAGAAGGTTTATATGTGTTGGTTAGACTTACCGTGGAACACCAGGTACTGCGCATTGGGGAAAGGTGCAAAAAAATATTTCCCCAAAATAGAGTTTTATTCAAAAGCCAACTATCTTTAATGTAAAATTAAGGCAATTTTAAAATAAATAATAAATAAGGAAGACAATTTTAAAGGGTATAACACGAAAAAAATACTATTTTTTTTTATTCTAATATTAAATGAGAGTTATTTTCAAGCTGCCATTTAAACCGGAACAGCTGTACAAAATCATGTGAGCAAGAACCAATAAGAGCGTAGAGAATAACTACAACTGCGCGGTGCTGTCATGGCTTTTGTAATTATTTTCAAATATGTTTATTGAAGATGCTGATTAAATCGCAGCGTAATATTGTTTTGCAACAATATTGTTTGCGCAATATTGTTTTGCACATTTCCCCAATGCACAGTAGCTGGTGTTCCAAGGTATGTCCAGGAAACACATGCTTACCTTCTTATCTATCCAAGAGGTACATTATAGCAAAATTTCAAGGTGTATAAAACACTTCAGGAAAAGTGCGTTACCATCTCTCCGACTAATGTACATGAAATCTGTTTGTTCTTCGGGTTGTAATATTTCTATCACTGAATTTTCCCGGTGTCCTTTTGGAGTTGTGAATTATGGCGAAGTCTTCCCCAAAAGTCGCCATATTTACAAAAGTCCTTCTTCACTCACTCGAAGCAACGAGAAACTAATCCTAAAAAAAGTTGCAAATGACGAAATGCCAAAAATTATATGAGTGTTTAGTAGATTTTTCACTTACTTTCTTTGCATTCAGAGGCGACATTCCTCTGCCTTTTTTATATATCAGTTTTATAGAAATTTTGGGGGCAAATCTTCTAACATTTTCTGCTATCTAAAGCTGCATTGGATCTGAATTGCAGAACCCACTGATCCCTCAGTTTTATTTATCAGTACTGCGCTACTTCTTCCTCATTTCCCCTTGTAGGTACCCATTAATAAAATTTATTAGAGGCTAGGTGGGCCTAGGGGCGGTCTAGGACCCCGAATCCCACCCACGAAAAATTCATCTAAAAGTCCATCGGAGTGCTGTAGATTGATGATTTGACATCCATTCGTCATTATTGTCCAATTATTAGCACTTTCCTCCGAAGGAAAGTAGCTATTGAGGTTGGACTCATGACGGAATTTTTGAAAAATTTCTTCAAATCTTTATCGATCCTACCTAGTAGACACTGAAAATGACCCCCGTTAAAATTTATATATATATATATATATATATATATATGTGTGTGTGTGTGTGTGTGTGTGTGTGTCTGTTAACACGATAGCGGCCAGAGTTTTTGTTTTTTCGTCACGAAACTTGGTATATAGCATTCAATTAGCAAACGATTGAACGAGTTCGTTAACCACCAAAATCGGTCCACCGGAAGGGGGGGTTTACCCCGAACCCAAAACACTAATTTGACCATTTCAGCCGTAATATTTGTTATATTTCAACGAAACTTGGTATTCGTAGTGGTAATATAGAGAGAAAAGTGAGATATAAAAATGAACTAAATCGGTTCATAAGGAGGGGGGGTTTACTCCGGACCGACAATACCAATTCGCCACTACCAGCCGTGATTTTAGGTATATTTCGACGACACTCGGTATTCGTAGTGGTAATCTACAGGTAAATATGTGATGTAAAAATAAACTAAATAGGTTCATTAGGAGGGGGGTTTACTCCGGACCCAAATTCCTAATATACTCATACTGGTCGTAATTTCTGCTGTATTCTAACGAAACGCGGTATACGTCGTGGGTAACTCATGAGAAAGAAGTGTTATAAAAATGAGCTGAATCAGTCAATCGGAAAGGGAGGTTTACTTTGTAATATATTTCAATAGAAAAGCCAGCCAGACATAGGTCCACAAAGGCGCCGCAAGGAGCGCTAGAGGGACTGTATCCTGTTCCTGCGTTAGATCAAAATACGATAATATGAGGTTTTTTGTATTTATTACGTAGTGTAATAGGTAACATGTGTAAACATAACTCTGGAAGGAAATTTATAATTGATCAGTTGCTCATTACAAATTTAAAAGAGAACTATTCATGTTTTTATTTTATTTATGTAGGATATTTTAAGCAAATTGTTCTGGAAAGCAGTCTACACTACCCAAATTCTGAGGAAAGTGCTTAGTTATGCAGCTCCTGCGTGACGGACTTTATTATTATTATTATTGCTAAGGAGATTCTTTTGCATTCATATCCAATAATACCTCTTAATAGAAAAATCATATATATGATAATGTTCGTATCATCATTCGTATTCATAAGAATTTAAGTAGTTACCTAGCTACCTCGAAAAGCCAAGGCATCACCAAGACGTACTCTGTATTGTGCAAGATCCAAGTCGGTACGTTCACCCCTGAAACTTGAAAACTCAGTAAGGTCAACGAACGCTCTTACTTGGAGCAGCAAGTATTTACTTTATTATTCAAAATACTGTAAACACTGTTTTTTATTTAATCGTCTTATCCGTCAAAATATACTTTGTTCAAATTTTTTTTTTTATTTTGTTTTTAAACAGTTTTATTGAGGTTTATACAAGTAAATAGGGGCTAATAGTAATATTAATTACTTTTTAACAGAGAAATAAGATACTACATACCAATGAAAGTGTCGGGAGCACCTATTTACTTGTATACACCTCAATAAAAATGTTTTTTTATGTTTCTATTGTTTTTCTAGAACTAATTTCTAGATATAAACTAATGTGTCACTTTACCTGTTTATTAATAACATAATTGTTCTTAATCTAATTTAACAACAAATGGTTCTTTAATAAGTTGAATTGTATTTATAGATCTGTTTCTTATCTTACTTATAAACCTTTTTTCTGTGTATTAATTTCTGTTTTTTCTTTGTTTCTTGTCATTTTAGCTGACGAAGGCTACCAAAGAGTACCGAAACGTCCTGAATATAGATTATTTACAAAAATCGTATTGAGGTTTTATTTTAGCCGAATCCCAACTATTCCATGTTTGCTTATCACCTCGATGGCTAACTATCTAATCTCCATGATTAACTATTAAATGTTCATCTTCAGTTTACCAATTCCGCATATTTCTTCAATACTATCCAAACATAAATAATTATCTCAATAATTACTGTCTGACAAACATGGAAATCATAATATCACTTCCTCCATCATATATATATATACTTCCTTATCAATCATAATATGATAATGGCAAAACGGGAAATATCTCGACCTGAATACCTTCTAAGACAAAGATAATAATGTTACCCCGCCTATATATAATATAAATGGTATGACAATCACCTAAGGACTTCCTGAACTATAAAGCCAGGCGTGCATACTGTCTGCTCTAAGTGGTGATAAGGATTCGGTAGGATATCTTGGAGCGTATAAGGCTTGAAAACTGCTGATCCTGCCAAGAATGGAGTCCCTCAAGGCAGGCAGCTAAGCACCTTCCTCAATATATGCCTGCACGGAAAAAGTAGCTAGTAGTTCTTCTCACTAGAAAAAAAACTGTTAAATCAACCAACGTAAAAAAAAAAAAAAAAAAAAAAAAAATGAAATTTACATAAAAATTGATATTACAATTTGAACACGCTATATTTTGTAACTTCTGTTCCCAGAGGATCAGTGAGCAAAAGTCTCATCTAAAAAACTGTCATAACATATAAAATGACAAATAAACGTGATAATTTGTGAACATAACGTGCGTTTCCTGTCTTCCACATAACGTGCGTTTCCTGTCTTCCACATAACGTGCGTTTCCTGTCTTCCACATAACGTGCGTTTCCTGTCTTCCACATAACGTGCGTTTCCTGTCTTCCACATAACGTGCGTTTCCTGTCTTCCACATAACGTGCGTTTCCTGTCTTCCACATAACGTGCGTTTCCTGTCTTCCACATAACGTGCGTTTCCTGTCTTCCACATAACGTGCGTTTCCTGTCTTCCACATAACGTGCGTTTCCTGTCTTCCACATAAGGAGAAACCCAGCTAATTACATCGATCTTACGACGCAATCAGGAAGTGGCGCCTAGAAAATTTGATATTTCAGAAATCATGGATAACGAAATTAACACATCCTCACATTCGTGTGTTTGTGTGTGTGTTCCCATATACAGACATATGTATATATAGGTATGTATATTCGCCTTCTAGCGTCAAAAATAACCGATTTGACGAAATTTGGTTCCAAAATCCTTAACCCTCCGTCGACCAGGTGAGGTCTAGGCGGACCCCACGCACACTATTTCCTCCCTCCCTTATAGCCACCGTATCTCTACCTTCCTGCTCTTTGAGTAGCTTCCTAATCAGTAGTGCTCCAAAGATCGGCAGTGTCAAATTGCTCATAAAGAATAGTCTACCCCTCAAATTTATTATTTTTTGTTGATAAATGGGGTTGGGGTCTAAGCAGACCTCCCGTGATAAATTTTTTTTTTAGGATATTTACATGTATTTTATTTTTCCAATTTAATTAGTTTGCATCATGGTACTATCTGGTATCAAGATAAAACTGAATTTATCGAATTTTACAATCTGACGAAAGGATTCCATTTTCCTGTGTTATTGTCTTTCTGTCATGCAATTTAAAATCCTACAACCACAATTTTGATTGAATATTGTTTTAAGGTAGTCTTATGGACTATTAGCTCGTTATTACCATAAATGTAAGTGGGGTCATGGTGGACCCCACGTGGGCGACGGTGTAACTCTCTCCCACGTAGTCGACGGAGGGTTAATCTCAAAACAAAGTTCAAGGTAACCCGAACTCTAGTTAAACGGCGAAATTCACGCGAAAAAAAATTGTACCTTTTTTGCCTTTATTGTACTCGTTTTGCCTTTATTGACTTTTATTGGAAATTTGACGCGAGGAATCAAATTAAACAAATTTCAATGTCACATCAATAACTGTTTGCGAGAAATTTAAAAAACAAATTTCTTGAGATTTACGTCTATTTTCTTAACACTTTCTCTGCGACCCAAATTTTCGCTGCCTGCCCAATGTGCCGCATCCCTTAAAAAAAAAAACAAAAAAAAAACATGTTTTGGTTAGTGAAACATATTTATTCTGTGCTGAACTTTGGAAATTCAGTTAAGGAGAAAATGGTGATTGAACTTTAGTTCGAAAACATCTACAAATATATGGCAAAAATGTCATTATCTAGCGACGAGTGCATTGGTGGTTTCAATTTGGAGCGGGATCCCGCAAGTTCCAAGACGAGCCTGTTACAGGTCTACCAACACAGATTAACGACGAACTCCTGCAGGCTACTGTAGAAGCAAATCCTGTTGTAACTGTCGAAGAATCAGCAGAAAAACTTGGATCGACACATTCTACAGCCCACCGACATAAACAGACATTATTTATGGGATGGCCTGATAGAATAGAATATTGTTCAAAATATGTAACAGAAAAAATTTTCTTTCGCAATTTATTAAATATTTTAGTTTAAACGTTATTAATTTGAATCAAAAACATTATAAAAAGAGCCCCAGAAGTTATGGGGTCTAAGTGACACTTTTGAACAAAATGAGTTAGATACAAGAATGGGTTGTGAACAGCGTATCTTGTACGTGGTAAAGAGATCCAAGTGATTTCCTTGAAAGTTGCTGTCACCTAGCTTGTGTTCTCTTGAGTATTGTCACTTTCACAATATTAAGTCCAGAAGGAAATTAAGGGGTCTATGTGCAAATTCTTTAATTCTGTTGCATATAAATCATAAACCGGATGATGTACCTATTACGTATTAACGATAATAAACAGCTAAGGACATGAGGATTCGTCAAGTATGATCGGAACTTTAAATATCTAGTTTTTGCTATAACCCATATATTTAATTTTGACTCCATTTTCCTCAGAACATTGAGTTTGTTCCTAAAACCCATTAACCCCTGGGGTCCTCATATGTGAGACATATATATATATATATATATATATATATATATATATATATAAATATATATATTTATATATTCATATATGTAAACATTAAAGTAATTGTTATGGGATGAGTAGAATTAAAAGATGAGAAGTGAACCTTCCAAATTATTTTATTATCCAGTTTAATGCTACGTTTTTGGTTTCGTTCTCCTTCTTCAGTTCCCGCAGGAACTTGCGGGATCCCGCTCCAAGCGTTTAATGTTTACATATATGAATATATATATATATATATATATATATATATATAATTGATTTGTGGATTTCAATATTACTAAAGGAGTATAACACCCACCAAGAACTGAAGGACATAGTGAAAGTAGATCAGGGGTTCAGTGAGTCATACACTGTAAAACTGGGTTTTGCTAAGACTTCATCAATAAAAAAAAACTAATAAAGAAAAAAAGTATATTAAATTAATAAAATAAAATAAAATTATTTAGGGATCTAAATCAATATTCGCATGAGAATCAAAGAAACCAGGAATTATATTCAAGCATAGTACATAGTAACCCCCCCCCCCCCCACTGCCGATGGACCGATTTAGTTCATTTTTTCAACACTTCTTTCTAATTTTTATTTTTATTTTTTTTTTTTTATTTATATTGAATGCAGAGCTTGCGACAGTAGCTATTCGCTCTTTTTCAAAAGTTGGTGGTAGAAACCACTGACGAAATAATTATAAAAAGTTGCAAAAAGTCTAGAGTATTTTAGTAATTGAAAATTATTTTAAAATTGAAAGTATGAAGTTCTCAAATGTGTATATACATATATATATATATATATATATATATATATATATATATATATATATATATATATATATATATGTATATATATATATAAAAAAAAAATCAGTCCCGTAACAGGCCACAAGGGCCCAGAGGGGCAGATACTGTAGAGGTATCTGATTCTTGACCATACGGCACACTAGGGAGATAGTGTGGTCAACACTATGCTCATGCCGCCTGATTTTCCCCTCGGCTGCTTCGACTGCTAGAGTCATTAGCACCCAAGGTACCCATTATTAATTAAATTAATTAAAGGCTGGGTGAGCCTAGGGACGATCTGGGACCCCAAATCCAACCGTCGAACGGCAGCACTAGAAGAAAAAATCTTTAGTGCTTGCTCGGGTTTTGAACCTGGTCCTCCAGTTCATTAGTCGAGTGCTCTACCACTGAGCTAACCTCGTCCCCGTATATATATATATATATATATATATATATATATATATATATATATATATATATATATATTATTTATTCTTATAGATGACCCAAAATATCAAAATTCTTTTTTATCCTAGGAGGCATAGGGTCATTAAAGCAGTCTTCCTTTATTACACCACTTTATTTATTGGGCCCGCCATGTTTCGTGCATCTTTTCTTCGCACCTCTTCAGGGGCACTTCTTGCAAGGAAGTCCTCCCGTTACCAAGTACTCCCTCTGGAGTCCGGCTTAATACTAATAATAAGCCGGACTCCAGAGGGAGTAATTGATAACGGGAGGACTTCCTTGCAAGAAGTGCCCCTGAAGAGGTGCGAAGAAAAGATGCACGAAACATGTCGGGCCCAATAAATAAAGTGGTGTAATGAAGGAAGACTGCTTTAATGACCCTATGCCTCCTAGGATAAAAAAGAATTTTGATATTTTGGGTCATCTATAAGAATAAATAATATATATATATATATATATATATATATATACATCAGCATAATGATTAGGTACATTTTTCAAAAAAAAAGCTTTAAAAAATTTTAGGTTTTGAAATATTGTGTCCATTACTTTACTTCACGTTAAGTCATACATGTTTTTATAATTTCTATAATGAATGTATTCTAAATGTGATTGCAGATGTTTGTATGTTTGAGGTGGGTGATTGTTGTGTTTTTGTGTAGACTGTCATCTGTCAAGAGTTCAGTCATGTCGTATGGCAGGTTTAATGTGTCTCGTTCTTTGCAGTCAGTTAGTATGTGTTTAATAGTCAAGTTTGTGTTGCAGATGGCACAAACTGGTCCGTCCTGTCTCGTCATTAAATGGCGACTTGTCAGTAACGTACGCCCTATACGCAATCGAGTAAGGACGACCTCGTCTCTTCTGCTCGAGGGCCAAACACAAACGGTTTTCTTTCTAATTAAATACCCACGACATAAACAGCGGTTCGTTACAATGCAAAACAAATTACGACCGGTATGAGCAAATTAGTAATTTTCAGGGTGAATTTTCTCGGTAGATGACTACAAAGAATACCGAGCTCCCTTGAATAAGACAAAAATTACTCCTGGTATTGGCAAATTACTACTTCGGCTCCGGAGTAACCCCCTCCCCTCCAGATGTACCGACTTTGCTGGTTAACGAACTCGATCAGTCGTTTGCTTGGGAAATACTACATACGAAGTTTCATGCCGAAAAAACAAAAACTCTGAAGTTTATCGCGTTTATGGGGATAAATTAATTAAATTCTGAAGAATTTTACAAAATCTACTATTATTTCTAAAATAAAGAATGAAGTTGGTCGAACCGCCTAGAAGCGTGTTTACTATTTTCATGGGCATATATAGGAAATAATTTCGGGGGGAGCTGGTACCATTTCCGGGTTATGGAATACTAACAATTTAGAGCTTGGAATAGTTTAAGCAACTAAAACGCTATTAAAACCAAAATAAAATATGTTTTATGAACTATGTGATCTTATTTAATTTATTTTTAAGGGTTTTATGACATATTTTTACCATCAAATCAAAATTCGGGGGGCTGCAGCCCCCTCTTATATACTCCCACGACACTTTTTTACACTTTCCGATGGAAACTACCTATTTAGGTTGCACTCATGACGGAATTTTTGATAAATGCCTTCAAATCTTTATCGGTCCTACCTAATACACACCCAAAATGACCCCCATTAATATTTATATAGATCTATATCCGTCCATATATATATATATATATATATATATATATATATATATATATATATAATGGGGGTCATTTTTTTTTTTTTTTTTTTTTTTTTTTTTTTTTTTTTTTTTTTTTTTTTTTTTTTTTGGGTGAAATCAACCACATGGGTCATGGTCACGGTCATTTTCTGTATCTACTAGGTAGGGTCGATAAAGATTTGAAGAAATTTTTCAAAAATTTCCAAGGTCAAAAAAGACCTCAATAACTGCTTTCCTGCCAATGACCAAAGCAGTCGAGGCACCCAAATTAAAAAAAAAAATACTACTTTCCTTCCGAGGGAAGTGCTAAAATGATTTATTATTTAATAAGTCGGCAATGCTAGGCGATACATCTTTTAACATGTAATGACGTTAAATATTATAAAAGGAAAATAACAAATGTTCTTCATCTTCACACGTCTATGATGCAGGTATAATGGTCAGTTACAATGGTTTGTAAGTATGTCAGTAACGTGTTAGTAGTGAGTAGTGTGTCGGCTATATGCTGGTAGTCAGTTTGTAGTAGAATCAATTTCAATTTTAAGGGTATACATAACATCTTCTCTTTGTATAATAACCCTTTTCACCATCTGCCATTTAGATGCGTTGATTTTCGTTTCTATTATTTTCAATTTAGTCATTGTGTTCGTGTTATAATTCGTCAAGTACGCTGGTCTTCTTCAGGTAGTTTTATTTGAAAAAAAGAGAACCTCATTCTCTTTATTCTCTCTGAAAAAAAGAGAACCTCATTCTTGTTTATATATTAAGGTACACGTTTTCTATGTTGTAAATGCAAGAAAATAAACGTTTTAATTATGAACAAAATTTGTAGATATTTCGTGATCCATACAAAATGGCAGGAACGTCCCGAATAAACCTGTTTTGAAGAAGCAATCACGAACGACTCCCACGCTTCGGAATTAATAATCTCCCGATTTCGATTGCTTCAATCAACAAACAACTATAGATCAACCGAGCTCCGAGTTGTGCAAGAAACCAAAGCGGACCACTCTCGAAGTTCAAGCGCAGTCAGTACATGACGTAAGGTTGTTTTGGTCTCTGGGTGCAACATAGGCCTGCAACATCTAGGCCGAGTATAGCCAGTTTGGGCGAAGCAAATAGACTCAATTGATAAGGAAATGGTTTTGGAACGAGGTTAGTGATAAGTTACCAAAATAATTCAACAAATATATTGGATTTAATGATGTCAGTAGAACATATTAGGTATCAATTGTGACCTTTGTCACACTTGATACATTATTGAAATAATTCTTAACGCAAGAGCTGCTAAACTAAGCACGTCCTTGAGAGAGGTGGTAATGTGAGCTGCATTCCTGAATAGATTTCTTAAAATAATCTACATATATAATTAAAAAATAATAACATCTTTTCGTTAAAGATGAAAGGTCAAAATATAAGAACTTTTGGAAAAATGTTTTACAACTTTACTTTCTCTACATGTTTCGCACCATTTTGCTTCCTTTTCAGGAGAACATGATACAAATATAAAACCACGTGGTCCAACTATATAGTGTGAGAGATATAACTTGTCACCTAGGGAAACCGTAGAGGGTGCTCGACGTTGCTAGTTCTACAACCCTTACTGTCTAGGCGCGGACTAGGAGAGGCAATAATGGCAACCCAGCAAGGCTGTCATTGGCTAGAGGCGCCTCCACCTTCCCCTACCCATCCACAGCTAAGTGACAAGTTATAACTCTCACACTATACTTAAAGGTTCATCTCCTCGAGTTGAGGCTATTAGTAGTTTTATATTTATAACGTGTTCCCCTCAAGAGACACCAAAAGGGTGGAACGATGTAGGGAAAAATAAAGTTTGTAAAACGTTTTAGTGAAGTTCTCAATTTTTACCTTCTCCGTATAAGGAAAATTCGATTATTGAAGTAAAGGGACAGCTTAATAATAAAAATAGTTTTGATGTTTTATATTGGTAATGAACTGGTGACTAAAATATAAATTTTGTTCTTATATTTATGTGACAGAATTTCAAAATTCATTAAACACACAACTTCCTTCACGACTCCATTATTTTGCCCTACATGTTTTCCGTCCTTTTTGAAGACTCTTCAGGACCACTAAAAATGGTGAAGTGGCCTTGCCTGCAAATGGTTCTCGGAGTGATGGCTGTAATTATAGGTTATTTTAAGTGCTTCTCGACACTTTGATTTTTGCTGTGAAATAAATGCATATGGTAAAATAACTGTAATGAGTTAATATTAGTGAATTATTTACGAATACATTAAAGGTTAATGGCTTGTTTGAAAATAATGCCAGGATGACAAAGCCTAGATTACAAAATGTAAAAAGATGCTAACAAATGTTCTAATATAATATATATTAATATTGGACATATTAATATTGGAACCTCATTCTTGTTTATATACTAAGGTACACGTTTTCTATGTTGTAAATGCAAGAAAATAAACGTTTTAATTATGAACAAAATTTGTAGATATTTCGTGATCCATACAAAATGGCAGGAACGTCCCGCCATAAACCTGCTTTGAAGAAGCAATCACGAACGACTCCCACGCTTCGGAATTAATAATCTCCCGATTTCGATTGCTTCAATCAACAAACAACTATTGATCAACCGAGCTCCGTGTTGTGCAAGAATAAATCTGCTATATATTTGTCAAATACCTCTTACTCACTGACCTATCATCGCCCAGCCCAATCCACTTGACAGAAAAATTTGAAATTTTGCATGGACACTCCCTTTAGCATGTAAACACTCGCTAAGAAAGGATTTTTTGATGTTCAAATATTTAAGTATTTTTAGAGGGGTTTGAATTTCTATTTGGTTAGAGAGCAGGCAAGCCAAGGCAGCAAGCGTTGCTAGGACGATAAAATGGCAGCTGTTAACGTACTGTATCAATTTGATAATATTATTTTTAATTGAGGTTAATTTCAACTCTGATGGCAGACCATGAATTACTAGAAATAAACTGTGATTTTGTCCCTCATAGAGTTTACGCTGTACCTGGTGATGGTCCGAGGTAATAATATCCCGAACCCTTGCACAGGCTCCTCACCCATCAGCATCCCCAGTCAGAAAACGTCTTGATAATTCTCGCATATATAATGTGTGCTTCCAAATGAAATCTTGGAAACAGAAATTTTTAAATTTTAACGAACATTTATTATTGACAACGAATTTTAACCTGTACTGGTTAAACTCCTGTTACTGGAAACCTACAGATAACGGGTTATCTCTAAGTTATCTGTTTGTTTTGATGAATAACATATAGTGTGACGGGGACCGCGCTATAATAAACAGAACAAAATTATGTAGTAGCATTAATTTTGATGATACATTATTTAACGCAATAAAATAACTACTTATCTGCCGTGATGAAGCACGGGTATTCAGCTAGTGGTTGATAAATTAATGCAAAAGAGAAATAAGACGGTTTTATTATATGTTAATATGGCCGAAACCTCGTGTAAAAGAGGAATGAATAAATAAATATGTTTTTGGTCTGGGGGGAAGTCAAAATCATACTATGTTTTCAATAGTAGTTACCTTAGATTTTTCTTTATAAATGAAATATCATTAGATTAGAATGAAGTATGATAAATGATGTTAGATAATGATCTAGGAATAAAGAAGTGTGGGATAATATGCCAACATCATGGTGGGAATTGCTCCTTGTTAAAGCTATCATCTAATCAGAGAGATGGAGGGTTTATCTAGGGGGGGATGGCTTTAGCAATTTCATTCTGCAAATAGAATTTAGATACCATCAAGAAGTTAAGAAGAAATTATGAATCTTAAAATATTTTTTTTAAATATTCGTAACCGGAATGATAGATGCAGTGCTCCAAATATTGCCAGAACAATGTTTAGCTGCAATTTATCAATTGAGTGCTAAATGTTGTGCTTGCATTGCTCCCAGAGGGCAATATTTTGAGCACTATCTACATTAACTAGATGATAAGTTAAATAAATAAGTGCAATAATGAAAACGATTTTCTTGCGGTTTTGGTACTTTCTCCAAAACGAACCAAAAACGAGCTAATCTCTTAGGGAGGTTTTTCGGTGCCCTACGCGCTCCTGATGTTTTGCCATTTAAATTTGGGACTACCTTTATATAAGTAGTTTTCAAATCTTTGAGGCTGGGGATGGGAGTAAAGCACTGACCTGAAACAGAGGCAGTCTAGAGATGGTTCTGCCTGCAAAACCATAAAGTTGAAGCTACGATTTGTATTTTAAGTGCTCCTGAAGAGGTCTCAAGGAAACATATAATAATTATATTATTACTACTGATACAATCCTAATAATAATACTAATGCTACTATCCTAATAATAATACTAGAGGGTCTCCCCCCTCTATGGGGGGAGACCCCTTGGTAGGACGAGCAGTGCTTACAATAACTACAGTAGGTTGAGTTTTTCATCTATAGGCGCTTTGAAAAAGCTTGCCTGCTCCACCATGGTTGTTTAGGAAGGATGGCAACCTAAATACGATCCGGCGCTAATGTCCTTGACGTTGATTTACTGTAAAAAAAAAATAAATAAAATAAAATAAACAAAACGAAACTAATACTACATTATTAAGCTACATAATAATACTACAATGCATACCATTTAATTAATACCATAGATTATAATAATATTCACAAACATTAAGACAATAATACATGCAGGGTCTCCCCCTGGTCTAGTGGCTAATGCCTTAGGGTGCGTTTACATCTGATAGTTATTGCAGGATATTTATATCAGATAGAAATTTTAATTAATGTAAACTACAAATAATTATTTGTAGAATAATAGATAGATAGAAATATATATCTCAGACATAAATTATAATTTATGTCTGAGATATATATTTCTATCTCGAGCAATAATTGTGCGTTTACATCTGACACTTCTCTTAAAAAAACATATCAAGAGTAGCTAAATGCACCCTTAGATTCTCATTCGGGAGACGGGGTTCGAGTCCGTCCAGTGGCAGGAATATTTCTCATCTCAGGGCCTAAAAAAATACGTGCATAAAAGGACGAGGAACGGTAAGAGAGTGTTCCGAAAGGGAAAAATGAAGGTAGGGCATGAAATGAAGAGTATTAATCTTGATTTATGACATCACAAACTCCATTTATGAACCTTAATTATACCCATAGTGATTCTAATTGCTATTAATACATTAGGCATGTGCCGGTGAGATAGTGAGTGTACACAAACAGCGATATCCAGCACAAACAGTACAATGTAATGGTAGACAAAGCGTTACCGATAAGCCCTAGTAGATCCCGTGTTCCAGATAGCTAACGCAGGGCGACCGTGAACTTCAGAGACCACCCCGGGCTGGATATGAGGGAATGACTGCAGTAAATACTCCAGACAAAGGTTGTGGTCGCTATTGTAGGTTCTTGTAGATGTGGAGATAGTCCGATGGGACAGATCAAGAAGGCCTTCGATGGGTCTCGTTCCGGGATGAAGGATCATGACACTTCATTGTCGTTTCTAAGCTGGTTTGACAGGGAAAAGATTGGCCGTGGTGAATCTGATAAGGACAGCAGTTTCCCGGTGGCTGGTACGGGCAACCTTTGATATGTTGCGGTACAAACTTTAGAGTGCAAATACGGTCGTGGGCCTAAAAAAAAATAACATTGGATTTTAATGTTTTGTTTATAATTGAATAGATCCTTGCAGAAAGAGCTTCAATCCAAAACCAGTAGTTTTGAGAAAACTAGACTGAATGCCTTTTTGAATGGAATAATAAAATTATGACTACATTTCTATGTCAATTATGTATTGGACTGAAGTCCTTTTAACATGAAAATGTGTAGTTACCTTCAGATGCAACGAATCCATCATTCATATTAAAGAAAATATTATTCGAATTCATATTGGGAAAAAATGGACTGAAGCCCTTTTTGCGTAGATTGCTTGAATTGTAATACAATTCAATAAAAAAATGTAATATATATATATATATATATATATATATATATATATATATATATGGTATATATATATTCCGTGACAAGCCCCATCTCAGTCGATCTTCCTCATTTGGGGTGACTGAGAAAATAGTATAATATATATTTTTTTTTTTAATGGGGGGGTTCTCTCCGGCCGGATCAAATCTTACAGTGCCTGCCCGCGGGCCGGTTGTTGCCCACCCTATGGAAACACAATACTTTTTTTTTAAAGTGAACGAGAATATTTCCATCCTCGTTTTCGTTTTTCTTCATAACTTCTAAACTAATGTTAACCTTCCTCGGCCCGGTGGTTGTGTATGCAACATTACGGACGAATATGCTTAAATTGGTACTAAATGAAGTATTTTTGCCCCATATTTCGTGAAAATCGATCCATTTATGGTATGAATATGAATTTTAACTATCATTATTTTCATGATCCATGGGTTCTGAAATTGAAATTTTCTACTTCTGCGGTTCTTCCCGATTGCGTCATAAGGTCACCTCATAAGTGCTCCTAAAATGTTTTAAAAGCTTCCGCCATCCACCGCTGTGCCAAGTCCTAACTTAAACTTTAAGGAGGTGCATTGTTGGCGCCTGGTTGGCACGATTGATAAGAGTTTGTTGCTTAATAGTTACAGCCTGATTTGCTCAGTTTATTCGGAATTTCCTAAAAAAATAAGTATATTCTCATAAAAATTAAAATTGTTCTTAAGGTAATGAATAAAAATGTCTATTATTTATAAACATTATTATATTTATATATGTTTTTTTTGTCATCTATTTGTTGTAAGTTTTCAATATTATAACATTTAGGAGGCACGGTGGCCGTGAGCACTTAACACTCCGTGCCAAAGGTCGTGGGTTCGATTCCCACTAAGGGGTAGTGGCTTTTAATTAGAAAAGAGAAAAGGCATCAGCCCTATCCTGGCTAGAAAAGGGTGGTAACCTATAGATAACCCGTCCTAAAAGTCTTAGTATATAATAATGGACGTTAAAGTTTAAATAAATAATATAACATTTAAATAATTATATGCAATCATTTAAAAGAATACATAAATGTACCAAGGATAGTGAATGGAATTTATCCAAAATTATTAAAGAACACACACGCTGGAAAAAAGTTTCCATTGATGACTAGCCCATGAATGAATCCATTCTATTGATAAGAGATATCGGGCCAACGAAGCACTGTGATAAGGAACAGGCTGCTTACACTACAATATACTCAGAGTTGTACTTTTAAAATTTCTATCTAAGAACTCTTCCATTCATTATTATCAGTTGACAGTCTATAGCATTTCAATAAATATCATATAAATTAACTTTTTCCTTAAGAAAAGCTTTATTCATAATAATTAAATAAAAATTAGTAGGCAAGAATCAGCCCGTAGAACATTAAATTCTAAACAGGATGTACTAAATGAACTCTAAACATTCTTTTCATCGAAACCAAAGTACGAAGACAAGGTATGGTTGGGATTCGGGTAGGAGAAAAAAAAACGTCAGACCTTCAGGAAGAAACCTGTATTGGGCATTTCGGCTGCACTTTGGCAGCCTTCTTCAGCACTAGAGAATGCCTAAGGGGGAGGGAGGAAGACCTAGAAGACACTCAGGTAACCATGGTTGAATGTTCCTCCTACATTCTTCCATGGTTACCTGAGTGTCTTCTAGGTCTTCCTCCCTCCCCCCTAGGCATTCTCTAGTGCTGAAGAAGGCTGCCAAAGTGCAGCCGAAACGTCCAATACAGATTTCTTCCTGAAGGTCTGACGTTTTTTCTCCTAGCCGAATCCCAACCATACCCTGTCTTCGTATCACTGCAACGGCTTTAATTTTTAAAGCTATGAACTTTATAAAGCAAACCTGTAAGATAGCGAGAACTTGTAGGTAGTAAAGAAAAATATATTGCTTACATGTGTTTTATTTACGCTATTTAAAATTTTGCAAAAAAAAAACAACAAAAACCTGGACTTTCTGACCGATCTTATACAATGTTCTGAAGCAGGAACTCAGATGTAATTTGGTTAAACTAAGACGCAACATACGAATCCCACACAACTTATGAGTGAACACGATTCCTGCCTATGAAGATGCGTGTGCGAATACCACCGCACAGTGGGCGAAAATCACCTTTTAGGCGGACAAAATTAATATCAAATATTTTACAAATTTCCCACTAAATATTGTCAAGGGAAAATGTAAATATTTAGTTTTTTGGATCGTCAAAGGGCGACGTAGGTGATTATTAATCGGACTGTAAAGAAGGGAATATTTTTCCCAGTTTTTATTGCAGTCCTTTTCTTGTAATTACTTTGCAATTTTTTTGGCAAAAAAAGAGTCTTTCTTCTTTTGAAAGAGCTCAAGGAAGTAAAAATCGGATTATCTCAAGACATGATATTGAATTTCAAAACGTCACGTTACTTACAAATGTTTAGTCTCTACCAGAGAAAAAATTTATATCTGCTATTGTATTTGTTGTAAAAAATGTATAATACTAGTTTACTTGAAAACTTGAGCATATTTTTGGATTTATTTGACCAAATATAAATTATTTTTTAACGATTGTATTTTACCTTTAATCTACTCTCTAAAGCACATGAATTGGTGAAAGAATCATGTCGATATCATTTTCTAAACTCGATATAGAAAATAAAACTGATGGATCAAAAGTGGAAGGAGTAGGATCAGCTATACTGTCGGAACAAAGAATATACAAAATTTCACTCCCTTCTATTTGTTCAAGCTTTACAGCTGAATTACTAGCTATAAAAAAGGCTCTAAATTTTATTATCCCAACCAATCAACAAATCGTAATTTGTACAGATTCTTTATCATCAATTCTAGTAATCTGCAATCTCTACCCAGACAACTCCCTGGTTATAGATATACAAAACAAAATAAATGAGTTCAGAATAAATAACATAAAAACTCTGTTTATATGGATTCCTGGGCATTGTGGAATAATTGAAAACTTAAAAGTTGACAAAGCAGCAAAAGAAGGACAAGTTTGCTGTCAAGTTCCTGTAAGCGATGTATTATCAGCCGTGAAACTACCACTAAAAAATAAATGGTTCCAAGAATGGAATAGGATGGAGTTAGGGGAAAAGCTCCGTGAAATAAAAGAAGACGTAGATGCATGGAGTAGCAGCATACGCGACAGAAGACGAGAGGAAGTGATATTGACCAGGCTACGAATAGGACACTCAAGACTGACGCATGGCTATCTTATGGCAAAGGAACCACCAATGATACGTCAGTACTGCGGAGTACATCTAACCGTAAAACATATCCTCACCGAATGCAGGGGCTACATAAAAGAAAGAGAACAGTTAGATTTGCCCACTGACCTAAGGGAACTTCTGGGAAATAACTCAAATCACTTAAAAAAATTATTTACTTTCCTAGAAAGAACTAAGTTAATCGGACATATTTAATTTATAAATATTTGTGTGTGTGTGTGTGTGTACATATATATATATATATATATATATATATATATATATATATATATATATATATATATGTTTCAATCTCCTCCTATCTATCTTCAATCTATATCGATCTTCTCAATCTATCTTCAAGTAGCACTTTTGGTCAATGTCACTTTCTTTCCTCAATAGTCATATCATATCAATATATATATCAATAGTCATATTGAAATTATATGCCAATTGAAATATATAAGATCAAACGAGTCTTCTAACTGAGACATCCATGGCCCATGTGGTTGGCATATGTCTAAAAACACAAATTAAAAAAATAAAATAAAAACAAAAATAAAACAGTTTCAACCTATTTTATTTTATTTATTCCTGTCTCAAAATGTTTGTTGCCAAAGTTGCGTAAACATTAATAAATAAATAAATTTTATTTCTAAGGCGAAATGGACGGAACGCTCGGACACGTCGACTATCTCTACCAGAAAAAAATGGGCCAAATAGGTGACCTCCCAACTTTATACTCCCCTTATGAGTCAGTCTGTACTACTGTTTGTCAGGCGTTTAGATAAGCCGATTTTTGAAATGAAGATAAATAAATGTGAGGCCGTTAACATTTTTTCCACAATTCTGCACTCTTGTTCTTCAGAATATATTTTGCATGTAGTAGAGAGATTTTTCCATAGCTAATGAATAATGATCCACTGCAGCTGATTTAGCGAACAGGTCACCTACTTCATTCCCCTTAAACCTGTGTGTGCCTTAACCCATTAAAAGCGTATATGTATGTTAGATTCTTTTTGATGTTGTATGTGTTTCTGGTAATGGATTTTGGACTTCACTTACAGTATTTATTTGTATGTGAATGTTTTGCGTAGTGTTATTTTGTTTTGTTTTCTAAGGTTTTTTTCTTTTTTTCAATTGCAGATAATTTGATCTACTAAACGAATTAACTAGTCTCGCTGTGATTTGGTAAGGCGTAAAACAGAAGATTCTGGGTTCTAAATCCAACCCGGCAATTTGTTTTCTAAAAAATACGGATTTGAAAATTAAGTTAATGACGTAATGTATATTAGTTAGAAATATACCCTGACTACTTCGGGATTTGCTAAAACTAGAGAAAGTCTATCTTCATAAAATGAAGAACCCTTTTTCACAACTGTCCAAGCAGATAATTAGCTGTCGATAATAATAATTAAATGTTAATTGCACGCCGATTACATTAAGATATTGACTCCTGAAGGTGGAAGACTAGCCGATTAGTCCATGCATTGCTACACGGGATGAGAAACTATACCCGATATCTAACATCAATCGGCTGTTTTATAGCCATTAGAACTAGCAGCTTACACAACTACAGCATTCGTCTTAATTCCTTGCAAAACTAACCGTCTCCTTAGGAGGCATTTAAGATCTCTATCGGTCAGCTGGGATGCAAATTGTAAACAGCAAAAAATCGAGTTTCTATTGTATCGATAGTGGGAATTTATCGATATGTGCTAGAAGGATAATGCTTTCACTGGATCGATAGGCAAGGCTACTAGTGACTATTAAAATCTCCCATTCAATCAAAATATACTATCAGATCTTTGAAAGGCTTCCTGGATATATGTTACTTCGCAATCTAATCAATGGTTGCTATTAGTAAATAAAAAGTCAATCTTTTTACTTCTTCCTGGTACTTAGCCAATCTTTGCAACTATTTCATTCTTCTTAATGAACAGCTGTGCGCGAATGTAAAACAAGCATGTATATAGTTTACTGAAGATAAATTTTATTATTTTTCTTCAAGAAAGTGAAGCCTAATTGAAGCTATTGTGATAGAAACAAGTGATTTATGGACGAAAGTTAGTGAGTAACAATTTTTTATCACTAAAAGTAAGGCCATATCTAAAGAATAAACGTTATGGAATCAGTAGTCAACATAACCTCTAAGGTTGAATTATTAAAGGACAATCCTTTATGTCCTAGTGATTGTGCTATAGTTTTATACACTGTGAAAGGCATAAAACAAGAAGAATATTTGTTACATTTGGCGAATATAGTTGATGCTAAAAGTATTAAATTTGCTTCCTACATTTCAGGAGGCAGGTTTTGCATACATTTAAATAGTAAGAAAGAAGTGAATAAATTAGTCAATGAACATCGAAATATAATAATTCGAGGCCATAATATTTTATTGAAGCGGTTTTTAGAGCCGTCTAAAAGAATTGTAATATCTAATGCTTTTCCTTCAATCTCTAATGAAGCGATTGAGGAAGCTATAAAGAGACTTGGGGTTGAAATAGTTTCGCCCATACAATGTTTAAGAGCTGGCCTTCATGATCCGAGGTTATCACATATTCTCAGTCATAGGAGACAGCTGTTTGTAAATCATGAAGGCATTGAAAAGCTACCTTCTTCACTGGTTATAGACGTTGAAGGAAAGCCTTGGAAAATATTCCTGGAGACTGAAAAACTCAGCTGTTTTATAAGTAAAGGCCACCATTTGGCTGCTGCATGTCCTGACGCTCCTAAAAATCAAACTGAAGACCATCTTCATGTTGATTCTCTTTCATCTGAAACCTTTGATAACGAAAGCGCTAACAACACAAAATTCAGCTTAGTGGCTCAAGAACCAGATGAAAGTACACCTTTTTCTCGTGGTCATCAAGGAACTTTAACATGTTTTACCACACCGTTTTCAGTTACTCCAGACCAAAAATCAATATCCCTAGAAAATCTACAGCAACATTTTCCGACTTCAGTAATAAATAAGAATTTAGAAGAAAAGGAAAATATAACTGATATACGGGAAGAAAATGAGGGACTATGCGAATTATTGAGCTCAGCAGATATGATGTTTAAAAAAAATTGAAAATTTAGAGAAGCTTGCTTTGTTAAAGTTTGGTAATTCCAAAATTGCTGCTGCGCCTGAAGAAGATAAAGTTCCTCCTCGCCTAGAAGAGACCAAGATAGCGACAAGACATAGTGTGGCCGCGACATTAGCAGCTGATCGGAGTGAAGAATCCTCTAAGGGAGGGAAAGGAAGCAAAGGTACGAAAGGGAGTCTTCAGATATCTGGTAGAAAAGCTGCGTCACGCAAAGAAAATACAGTTAAAGTTAAGAAAAAGTAATTTATTTGCTATTTGTGCATGATATGAGTATTTTCTAGAAAAAAAAAATGTTTGTCAATACTATCCTCTGTGTTTAAAGGAATTAAGTTTCACTGGCATATCTGTGAATATTTTATACACAACTGTTGATTTTTTCTTCTTTTTTTTGTACTCTTTTATGTTCTATTCAAATTTTATTGTATTTCATATTTTTATTTTATTGTAACAATTTTTGTTTTCTTGTTTAAATTTGAGCATGTCGCCTTTGTTGCGAAGCTCTTTAAATAAATAAATAAATTAATTGACAGTTTCTCCGGTATTTAAACTATTACGGTATCACAGGCACACAAAATAAAAAAAGTGGTCTGTTCCGAGGACACCATACATATCTCTAAAACTACTACTATTTCTAAAAGTGACACAATTCAAAATAAAACTCAACTGGAAATGTGTCACTCTTGCCTATGTAGGGGCCTTAGGATTAAGTCAGGAAGAGTGACACAAGTCCCCTCTGGTGCACAAGCTCTGAAGCTAGGTACATACAATTATTATGTTTAACTAGCTGTTACCCAGTGTGTCATGCTAAACCTACTTTCTGTCTATGACTCTCCCCGTATCAAGATCTACTTGATACCTAGTTGTCTATACCCAGTTACGAAAATCGGTTAAACGATGTAAATTTGTTTTAGTTCATAATGTTACCGGCAGAGGCCAGCACAACTGCACTTCATCTAACAGCCGACAGAGGCCAGTAGTAGTCGATTCAAAATGGCCGTCACATACTGAATGGTTCAGGCTAGCCATTTTTTTCTTGAACAAAATTTTTGACCTTTTGACCAAATTTTGAAATTTGACTGTTTTGACCTAGCCTAGGAGATTTCTCGTATCAAGACCTACCTGTATGCCAAGTTTGGTCAATATCAGTCAAACGGTGTAGATTTGTATAAGGAACAAACAAACAAACAAATAAATAAATAAACAAACAAACAGACACATGATTTTTATATATATAGATAAAGATGTATTTACCACATGTTTCACAGTCATGACTATGACAGTGTGGATAAAACCTAAAACCGATTTTTGATTTGTGTCACTTAAGAAATACTAGTGCAATATATTCTTATATATTTCGACACACTTAATCCAAATCCGGACTCTGTTTCACTCCTGCACATCAGGTTTAAGGGAATATGAAGGTCAAATTTCGTACGAAGTCGTTCAAGAAGAAATAACTAGAGCTTCGATGGTTTTGAGGGTCGCTGAATTCGAATCCGAGGGCTGTTTCACCTCATCGGCGCATAATCCAGGTCATTTGAAGGACAAATGTGTCTACTTTGTAAAAATGAATTTTTGACTGCATTAATTTTTTGCAAAATAAACGTACCTATTTGTACTTAAAATGGACTTGATTTTGCGCCGATGGGGTGAAAGAGACCTCGGATTAGAATTCTGCGACCCTCAAAACCATGGAAGCACTCATTATTTCTTCTTAAACGACTTCATACGAAATTCGACCCTGAAACCTGACTTGGAGGAGTGAAACGGACTCCGGATTCCGATTCAGCGTTCCGAAATACGTAAGAATATAAGTATTGTGTCTCTGGAAAATAGATTTTTTTTTTATTTTGTGTTCCTGTGTATTTAGTGAATTCTCGAAATAAATGCAATGATACTTCCCTATACACTTTTATAATCTTTATTTATCTTCCTTGCATTTTTTTTTTTATTATTAGTTCCCCGCCATAGTACCCCTACTGGGAGTGAGCTTATTTTACTACACATATCATGCCATTTTTGCCATATCGTGTGCGTTTACAATATTTTACATATTTTCTTCTCTCAGTTGGTAAATGTTTTTGGTTATTTTATTTAAATTGGGGATATAATTGCCAATAGAGTTTGGTGGATGTCTTCCGTAAATGTTGCATTCAATTTTTGTGCAACTTCTGGGGCTACAGCTACTTCGAATTAGGCAGTATACTCAAAATATTGATAAAATACGAAATAAAACAGTGTTTGCTCATCTAGGTATAAAATAGAATCATTATTTTGAAGAGAGATACAGTCAGGTCTTAGTATCGTAATAAAAATACATTTTTTCTAAGGAAAGTTCCGGCTTGGAATTCCTGCTTTCATTAGGGCTAAGGTAGCTTTCTTTCCTAAGGTATTGTTAATTTATGAGCGATGTCGCGAATGTCGAATTGGTACGATCAAAGTAAAAAATCACGAGAGGATTTCGTCGTACGCTTGTTACATTTCGAAAGAAAATCAATTATTTCTTGCTCACGTTTACTCGTGTCCATATCGAAGATTTCATCTATTGGGCAAATCATTGCAAATCGTTTCAGCATTCAAGCCACTAAAGCATTTTGTCGTCTTGGTCTGTAAGAGGGGAGAAGAGCTTGTGGACATCACGAATGAATCAGAAATGAATGAGGCTGTAGATGGAGGAGCGTAGAAGATTTAACATAAAAGAAGCAACATAGCACTAGAAACTCTAGATGGAGACACTTTGAACAAGCAACTCGTAAGAAGCAATATAGATGGAGAAACAAAGAAGGAAAATCCTGTAGAGAGGAACGTAGGATGAGGTTACAGATGGAGGAACGTTAAAGAAGGGACGTAAGAGGAGCAAAATAAAAGAAGAAACGTAGTAGGAGGATCGTAGGATGAGACCATAGATGAGGAGTATTGAAGGAGGAACGTAGAAGAAGCACCATAGAGGGAGAAACAAGGAAGGACAGACGAAAAATAATAATCGTATAAGGAGAAACATAGAGGAGAAACGTAGGATGAGGCTGTATACGGTGGAGCATTGAACGAGAAACGTACAAGAAGCAACATATATGAAGAAACAAAGAAGGATAATCGCATAACGGAGGAACGTAGGAGGAGTAACATATAATGGGACACAAGAAAGGAGAAACGTTTAAGGAGGAACTTAGGAGGCTCATATCGAAGTAGGAACATAAAAGTAGTACCGCAGGATGAACTCTCTAAAGGGAGGTATGCAGAAAAAGGAACATACGAAAAGGAACGTAGGGGTAGGAACATAAAAGTAGGACTATAACATTACGATGACTATAGAAGGAGTAAAATTGGTTTCTTTGCATTCCCTTGAAATTGTACAATTAATATTTACACATAAAAACGTTATTATCAATGCTAGTAATCACTAATATAGCTCTATAATTAATTAATGCATTTTATTTTTGGTTTAAATATTATACAATTAATTTCTTAAATATATAACAATTTTCCTCTTCTTTTTCAGGTATATACTTATTTTTCTATGATACTACAAACTGTAAGTAGACAAAACTAGTAGTTGTAATACATCCTAGGGCCATCCTAACAAACAATAATTTATTGATTATTTTATACAATCAGAATGTCATATTTGAAACACTCATAAATTTTATTCAGTTGCTTTGAGTATTATTTTTCAATGAAAAAAAAAAAAAAAAGAAAGAAATCATGATGAGTTAATAGATAGACAAAGGACTGTTTCATTGAAATATTTGAAGATACTAAAGCAGGCTACACACGGTCAGGCAGGTCTGTCAGTTAGACCTGAACAGTCCGCCTGAAAGCCGGTCGAATGAACGTGTATATATTCCGGCCGCCTGAACAGTCTTAACTGACAGACCGGCCGGAATATATACACGTTCAGACGACCCGCCTTCAGGCGGACTGTGTAGCCTGCTTTAGGACTGTACAGTCTTTTATTTTTTTTGCGTTTTTCTCGGACACTAAGCCAAAACGAGATGTATGCCAAAGGACTTTTTTCTTTGTTTTTTTGTCAGGTGTCTATATTAGATGGATTTTCTGAAAAGTTTTAATTTTTGACATAACAACAAGATACCAAGCTACCTTTGATTAAGTTAATAATTAAAATGACATGTTAAGGATTATCCACAAGGATTTTCCGAGGTATAAATTATTTCCACTGTACTTTATTTTTGATCTTCACCTCAGCCTATTTTATTAATGAGCTAATTACATTCCCTCATTTGAGGTTTCGGCCTCAGGGCCATCCTCATTAAACTAGAAGAAAAACACATTACATGTATTAAATTACATTCAAATGACCCCCTTTATCCATACAATGTAAAATTTCTTAAAAATATCCTTAACTTATATTACCTTCTTTCATATGTCCACATATACTCACCCTATTTCCGCTAGGGCTTGTCATCACTTTAAATCATGGCACTGCTAATCTTATATTTTAGTTACATTTAACTTAAACCCTTGACTTCGTTTGTTCCATCTTCTATAACTAAAACTTTTTTACATTTTTACCTTTTTTAAAATCTTAAACTTTCATAACTCGTAAACTAATAAAGATAAATTTCTAAAAATTTGGATTTTTAATTTTCGTATGGGGTACTATTGATGACCCAAATTTTTAAAAAAATCCAAAAATGTTAGGGAAATTTTTTCCTTTATTTTGGATCACATGATATGGAATGACTTTGTAGACTTTGTAAGCAAATCGAAAATACTTCCTTGAGTCAAAAGTTTTCAGATTTTCTGCGAAACTGCTAAACATACCGGCTTGAAAGTGTTGGTTTATTTTAGATTTGTTAATACACATAAAAAATGCATCTTGAAAAAAAAAATTATTGCAAACCTGAAAACTAAGATTTTTGAAAAAGCGGATAGTGAAAAAAACGTGCGATGAGTGGATTCTGCTGGTTGGCGAAATTTCTTCTTAGACAAAGTATTTTTCTCCAAATTTCTTCAATATACTTTGTAGAAGCACGAAGAGATAAATATGTATATAAAGGCATAATTTATCGTCAGATGGGATTTTGTCTTCGGATGAAAGTCGTAAGCAAATTCTGCTACCGATTAAGACGGAAGACACACACTAAAAGTATGTTGCTTTTCGTCGAAAATTCTCCTAAAACTTGACGGTAGCTAAGATATATTTCCCAGCTGTTCCACCCAACAACTGCCCGGGTAAAGACCTGAGGATTGCTGAGACCGTTGTTTGTAATAAGAGGTATTAAGTATTCGTGGGCTTGGCAAGGTACTCGGCCATGGAGGCTCCCACCAGTCTTCTTGTAGACAGCCGGAAGGTACTTGTTATCAAAGCTCCTTATCATATCAAATTACACTCATTAACACGTGGCTTTGTTTACCGCCTAATACCAAAGGCTAGGGAAAGACTTAATTCCATGACAACTGTAGTTTTTTTTCTTCGAAAATTACTGACTCCTTAGAAGCTTTACTTACGTTTACTCGTTAAATAATAGAAATGAGATTGAGTAACAAGAGTCGAGATTAAGTATTTGAATATTTGAATTAAAAAAAAAAAAAAAAAAAAAAAAAAAAAAAAAAAAAAAACAACTTTATTTTACGCTATTCTAGAAAGATCGATTCTCTAAAAGATCGGCCCATTGAGATCGATTCTTTGAAAAGATCGGTCCTTAGAGATCGATTCAAAAGATCGATATATCATGTTAAAAAGATCTATGTTTTGAAAGATCTATTTCCCATCTCTAGGCTAAAAGTGTGTGTAGTGTGTGTTGGGATGCTTACTCAATTCTTGTATACACATTATGACGTCATAATGACCAAAACACTAGTAATAAAACCTCCTTGTACTTATTCCCTATGACTATAAGGAATCGGCCTGTAATCCTCTAAGCGATTCGTGACTACAATTAATGACTAAACGCCGATTGGAAGGAGTGAAATACCAGATGTAAGTACAATAAAACAGCTGTAAGTACACTTCGGCTTTTGTAACATTAGCCGTTCTTCCTTTATTGCCCAATTAGCGAATGATAAAACCGGTAGAGAACAAAGAGCTATGGTAATTCATGGAGTAATAAGATTTGGTAATGACTAATTCAAGGACCGTAATTATTTGGATTTCATTACTTCGTTATTTCGACCTTTTTAGTAACGGAATTATTGAAGTACTTAAAGGCAAGATTGGCTATTCCATAAAATGGGGTCAGGTTTAAAAGTGTTCGATTTTAAATTTTATTCTCCTCCGCCGGATGTTTTTTGACTATCTCTATTTAATTTAATTTATAAAAATTAAGAGAATTCTGAAGACATTTTTGAATTGACAATAAACAAATGAAATTGTTTTGAGAAGACAAGAAATGGTTTGGATTCGGATTGGAGAAAAAACGAGTCAGATGTTCACAAATATCTATACTTCGACCGTTTCTGCATGCTTTTTCATCTCTAAGTGCCTGGGGGATGCAGGAAGAGCACGAAAACGTTTAGGTAACCATGGATATTCATAGTCACCTATACGTTAACGGGGTCTCCCAAAGAGGCTGCCAAAGAGCATGCTAAAGCGTTGAGAATACATATTTTTCTGAAAATCGGACGTTTCCTTATAGCCGAATCCAATCCATTCGACTTCTTATCAAATCAGCAGCAAACTATCTACATCTCCTTATGTAATTATTTTTCACTCATAAAACCTTCAGGTCTACTAGATACAAGATATTATTTACATAAATAAAGAATAATACACAAAACTGTTCAGCATCGTACTAAACCGATTACGACCATTGGGGTGTTGACTTATATAACAGGCTATATCTAAATCGTAGAACTTTTCAGGCGACACAAAAAAACTTCTGAGCTAGCATAATTTCATTTGGAAATTAATATCATGCTGTATCGTATGAAATGTCAGTTTTGGAATTGCCGATTTCCTTCAAATGTCTTGAAACTGTCGTGGCTCCTACTCCGAGTTCTTTGGCATATTCCCTAGAGCTTTTTGAGGGACAAGCTTCAACCCTTTCTTTCAGGTGGTCATTGTCAAGCTTGATTTCTGGCCTTCCTCGCTCCTCGTTGTCGAGGTCAAAATTTCCACTTCGAAACCTGGAAAACCACCGGTAAACAGTTCGTTCATTCACCGTTCCCTCCCCCAACGCCGTGTTAATGTTCATACGCGCCTCAGCAGCGCTATGACCGAGCTTAAATTCATAACGAAAAATAATACGGATTTCCGTTGAAGTCATAATTTAAGTTTTATTTTTTTCTCAGAGGATCGTTCTCACAACACAGTACGTAAGTTACTGATTAAATAATATGAATAAAAGAGCTTTAATTCTATATGAATAACAATGATGTTTGTAAATAATGAAATAAAAAAGGGAAAGGATTAAATCGCAAAGTAAACAAAACTGACATTTCATACGGTACAGCCTGATATTTACGAGGTCACACTAACATTTATTTACTTGTTTTCGATGAGATTTAATAGATTTTTTTTTTAAAAAAAATAAGAGTTTTTGCTTTGTGAAAAAAGGTTGTTCTTTTTTTATTTTCCATATTGTCAACTCCATGAAGCTTTCATGTCTGTTGATAACTTTTTTTTTTTTTTTTTTTTTTTTGTAATACATCCTCTACTCCAATCGTGATTATAATTGTTATATCTGAGTTTGATTGAATGCCACGTATGTGAAAAAAGTTACACCGTAAACACACGCAAGCACACATAAATATATATATATATATATATATATATATATATATATATATATATATATATATATATATATATATATATATATAGACCTACAGGTCCTGAAAAGTGAAACATTCATCGGCACCTCCCGTGACTGTACCTGACTTGAGTAATCAAGTCGACGTCAGCGTGTTTCCTCCCCAAGACCATAGGGAGGAATCACGCTAATAGCGAAATCCTACGTATATAGAATGCCTTCTGCCCTACAACTGCAGAGCCCGGGCTATTTTGTCTGTTTGGTAGCCCCTGGTTGGGTATACATAGAAACAGGAAGCTCCAGACATTCGTAAGCCTGTAGTGTTTACATAGAGCAGGTAATCGGACTGGGTTCAAAGAACCTGCTTTTGGACTTCACTTCTACAGTTAACATCTCTGTGGTCAGCTTCCAGTCTTGTAGTATTGTTCAGTCCTCTCTTATACAGGGATTCGAATACATGGTATGTACGCTCTTCAATACTTTCTTGGCAGTAATTGGTCTGTAATTATTATTAGGATTCCCACTGAATCCATTACCAAGATGATTAGTAATTTCTTTATTTTTATTTTTTATTTTATTTTATTTACGGCACATATACATCTAGGCTATTAGCGCCGCTTCATTTTTTTTTTTTTTTTTTTAATTTTTTTTTTTAATTTTTTTTTTTATTTTTATTTTTATTTTTACTGCGCTTCTGCACCTAATTAGCACCGTCCCCTAACATTGTTATGGGGTTCATATTTCGTCAGAAAATGAGCTATATTATTAACTTTTAAACCCGCCGGTCACTGACGCATATATAAAATTTAGGAAAATTGTTAAATCTGGAAGTTACATGAGAATTAAAAAAAAAAGAAAAAAACACTCGTTTACTTAACAGACGGAAGGTGAACAATAAAATACGAGAGCTCATTCAGTTATTACGTGACCTAGATACTGGAAGGTTCACTAGCTCTCTGTGACAGTAAATAGTTTCAATTTTAGCCACTGGGGGGGGGCAAACTAGTAGATCTAAGAGTAATAAAGAATTTTTATTAATTCAAGTGTTTTATTTGTTGATATTCCATCCGATAAGTGTATGAGAGGATTTAATAGGGTCACTTTTCAATAATTATCAAAAAAATCATAAAATAAATAATAAAAATAAAACTTAAATATTAATAGAAAATAAAATAAAAGAAATAAAGTGTGAAAAATACCGGAAATCAATTATTCAAGGAAAATAAATATTTACTGATTATAAATACCAAAGTTAATACATCTAAAGTCGATTAAAATATTTTATACATTGATATTTTAATTATGTTAAATATAAATTTTGTTTTAGTGATTTTTAAGGTAATTATACTTTATAATAGAGATCTGTAGCTTTCGATAATCTCTCTGGCTCAATTCGTACCAAATTACCAAATTCGGCTCAATTTCGCTACTTTTGTACCAAAGTCCTTTTTTAGCACTTTCCTCCGAAGGAAAGTCAGCTATTGAGGTTGGACTCATGACGGAATTTTTGAAAAATTTCTTCAAATCGAAAATGACCCCCGTTAAAATTTATATATATATATATATATATATATATAATGTGTGTGTGTGTGTCTGTTAACACGATAGCGGCCAGAGTTTTTGTTTTTTCGTCACGAAACTTGGTATATAGCGTTCAATTAGCAAACGATTGAACGAGTTCGTTAACCACCAAAGTCGGTCCACCGGAAGGGGGGGTTTACCCGGAACCCAAAACAGTAATTTGACCATGTCAGCCGTAATATTTGTTATATTTCCACGAAACTTGGTATTCGTAGTGGTGATATAGAGAGAAATGTGAGATATAAAAATGAACTAAATCGGATCATTAGGAGGGGGGGGGGGTTTACTCCGGACCCACAATACCAATTCGCCACTACCAGCCGTGATTTTTGGTATATTTTGACGAAACTCGGTATTCGTAGAGGTAGTCCATAGGTAAATATGTGTTGTAAAAATAAACTAAATCGGTTCATTAGGAGGGGGGGGGGGGTTTAATCCGGACCCACAATACCAATTCACCACTACCAGCCGTGATTTTTAGTATATTTTGACGAAACTCGGTATTCGTAGTGGTAATCTACAGGTAAATATGTGTTGTAAAAATAATCTAAATCGGTTCATTAGGAGGGGGGGGGGGTTTACTCCGGGCCCAAATTACTAATATACTCATACCGGTCGTAATTTCTGCTGTATTGTAACGAAAGAAGTGTTGTAAAAATGAGCTGAATCGGTCAATCGGAAAGGGGGGGTTTACTTTGTAATATATTTCAATAGAAAAGCCCGCCAGACGTAGGTTCACAAAGCCGCCGCAAGGAGCGCTTTCTACCACTAGAGGGACTGTACGTGTTCCTGCGTTAGATCAAAATACGATAATATGAGGTTTTTTATATTTATTACGTAGTGTAGTAGGCACCATGTGTAAACATAACTCTGGAAGCAAATTAATAATTGATCAGTTACTCATTACAAAATTAAAAAAGAACTATTCATGTTTTTATTTTATTTTTGTAGGATATTTTAAGCAAATTGTTCTGGAAAGCAGTCTACACTACCCAAATTCTGAGGAAAGTGCTTAGTTATGCAGCTCCTGCGTGACGGACTTTTTAGTTATATTATTGTATGTATGTATGAATGGGGTTTAAGGACGAAGAACGTCAAAGGTTACCATCGTCCTGTAAAGTGTTTTTCAATGAAAATTATTTTGTACTATAAAGGTATGCACTACATATATTGTCGAGAATGCTCTTAAGTTGTAATGTTATATAATGTTCAAAAAGGGTTTTTAAAAATGGTTCTGAAACTGCTATGGCTAATATAATTGTTTTACATGGATACTGCTAAAATAATAATTATGGTGATATGAGCTTGGTCCGTTACGGCATATTATTTAAAACTATACGCAATCAATGCATCTGCGTTCAAGGTATAGAATATATACAGAAATTATTTATTTTATTTTTTATTATTTATTTATTTATTTTTTTTATTTTTTTTTTATTTATTTTTTTTTTGCTATATTTCTGTGTATAATTTTGATTTTTTAAGAAAATTTAATACTTTGTCCACCATGGAGGGGTTGTCTGCAAGTGCTTCAGATATATCTTTTGGAATTTCGTTCTTCTCTAGGGCTTCTTCGTATAACCTGCAAGACTCGAAGATATGCCGCACAGAAATCGGTTCATTACATGACACACATATAGGCTTTTCCTTCCCCTCCATAAGGAAACCATGAGTAAGTCTGGTATGACCTAGGCGAAGGCGAGCTAAAACTACCTCGTCTCTTCTACTGCTGCATTGGGATGATCGCCATGGCCCTAGACTTCTTTTGACCATTTTCAATTTATTTTCGGAAGACTCCGTCCACATGGAGTGCCACCCCATCTTTATTCTCTCTACAGAAGGCGCACATAATTCCTTGGGTGTTAGGGTTGTGGGTAACTCAATCTATATTATTGAGTTTTTGGATTGCCGTCCTACTGCCTGTGATTATGGTTACCGAGGTAATATGCTTGTTTTGGGTACTCTAATTATAGCGTGAGTTTTAGCTTGATATATTTTTTTTTCTTATAATAAACCCGTATTTCCACTATTATTAAAAAAAAAAAAAAGTATCAAAATAAAAAAAAATTGAGAAATTTTTTATTTTATTTTCTTTTTAGCACTTTCCTCCGAAGGAAAGTAGCTATTGAGGTTGGACTCATGACGGAATTTTTGAAAAATTTCTTCAAATCTTTATCGATCCTACCTAGTAGACACCGAAAATGACCCCCGTTAAAATTTATATATATCTATATATATATATATATATATATATATATATATATATATATATATATATATATATGTCTGTTAACACGATAGCGACCAGAGTTTTTGTTTTTTCGTCACGAAACTTGGTATATAGCATTCAATTAGCAAACGATTGAACGAGTTCGTTAACCACCAAAGTCGGTCCATCAGAAGGGGGGGTTTACCCCGAACCCAAAACACTAATTTGACTATGTCAGCCGTAATATTTGTTATATTTCAACGAAACTTGGTATTCGTAGTGGTAATATAGAGAGAAAAGTGAGATATAAAAATGAACTAAATCGGTTCATTAGAAGGGGGGGTTTACTCTGGACCCACAATACCAATTCGCCACTACCAGCCGTGATTTTTGGTATATTTCGACGAAACTCGGAATTCGCAGTGCTAATCCACAGGTAAATATGTGTTGTAAAAATAAACTAAATCGGTTCATTAGGAGGGGGGGGGGGGTTTACTCCAGACCCACAATACCAATTCGCCACTACCAGCCGTGATTTTTGGTATATTTCGACGAAACTCGGTATTCGTAGTAGTAATCTACAGGTAAATATGTGTTGTAAAAATAAACTAAATCGGTTCATTAGAAGGGGGGGTTTACTCCGGACCCAAATTCCTAATATACTCATACCGGTCGTAATTTCTGCTGTATTGTAACGAAACGCGGTATACGTCGTGGGTAACTCATGAGAAAGAAGTGTTGTAAAAATGAGCTGAATCGGTCAATCAGAAAGCGGGGGTTTAATTTGTAATATATTTCAATAGAAAAGCCCGTCAGACGTAGGTTCACAAAGCCGCCGCAAGGAGCGCTATCTACCACTAGAGTGACTGTATCCTGTTCCTGCGTTAGATCAAAATACGATAATATGAGGTTTTTTGTATTTATTACGTAGTGTAGTAGGTACCATGTGTGAACATAACTCTGGAAGCAAATTAATAATTGATAAGTTACTCATTACAAAATTAAAAGAGAACTATTCACGTTTTTATTTTATTTATGTAGGATATTTTAAGCAAATTGTTCTGGAAAGCAGTCTACACTACCCAAATTCTGAGGAAAGTGCTTAGTTATGCAGCTCCTGCGTGACGGACTTTTTTTCTTTTGTAAACCTACAGAAATCCCAATATTAACTTAATTAAGAAAAAGCCTTTCGTTGAGTCCACGTTAGTAATCCTAGGATCCTATTAAATAAAATTAAAAAAAAATCAGTCCCGTAACAGGCCCACGAGGGCCCTGAGGGGCAGATACTATAGAGGTATCTGATTCATGACCATACGGCTCACTAGGGAGATAGTGTGGTCAGTACTATGCTCCAGCCGCCTGATTTTCCCCTTGGCTGCTTCGACTGCTGGAGTCATTAGCACCCAAGGTACCCATTATTAAATTAATGAAAGGCTGGGTTGGCCTAGGGACGGTCAGCGAGGCCGAATTCAACCCATGAACGAAGGCACTAGAAGAAAAATCTTTAGTGCTTGCTCGGGATTTGAACTCAGGCCTCCAGCTTATTAGTCCAGTGCTCTACCACAGAGCTTAACTCGCCCCCATTATATAAAATATATAATAAAAAAATAGTTAAATTAAAAAAAAAAGAAATATAACAATAAGATAACAAAACACGACACAGTCTTAATGGAGACTTTTTAATTACGAGACAGTACTACAAAAAAAAAAAAAAAAAAAAAAAACAGTCCCGTAACAGGCCGCAAGGGCCCAGAGGGGCAGATAATGTAGAGGTATCTGATTCTTGTCCATATGGCCCACTAGCGAGACATTGTGGTCAGTACTATGCTAGGCCGCCTGATTTTTCCCTTTGCAGATACCCATTAATTAATTAAAGGCTGGGTGTGCCTAGAGACGCTCTGGGTCCCCGAACGCCGACACTAGAAGATAAAATCCCTAGTGCACGCTCTGATTTCTAACCTAGGGTACACCAGTACCCAGTGAGCTAACCTCGCCCCCTAATTACTTTCAGATCATTTATTCTTTAGCAAAACGTTTTAAGTGGGAAATATTTTGCTTTGATAAAAGGTGATGGATGAGGCGTAAAGGCTTAATTTTTTTGAGTGTTCTTGGATTGGAAGGTTTATAAGTAGGGCTTTTACAAGAGCCCTACGAATTCGAAGCTATTTGGATTGAGCAGCATTATTTTGAAGGAAAAACGTTGAATAAATATATTTTCTGAATAAAGCTTTAAAATCGGAAGCGAAAAAAAAAGTTTCAATTACATCTGTTTTTCAAAACTTAAAATAGTTTTTACTGTTGATTACTTCTTTCCAGAGCTAATTTAGAAGTTAAGAGCTTATCGGGGCTATTAAAAGAGAAAGCCGAAAAGGGGCTTTTAACAGCATAAATACTTGAAAGCCGACAACGGATGAGGCGCCCTTTCGGGTTGACCTTAAGAATAGATAAGCCGCGCTCAATCAATTTCTAGCTAGGTCTTGTTTATAGCGTTTTATTTTCACGCTTTTAGCGCGTTTCTCGCATTCCTGAAGGGAGTAAACACGCTTATGTTGCCTTCTCATCGTATCGACGAGAAATATTAACGGGGTCTTTTCAACGGTTTTTTTTTCCTGTTTACCTAACGTTTAATTGGTTATTGTTTTTTTGATTGCATTTAATAGTAAAAGTAGTATTTTAATAAAATAAGGTGTGAAAATGAGAAAGTTATTGGTAATAGTGTTTTCCATGGCAAACATTGAGAAGGTGGGGGGAGTCATTCCGTCGCTTAGAATACTATCAGTTTCCTGCTGTAGTGCCTTAATTCTTCCTTCCCCTTTGAGCAGGGCCGCCATATCTCAGAGCCGGACCAGGGACCAGATCACGGGCCCTACTTCTCAGAGCCAGACTGAAAATTCTATTACTTTGCTATAGGACTTAAGACATTTTAAAATTATTTTCATCTTGAGATTTGAGCAAAATGAGAATTAAAGCCGACAATCGGTGCAGCAAAGATCACTTTCGGTACTTGTAGTTTTATTACGACTCCTAATGAAATATACTATTCTGGGACTGCACTTGTTTTGTCGTTTATGTGCATTAAAAAAAAATATAGATCCTATTCCAATAAATATTGGTTACGCCCATCTGTATTTCTAAATCCCATTCTTTTTACAAGCTCATAACCTATACAACGGCGCCCGGGCCCGGGACAACAGTACCCGGCAGCCCCCCCCCCCCCCTGTGGCGGTCCTGCCTTTGAGATGTCATTTTATATTTTTCAGGAAAGATCAAAACCGACCAATAACTGCTTCTACTCCTTTGCTAATGACACTAAGGATATAAACAGAACCACCTTAAGATGACGCAGTTCCTGCGAGTCGGAAATTTTTATATTTAGCTACAAATGAAAACCAGGATATAATCGAAAATTGTAATTTTCCTGATTTTGTTGATGTTTTTCTTTCCGGAACATCACTTCCTGTCACGGTCATAGCTCTGGGACAATGGGCTCGTCTTTCTGGACGACCTTCAATTCCCCTCTTAACATTAAATGCAGAAATGTTTATCTTCCAGCATGTATATTATATTATTTTAGCACTTCTTGAAGGGGTGTAGTTACTGGGATTAATTCGTGAAAAACTAGTAACCGAAAATAATTTGTGTCTGCTATCAGGATAGCGGTTGTAATTTATATTTTTTTTTAACCACCCAAATAATAATTATTGCAAACAATTGGAAGTTGTCCAGGAAAATTGGATCAACTGGACTGGGGCTTACTCCGTACATAAATTATTAATAATTTATCCTGAACGTCCTAAATCAGCAAAGCCTACTACAACACCAACAAACAAACAACAAGACTTCCTTAAAGGAAAGAAACGGTAACACCTACTACTACTAGGACGTTTATTTATTATTTATTATGAAAACTATTTTACTCTTTATATGATCTTCTAAAACCTAACCCGCTTTATTGGGCATAAAGTCAGTACAGCTCTTCTTTTTATTTATTTATTTTTTTTTTCAATTTATAATTTAAAAGTAAAATTCGTAATTTTAAGTTCAATTTTCCCTTGTCTTTTGGAATTTAATTTTTTAGTATCCACCTCAGTAAAATCAGGAACTTAATTTTTTAGTATTCAGCTCAGTAATTTCATCTAAGCCTAAATACTATTTTTTTTTTATTTAAGTAAACCTAAACTTTAATTTTATTTTCCAAGCATTGACTATTCTTTATATGTGTCTGTAATAGAGCTGAATTAATAATCACAAATCTTTTCAAAATTTTAATATTGATATTATTGCTATACTTTGCAGTGCCCTGTTAATTCTATTCCTTTCTTTTTCTTTTCTTTTGTTATTTTTTTTTCTTTTTTTTTTGTGGCATTTTATTTAAACGTTTTGCATATTTTCTCTCTCAATTTAAATTATTTGATTTTTTTTTACACTTTTTGTTTTTATTGACGAAGTACTGAAATCGTCTGTTTGATGAGCTCATCGCCTTATGTTACGGAGCTCATAAATAAATTATTAATATGAAACCTAACAGTCGAAATTTTTATTATTTTGAAACGAATGACGGCATATAATTTGCTCCAGTATAAATTAAAAAAATGTTTTCTAAAAATATACTAAATCGGTCCTTTAGGAATGGGTAAATTTTTTGTGTACCTCCTACACGCCTTTTCATCAATATTTCTTTGGATTATGCGTTTAAAGTTTTCACAAAATATAAACTACTCCCTAACTCATTTTTTATCCGGGTGCTTGAAAACGATGGATTTAGTTGAAAAAGATGTATTAATTTCGATTAGGTTTAGATTTAAGGAATTATTAGAAACAAAATATTGTATTATCAGATATATGTACTATCTGAATATCTCGAAAACGCTTGGGAAATCGTGGTACGTGCAACGTAACCATTCAAAACCTTACTAAAAATCTAACAAATCGGTTCTTAAGTAATTCTTGACGAGACGATCCCATTCGTAGACATTGGTGTTTAAAATAAGGAAGCGTCAGTTCTTATAAACGTTTTTTGTCACTTTTTGCCTTGGTTTTCCATTAGATGTTCTTGTTTAATTACATTTAACCATAAAATGGCTTCTTTAGAAAAACAAGATAATAACTTAAAAAAATTTATTTGTAATACTGATTTCTTCGAGCGAACGTTGAGAAGGTGGAAGGGGAATTCTCCGCTCAGAATAATGTCTTTCAATGTTGGGCAAAACTAAAAACTAAAACTAAAATTAAAACTAAATTCACTTTTTGGAATAAACTAAAACTAAACTAAAAATTGCAACCTAAAAAAAACTAAAACTAAATCTTTGGGAATTGACTAAAAACTAAACTAAAAATTTAGTTTAGTTTAGTTTTACTAAAATAACATGAATTAATATAAATCATATGTTATTTCGATAATTAAGTAAATTATTAAAACTAATAGAACTTGCTTAAGAATAAGAAATTGTGGCTTTTTCTCGTAATTTGAAAACATATGTTCTTTGATAAACTAAATTAGTTAACTAAAAACTAAAACTAAACTAAAATCACAAATTTAGGTCTCTTTTTACTAAACTAAACTAATTGCATTACTAAAAACGGAGTCCATATGATTAATAATTATACAAATCTAAAACTAAAACTAAAAATATAACATTAGTTTAGTTTTAGTTAGGGAAAACTAACGTTAGTTTAGTTTACTAACGTTAGTTTTGCCCAACACTGCTGTCTGTTTCCTGATGTGGTGTCAAAAATCCTGCTTCTCTCTGAAATTTCATTTTACATTTTTACACATTTTTCATGAATGATGTAAACAATCGGACGGGGTAAGAACGAAAACGCGCTGATGATGCAGTTCTTACACATCGGAAGTTTTACGGTACGAAAGTCGACTTTTTTGGCCACCACTTCCAGATTACGTTATTGGGTTGACGTAATATGCGTGTTTCTGCAATACAAGAAAGAAGAAAACACGCTAAAAGAAATAATGATAATCAACCTAAGTACCACCGAACTCGACAGTTATGCAACAAGAAATGCCTGATGTGAGCAGGATAATCTTAGGGATTTTGAAGACTTAACGAAGAACCACCATATTTGAAGATATTATTAAACCCTCATTTCTTCATCTGTCAATATTTGTTATTTGTCATCCGTAAGAAAAAAAATTTAAATCTTTGATCTTATTAATATAAATGGAAAAATGATCGAAAAAAAAAAAATGAAAATAACAGTTATCTAAATGCGCGCCCTGTTCAAATCCCCTTATCTAAAGCTTTATCATATTTGTTCAGTCAATTCGTTACCAACTCCTCGGATATCTTCTGGGCTTTTGGAGAATTTAAAGAAAATATATTATTTTCATTTATAAAATACCATATTTTTTGGTATGGTGTCTGGACTTGAGACTCTTGAATTTTGGAGCGATGAATAAGTCTACAACAACAAAATATATTTATATTCATCTGTGGCATAAGGTCAATTTTATAAAAAAAAAAAAAAAAAAACACTTACTTTCTTCTCCACTCTTTTATTAAACTCTACATGTTTCAAGTCGTTGTGACGCCTCTTCAGGAGCACTTAAACTAAATAGAAATAAAATATCGTTACAGCCAGACAGGTCTGGACTGATAGGATCAATCATGTCTACTAGGTATCAGCTGTTTAAAATCCATAGTTTTAGGGTAAATGTGTGACCAAAAAAAAACCACACATTTAATTTTGACACGGTAAAGGTATTAGATAAAGAGAAAAAAAACCATAAAACGAAAAATAAAGGAAAATATACAGGAAAATAGGAAAAATGCCGTTTACAAAAAAAAAAGATATTAAATACCTGGATAAAATATTGTTTAATTTAATAAACAAGACGACATAAAATGAATTATTTTCTAAAATGACAAAAACTTCTTTTGGAAAATCTACATTTACCCTAAAACTATCGATTTTAAACAGCTGATACCCAGTAGACATGATTGATCTTATCAGTCCAGACGTGGCCCTACCTGCGGAAGGTTCTCTGAGGTGTAGGCTGTAACCATATTTTATTTTATTTAGTTTAAGTGCTCCTGAAGAGGCGTCACAACGACGTGAAACATGTAGAGCGTAATAAAAGAGTAGAGAAGAAAGTGAGTGGTTTATATATATATATATATATATATATATATATATATATATATATATAAATAAAATTGACCTTCTGCCACAGGTGAATATATTGGAAAAATAGGGTCACTATCTTATAAAATATATTTACGTATTTATTTTTGTGACAGCTCTGAAGATGGTAGCATGAACTGCCCAAAACGCTTAGTGCGAAAAAAATGTATTGCGAAGGAAATTCACGTCTTTCATTTTACCAAAGATATTTTTCTTGCTTCTCTGCTAGCAACATCGTTCTTTGATAAATAAGTATGTTCACAAATTTTGTGTAAAATGTATTTAATGTGCTATCCTCACATGCTTAAAAAGAATAAATGAATGAAAGAGGTAACATTTATTGAAATAAAAGGAATCAGTCCCGTATCATGCCACGAGGAGGTGATACTGTAGAGGTATCTGATTCTTGCTTATACGGCACACTAGGTACAGTGGTCAGTACCATGTTCCGGCTGTCTGACTTTACACTTCGCAGGTACCCATTAAAGCCTTGTCAAACCTGGGAAGCTCTCAGACCCCGAGCCCAATCCGCGAACGACGACACTAGGCAATTTTTTATTTCATTTTTTATTTATTTGAAATTTTATGAGATTACATTCTGTAAAATAAAACACTAAAAGATAAAATCTTTAGTGCGCGCACGCGTTTTCATTTCCAGTACATGTATCGAATTCTCTACCGACTCAACCTATATTTATCGAAGCCAATCTCTCCACCTATATTTATATAAACAATTAAAAAAACATATATAGTGTAAATATACTCAGAATAATAATTGTACAGAAAAGGTCCGACAACCGGCAACTACGTGATCATAGCAACTCCAACCTGAAAAGGTTGGATTGCATAAGACTAATCTAATATTTTGAGAAAAATGTGAAACGTTTCTACATTGATGTCTCACAGAAAAGCAGTCTGACAGTCTACGCATAAAACACTCCACCTTCACAATTTTAGCTCATTTTGAAGATAACATGTACTACAAACAATTAGTAATACAAACACGATTTTCATTTACACTTGCATTGCAATTAAAACAACTACAACAGCCTAGTTAGAATGCCATAAGTGAAAACCTAAGTTAAAAGGAGACAAAACTCGTTTAAAGGAACGAAACAGACCTTTTCGAATTGTAAACAATTTTTTCTCCGAAAGGGGCTGTTCTATCAAAAATTGCATAGGGACCGTTTTTTGTTAGGAACTTATGGCATTCTAACTAGGCTAAGTTCCTAATAAAAAACGGTTCCTATGCAATTTTTGATAGAGCAGCCACTTTCGGAGAAAACATTGCTTACAATTCGAAAAGGTCTGTTTCGTTCCTTTAAACGAGTATTGTCTCCTTTTAGCTTAGGTTTTCTAACTAGGCTAAAGGAGGCCCGGTGGCCGTGAGAGTTAAAGCGTGAGCACTTAACACTCCGTGCCAAAGGTCATGGGTTCGATTCCCACTATGGGATGCTGACTTTTCTTCAGAAAAAAGAAAATGCATCGGCCCTATCCTCGCTAGAAAAGGGTGGTAACCTATAGATAACCCGTCCTAAAATTCTTAGTTAATAATAATGGTTAAGATTTAAATAAATTTTGTATTATATATATATTTTTTTCATTTGATATACGTATATATATATATATATATATATATATATATATATATATATATATATATATATATATATGTAATAATATCCAAATATTTTAATATGACGTATCAGTAGTAGTCTCATTATATATATTATTTTTGATAAAAAGTGGTCTTAAATGTTACTACTTTTAGGTTACAGATATATTTCTCATATTTTCAAGTATTCAAATCGACTTATTTAGGTCGATTCGTAGTAGTGTTAAGTGATTTTCGAATGTGAATCGATTCGAATCGAAATGAAATACGAATTTCTTAGGTAATTGTAAGTAATCGTGAAATCGATTCTTCGAAGATCGATCCATATCGTAAATCGATCTTCTGAGCCCAGAAGATCGATCTTTTGAATCGATCTGAACTCGCCAATCCTTTTTATGGATCGATATTTTCATTTCGATTCGAATCGATTCAAAAGATCGATTCATATCGAGAATCCCCCATTAATAATGTAAGACATTTTAACTAGGCTAACCTAGTCATGAATCCGGGTCGGTGTCAACGTCATAAAGGGGTTTCCTTCCTATTGATCGAGTGCGGAAACGCGCCCAAAACCGCCAGAAACGGCACGCCAGCTAGTTCCACTATGAAAATGGATCCGAATGAACTGCCTATCCGGGTATATTTTCCCCGAGACAATCCGGCGATATATTCTCGTCTGGACAGATGCTGAACTCCCTATCTGCTCCCTAAGCCGACACCAGCGCCTCGCCGGCAATCTCCTGGAGCCTCCAGTATTAGCCAGGCTCTAGGCTCCATGTGTTCTATAGTGTTCATCTCAGCATACTATCTATCTACCTTAGGATTCGGTACGAACATTACTAGGGTATACTTGTATTTCTATGTCGCCCAGGAGTCCTGCACTCAGGTAGGTGAATTTATGTCTCCAGAAAATATATTATTTATTTATATTTTAAACTATAGATTTTTAATCCATCGAATGCCCCAATTTTTATTTACAAAAAAATATTTATATTCTCATGTGACAATTGATATACACTATGAGTAACCAAATGATTTTTAAACAACGAAATTACACATGTCAAGGTTCATTACTGCTTTATAAATTTATGTGTGTACACACAAGATTTTTAATAGATTCATATAAACGAGACCATCCACGGCTGGTGAATGTTGTTTAAGATAAAAAAAACTTTTCTTTTCTTTTTTGTTAGTTTTTGACTTATTTATTTAGAAGACTATTGCTGCTTACAAGAAAAATGTCTTGTGAAGAGAAGCCAACTGCCAGAATCGCGTCGGCAAATAAAAGAAATTGTATAAAAAGATGATTAAAACAAGAAAAGATGATTTATAATGCCTTTACAAAAATAAGAGGTTAATTTATGATATATATACATAAGAGTATATAAAACTCTTGAAGTAAAATAATACGAAAACAAAAAGCCAAAAAATGCTGTCTCTTTTTATACTTACTTATTATATTTATCGCATCAGCTTTTAAAAACAAAAAATCATTAATAATGCTTATTGATAAATTCAACAAATTTGCATAAATAATAACGACAATAACGTCTTATAAAACACTTCCCCTACCATTGCTGTCAAATATTGACAGTAACACCGGCCTATTAAAATAAGAAATTTCGGATGCGTAGGATATTTTTGTAGTTTTTAGCGCGGTTCCTCCCTCCCCCATAGGGAGGAACCCCGCTTATAAGGTTGATACAATGAAACAATCCGGAAGTTCCGACAAGAAAATTTCGCGTTTCAGAACCCCTAGAGACCGAAAATAACGGTGGTTCAAATTTGTATATATATATATATATATATATATATATATATATATATATATATATATATATATATATGTATATATTTATATATATATATATATTTATATATATATATATATTTATATATATATATATATATATTTATATATATATATATGTATATATTTATATATATATATATATATATATATATATATATATATATATATATATATATATATTTGTCTGTTCGCTCTCTAGCTCGAAGACGAATGGTCCGATTTTGATGAAATTTGGTACAAAAATCAGTCGTCCAATATGAAAGGTCAAGTTCGTTAACCAGCAAAATCCGCCCACTGGAAGATGGAGTTTGGGGCGAAATTCGCGCAGAAAAAATCGTAACGCTTAAGTTTTTGAGTTCATAAGCTTGTAAGTACTCTTTTTATAGGCTTCTTGGGCTAGGAAAACGAATGAAACCATTTTCAAGGCGATAGCTTTAACCGTTTTCGAGAAAATTGGAAAACTAGTTTTTGAATACCGTTTTTGGTTTGGGTACTTAGAATCATGGGATTCAGTTGAAACATTTTCTGCATGTTCTACTTTCATTAAAACTAATATGTTGAAATTTTGGTTACGTTTGGAGTTAAGGAAGGGTTAGAATAAAATATTTTATTAACAGACATAAAAAGTTTTGGTAACTTTGTATATTTTCCTTAATATCTCGAAAAAGGTTAAGAATTTGGTAAACGAAAGAATACCATTAGAAAGCATTAAATGCTCTACAAAAAAGGTTCTGATGAAAGTTTTGATTAGGCGATGTCAATCGGAGAAATAAGTGCTTAAAACATTAAAGTAATTGATTTTGCTTATTTGAACTGTTCTTTTTGTCTGTTTTTATTCCTTGTTATTTTTTAATTGCTTATAGTTCAACCTGTATGGAACAAGAATCGTTAGTCATATTAATGAAAATTACCGAGGTAAATTATTGGTCGAAATTATGGAATCTCTGGGTTTATATCTCTGTAATGGTAGATCCATGTCGGATAGACCGGGGAAATTTACTTACATATCTGGAAAAGGTCAAAGTACGATTGATTTAATATGGATAAATGAAAATTGTATTTGCTTCGTGGAGGATATGAGAGCTCACATATTTTCAGAGCTCTCCGATCATTTGGCTTGTACACTTTCCATATCACTCCCTCCAACAAGTAAGGAAACCAGGGTAGATAAAAGCTATGAAGTATGGGAAGGTATAAGATGGGATCCTAGCAAAATAGAAATTTTTCATGAACAAATGATCTTGACCACCGGTATTTATTTTTATTCAAATAATAATAATGAATTATACGATAATTTTGTCACATAAATTACCGAATCTTTAACTAAATCAGGTTTAATGGTTAGCAAAAAATATAATTTTGATAATAATACTTTTTCAAATAAGAATAAATGGTTCGACCTTGACTGCCGATTATTAAAACGGAGTGTAAGGCGAATGTACCGAGCCATGATAAGGAACAAATATTCAAAAAACTCTTTAGAAGATTACCTTAATAGCAAAAAATATTACAGGACAATAATAGATATTAAAAAACGCGAATATCGAGCGAGCGTTATTCAAAAGCTGCAAAATGTGAAGAACAGTACTGAGTTCTGGAAAACTGTAAAATCTCTGAGGCCTAGAAGTTTTCAACATAAGGAAATAGATATTGATTCCTGGGTGATGCATTACAAGGCTTTATATGGAGATAAAACCAGAACGGAAAAATTGTTTTTCTCAGTTAGACATCCCGTATTGGATGAACCTTTTTCAATAGAGGAATTGCATTTCTGCCTGAAACGGGCGAAAAATAATAAATCTCCTGGCTTAGATAAAATCACGTATGAGGTTTTTAAAAATTTAACCCCCGAATGGGAGCATTACATATTGAATTTATTTAATAACATAATGGAAACAGAAAAAACCCCAAGTGCTTGGTCAAAGTCAAAACTAAGTTTATTGCACAAAAAAGGAGATAAAAAAGATGTGGACAATTACAGAGGAATATCGCTCATAAATAATATCACAAAGCTATTTACAGCTATACTGGCTCGTAGAATTTTAACCTGGGCTGAGGAAGAAGGACTGATCCCTGAAGAACAGGCTGGATTTAGACAAGGTAGAGGATGCATTGACCATATCTTCTCCCTGGCAGCCCTTATCAGCATGAATCTGAATAAAAAAGGGAAGTATATATTTGCAACATTTGTTGATTTCAAGAAGGCCTTCGACTCCATAAACCATGAGCTCCTCTGGCAAAAGCTGTACGAGTTTGGTATTGGTGGTAAAATAATAAGAATATTAAAACAATTATATGACAATGCCTCTATGTACATTAAGGTAGGAAACCAGCTGCCAGAAGAAATTAATATCAGTTCTGGTTTATTGCAAGGAGAAAGTCTCAGTCCTATTCTTTTTATTTGTTTTATTGCGGATATAATATCTTTTTTTCAAAAGTTTGGTTCCACGGGAATCTCAATAGATAGTCGGAATGAGATTATAATGCTGCTTTTAGCGGACGATATTGTTATGCTAAGCACTTCATGGCACAGCGCTCTTAAAAAACTAAAAATACTGGAGGCTTACTGTTCTCAGAATTTATTAGTCTTGAACCCAGAAAAGTCAAAAACATTAGTGTTCCATAAGTCACCCCGGATAAAGAAATTAAAACCGCTCCTTTGGCAGGGCAAGGAACTGGAGTACACCAAAACGTATACATATCTTGGTGTGCCTTTTTCATCTTCCGCAAAATTTTCCAAAGCTTTAAATTACTTCATCCAGAGATCACAAGTCGCAAGTGCTAAGGTGAGAGAAATACTCAACAGAGGTAAGAGCGATTCCTGGCAAACCAAAATGATTTTATTCGATTCCATGGTTTCATCAACTCTTCTTTATGGATCCGAGATTTGGAGCCTGAACTACCTCGAAGCTATAGAGACGGTGCAGCTTAAATTTCTAAAGTATTTGTATTCCTGGCCCAAATGTACCCCTAATTATATTGTCCGTCTGGAATCTGGGAGAAATCCATTGAAGGAAGTTGTTTTGAAGAAAATAATTAATTTTTGTACAAAAATACTTTCAATGCCTGAAAACCGATTTCCACGGAAATGTCTTGTTAGGCTCATAGAGTTAGATTCCAAAAAGAGTGATATTGGCTTTAATTGGGTATCCCAAATTAAACAAATAACATTAAATAATTATATAGAAGAAAATTTCTTTGATTTTTCAGTGCCAACAAATTTATTGATTAAGAAAAATATAATTATTGAAAAACTAAAGAACCACCTCTATTCCTTAGACATTGACAAGGCCCTCAACTCGAATTACAGCCCTCTTTACAGAACTATTTGTAGTTTCAATAGCCCTCAGCCTCAGCACTATTTAACTTACCATACAAATATATATAAAGTAAAACTTGTTAGTCAACTAAGAATTTCGGGTAATGAAAATATAAAACTTTTCCATAAGAACATTGTGGTCCACATAAAAACAGGAGAAATATGTAGATGGTGTCATCAAATCATAAATCACAGCTTAAACCACTTATTATTGCACTGCCCTGCGTTGAGTTCATTTAGAACAACATATTTGAGGAAATATATAACACAAAACAGGGATTACATGTCATTAGAGAATATGCTTGTTGTCAATAGCTTAGATCAATTAAATTCAATCTTCTTCTTTCTATTAAAAGTTTGTGCAATTTAAGATATATTCGAGCTAAGACCCAAGATTAAATTTAGAATATTTATTTTCATTATATTTCTAGTTAGGAGTGTATTAATTTTATGTATGATAGGTAGTTATAAGTATATAGTGTTTATTTTATTACTTCTTTATTATTTTTATTCAAAAAGGGAATCTATTATTAATATTGTAATAATTACTTAGTGAGAATTCACTATTAGAAGAGAGAAGTGTATTGTTATTGTTCTGCTATATGTAGAATCATCAACTTGACTTTTTATATGCATAAACAGTATATATTCATATTTTAATATTGTGTATTTTTAAGTAGTTTATATGTATATGTATATGTCTGTTATTTTATTATGTAGAGTATTATTATTAGTCATATATGTCGCGTCCATTAACATCTACTAACACCAAATGGGCCAGATTCCTTGGCTATACCATGTTATAAGCCAATAAATATTATTCTATTCTATTCTCTATTCTAATTGCTTATAGTTGGATAATGTATTTTACAATAAAACAGATTAGGCAAAATAAGAAAAACAATTCATTGTTAGAAATATAGCTTGCCAAGAGAAAAAGATTCGTTGACGTCTTTTGAATATTTTCAATTGCCTTTATGCTGTTGGTTTTTTTATTTTATTTTTTAATTGATTTTATCTGTAGAATTATTACTATAGTAAAAGAACACAGGAATGTGTGAAAATATTTGATATTTTCCAATTCATTGAAACGTATGAAATGAAGTATCGGTAGAAGAGGATTCTAGGGTCTTGCGGACCTGACCCCAGGTATAGCCAGCCATAAAGCCCTTTGAACAAAGGCCGAGGAAAATATTATCTGTTTCTATTCTATGCTTTTCAAATGAGAATAGGGATATGAACAGGAACCGGGGTCTCCCGTGGTCTAATGGCTAGCGCCTTGGATTCATAAGCGGGAGATGGTGGGTTCGATTCCCAACCTCCGGCAGGAATTTTATCATCCCACGGCTCGCTACACCCTGGATGTCGGCGCTAATGACCTAGATGTAGATGTGCCGTAAAAAAAAAAAAAAAAAAAAAAAAACTGGAACCGCGCTAAGATGACGCAGTTCCTGCGAGTCGGACTTTATCTTTTCTAGGGCGTGATTCCAAAAATTAACTCCATATGCGTATATCACGTGCGAAACATGTTCATTGAAAAAATGTTGAGTAAAAATCAATATTTTGAAGACATACATTTTTTTTTCTCAACGTTACATAAGCCTGGGATGTGAGACCATTCTTCCATTCTTTAAATACTACGTGTATTTAAATATTTTTTTTATATGATATTAATAATAGGTTGTATATGAACAATGATTTAGGTCATAAATATAAACGGTTTAAAATAAAGTATAAATTAGAAATCAGTAAGAAAGAATTGAAACTCTATGAGCCTTCATAACAATTATATAAAAATCTAAATTTTATAATAGATGAGGACAAAAATAATCTTTAAAAAAAATATATATACCTATACCTATATAAGTATTTTTATTTGAAATCAGAAATCCCAAAAATCTGTTGTGAAATTGAGTCCCACACTGCCGGCACAGATCAGAGAGATGTCTAGGCTTTCGGGCTCCTTCAAGTTAACGACACCTTCCAAAACTAGTTTCAGATGTCGACAAGGAAAAGAAAATACTCACGGTTTTTGTATTATTTCTTTATCAGCAAAGAACCCTGAAATGTGGGTCTTTATTCTCTACTACATGATTCCTCGTATAACTACTTCATATAGTCGGAGAGCTGCTAACGCACTTTTCATGAAGAGTTTTATGCACCTTGAATTATAGCAAATTTTCAAGGATATATTGGGTTTATAAGAAGCTAAGAAAGTGTTAAATCCTTGAAAGTGTTGAAATCCTTGGAGATGATGCTGATAACGTTAGAAAGCTATTAAACTTTATAGACAAAACGGAACTAATTAATAAAATCTAAAGCATTCAATTGAACAGATAGCGAATGGTGAGTGTGTTTAATGTTTGTGAGTAAGGCTGAATGGAACTGGGTTTGTGTATGTGCATAGGTGTGTCCATGTGTGTATGTGTACATTTTGAGTATGTTTGTATCTATATGATTAATATTTGTGAGTAAGGTTGAATGGAACTGGGTTTGTGTATGTGCGTAGGTGTGTCCATGTGTGTCTGTATGTGTGTATGTGTACATTTTGAGTATGTTTGTATCTATATTTGCCAATGAAAATGACATTGCAAGTAATCTCAGTAAGCAAAATATACCAGAATCAATAATAAATAATTAAATAAAATTCAAAAGCTGATCTAACCATTTAATAAATTCAAAAGTAATAAGAAAATATTTCACCACAAAATATAATAAAACATTCACTCGATGGCGTTAATGACCCTAAGGTTGACACGCCTTAAAAAAAAAAAAAAAAAAAAAAAAAATAAGAAAGTGTTTCCTGGACATACCTTGGAACACCAGGTACTGCACATAGGGGAAAGGTACAAAACAATATTGCCCAAAAATGGTGTTTTATTCAGAAGCCAACTATCATTAATGTAAAAAAAAAAAATGCAAATTAAGGCAATTTTACAATGTATAATAAACAAGGCAGTCACTTTTAAGGGGGTTAAAATGTAAATAAAAAAACAAAAACTAAGTACCTATTTTTTATTTTTAATGTTAAATTAAGTGCTTTCTTCACCCTGCTATTTAAACAGCGTCTTCAATAAATATATTTGAAAATAATTACAAAAGGGCAGACACTTTTAGGGGGTTTAATTATCAGGAAACATGAAAATAAATGTTGTCTATGATAGACTGCAATACACTGCGTGTAACCGTAATAGTGAATGAGAGCACCGCGCAGTTGTGGTCACGGTTTAAATGGCAGCGCGAATGAAAATCTCAATTAATATTAGAATGAAAACAATTTATTTATTTTTATTTTATTTTATTTATTTATTTATTTTTATTACATGTTAAATAAATTATTACTCGAATGATCATTCGAATAAATTTTTAGTGAATGATGAATTATTCACAGAATTATTCGTTATTCATTATTCGTTATTCATCATTCATTATTCATCATTCGTTATTATTTATTTCTAGCTGGTCTACTGAATAATCCTACTCAAACACACATTTTATATATACGTATTTCTGGCTGCCAACATTATAATAAATCTATCGTTATTCACTAAAAAATGTTTATTCTGAATGATCATTCGAATAATTTGTGAATAAAACATAAACTTCATTCACAGAATAAGGAATAATGAATAAAAGTAATTATTCTTCATTCATGAATGAAGTAATACATTTATTCATTAATCATTATTCATCATTCTGAAAAATTTTTGCCCAACACTGCTTAAAAGTGTCTGCCTTATTTATTAGTCACTCTAAAATTGTCTTAATTTTACATTAAAGTTGGTTGGCTTCTGAATAAAACACTATTTTTGGGAAATATTTTCTCTCCCCTATGCGCAGTACCTGGTGTTCCACGGTAAGTCTTGCCAACACATATAGGTTGTGTAATGTACCAACCCAAGAGGTACATTATAGCAAAATTTCAAGGTGCATAAAACACTTCATGAAACGTGCGGTTACTGGCTTCGAACTAATAGATATATCAGTTATTTATGCTACATGGGATGCTAAATATCAAATTAAGTTAAAAATTAACAATGAATGGCCTCATTTATGTAAATAGTTTGTACAGATTTTTGTAATAATAATAATAATAATATATATATATATATATATATATATATATATATATATATATATATACACACACACACACATATATAAGTACTTTTTTCGCAAAATTTGAGATTTTTTTTTTATTTTTTAGAATTGTAATTCGACCACAAATAATGCCACATTTTACCAAAATAAATGCCATATTGCCACATTTTGACAAGCTCTGATCATGAGGTCAACCTCATAAGCAGGGTTCCTCCCTATGGAGGGAGGTAGGAAACGCGCTAAAAAATACTCAAGCTCTTAAATTTTATATTTAATACTTTAAAAATTCTTAAACAAAAAATGGTGAAAGATATTTGTTTATACCCTTTCCACAACCCATTATATTATTTTAATTTTTTTAATTGTTATTTCGGTTGTTGGTTTTGTTCTTAGAGAGATAGATCCCTTCTCATTCGTAAGGTCGACATTGGTTAGTAACTACATTCCTTTTTAACATGCTAAAAATTACACCAAATCTATTTTTGGCGTATTTGCTTAGTATATATGAATGAGTGTATTGAAAATCCATGAAGATTCTTCCTAAATGAGATTGTAGTCCGTCAATAAGGTAAACATGTTGGTCCATGAAACATTGTAGTCCGTCAATAAGGTAAACATGTTGGTCCATGAAACACAACGGACATTGAACAGCGGACAACATTGACAATTAGGAATGTTAAGAGTTGAATTTACCAATTACCAAATCCTATTGGAATGCCAATGTCTATAGGAAGAGTAGAAAAAAATCCGAGGCGAATGCTTGGAATGTGGATGTGTTTGCACAAAGCTACTTTTTTTGTGTCTTTTCAAAATGCTGACACTTGTATTTACTTCTTCATATATTTATTGTTCGATAGTATTTTTTTACTCGATTAAGAAATAATCGTCTTATGTCACACTTTAAATTATGTTTAGGATGTAAGAAAACCTGACTCGTAGGAGCTGCGTCTTCTAAGCGCGTTTCTATAAAAGTCTTATCTTGTGGTGCGACTTTTTCTTTTTCTATTTATTTGTTTGTGTTCCATTTCATGGCGATGTATATCTTACATTTCGTGTTTAATAAGTACGTTATGTATATATCATTACATAGTTTCGTGTATATTTATATTATATACATATTATAAAGATGAGTGACAGCCATATGAAGAAGCCGGAGAGGAATCCGGCGAAATATCGCGGAGACAGGATGATTATATATATATATATATATGCATATCAGTTTTTTTAATGTGTAATATCTGGAATCATTATAAAGTCCGGCCGTTTCTTTAACCGCAGAATGACAGAATTTATATTAAAAAACCGTGCTAATTATGTCCGATTTTTTAATAACATTTTATTATCTACAGATATAGCTCAGTACATGTAATTGTGTAAGGCGCAAAACGAACAAAAAAAAAAGGTTTCATCATATTTCCGAAATCAACTCGGGCTTCAATGAAGCACGAAAAATTAAAAAAATGTTTTTATTTTTTTAAGGGTTTTCTCAAAAACTGTTAATTCCCCAAGTCATATTACTCACCGATTTCGTTGGATAAAGAACTTGACATTTCTAACGACTTAACAAATGTTGGCATCTTTCGTTTTGAAGATTGCCTTCGCTAAAAATCGTTTCACTTATGGTTTCGCTTTTATAGTCTTGTAGATAGGTTTTTATACGTGAGTAATGAAATTCAACCGTTTCTGGGAAATCCGAGTAAATACTAGGAGAAGCCAATTAAATTTCCTGCAAGAAATGCCTACGTTCAATATGGTTTAAGTCAGAAGGGGCTTTCTCCCTGTGGTGAGGGCGTAAACCTGCTAAAAGGGGTATCATTTAAGCAAAAAACCTAAGTTTCCGAGGAAAGTTAAAAAATGTAGGATCTATTGAATATTTATTCCCTACTTAATGAGTAAAAATTTCATGAAATAGGCCATAAAATACTAACAACATCGAAAACAAAAAATAATACGTTTTTCTTCTCCGGAAGAGACAAGTAGTTTCCGGTATCTATCGGTATTGGAGAGTAAAAAAGTTTTGTTTTCGACAAAAAAAATGTATAGGTAATGCTAGTTTACTTCAAACGTAAGAATATTTTTGAATTTATTTGACGAAATATTAATTATTATTTAAGGATTGTATATGGTCTTTATTCTACTCTCTAAAGCAAATTAATTGGTGAATGAATCGTGTCGATATCATTTTCTAAACTCGATATATAAAATGAAGCATTTTCAACCTATTTCATTTTATTTCTCAGCATAAGGCGAAATGGACGGAGCGCTCGGACACGTGTCGACAATTTTTCGATGTAGAATCACCAGAAAATAAATGGTCTAAATCGGTGACCCCACCCCCTTGTTAGAATATTTGAGACGTACTTTGGAAGGATGATTGCACCCCTTAAACGTGCGATTGGGCAGATACAAAAGAAATACGTATCGATTATCGTGTTTAATAAATATACAAGTTTTCATAAAAATCGGCTCCGGACATTTGGAGATGTTCCCTTGTAAGTATTATTTAGGTGACTGGAATGTACATTCGGCACCTTCCCAGCCTTGTTAGCTTGCCGATGATATAGCTGGCGTCAAACAGTGTTGACCCTAGACGAACTAACGGCACAAAAAAAAAACACCAAACTCCCACATGTCCCCTGGTGTGGGACCCTCCTCATTCTCACCCAGGGTTTCTGCCCACCCCCCGCTACACAATGCTATTCTCCTACAAAATGGAACTATTAACTAATCTTGTGGAGGTTTCAGTTATTAAGGAAGTGGTAATTAAGAAGAACTGTTTTTTCCTGTTACAGTCGACAATAGATCAGACCCGAAAGAGTGTGTGTTTCTTTCACCCGGAGCTGTGAATCCGTTAACATGATTGAGTCAGAAGTTCAGTAAAAATGCCGACTCTATCTCTAGTGTCATTTTGAAAGCTGAAAATAGAAACAGTTTTGAATTTCATGAAAAATTGAAAATGAAATCGCTAAAAGAAGAATTTAGGTACCACAATAGGAAACTGACAGTATCCTAAGCGAATATCTCCCTCCGCCTTCGCTCTCAGAAAAAAGTGTTACAAATACGTTTGTTATTTTCTTGCCTTGTATTACTAAAATACTCATTTGACTGTTATATGCATTTTAAAATACAGACAATAAAAAACTATGGCAATCAGACACTAAAAAAACGGCCAAAATAACGAAACCGACAATTTTAGGCACTTATTTCTCGTATTAACATCTTCCCTTTGAAAAATAGTAAGCTTTTAAATATTTACCATCCACTTACCACAATTGTCTAACCGTTTGGAACTTTGTTTTCCAGTACTTCGGTACCATTAAACGCAACCAAAATATAAGTATTTTCATTTAGATAAATTTTAAACGTTTGGAATAACTTTCAAACTTTAATTAGTTAAAACTAGTTTTACCCACTTTTCTCAAAAACGGTTAGAGATATTACCTTGAAATAGTAGCATTCCTTTCCCCACGAAAACAATATGAAATGTTTTTTATCAATATATGTGCGAATTTGTACGATAAGTAATTTTATATGAGTTTGTCCATCGGGATATATAGTATTCTACACAACCCTAAGCCCCCCTAATGTTTAGAATTTCGGGCATTGGGACCCCTCAAGTCAATATTATAACATAGACGTTAAAACTTTAAAAACAAAATTACTCGAAATGATCTTTAGACATTTTAAATGCTGAAATCTTCGCGATGAAGACTACAGCATGAAAGGACCAGATGTCTAGTTTGCACAGGACGGATTATTTCCGTCAGCAGAGCATGTGTCGTTCAAGGCCTCCCTCCTGCACAAAACCTCAACATTCACTATCCTCCGTAAGGGCTTGGCTTTTTTATGAACATATTAAAATATAAAATTGTCATAAAAAGGACTAACTACAAACTGTATACAGTCCTCTTCATTTTTAATGGGTTTCGTGCCTCCCTATAGGAAAGAAAATCTGCTGTAGTCGATCCGATGCCGTAATCCGAAAACGCTGACGTGAAATGGTACATAACCCATAAATCACTAAAACCTGACCATAAAAGAAAAGTCAAACACTCACACATGAATATTTATATACATACATAACGGCGACGCTGCGGACTTTCTTATCGTTTTTATGATTATAGGATTCCAGGAAAATGTTTATTATAGGTTTTCAGACGTGGAGAATCGAATCAAGAACCACTTTTGAGGAAGCTTGGTAAACAAAAGGTAACCATACGAAAACCTAGAAATCCTTTCGCAATAGAGGTTCAGGCGTAAATTCAAATTAGACCATCTCAGTCAGAAAAAGTTGTGCTTAGACTTTCAGGAGTACGCTGTATTTCCATTACAGACCAAATTTTTTTAAATTATATTCTAACCATTACAAATCATACATTTTACATGTTTATCATAGATTTTATTTTCACCCTTTCTTTCTGGATGAAGCCACCGCTGAAAAACCTAAACTCGCTTCTAGCAGAATTTGAACCATTAATTAAGTAATATTACATAATAGGTTTTGTAAACCTGACGCCTATGAATTCGTCAGGCTCTAATGAAAAAATGTGAGGCATTGTCGCCGAACGCATAACATAACTTTTTGTGTTTTGCGCGAAACAGGTTGACAAACATTAATTAACCCACCTTTTCGAGCATTTTTGCTTGCACTTGAATGTTATGGCTTGTTATTCTATTGGATATCCTGTCGAGACCAAAGTGCTTTGCAGCACAGTCACTGGAAATCGTAAGGCTTTGTTCATTAGAAGTATGTCACCATCAACAGAAAAAAATACAAATGACTAATCGTTTTATTAGCCTAAATGGTTTAGAAGCTGGGGAATCCTGACTCCTCGACAGTTGACCCTAGGACTGTGAACTCTTAAAGCGACAGTCAGCACTCGAGATGTAACAAGAGGAAATCTTCTATGATTGAAGAGTTTTCTAGGAAGAACCAACTGTCGGATTAACTGGTGGAATTCGCAGAGCGGAAGTTGCAATTTACTAATTCCGACGTGTTAATCAACCGGCCACCAGAGGGAGCTCCAGTACAAGGAACATCCACAATAAATATTTACTCTCTTTTATAAGGTTTGGTTTGTTTTGCCCCAGTTATTTGTTTGTTTATACTCAGCTGGTCGAATGTGGCCACACAATGGAGGCTTCAGAAGCTCCCTCTTTATTCGGCTATTGTTGGGCCATCAGAAAACAAATATTCTCTGAATTTCTTTAGTACCAACACGATAAATATTCAGTCGTACATCACATTACGTTCTCAAGAATTAGGTAAGATGTAAAACAAATTTACAAATTATCATAATTATTCCTGCTTTACAGACCTACCTGTCTGGAAATATACCCTATGGTTCTGATATTTGCAAATTACTATTTCAATGAACAACACTCTTGAAAACTCTTTAGTGTGAAATACTAAAACTCTAGGTCGGCTTTGGAGGGTCATGCAAAGGAGATAGCGTTTATATTTCTATACCTCCGTGGTAAAGAACACCATGTCGCATATTTGTGATGTATCGATTTTTTGTATCGTTCTCCAAGGGCCGATCTTTAATCTCACTCAATCTCATTTCTATTATTTAACTGAAGAAGAAATTTACAGACCAGTGTCCTGTGTCCAGTATCAGACTTTTAATACAACAATAACATTATACAACGACTCAATACCTTCAGTTTCTCCAACCAGAGAGAAGAAGGTTATATAATAAAAATAAGGATTCAAACTGTGTTCTCTTAATTTTTATAACAATTTTTCTCTATTATAATTATTTTATTCTATTTTTTTCTCATTCGATAAAAATATTTATGTTATAGTACCAGTGATGTGGGGAGGGTAAATACCCAGTGGGTAGGTAAATACCCAAAAAGTGTGTATTTTCAGTTTTTGAGCTTCATACAACTTCTTTGAGTGTTTTATAAGTTTTTGGTGCAAACAAGGACTGAAACCCACCCATTTGATCATAAAAACTAATTAAACATTAATACTTACCCAGTAATATTTAAAAGAATGTTATAAGTCGGTCCGGATATTTATGGGTATTTACAAATTAATGCACATCTATGAAATTTCATGATTATTTTTACATTGGAGAAGGTTAATTAATTTTTAAAAAAAGTTTTAATGAAGCCTATTCAATTATTTAGGGCTCATTAAAATTAAAAAAATTATACTTGTTAGAAATACTTATCAGGTGTCAAAAACAGACTTTTAATGTTTATTATAATAGTTCAAAACCATTTTAAGGCTTGTGATCTTTGTTAATATTATTGAAATTATGCTCATTCAGTAATATCAACATTCCATTTCATTTTAAACGGCAGTTGATTGCAACACTCATAAGATAGAATAATAAGTCATTCAAGTGATGAATAAATCTCTGACCCCGAAAACTTGGATTAGGTTATCGTTATCACTGAATTTAATTTTGGCCATCCCACTGCTTTACATTGTTTTTGAATTTGGAAGAGTTGTTATTTTCTGTATAAATGTTAATAGGTCTAATCTTTTTTCACTCACAGGATATGAATTTTTTTTTTTTTAAATTTGTTAACGTCCATTACAATTAACTCAGAATTTTAGGATGGGTTATCTATAGGTCACCACCTTTTTTTTTAATAGTTTCTCAGTGTTGTAACGCCTCTAAACTGGTGAGATCCACACATTTTACAATATTCGAGTCGCGGTTTAGTTAAATACTTTAAATACCCGGGGATTTAAGAAATTGGATATTTACCCTGAAGAATAAATACCCCGGTATTTCACATCACTGTATAGTACCCATATAAAATATAATATGATGTAACTGTAGTTATATATTATTTTTGATGAAAAGTGGTTTTAAATTTCTCTAATTTTAGGTTACAGATATATTTTTCATATTAACAAGTATTCAAATTGACTTATTTAGGTCTATTCATAGTTGTGAAGGGCGATTCTCGAATGTCAATCGGTTCGATCGAAATGAAATACGAATATCGTAAGTAAGTCTAAATAATCGTGGAATCGATCCATATCGTAGATCGATCTTTTGAATCGATCTGAAGTCGCTAATCTTTTTTCTGGGTCGATTCATATTTGAGAATCTCCCATTACTAGTCCAAAATATGGTTCAACTCAATCGGTATTTTGAATTCAACTCTTACCCCAGGTGTGCAGCCTGAAGCAGGATATTGTACAAAATCGACATTTCTGTCCTGCACCTTCGAATTTTTAAATGGTTCTGCGTCACTTGCAGCTCATAGAAAAGGTCATAGGAAAGGATTTTTCGATGGACTAAAATATGAATGCTCCAATAATTCGCCCTCTCCATTGAAGAGCACATGAAGACGTGATTTAAGCCCCACCGAAACCCGGAGAGGAGCATAACTCAGACGAATAGTTTGTACGGAAATAAACGTACTAGAATCCTCGAGCGAGTTATCGTCGGAAGGACGCACACTAACTAGAGGACCGTGCAGCGCCAGGTCCCGCCTTCTATAAAAAGTGTTCCTCAATTGATTTATATCCAGTGTAAGTGTCGTCCTATAAGCCCAGCCACGAGGTTCACCCTCCTAATATATTTAGCTCAGAGTTTGGGATCTACTAAACATCTTCTACGAGTATATGTTCCACCTATCCAACTTCTGTACTTACGAGGCAATGGATTGCAGAAAAGCAAATAAGCTTACCTACAAAAATCGCAGGAACTGCGTGATCTTATTTCGTTTCCGTTCATATCCTTAGTCCCATTAATAAAGGAACAGAAGCAGGTTTTGATCTTTCGTGAAAAATATAAAATAATAATCTCAAAGAGAATGAATGAAAACCTTGTTAAATACAATTTAACAACACATTTAAGATTTAACGACTTCTTTGTCCTATTGACATCGTCCCAAAGAAAATCGCTTTAGAACTTTTTTTTTGTAGACCAATTAGGTCGCTTTTCGAGATATTTTAGAAAATATACCAAGATCCGAAAACTTTTTATATCTATTAATATTTTTTTTTTTTTCGAATACAACCTTACCTCCAAACGCAACCAAAATTTAAATATTTAAGATTAGATGAGGGGGCGAGGTTCGCTCAGTGGTAGAGTACTGGACTCATATGCTGGAGGACCTGAGTTCAAATCCCGAGCAAGCACTAAAGATTTTATCTTCTAGTGTCTTTGTGCATGGGTTTAATTCGGCCTCCCTGACCGTTCCTAGGCCGACCCAGCCTTTAATTAATTTATTAATGGGTACCTTGGTGCTAATGACTCTAGCAGTCGAAGCAGCAAGGGGAAAATCAGGCGGCCGGAGCATAGGACTGACCACACTATCTACCTAGTGTGCCGTATGGTCATGAATCAGATACCTCTACAGTATCTGCCCCTCAGGGCCCTTGTCGCCTGTTACGGGAATGTTTTTTTTTTTTTTTTTTTTTTTTTTTTTTTATTAAGATTACATGAATGACAAACATCTGGAACAAGTTTCAACTGAATCAATCGATTCTGAATACCCAAACTTAACATTAGTTTGGAAAAGTGGGAAAGTATCAAGTTTTCTCGTAAGGTAAGGTTACAGATATCGCTCTAAATAACAGCTATAAATAAAGAAAAACAGATATAAATTTTCCATAGTATTATAGGTTAAACCTTTTGAAATTTACCAGTACATATTTCATAACTTTTTTTTTTAAAATAAAAAACGTCCATATTTATTTATTTATTATTATTTAATGGCCATATTTATGTATTTTTAAAAAAAATAAAATACGTCGATATTTATTGGTACAGATGACATGTCAGTATCACGGCTGACCCAATAGAGTGAACTTGACGTGGGGACTTCCTAACAAAGTAAGACTAGATTTAAAAAAAAAAAAATTGTTTAAACGGATATAGATATTTAGGGAAGGGATAAGGATATATTTACTAAAGTAAAAAAATATGTATTTCGCGATGTACAAAATGTATAATTTTGTATTGGCAAGTCCCTGAAGAGGTACAACAAATGTCGAGACAATAAAGTAGTTGAACAGAACGAATGGAGTACTACTTAATGGACCCCCTGCCATAAAAAGATATAAGAAAAAGTGAAATATATATATATATATATATATATATATATATATATATATATATATATATATATATATATATATAATGGGACTAAAGAAAAGTTTCACTTCAAGGTCGATAATTCGTATTAACCTGGTTTTGTTATTACCATTGGAAATAATGATATCTTCTCCAGACTGGAACTGATAATAGTCGATAGCAACGTCAGAGCATTTCACGTCTTCAGTCCCTGATAGATATGTCAAAGCTAACTGTATTGACTTAAAATCATTTTTTTCTTAGAATGACATTTTCGAAGGACATGTCCTATGAAAATGGTTGTAGGAATATTTCACCAAATCGTTAGAATTTCCTCATTTTAACGTTTTTATGTAACTAAGCGGACTTTAGGATGCCCATTCGGAGACGAAAATGAATGGGACATCCTTGAGGCCAGAGTTGAACCATACAGTCCATCGAAGTAGAATTAAAACCCCAAATGATCAACTGTACAGTCCAATCAGGCGGGGACTGTGCAGGCCAGGCCTGATGTATTGGACAACAGGATATCGCTTCACAAAAAGAAGGTCTACCATAATACTACAGGATAGTCCCTGCCTATAAGTGGACTGTGCAGTCCCTGCCTTGAGGTTTATTAACTTATCGTGTGAGTGCTAGAACCGTTCAATCCAAACCTCGAGGCCAAACTTATCAGTCCCGGCCTTGAGAATTGAACTGAACGTGTATAGGCACCTTTACACTTTTAAAGAGAATTGAGAAAAAAAATCTGTGAATATTTGCAAAAAAACAAATTTTGCTGATTCAAAATGTCATTTATTTTCTTATTCGAAAATTATTTTGTCGGCTAGAACGTGCTTTTATATATATATATATATATATATATATATATATATATATATATATATATAGGTTGAAATATTAGTTATTAAAAAAAACAACAATAAAATGAAAATTTGAAATTGACACCTATTGAAATTTAAAAATAATTGTATATAAAAAACTGAGGATCAGTAGAAATTAATACAATAAAAAAAATCGATAATAGGGAAAAATTGAAGGTATAATTCTAAAAATAATAATAATTAGTAACTGTAATTATATTTTTGGAATTAGAATAAATGAGAGGAAAATGATTATGTCATTATTATATTTGGTTGAAAACATTAAGTTGTAGCATTTATATTTACTTATGTACTCTGAAGTAGATTTCTCCATCATTATAATTGTATGTAAACCAAAATGTACGTTATTAATAAAAAATTATTAATTTTATATAAAATCATTCTGCCTAAAAATGGCCATCCTATTTCTCTAACTGACAAACACATCAAGTTTATGATAAACAAGTGTCTATATAAACATAATCGCTATGGTTGCTAATGCCTAGTGATAGGTTATATCTATAGGTTTAGTAGGTTATCATTGAATACTATTATATCTAGCATTGCGAATGTTGAATGGCCATTGTTGAATCTAGCGTGAATGGTAACTAGGTTACCTCAGGAAATCTTTCACGGATCAAGAACTCGCTTAAGCAGCTCTCTTTTTCAAGGCAACGCCATGTCTTGTAGACAGAAATAACTAATACACTAGTCAACGACAACAAAAACTTCAATTTATTGATAGATTCTCAAATATTAGCGCGTACAGAAGTCAACCCGATAAACGTCGGCCCTTTTATAAGCCATACACTACGCAAACACGCTTAAGGTTTTTCATTGATTAGCTTCCAGTTACATATTTTATGCGAATTTAAATGTTTGGAATTTAATGAATCACACATATATATATATATATATATATATATATATATATATATATATATATATATATATATATATATATGTAATCACTTTCAATACGATATAAAACAATTGTGGGTTTTTGGAACCATAGGCGTATATAGAAAATAATTTCGGGAGGGGCTGGGGAAATTTCGGGGGGGGGGGGGCTGAGACCATTTCCGGGGAATGGAATACCAATAATTTAGAACTTGGAATACTTTTAACCTACTAAAACGTTATTACACACAAAATAAAATATTTTTTATGAACTAAGTGATCTTATTTAATTTATTTTTGACGGTTTATAACACATTTTTACCGATCAACTCAAAATTTCGGGGGGGGGGCTCCAGCCCCCCCCCTCCCTCAGCCCCCCCCATTATATACGCAAATATTTGGAGCTTTAAAAGATTAAGATTTTTGAACATTTCTATACATGTTTTATATTTATAAAAAATACACCTATACAATTAATCTCGTAACAGGAAACAAAGGTCAGGTGGGCAGATAGTGTAGAGGTATCTGACTCTGGACTATACGGCACACTAGGGAGATTGTATGGTCAGTACTATACTCTGACCGCCTGATTTTACCCTTTGCTGCTTCGACTGCTTGATTCGTTAGCTCAAAGGTACCCCTATTAATAAATTAATTAAAGGCTGGGTTAGGGGTTAAAGGGATGGCCAGGGAGGCCGAATCCAACAAAGACACAAGAAGATAAAAATGTTTAGTCCTTGCTCGGGGTTTGAACTCAGGTCTTCCAGCTTATTAGTCCAGTCCTCTATCACTGAGCTAACTGCGCCCCCACTTTATATGTAACATTTATTTATTTTTTTGCAATGGCGCTTCCTCGGCACATGCTTCTAGGTTGCATGGCTTTGTTAATATTTTCTTTTAAGAAAATACAAAGTATTGCCATTAACAATACTGGCGATCTGCAAAACATTGAAGGAAGCGCAAAAAGTCAGCGGAAGGTACGTCTCTGGCCTCATGACCGGAAATTATATTTAGCGGAAGAATTTAGGTGTAATATACTTTGCAAGTATCACTCCCGCTCGCATAGTTAACTTTCTGTTCGTGATGTTCGAAGGGTAAAAAGGTGCTGGCAATATTTCCATGGCGTGGCTCCGCAAGAAAAATCCCCTCTTTATAAGCTTATCACTGGTAAGTGTTCAAGTTTAAATTGTTATCAGTCATGGCGTGATCAGTGCGCATTTCTTCTGTACCTTTATTGGAATGAATATTATAAAGAGTAAAATAATTATTATTCAGATTATGAATAACCGAAAACGCTATTTTGTAAAAATTGTCTTCTAGTTCAACAAATTGTCCAGTTCTGATGTTCTTCTTTTGACTAAAAACATTGTGTTTATTGGTTTTCCTTATTCTAAAGGCACAAAGGCAGACAAAGAAGTTATTTTATCATTCATTCTCATCTTTTCTTTCAAAGGACACTTTCATTGAAAAAAAAAAAATCCTTTTATATTCAGTTGAATAAAAAGGCAACGACCCTTATTGACTCATGTTTTTTTATTTCTGAGGACGAAAGAGGCCATAGACACGGACTCCCCCCAGACCGTACAAACAGGACTAATTGTAAGTGTGCCACAGAGCAGGACGAAGGTCTATTTTTGAGGTGTTCATAGAAACAGAGGATACGTCAGACTGTGTGTTCTATTCCCGCCAGAAATCCAGGAGACCATAGAGATTAGTCTGTCTGGTGTCTACATCATCCGGGAAGGAGTCGGCTTGTTTCGTGCACCGGACAAAGAAACCATATTTATCAGGACTTTCTGAGGAGATAATGTCAATATTCTTCACATTTACTGCTTTCTTATATAATCAAAAAAGGGGTATACAATAATTATGTATATATATATACATACAATTAATAATATTGTAACGTATCGCTGTCTGTAAATGGAAGATATATGGGTCAATATACTATTGGGGGCCTTTGTCAACACAATAGTACACAAGACAATGATTTTTAGAATTTTTGTGTTTGCGCGCTAATCTCAGAAACGGCTCATCCGATTTAGATGCAAGTTTCACTAATATATTTTGATAAGCGTAACTTAACATTTAGTGCTTGTTTCCTGTCAATCGGTTCATAAATAAAAAAGTTATGCCAGTGTAAAGAATCACGTCAATCATTTGATTATCTACAGTTAACACGATACACACCAGAGTTTTTGTTTCATCGTCACGAAATTTCGTATATAGTATTCCCCTAGCAAACGATCGAATGAGTTCAATGTTTTTTTTTTTTTTTTTTTTTTTAATTGGAATTAAGGGTGCATTCAACCGCGGGAGGTCATGGGCACCCAACGAAAGGAAGGTACTTCCTAAATAAATTAAAAATATATTGTTTTAATTTCATTAAATGGAAAATTGAGAATTTAATTGAAAGCATTAATTTAAAAATTAAATCTACAAGCCTCCCACCCACCCCATGGAACGGGCACCCGCCGAGCCCAGAACCACCGCGACACCGCCGCACTTCTCTCTTTCTAAAAATGCTAGTTCAATGTTTGTTGTATTGCAAAGAAACCCGTTGGTCGTTGTGGTTATCTTAATAGAAAACTGTGTTGTAAAAATTAAGTAAATCGTTTCATCAGTAGGAGGGGGGGGGGGGGGGGGTTACCCCGATCCCAAATTACGAATTTGCCACTACCAGCTGCAATTTTTGATATATTTCAACCAAACTAGGTATTCGTTGTGATAATCTACAAAAAAAAAAAAAATAGTTTATTTTTACAAGATATTTTGTTATTCTTCTGATTCTTCTTATTCCAAACATGTTTGATGTGCGATGACAAAGTCCACGCGGACAATGGCAATATGGATGTCGCGGGCAAAGCTAATATATACATATTTATTTATTTATATTGATTTTTGACACAAAACTTGATATTACCGTAACAAACGATCAACCGGCAAAATCGGCCCATCTGGAAGGGGGGGGGGCTTCAACGGGAGCCAATGACCTCAGCCGAAATCGTGCTCATTTAAAGAGACAGATCTCTTGCAAAAATGAACAAAATCTGACTATTAATAGTGATACTTTACTCCGGAATCAATGTTTATGTTACTGCTCTTTTTTAAACATCCTTGCAACAAAAACGGCAAGTATCATCAAAACAATAACATATGCACGGTACTGCACTACTTAATAAATACACAAAAACTTTACCTTTTCTATCTATTGATCTTGATTAATAATAAAAGCGTTCCCGTATAATAAGAGAATATTCTACAATAATAACGCGGCGACGGGATTCAGGGCTTGTCGAAGCACATATAAAATCATAACAAAACAAAGGGTGGATACTACTCGTCAGCGCACCTAGTGGTAGTTTTGGCAACCTACGTTTGGCGGCGGTATTCAATTCAATAGTATAAAGTAACATCTCCCCCCCCCCCCCCTCCAATAGGGCGATTTAGTTTATTTTGACAATACTTCTTTCTCATTAGTTACCCACGACGAAACCCGTGTTTCTTTAAAATATAACAAAAATTAAACACCCCTTCCCCTCCCCCAGATTGACCGATTGTGCTGGATAACGAGATGCAGAGAGAGAGGGGGAGACGGTGAGTTTGACGAAGGGGATTTCTAGATACGGGAGGCTGGAAGCTAGAAGAGAATTGCCCAGCTGATCTAGAAGGGGGGATTAGATCTCCCGCCAAAATATCTCTTAATGGCGGGGTCGAGCCCTAGACCTTTGCTACTATCATCACAGTCCAGATGCTAATAGATCAGCTGCTTAAAGGCTATCTTCGCATTCATCAAACCATTTCAACTCCTGGGGATGTTTTGGTGAGGCAGAATGGAGAGAAGGGTTGTACGCCAAAAGAAGTACAACCCTTCTCTCCATTCTGCCTCACCAAAACATCCCCAGGAGTTGAAATGGTTTGATGAATGCGAAGATAGCCTTTAAGCAGCTGATCTATTAGCATCTGGACTGTGATGATAGTAGCAAAGGTCTAGGGCTTGACCCCGCCATTAAGAGATATTTTGGCGGGAGATCTAATCCCCCCCCCTAGATCAGCTGGGCAATTCTCTTCTAGCTTCCAGCCTCCCGTATCTAGAAATAGAACAGCCTGTGGCTTCACAACCTGCAGTTCGTTCATGGACATCTGCAGTTTTCTTCAAACAACTCCTACCGTCAAGTAGATGTCAAACGCCCCAAGGCTTCTTATAAAACAAGTCATAAAACCTAGTAAATATTTTCCTTTACATTTCAAATAAAATAGAGGGCTCATCGCCATAGATGCGAAGCTCTTAAATAAATAAAATTGCCAATAATATTGAACAACTAACATAAGATAGAAATGGGCAACTTACTGATGAGAACATGCGCCCATTTAATATTTAAGATGAGTTTTAAATATTTTTTAATGTATGTAATCAATTACTTCTGTTGCAAAAAAAACGACACATTTTTATTTGGATTCTACAATACTTGCAATAATAGACCAATCTGATTGTTAGTTGACTAACTTGGACGACAGCATTCTAGTAAATCAATAATAGGTTATGCTCTAAAAAGTTATTTAAGTTTTTTTTTTTTTTTGTTGAAATTATTGGTCGGCTTAGGATGCCACCCTAGTGGCTTATTTATTTAATTTAATTAACATACGCTTTAGGGGCGAGGTTAGCTCAGTGGTAGAGCACTCGACTAATGAACTGGAGGACCAGGTTCAAACCCCGAGCGCGCACTAAAGATTTTTTCTTCTAGTGCCGTCGTTCGAGGGTTGGATTTGGGGTCCCAGATCGTCCCTAGGCCAACCCAGCCTTTAATTAATTTATCAATGGGTACCTTGGTGCTAATGACTCTAGAAGTCGAAGCAGCAAGGGAAAAATCAGGCGGCCGGAGCATAGTATTGACCACACTATCTCCCTAGTGTGCCGTATGGTCAAGAATCAGATAACTCTACAGTATCTTCCCCTCTGGGCCCTTGTGGCCTGTCATGGGACTGATTTTTAACATACGTTATTCCCACTAATGTATATGTTGTTTCATTTTCTTATTTTTCCTTACTTACTGAAGAAAATGCAAATCGCCACCGAAGCAATAAATAATAATTATTTTTCCTTCAGCCGTAAAGGTGGTAATTTACCATATTTTTTGTGTCTTTGAGGATTGTTTTTTAGGCGTATAATAGGACTTCTTGTTTGAGTTTGAATTTCTTGGTGATCTCCTGTATATACTGCGTCATGGTGCCGCAATCTCCAAAGAGAAGTCTTATTACTTCCCATTTTTTAATATTATATTTTTATTGGAAATAAGGGGTGCAGTCCTTATAGATAAGTCCTTTTAGCATAAATATGCTTTAGCGATGACTAAACTGAAAGAAAACGTTACAAAAAAGTGTCCGCTGGCATTCGCGTATGCGCGGTGGCCTTGGACGAAAAAGAAGACGGTATGTTATACAGGACATTACATAGGTTTGTCGGGTGGACCTAAGGCATATTTATGTTCCTGAATTTCAGCAGAAGGCTCTAAACGATTTTTTTCTTTATCGACTGCTTTAGGTTGGTCCACGTCTAAATCGAAACGCATTGTTGGGCCCATTATAGTGCCTGAAGAAGCTTCGCGGTTAATTTTGACTGTGTCGGCTCTTCCATTTAAACCTTGATCGGCGACACAGTGAACCTCTTCACATACTTCTAAACCTGTTTTCTATCTGAGAGCTATGACGTATTTTATGGTGCCTGTTAATCCTCATTAACTGTCTTCCAGCAGGCACACAGAATAGGTTAGCCAAGTCTGGGAAGTTGGTTCTAGCTTAGAACAACCTAACATACCTTTTGACATGACCTAACGTATATAAAAGGAAGACACTCGGCCATATACGTCAATGATGCTTCTTCCGCAGCATTATCTAAAGTCGCATAAAATTCTTTTCCTAGTCCTTAACAAGGATATATACGCGGTTCCTTTCATCGTAATAAGCTTGGGTGCAGTTTTGGTCTTTATACATTGCTACAAAAGGTCAAGAACACGAGGAACAGCGATGTCTGGGAAGATTGCGGGAATAGAAAGAAGGCTTAGCAGAAAATGTCCGAGGTAGATAAGGTAAAAGAAACCACTGTCACTGCAGAGGACAGCGATAATTGATGGAAGAATCGTGTACTTGGTGCCCTTGTATATCAGCAATAAGTGAAAAATAAACGGTGTGAAAACAGAACCCTGCAAGACTCCTGACATTATCTTCTGTTAAACTCTTTTTAGTTCTGTTTGTTTGCTCCGACGATGGAAAATAAATTGTTTAAAATAAATACTAGTCAATTGCTGTAATTTATACTTATTTTAGTCCCCTAGCCATGACTATTTTTCTTATATAAAATTTAAAAGTCTTTGGAGCAGGAGTGGAATATATAAAGTCTGTAGCTGCATGACTACGCAATTTTCTATTCGTACCATTCCTGAAGAATTCGCTTAAAATACGTGCAACACGAATGATGGCTCTATAATTGATGTATTACTTAATTTTGATCTTGAGCAAATTCCTGTTTTTAACGGATCGATTTTGCTAATTTATATAAAATTTTCCTCATTTCTTGTGCATGCTGTCTACACTGTTTCGTTGCTCAAGGAGTCAAAATATCGGCTGTAAAGAGCAAATTTCGTTATTCCACTAAACCCCCATTTTAATGGTTAACGAACTCACTCAATCGATTATCATGGTAATGCTAATGCTATATACAAAAAAGAAATCCTGTGGCCATCCATGTGTGTGTGTATATATGATTTGAACGATTTCGAGCGGGAAACAGCAAGCTTGAAGACGAGCATCGTACAGGTCAACCAACAGAGCTACACGACCAACTCCTGCAGGCTACTGTAGAAGAAAATCCTGTTGTAATAGTAGAAGAGCTAGCAGAAAAACATGGAGGTTTCTGCTCAAAAAGTTTCTCTCAATAGCTACACTCGCTTCATCATTATTTTATGTTTTGAAAATAAAGATAAATTGGGGGTTTTGGTACAGGCAAATCGATTTTTTGTAGTCTATTGAAGATTTATTAATCTTTTTTCTAAACTACCTTTGGAAATGTAGCGGAATTATTTTCTGTAGTATGTCTAATATATAACTTATGGTCAACACGTGTACATTTCTTGAATATATTGGCACGCCTTTACAGCCTTCCTGGTTGCTTCTAATCCTTCCTATTATGACTTGAAATTGGTTCATTAAATCAGAAGGAAGCCCTCTTGGCTATATTCTGCATCCATAAACAGCAATGGAAGCAATTAATAAAATAATAAAGAAATGCCATCATAACGGGGAAACCTCACAAGGCACCTGTTCATTAGATCCTACCTCGCTGTTTATAACCTCTACCATTATAACCAGCCAGTGTAAATAACCTCCTTGCATGCCGTCCTTCCATAATGATCCATTCTAATGCTTCATTCAGCAAATAGCAATTAAGGAGTGTTTTATTCCGCTCCAACACCGAGGTAGCTGTTTAGTTCCAGCGAGGTTCAAGGAACTCCTATTGTCCTAACAGCGTCATCATTTAATTACATCTAACCCTATGCCTCACAGTGTCTTCCCTTATCGTTCGCGACCGATCGAAGTTATTCTTCCGAAGCTATAACCTTGGATTTGTGAACTTTAAGTGCCAGAAACTAGAACCTGAAATAGTTAAGCCAACTAAAACTCGCATATCGTCGATACAAATATCAACAATGTATCGAATGTGAAAATCAACACTGTCCAGAGTGAAAAAAAATGTAATCATTACTTTGCTTTTGGACAATCAAATAGTCGGTAATTCGAGCTTTTGACAGTGGTTACTCCCCCCTTTCACTGAGAGAACTTAGATTCGAGAGTTTGCCGCACATCAGTCCAACAATAATCAGTAAAGATTGAAAATGAAAAATGCGTTCTTTCACATTCGATAGTTTGCATTTGCATCGACGATATGATTTCGATGACGTGATCCAGAAGAGCTGAAAAGAAATGTTGACGGTTAATAACCCACATTTCGCTGTTCAATCTTTCAAATTTAGCAGAAAAGTATACCGTTGTTCTGCGCTCCCCAAATTCCCCAAATATAAGCATAATATGGAAACCCGCTAACGAGGCGCTGCTCAATTTGACATATGTATTTTATCGGGTATGACTATCATAATTTATCCCTAAGTGTCGAAACCTTCCTGCCTGGGGCGTTTATCTCTTTTTATCATTATTTTTAATGGTTGCAATATATATAAGGTGTGTATGATTGGAATCATAGCAATTCTTATAAAGATTCATAAACCTAGCGGTATTTTTGATCCTGGCGGCCTAGTGAGATAGCTGACCACGCCCCTTAGGTTCGCGTGAAAGACAACTCCTTGCACGAGACAATTAATCACACCTGATCATTCATCGCGGGAACTGGGTCGGGAGGGAATCGAAAGTTTTCTCGACGTCATCTTATGTTTACTGCAGATCGAAATGCGTTCTTGGGCTTGGCGAAAAGTGAGGTTAATTCTTCTTTACATTTTAACCCTTCTAGAAGGTTACATTCATTGAAAGAATTTGTTCAAACGCAAGGCCCAGGTTAGACAACCTTAGGCCGGCCATACACGTTCAGGTATACCGGAGAGGTTTACCTGCGCAGGTAAACTTCTCCGGTATACCTGAAGAGGCGAGAGCCCACACACGTTCCGGTAAACCGGACGGGTGAAGGGTTTCTACAGTCAAGAAATGGCGAGCCAAAAAGATTGCTTTGGTGGGTTTGTTAGTGGCTATAAACAGCAAAAAAAAAAAAAAAAAAAAAAAAAATCGAAAACGCACGGTTTTAGTATTCCTTGCTCTTCACTCACCACAAACAAGCGTTTGATCTGTAAATTTCAATGAAATTCTCGATCAACTTCAAATTTTAATATTGATTTATTCGCAAGCCATAAATTGTAGAAAATGACTTTGATTTTGATGACACAAGGTAGCAATAGTCCTTAACAGAGCTAAACAACATAGCTTTAGGCTTGAAGGCCTATGACACAAGGTAGCAATAGTCCTTAACAGAGCTAAACAACATAGCTTTAGGCTTAAAGGCCTATGACACAAGGTAGCAATAGTCCTTAACAGAGCTAAACAACATAGCTTTAGGCTTAAAGGCCTATGACACAAGGTAGCAATAGTCCTTAACAGAGCTAAACATAGCTTTAGGCTTAAAGGCCTATGACACAAGGTAGCAATAGTCCTTAACAGAGCTAAACATAGCTTTAGGCTTAAAGGCCTATGACACAAGGTAGCAATAGTCCTTAACAGAGCTAAACAACATAGCTTTAGGCTTAAAGGCCTATGACACAAGGTAGCAATAGTCCTTAACAGAGCTAAACATAGCTTTAGGCTTAAAGGCCTATGACACAAGGTAGCAATAGTCCTTAACAGAGCTAAACAACATAGCTTTAGGCTTAAAGGCCTATGACACAAGGTAGCAATAGTCCTTAACAGAGCTAAACAACATAGCTTTAGGCTTAAAGGCCTATGACACAAGGTAGCAATAGTCCTTAACAGAGCTAAACATAGCTTTAGGCTTAAAGGCCTATGACACAAGGTAGCAATAGTCCTTAACAGAGCTAAACATAGCTTTAGGCTTAAAGGCCTATGGCAGGCGAATACAGAGAGTAGACAGTGAATTAAGCACAAAACGAAGCTCTTTAGTCCGAGAATTCGCCTAAACAAATCTCACACCTGCGCAGGTATACCGGATGACCCACACACATGCTCCGGTCTACTCGCCTGCGCAGGTAAAAAGAATTGAATTTCAATTCTTCTCCGGTATACCTGTACAGGTCGCTACGCCTGCACAGGTATACCGGAAGAGCTGGCACACACGCTCCGGTTTACCTGCGCTGGTCACCTGTACAGGTAAACCTCTCCGGTATACCGGAACGTGTATGGCCGGCCTTAGTGGCAGTCTAGCTATGCCGACTTAGTGAAAAGTTACAAGTGCTCCATCAGAACGTTGGTAAGTAAACCCATCAGCATTAAGAAACCCTTTCAGGAATGGTGGATCGTCACCAGTCTGTGTTGAACACGCCATTACTAAGACGTTGTTTGATCGTTAATTATAGAAGATCCCGCGGAATTGAAGGAAGGACAGCGGTTGTGGGTCAGACACTGGTTGCTACGAAAAGGCACCATTGACAATTTAGCCCAAGTACTTAAGTTTCATTAGAATGGCATCCGACCAGTTTAACGTTTTATTATAGAAAGTTACCACCGAAATACAACAAACAGACACTAATATCAGAAGAGATTTACCCGCAAAAATAGAATTAGATGCAACTGATCAAACTAGGTTGTCATTATATATTTGTTCGGTTGTTTACAAGAGGCGGCAAGGTGCAACTGCGTACCAGCTAAGCACCTTATTTATACTAAGCACCGTGTAAATGTGTATCAAAATTGTTTACTTAAATTAAATCAATTGGCGATAATGAGTTACTAATGTCAGTGTGTCCAGCTGCTGAGTATTCCCTTAGATTATGAGGCTTTCGAGAACATAACATTTTCAAAATCGGATCTAAAGTAAAACCAATGCTTTCCGGACGCCTCGAAAGTACTCAGCTTTGAAAGGCGTTCTTGGATTTCGTGAAGAAGTTGAAGTCAGTTAATGACGTCAGTCAGTCCTAGTTTCGTCAGAATGTGACACTTCCCAGAACCTCGCATTCATTGAGAGAAGACAATCTGACGTAAAGCCAGTGATATATGCATGTGTTCAATTAGGATTCAAACGGATTCTTGGATTTATTGGAAATAGGTTAGATCATTTCGGTGGAGTTGAGTTACTTCAGTGTGCCCTGGTACTGGCAGATTTGGAAACTTTCACGAACAACACATTCATTGAAAGAATTATATCTAGGGTTAATCAATTTTTTCAGAACGCCTACTCTTTACTTGTCATAAGAGCGTGTCGCTTAAGCACTTGTTCCTACACAGGTTCTCTTTCAGTGACAAGTGGCAAGTATTAGCAAACACCGCAATTGCAGGTGAATAGGAATGGGTTGTATTTATTAAGTAACAAGTAAGTTTTCCCACAATCAGTCGACTACGCAGTTGTACCATAGTTACATCGCGTAAAACCCCAACAAGTGTTTATTGACAAGTTAGTTACTGGACGGACAGTATTGAACGCACTTGTCTAATACGTGTGAACGACTACTTGTCACTTGTCACAAAGACAGCTTAGTGAGAGGGACAAGTAATAGTGACAAGTAGTAAGTGTAAATTACGAATTACTTCAGTGCGCCCTGGTTCTTACTTAGGACGTAACATTCCTTGAGAGAATTGGGTCGGTGATAAATGGAATGTTTTCAATATCCCTTACTATTTTACTGCGGATTAACGTTTTCTGAACAACCTGAAGTCAGTTCGATGATGGAGAGTTACCGAGGTCAGTGTGACCTAGTATTGACTATTCTTTAGAATATGACTGTTTTGAGAACGTCACATCAACCGAGAGGTCAGTCCCTGCTGTTTACGTCAGCAATCGATAATCGAGAAGTCATTTATTATCAGGACCTTAAAGCAAATCCTTCCACTAATTATTTGTTTATGATCGTTTTAATTCTTTGTTTGTTAATCCTACAACAAGGGTGACCAAAGAAAATATGGTCCTAAGATTCATTACAAAATACATAAACACAAATAACTTGGATAAACAAATTAATTACGGGTTCCATATTGATGATAATCTCTTATTTGTAGGAGGTGTTCTTCGTTTTAAACTTTATCAAAATGGGAAGTTTATCTACAAGCACCACGAGACCTAAGTGAGCTGTTATCAGATAGGAGCCCATATATTGCTACAATACTGACGTACCTACAGACAACAAATACATACAATGAAATATAGTGATTTTAAAAACGATCCACGATTTAAATTCCAAACAAAATTTCCTGTCTTACAATAATAGTCGTCCGATTCATTCATTTATATATTTTATTTACAGTTATTTTAGCATAAATATGCTTTAGCGGTGACTAAACTGGAAAAAACGGTACATACGCGCATGCGCGGTGGCCATGTACGAAAAAGATATGTGTTATACAGTACTTTACTTAGGTTTGTCGGGTGGACTTAAAGCATATTTATGTTCCTGAATTTGAGCAGAAGGATATAAACGAAATATTTTTTCGTTTATTATATATATATATATATATATATATATATATATATATATATATATATATATATATAGCACGGGTATTCAGCTAGTATATATATACTAGCTGAATACCCGTGCTTCGTCACGGCAGATAAGTAGTTATTTTATTGCGTTAAATAATGTTTCATTAAAATTACGTTACTATACAATTTTGTGCAGTTTATTATGGCACGGTTCCCGTCATACTATATGTTATTCAATGGGCGTTAAAATTTAAAAGTTTATGTTTCCAAAAAGTTATTTGGAAACACCCATTATATTTGCGGGCATTACCAAGGTTATAGGTGAGGAGGCTGTGCAAGGGTTCCGGATATTATTACCTCACCTAGAAAACTCTAAGGATAGGCTTGCCATACATCACGGTTTGACTGGGACAGTCCCGGTATTTTGCAATTGTTTCGGTGTCCCTCCCGGTTTTATCAATGTCCCGGAAAAGGCTTTAAGATGTAAAAAGTAATGAATTCATGTTTATAAGAATCTTTTATAAATCGGTTACTTTTCTACAATCAACATTTTTACTACTGCTCACAGTGTCAAAGAAATGAGAAGTAATCTAACTGTAAAACGCTGGAACTACCTGCACAGCGCTGCCAGCTGCCAGACACTGCTATTTGGCTGAGAGATTTTTTTTAAGAAAATCAAGTAGCAAAGAAAGTTCCGTTCTTATTTTTTAAGGTTTGGGTTGACTACCATTCAGGATTCCCCCTTCCCGTTAGTTGCTAGGCTTAAAACTCACAATTTTGCTTATAATTTGTACTGTTTTTATTCCCCCCCCCCTGGTATGCCCATCCCATATTAATGTGTCCCGTTTTAACTCTCCAAAAATATGGCAAGACTATCTGACGGGGACAGGCAGAAAAGAAACGCAATTAAAACTCTATGAAGGACAGTTAATTTCTAGTAATTCATGGTCTGCCATCATAGTTGAAATTAACCTCAATTAGAAAGAAAACTATGAGATAGATAATTTAAGGTAACAGCTGTTCTTTATCGTCCTAGCAACGCAGGCTGCCTAGGCTTGCCTTCTCTAACCAACTCAAACTTTAAACCCCTCTAAAAATGCTTAAAAATACGAATATCAAAAAATCCTTTCTTAGCGAGCGCCTCCGTTATATAGGGAGTGTCAATGCAAAATTTCAAAATTTTCTGTCGAGCGGTTTGGGCTGGGGGATGATAGATGAGTGAGTGAGTGAGTGAGTGGTATTTGACAAATATATAGTACTAGCTGAATACCCGTGCTTCGTCACGGCAGATAAGTACTTATTTAATTGCGTTAAATAATGATTCATTAAAATTATGTTACTAAACAATTCTGTGCAGTTTATTATAGCACGGTTCCCGTCATACTATATTTTATTCAATGGGCGTTAAAATTTAAAAGTTTATGTTTCCAAGGGGCGAGGTTAGCTCAGTGGTAGAGCACTGGACTAATAAGCTAGAGGCCTTAGTTCAAATCCCGAGCAAGCACTAAAGATTTTTTCTTCTAGTGTCTTTGTTCATGGGTTGAATTCGGCCTTTCTGACCGTCCCTAGGTCAACCCAGCCTTTAATTAATTTAATAATGGGTACCTTGGTTGGTGCTAATGACTGTAGCAGTCGAAGCAGCCAAGGGGAAAATCAGGCGGCCGGCATAGTACTGACCACACTATCTCCCTAGTGTGCCGTATGGTCATGAATCAGATACCTCTATAGTATCTGCCCCTCAGGGCCCTCGTGGCCTGTTACGGGACTGATTTTTGATTATGTTTCCAAGAAGTCATATTGTAACACCCAATATATTTACGAGTATTACCAAGGTTATAGGCGAGAAGGCATTGCAAGGGTTCCGGATATTATTACCTCACCTGGAAAACCTAAGGATATGCCATACATCACGGTTTGACCGGGACTGTCCCGGTAGTTTGCAACTGTTTCGGTGTCCAGCGCCCGGTTTTATCAATGTCCTGGAAATGGCTGTAAGATGTAAAAAGTAATGAATACATGTTTATAAGAATCTTTTTTAAATCAGTTACTTTTCTACAATCAACATTTTTACTACTGCTCACAGTGTCAAAGATATGAGAAGTAATCTAACTGTAAAACGCTGGAACTACCTGCTCAGCGTTGCCAGCTGTCAGACACTACTATTTGGCTGAGAGATTGTTTTAAGAAAATCAAGTAGCAAAAAAAGTTCTGTTCTTATTTTTAAGGTTTGGGTAGACTAACAGTTTAGGATTCCCCCTTCCCGTTAGTTGCTAGGCTTAAAACTCACCAACCATTTTGCTTATAATTTGTACTCTTTTTATTCCCCCCCCTCTCTGGTATGCCCATCCCATATTAATGTGTCTCGGTTTAACTCTCCAAAAATATGGCAAGCCTATCTGACGGGGACAGGCAGAAATGAAAAGCAATTAAAACTCTATGAGGGATAGTTAATTTCTAGTAATTCAAGGTCTGCCATCATAGTTGAAATTAACCTCAATTAGAAATAAAACTTTGAGATAGATAATGTAAAGAAACAGCTGTTCTTTATCGTCCTAGCAACGCAGGCTGCCTAGGCTTGCCTTCTCTAACCAACTCAAACTTTAAACCCCCCTAAAAATGCTTAAAAATACGAATATCAAAAAATCCTTTCTTAGCGAGCGCCTACGTTATATAGGGAGTGTCCATGCAAAATTTCAAAATTTTCTGCCGAGCGGTTTGGGCTGGGCGTTGATAGATGAGTGAGTGAGTGAGTGAGTGAGTGAGTGAGTGAGTGAGTGAGTGAGTGGTATTTGACAAATATATAGTAGATATATATATATATATATATATCTAATATATAAAATTCTCGTGTCACAGTTTTCGTTGCCATACTCCTCCGAAACGGCTTGACCGATTTTGATGAATTTTTTTTTGCTTATCCGGTATCTATGAGAATCGGGCAACATCTATTTTTCATCCCCCTAAATGTTAGGGGTAGTCCACCCCTAATTTTTATTTTTTATTTTTTAGACAACATTTTTAATTTCTATTTTTTTATGATACAACATACAAAAATACATACAATCCTCAATTTTTACCCTTCTACGATCAACCCTTATTTTTTAATAGCCAGTAAACAGCTCGGAGTAGGGATGAGAACGAAGCCAGTCCCCTTTCTTTCTCACTCCCTACACAGTTGTCGGCCATCATTATTGTTTATGCATCAAGTGTAGTAGTAACGTTGACAATTATTATTTTGCTATCTCAGTGTAACTCTCATATTAACTTTTAATCATTCCTATTTTATCAATAATAATTAAATTATCAATTTTGAGAGTATTTTGCACGATTAGTTAATCAAATGATTTTATAACCTCAAAAGTACTCAACACGTGACACGAGCTTCCAATAACAACGGATTTTGTGTTGTAAGTATACTTTTTTTTATTTATATCGAAAATGTTGTTGATCTTATAAAAATGTAATTTTTATAAGATAGGAAATTATTTATATGGCAAAACAACGTTTGCCGGGTCAGCTAGTATATATATATATATATATATATATATATATATATATATATATATATATATATATATATTCAGTTATTTATTTCTATTAATTAATTATTCTAATTTTTATTTTATTCATTTTTAGATCGATTATTATAATAATTAAACCCCTATTCTATGTCCTATCATCGGATTTTATTTCATTTTCAGAATATGAACAATTGATTCGTAAACTATTACTTTATTATAATATTCTTATTATTATCTATTCTCACTTTTTTTTCTTTCCTTTTCTTTATTACTCTTGTGAGCAGATCGCCCTTGATGTGGAGCTCTCTAATGGAATAAATAAATAAAATCGGAAGTTTTTTTTTTTATGGCAGAGCACTAACAGACATAAATATGCAAAACATGATCATGAGGTTATAAAACGTTTTTCGTATTAAATCTGCATTTCCGGATTGCGTTATATTGTGGGGGGAAGGGGGGTCCTCCATAATGAAAGGCAGAAAAGGTGCTAAAAGAATATACGATAAACATTTCGGAGTATTTTGATAGACATTTCTTCATTGCTATAGAAGGATGCCAAAACCTTGCTGAAACGTTAAAAGTATAGTTTTTTCTGAAAATCTGACGTTTTCTTTTAGCCGAATCCCAACCATTTCTTGACTTGTCACCTCAACGGATATCCATCTACATTTCATGATCAATACAATTGTTTTAGGAACACATGGATGTTGTGTAAGATTTGTAAGGTTCCTTAAACTTACATTCTTTTTGTACTGTACGTTCGCATAAAGTGAGAACTTTATGTCTATATGTAGTTTGATGGCTACTTTTTTTCTGTTACTTTTCCGTGTTGTGAGCATGCAACTCAAAAACACACGACAATCGTACCAAAGTACGACATATTTATGAGCTTCCGGCGATTTTAGACCTTGCTGTTCCAGAAAAGGAACACAAGTAAACAAACAGCTTTCAGACTATTGCAAAGAACAGAATTCATTGCTACATAATAGTCCTAAGACAAACAGTGGCAATATTGTGTCTATGCTTATTCTAGATCAGCTGTAGACCTTGGGGCCATATTGGATTGGTTAGGCCACTTGAGTCCAGCCTTGCAAACCCATTTTAGGGCTCTTCTCTCGGTCGCCAAGTCCTTAACATTTAATACCTTGCCGTAGGTCAACCATGGCGGAGTATTTATACTTATTGTCTATTTGTTGGACGTGGGATTCGAGTGGTTGCAGACTGTTGGACGTGGGAAGGAAGACCTCACGCCGGTCTCGATGTCCCGGAAGTATTTTTTACTGGTGTAATAGCGATTTTTAACAAGGACAGACTATTGTGTTAAATCCCTCCAAGCAGATTACAAAGGATTTGCGCTATTCAATTGCTGTTCAGAAAAGTTCCTTTTATTTCTTTTTACGACACTCTATCTACAGGTTGTTAAACATCCAATTGCTGAATATCTCAAGGTGATCTATAGCTGAAAAAAGAGTAAACCCACATCTCCCGTTTCAGGATCCAGCGTGCTTGCAACTAGTCCACCGGTGTCTTTCCTCTCCTACTTCTAACAAAGATTTTTCGCTGGATTTATCTCCAGTTTCGTCTGGATGTATGCATCATCCTTTGCGGTAGCCAAGGGAATGACCACCAATGATGATACATATAGCCTGCAAAGCTGGAGACGAACCCTGCGAAATATCGCAGGAAAAAGTAGGCAAGGAGAAACACTCCTGGGGAAGGATGCCGCACCAACTGAAAGAATATGACCCCAACACCGAAAAAAAAAACATCATCATAACACACACACACACACACACACACACACACACACACACACACACACACAGACACACACACACACACACACACACACACACACACACACACACACACACACACACACACACATATATATATATATATATTAGGAACACAATTGGTTTGACCCATTCCTCAGACCTTTGTAAGTCCTTTATTTATATATTCATTTTCCTTTATTTATGTTCAATTCTTTTATATCCCCTCCCCCGAAAGAAAATGGTGGTGATTAAGATTTGGAATATACCTATAAAATTTTAGTTTTTATAAGAAAAATTGCCAGGATGACAAGGCCTAAACTTAAAAGGTTTTCTAAAAAAGAGTCTGCTAGAAATAAGATATTGAATATGGCTTAAAGGCCGAAACGTTGTAAAATGAATATATAAATAAAGGACTTATTAAGGTCTGAGGAATGGATCAAACCAATTGTGCTCCTAAATTAGACTGACTTCAGAATTCCTTCCATTTTTTTTTTTTTTTTTTTTTTTTTTGGAAAAAAGGATAATTGTTTAAAAAAGACAATACACACACACACACATATATATATATATATATATATATATATATATATATACGAATATAGTTCTGAAAGTCCTGCCGGAGGGATTTTCTGTTTTTAAAAATAGGGCATGTATTGCCTTGTGTAATGTGCTAAAATTGAGTTAAGAATGAAATTAGTAAAGCCTGATATTTCAGGCCCACCAAGTTATATGGTAGCTGAGCGGACCGCACATGCAGGGTCATTCTTGCCCCTGAAAATGTGGTAGAATAAGGCCTAGACCATGTAGGGAGATATACTTAATAAGGTGGTGCACCAAAGGAAAACGTCTAGTGCTGCTTTTTTGTACATATACAACTATAAATATGATAAATGAAATCACTTAAAAATGTCGAGTAATGGTAGGATGTATTTATTTTATATGTTTGTATTTTCAGTATATGTTCGTTGTTTGTCATAATGAAGTCCTTAGCTCTATTTAGTAATGAACGATACTAAATTTGGCGGTAAAGACCTATAAATAAATTATTTAACCTCTCAATGGCCAAATTAATATTAATAATTAGCCAAAAATTATCAATTTTGCTATAAATTTTTATTACCTATAGTCCATGATCTGCTAGACTTCTTTATATTTCCACTGCGTGTTACCGGGCAGGTGCATGGTCCGACGGTATAATGAAGAAATAAACCCCTCTCTTTAACACAACACAACAAAGAGATGCTGATATTATAAAAATAGACACGGAGAGTCGTGAAAATATATCTTAATAGTCTCTTTGGCTTGTCGAAGTCACGACAAGCTTGTAGGCCGATCAAGAGATCGCCTCAGGAATAAACAATGGCTGCTTGGGGAAGATATTAGTAAATTCTGTTATCAGCCCTTATCAAAGAGCAGCCTCCAATTTTACCAATAATGAGCGTTAATGATATTAATACTTTATTACTGTGTTTAATCCTTTGAGAATGAAGATTAGTTTCTGCACACTTCTTAATAATTTAGCCATTGTGGGTGTTTCTCCAAAAGTAGTTTAAACCTCACTATTACCTCTTTGGGGGTAATTGTGACGTCATTCGGGGTTTGGTTACATAAAATACGTGCTCATCTTAATAATATATACTTATATTAAAAGTTAAACACAATATATGTATACATCTGGCATGCCGCAAGTAAATCATCTTAACAATAGCCTAATAAAATATTAATTATATGCTAACCTAGGAACTACTTTGTACATACTATAACCTATCTTATTCTACATATATATACAACAATTAAGACTAAGGCTACTGGCGGATATCCATCACTAATCGTCATTACACCTAGGTATGGCCATTCTGTTAAGTTTTTATAACACACCACATAAGCAGCAACTATTCACAAAAACACACGTAAGCGTCCTACATACGGAAACTGGCTAACCTCCATGGCAGGAACCTTCCAAGCTATATTCTCCCTGAGTCTACCATAGAGGTAGGATCTCTAGGCGCAGTTATTATCATATGACGAACCGCGACACCCACATTTGATAAAAACATTTTTAATAATACACACCATTGAGATTTGTACATTCATATATTATTGAAACGTACTCATGAAAATATGACGTACAATTACTCAATATGAACACGAACAGTTCAGATACTTTTTAACACAGTTCATTTTGTTAACAAAACTTTTGTTCTTATAAATAACATTCTAAATTGTATTATTGACTTGTAGAATTAGGGTGCACCTACATGGGTCCTGATCCGATCCGTTCCGATAGCCACCGACTGTAGGAAGGAAAACAAACACAAGCATCTCAATGGAGGTGCCTACATCAGTCCCGACCCGACCCGATTTGACGACTATCTATTTCCCATCACCCCAGATCACCGAAGCTAAGCAACGTCGGGCGTGGCCAGTGCCTGAATGGGTGACCGACAACGTGATGTTGTCATTATAAAAGGGTGGCAACCTGTAGATAGACCGGCTTTAATAACCGAATAACCTCCTTTATACCTCCAACAATGAAATTGAAGGTTTCTACGCTTATTAGGAGGTATTTCTTAAATTAATCACTCATTTTTACTTCACTACGAGTTTATTAATGACGAGGTGTGTTTAGATCGGATCGGATTGTGTCGGAACCAATGTAGGCACTCACGTCGTCCGCTGTCGGCCGTTGTCGGTCAACTGATATCGGATCGGGTCGGAACCAATGTAGGCACTCACTTCGTCCGCTGTCGGCCGTTGTTGGTCAACCGATATCGGATCGGATCGGTTCGGTAACAATGTAGGCACTCATGCCGGCCGCTGCCGGTTGCTTTTGGTCAACCGATATCGAATCGGATCGGGTCGGACCAATGTAGGCACTCACGTCAGCCGCTATCGGTTGCTGTCGGTCAACCGATGTCGGATTGGATCGGGAGAAATACGGGTCCAATGTAGGTGCATGCTAAATTCTATAGGGTTGTAGGTTGAATGTTAAGCACTTTGAATACTTATTACTAAACACCTTTTAATTTCTCAAATTAATTACCATTAAGAAAGAAGGTAAAACGTCCATGTTTCCTCTTAGAAGGGCTTTTTGCCACTAGGAATTTATCGCCACCCTTAAGAAGCTGTTTAGTATTCTACCGTTCTTGGAAGGAAGCTCATCACCACGCCTATTAACTCTACAACTCCAGCCTCCGCCAATAAAAAGGAGACTAGAAGAAATCTCTTAGCTGTATGCGTGCCAACGAATTATACTCAAGAATGCTCGTAAAACATATACTTAAACTAAAAAAAAAAAAAAAAATAACAAAAAAATCCCAGCAAAATCCTTTTAAGTAGATTAACGATTTTCATGGTTATAATGACCTATAAATAGATTTACCTTAAGAACTTCAAAGGTGCAGGGAAGAATCAGAAAGGATTCAAGCCTTAGTCATATTAATACTTTAAACTAGTACCTATTTTATATACTTATGTATTGAATGCTCCGCTTCTTTTAATGGGCGTATATAGAAAAAAATTTCAGGGGGCTGGGAGAATTTGGGGGGGCTGAGAGCGACCTGTGCTGTACTAGGGTCGGTCCTGAAGTTCACCTATAAAGATCCTAGCGTCAAGTGATGTATGCCTGACGTGGCCAGTTACAGACCAATGTCTACAGGTTCCTGACTTAGTAGGTTGTTTGGAAATCTGACGCTTGAAGTAAATCTTGTTGAGTGTTTAAACCATATATTTGTATAGGTATTTTTATGGTAATTTTACTTTTTCAATTCTATTTCTCGGATTCCAATTATCGGTCCTACTGTATATTTGTCGAAGCAAAAGACGGTCTCTCACGGCGCCTCTTCTAGGCCTAAAACAATGTTTGTCAAACCAATATTTTTAGAGTTCTCTTATCAATCCGACCTTTAAATAGCTTCAGTTTCTCTGATAACGTATACCGATATTTACTGATAGCAGACAGTCACCAAGGGAGAATCAAACAAAAACAGATTGATATGTGCATACTGGAGAAATTCCAAGTAAGAACTATTAAATTTGTATTCATAGTTTGGTATACAGAGCCGATCAAGTTATTTTTCAAAGCATAGAAAATTGATTAAAATGATTTATTTCTCTCTAAAGGGGAGTCATTTTTTTATGAAAATGACATTTGGAAAGTAAATAAAGTTATTGTACTTTACTCCATATCTAGGCGCACGGTAGTGCGCCAGGCCAAGTTCCGGCCTAAGCATACTGTGTGTATATTACAGGCGGTATTAGAGCCGATTTTTACCCTCTCATAACTTTCAACCAGGTAAAGATAAAGTTATGAAATTTTACACAGGTATTATACTACTAGATGTGAGTAAAACTGGAAATTTTCATAATTCTAAATCGAATAGTTTCTGAGATATAAGCGATCGAAAATCGGGATTTATAGGACTCACTGAGTTATCAAAATTATTAGGCTCTTCCCATGATGCTAGAGACTTGAAATTTTGTATGAAGATAGATATGAAGACGTTATTAAAGGAAAAAATGTGATTTTTTTTGTAATCACTTGATTTTTTGTAAATATTCACATTTTTTGTGATTATTTACAATTTTTTCTGTGAATTTATTTGTATTCGCAGGAAAATTTGCGAATAAAATATTTGTATATATTTGTATTTTTATGTTTAATACATGTGAATAAAAATAAATTCGTATTCACACTTATGAATAGGAATTTATTTATATTCGTATTCACAAATATATGAAGTACAAATAAATTCGTATTTTTATTTATAAATAAAATTATGCCCGTCTCTGACAAAATCATTGTTGACCAGTATCTTTTTTGTAAGTAAGACTCAGCAATTAATAAAAATCAACTCCCTTTAAATTATGAATTTAATTCTGTCTACAATTTCTCGTCAAAAGCAATTTACCTTAACGTGACCGATGACAGCATATTCGTTACATATTTACGTCACTCATAATAGAATATTTGAGTACTCCCAGTCATATGAGGTTTTCATTTTAAAAAATATATGATCGGGTCCTCTTGAGGTGATTTTTATTTTCCTGCTAATAACTTACCAATTACCTACAACTTGGCCATTAGCGGCGGGCTATCTACAGGTTGCCACCCGGGTGTAGTATTGTCAGTTTCTTTGCAATACGACATAATTATGACCGTAACAGCATATTTGTAACTTGGGTTCCAAGTAACTTTCATACCTTACAAGCCAATTTTGCTGTTTAAAGAACTCGTCCAATCATGCTCTAGGATGTCCAACCCGGAGACCTCATCCTTTCTCGATTGCCTTGTTGTTTATTCTCGGTTCATTTGCTGTACATTTAACACAACAACGTTTTACTGTATACATATTGATGTTACAATATTGTTATATATACAAAACATACAATCACCGTTATTGGCTACTGTCACCGACTTCCCGTCTAGAATCGCCTCACGGTCACCATCCTATATCTGTACAATATCTTTATAAATATTTATAGATTCACTTGCATCCAATCTACAGGAGACTATTTCCTGCTTTCGGCCATTATGCTAACACCTTCCATAACTGTCTGCATCTAGTATTTCTGCTATATTTAGCACTATTTACCAGGGTTAGCGCGAAGAAAAAACTAGAAGTTCCCAACAATTCTATGAATTATTAAGTAGTTTATCGTGTGAATGGAAATTTTTATTTTTCCACCATCGACAAAGAATAACATTACTAATATATGTCTATAAATACTGCAACAGGAAAAATTAAATAAAATAAGAAAAATTTTTTCTTCTCTTCGACTCGAAACACTTCCAGACGTTAAAGAATTTCCAATTCCTAGTCTGGACGAATTTAATGGAAGCTATATCATGTTGTATATGAATTATTCTCTAACCTCATTCAACAATGATTAAAGTGTATTGCATAGATTCAATCCATGAACACTCCTATACAAATGTTTATTTATTATTTATTTGTTTAAAAAAAATGTTTTTTGTTTTTTTTTTTAGGAAATTTCGCTAAGTTTTCGAAAGTCTCTTAGCTGTGTGCGACCAGTTTTTACTTAATACATTTGTTGGTTTAGGATAAACGCCTAGAGAATACTATAAAAAAAATATACTAACAATAATAGCAATATTAATTATTGAAGCCAACGGCCATAGCCACGTTGAATGCACCGGTTCCCGTAGATCACCGAAGTTAAGCAACGTCGGGCGTGGTCAGTACCTGAATGGGTGACCGACTACGCGCTGTTGGCATTAGAAAAGGGTGGTAAACCTGTAGATAACCCGGCACTAATTCTTAATAATAATAATTAATTATTGAATTACTAAATTGAATAATATTCAGCGACATAAGAAATAATTATGAAAATAATATAGGCGAATGAAGTTTCTGGGCTTTTTTGACCGAATAAATCATCGTCCCTTCTATTCACCTTCAAAGAAATAAAAAGATTATCACGCTCTAACTTTGATATCAAAGTCTCATGTTAAGAATAAGGACTGTTCTGTCGAGGATAAAAATTGTATATATGTACAAAGTTTGATGACAAATTTGTCAGGAAATTACAATATTTTAATATTCTGTTTGTAAACACAATGTAGAAAGTGGAACTGCATAAATTAAATACAACAAAATTTTAACATGGGGGTAAAATATTGCGTCCTAAACTTTTGCGCGTAACACCTTTATGTAAAATAATCCAAGCGAAAGTTTTAAAAATAGCTTCATCTGAAGGTCAAAGTTAATATAAAATTAAACATTAAACGTCTTTTCTCGAAACTACGCTTTTCGACTTCAAATGCTACAAGGTAAGCAATATTTAAAGCAAGGTATTTAACTACGCTTTTCGACTTCAAATGCTACAAGGTAAGCGATATTTAAAGCAAGGTATTTAACTACGCTTTTCGACTTCAAATGCTACAAGGTAAGCGATATTTAAAGCAAGGTATTTAACTACGCTTTTCGACTTCAAATGCTACAAGGTAAGCGATATTTAAAGCAAGGTATTTAACTACGCTTTTCGACTTCAAATGCTACAAGGTAAGCGATATTTAAAGCAAGGTATTTAACTACGCTTTTCGACTTCAAATGCTACAAGGTAAGCGATATTTAAAGCAAGTTATTTAAATTTGAGACGGCAATTACATATAGTTAGTTCCGTTCTACCGGTGATAAATATATTTTCTATCATTCTTTAGCTATCTGCATGATTCCATGACTGTGTTATTATTCTTATTAAAATTTTATATAATTCTCACAAGTGGATATTAAAATATTGTAAAGTATTTTTGATAATAACCATTGCAAACAAAACAAAATGTATTTAAAATTTAATGTGGCCACCACTTGCTCTGTATCGAAAAACCTCATCGCTAGACACTAGGCGAGATGTGGCCACCACTTGCTCTGTATCGAAAAACCTCATCGCTAGACACTAGGCGAGATGTGGCCACCACTTGCTCTGTATCGAAAAACCTCATCGCTAGACACTAGGCGAGATGTGGCCACCACTTGCTCTGTATCGAAAAACCTCATCGCTAGACACTAGGCGAGATGTGGCCACCACTTGCTCTGTATCGAAAAACCTCATCGCTAGACACTAGGCGAGATGTGGCCACCACTTGCTCTGTATCGAAAAACCTCATCGCTAGACACTAGGCGAGATGTGGCGGTTCTGTAATAGAATATGAATTGGGCACACAATTCTTATTCATGCTCACTTATTTAAAAAAGAATTTAGACTTGAGATTTGTAGTTATGATCAGTCTATTCAACATATATTCACCGAATGCAATTAATCGTATATCTGTAATATACCTGGAGATGACCAAGAATTGAAATTTTGAAAACAATTCTGTTATATATATAAATCACGTGTCTGTCTGTTTTTCTGTTTGTTTGTTCCTTATACAAATCTACACCGTTTGACCGATTTTGACCAAACTTGGGACACGGGTAGGTCTTGATACGAGAAATCTCCTAGGCTAGGTCAAAATAGTCAAATTTCAAAATTTGGTCAAAAGTTTTGTTCAAGAAAAATTGGCTAAACTAAACCATTCAGATTGTGACGGCCATTTTGAATAATGTCTCAAATTTATTTGTTGATGTTCGTGATAATTAGAATAACTCGAACTCATTGATGACTTTACATCATTATATAATCATGTAATGAAGTTTATTTAAATTTTATATCAACAGTCACTGTCTAACAAAGGAGCGCTGGCTATTCTTTGAAAAGAGCTATCTACTCGCAGGCACTGCTACTGGCCTCTGTCGGCTGTTAGATGAAGTGCTGTTGTGCTGGCCTCTGCCGGTATCATTATGAACTAAAACAAATTCACATCGTTTGACCGATTTTCGTAACTGGGTATAGACAACTAGGTATCAAGTAGATCTTGATAAGGGGAGAGTCATAGACAGAAAATAGGTATAGCATGGCACACTGGGTAACAGCTAGTACATTATATATATATTTATATATATGTGCAGTCAGTGTGTAGTCAGTCCTTTTAGGTAGTAGGTGTGCGTTATTTTGGCCAAAACCATTTCCTTCCTTCTCCTCGATCTTTCAGAATCATTCTAAATATTTACGTTTCCTTTTATGTATTTTAGTTTGGTTTCTGTGTTCAACAATTATTTTTTCCACATTTTCATTACTCGTTTGCTTATAATTTTTTTCCTAATACTTTTTCTATTTTTACGTAACGTCACAATTGTGATGTTCTAAAACTGTTTGCTTCTACGTCCGTTTTCTCATTAAGTTGAATAAATAAAAAAAAAAAAAAAATAAAATCAGTCCCGTAACAGGCCACGAGGGCCCTGAGGGGCAGATACTATAGAGGTATCTGATTCATGACCATATGGCACACAAGGGAGATAGTGTGGTCAGTACTATGCTCCGGCCGCCTGATTTTCCCCTTGGCCGCTTCGACTGCTAGAGTCATTAGCACCCAAGGTACCCATTATTAAATTAAACTAAAGGCTGGGTTGGCCTAGGGACGGCCAGGGAGGCCGAATTTAACCCGTGAACGAAGACACTTGAAGAAAAAATCTTTAGTGCTTGCTCGGGATTTGAACTCAGGTCTCCAGCTTATTAGTCCAGTGCTCTACCACTGAGCTAACCTCGCCCCCTAAGTTGAATAAAGGAACCCAAAAATTAGCTATTTTTTTATTATGCGTTGAAAGATTTTTCCGAATTCCTGCAATAATAGACTAGATCTTCTTTAGTGTCGGTATTGCCTTCAACATGCTGTTCGAGTTATGATTTTATTTTTTAAGCTTTCCTTCAGACAATATCAAGTCTTTATGCATTATTATTTTTTTCTTCTTCTTCCATTGACTTTTAGATATTAGTTTTATTCTGTATTTCGAGTTGCTTTCAGAATGCGGTGTTTTAATATTTTGCTTTGCTATTAGATTCAAAAGATTTAAGATGAATACAATGATCAAAGTGATAGAATTTCCTTGATAAAAATAAAATTCTGGTCCGAAAATCCAATCTATGTATTGTAAATGTGACTAAAAATTGATAATAAATTGTTTTGGTTTAATAAGTTTAGACGGAGGATGTAGAAGTATAACAATGTTTGTGAGGGCTCCAGGAGTTTAGTAGATACAGCTGTTTACTGTAGGCAAACACTGCAGTCATTATCTACCAAGCTCCAGTGCTTCTATAGCAATCGTTAAAAAGTCTTGTAGAAACTCAACGCTATTCACGGCGTTTTTACTTCTGCTATGAGTTAGAAAACGTGTGCAGTTTCATTCTCTTCTTCGCGCCAAAAAATCTAGAAAACCTCCGACTTGCAAGAATCGAGAATGGAGTCGACGCCTATTTATAGATATATTTGAAATTCCGGTTATTTCATGAACTCTGGGTTATGAAGCGTGTCCATATTTATTTTCAGGATGTCCACAATGCGTCCCGAGGTCGTCTCAAGCGAGTTTTCATTTATCTTGGAACGCTCCCCCTGTATGATTCATGCCGAAATCTAGGCCCCGGAGTTCCCCTCCTCTCCTCTCCACCGAGATTAAGGAGGATTTTAGGTTTACGGGGAAGTAAGAAATTTCTAACTAGTCATTGCATCTTTCTCACCGTTTGTAATGGATCGTTCAACAGTGATTCACACCAGAGTAATTCCAATCCTCCATGTAACATTTCTCCAGAAGTCTCTTAGGCTTATTCACTTTCTTTTACTAAATACATCCATGATTCATCTTGTACTTGAGTTAATCTTTTTGAGGCGTTTCTTCCTCTTCCATTGGCAGGAAACCCGCTTATGGCTGCACCTACATTGGACCCGTATTTCTCCCGATCCGATCCAATCTGATTTCGTTTGACCGACAGCGGACGACGTGAGTGCCTACATTGGTCCCGATCCGATCCTGACACAGCTCGGCAGTAATGAACTCTTAGTGAAGTGAAAATGAGTAATTAATTTAAGAAATACCACCTAATAAGCATAAAAACCTTCGATTAGGTTGAATGAAGGAGGATTTAAGAGGCCAATCAATCTTCCGGATGTATATCAGTCCCGAAAAAATAAATCTTATCGGAACAGTTAATTTTTAACTGTTTCACTACTATAAAAGTATTCACATTTTAAAATTATTTATAAGAAAGGTAGCTAGAAGGTTATAAACATTGGAAGGTTATAAACACTGGATAGTTATTAACATCCTTCCAGATATATTAGTACACAATTAAATACGCACAAGTGTGTGTATACAAGTTTGAAAGAACGGTTGTTTCGCGACCAATTGGTACCTTACTCACCTATACTTCAGGATAGCGGCATCGAGTGGTCATAAGCGATTTTCCTTCCTTTAGACTGGAGACAAGAAAACGCTTTAAAATGAAAAAAATATATGTTAATGAAAAAAAAACAAAAAAACTGTTTAACAAAATTAAACCTTACTTACTTTATCCTACGCCCACACGAGGCAATTCTGCCATCAAGCGCCTCGCAGACCAGTACAGGGAGGAAAGCAGCAAATTCATATCGTCATACTCTGGGGAGCTTAGCGCACTGCAGGACGTAAGGTGTGCAGCGTCCATTCTGCCACCATTGCACAGTGGACAGATGTACAAAATTAAACCTTTAATATTGTCTTTACCGTTGTTGCCCACGTCTTTTCTACGTAAAGAAATTGTAATACAACATAAGTTGTTATAATAAGTCGATTGATTCTTATCAAGACGCTAATTAATTCATTATTTCATTGCGCAACTCGTTTGTAAATTATCAATGCGTCTCTTGTAAATAATTGTATTCAGTTAATCTAAATAAAAAACTAATATTAATTTACAAGTAGAATATTTTTTCAATCAGCGTATTTCCCCGAATGTATTAATTGTAAAAAGGTTCTGGTTCGTTGAACTGTTCTTTTTCTCTGTAGATAAAAATAGATCGGCGAGTCTAGACCTTCCAGAAGATTTATTCGCGCGAACGAACGTACGGAGTGAAGGAATCTGACCTCAAACTCTTAGGAATTCTCGGTTGCGAAAGAGGATACAAAATAAAAACATAACAAAGATTATATAATTCACGAGTAGATAATATTAATGTGAAGCAATTCTAATGCTACCGTTGAGACATTTTTCATTTTTTATTATTAACACATTAGGTATTCGGCTTGAGTCCTCAAAACAGGTCTGTGAACTAATAGTTTCAGAAGAACTAGATGGAGTAGTTAAGCCAGGGTTCCTCGTCAGCTATCTAGGCTCTGTAAATCTTTATGGCTAGGAATTAACCACAGAATTAGGCTGCTGTTGCAAGAAGATACTCAAACTAGGAAGGAGCATTTTATGGTTTCGCTTCCCTTTTGGATTGCCTTTTAAAGTTCAGCCTTTATGGGCCAGGTGTAAGAAGTTCGGAGGCAACACTTTTCGTTAAGTAATAATTTCAAAAAGTTCAGAGCTATATCCAACAAGACCATAAAGGATAGTAAGAAAAATTCATGGTTGGTCTTTACTGAATCAATCAATTCTGAAACTCCTATAGCACAGATTTGGGCAAAAATTAGATCTATTCAAGGTAAAAAAAGTTCATCAATTATTACAGGTATAAAAATAGAAGACACAGTAATAACTGAACCACAACAAATAGTAAATAACCTTGGCCGACATTTTGAAGAGAAGTCCAGCTCCAGCAATTACGAGAAGACTTTTCTAGAGAGAAGGAAAGAATTTGCCGATCCTCTACTGTCCATCGACTCGTGCAACGATGAATATTATAATGCATTCTTTTCACTACAGGAACTTGATGAAACACTACTTACCTGCAAGAGGTAAGTAGTGTTTGACTCATCTCCCGGTCCCGACCACATACCATACGAACTCCTTAAAAAATTGCCAGAAAAGGCAAAGATTATCTTACTAGACATGTACAATGAAATCTGGAGACAGGGGACCATCCCCAAATTATGGAACACAGCTATCATACATCCCATTAAGAAACAAACTAATGCTTTACTTCTGAATGACTTCCGACCAATCTCCCTTCTTTTTTGTAGTTCGAAAATCATGGAGAAGATGTTGAACAGGCGGCTGATTGAAACAATAGAGAAGATGGAGAAGATAGACCCTCGGCAATGCGGCTTCCGAAAATCCCATTCTACAGTGGATCAATTAGTACTCCTCGAATCCTACATTCAAAATGCATTCTCTAATAATCAGCATGTGAAATCCATCTTTGTTGATATAGAGAAGGCCTATGACATGATGTGGCGAGGCAGGGTCTTAGCCATACTAAAATCTTGGGGTTTTAATGGAAGAATAATGAAGTATTTGGGAGCCTTTCTTACAGAGCGATTATTTCATGTTAGAATAAACCACTCAATTTCTGCAATATTTCAACAGGAGAATGGGACTCCGCAGGGTTCTCCACTGAGTGTAACTCTATTCCTAGTGGCCATCAATGATATTTTAAGTTGTCTACCCGCTTCAGTTCAAGGTGGCCTTTTTGCCGATGACTTCGTATTCTACTTTGCACATGAGTCAATGGAATTTATACAATGGAAGCTTCAAAATGTAATTAATAATCTTTTATTATGGTGTGAATTAACTGGATTCAAAATTTCTTTTGCAAAAACTCGTGGTGTTCATTTCTGTCGTAAGAGGAAATGTAGATTAAATCCAAATTTAATGGCAGCTGGGAAACCTATTTTATTTTCAGATACAATTAAGTTTTTAGGCCTAATAATTGATCGACGTCTAACCTGGTCAGAACACTTCAAAGATCTCAGATTCTAGTGTCTAAAAAGGATGAATATTCTGAAGGTAGCTTCCAACAGGAACTGGAGAAGTGATCGGTCAACCCTCCTCTACCTGTACAGAACATTGATCCGATCGAAATTAGACTATGGTTCTGTAGTATATAGCTCTGCTTCGACCAGGACATTGAACATCCTTAACGTCGTCCACAATGCTGGAATTAGAATTTCCACCGGAGCCTTCAGAACAACTCCAGTCGAAAGCATGTATGTTGAGAGTGGCGAACCTTCTCTGGAAGTCCGACGTTCCATCTTGACTCTCTCCTACGCCAGCAAGATATATAGCAATCCGAGCCACATAGTATTCTCGTTGCTGAACAAGTCAGTACGAGTAGGTTTTAGAGGACGTTTAGAGAATTTAATAGAACATCTAGGAGCCGAGAGACTAACTCCAGTAGAAGAAAGCATCCTTCTTTATCCATCCTGGTATCCAGTGAACATTATAGTGGATCTTAGCCTCCATCAAACTACCAAACAGGACATCAAGCCAATGATACTCCACGCAATGCTAAGGGAACGCCAAGAAATATACGAGAAGAGAACGTGGATATACACAGACGCCTCAAAAACAGTGGACTTTATTTGTGGTTGTGCATGGACTATAAACGGAGTTGTAAGGAAGTGCACACTTCGCTGTGAAAATTCTATTTATACAGCTGAAATGTACTCAATATTCCGGGCGATAAATGTTGCTCTCGCTTCGTCTAAAGACAGTTTTATAATAGCCTCAGACTCCTTTAGTTGCCTACAAAGCCTGAGCAAACCCGGAGTCAAGAAATTTTGGCTTGCAAATAAAGTAACTGCCACACTGAGGAACTCGAGCAAGAGCATAATTTTCATTTGGGTACCATCACATATGGGCATAAGAGGAAACGAGCAAGCTGACGAAGAAGCCAAGAATGCATTACAGGACTCAGTCAGGCTAGAACCATTCCTCTCTCAAAGAGATTGGAACCATTACCATCGGAAAAAATTAATGAAGCAATGGGAAATTACCTGGTCAACCAGCAGTAGCAAACTATCTAAGATTAAAAAGACGGTTGGACCCTGGTATTCGGCTAACAGAAAAAACCGAAGAGAAGAAATAGTTCTTGCCAGACTGAGACTAGGCCACAGCAAATTGACCCATTCTTATTTGTTAACAGAGCTCTACCCCCCTACATGTTCTCCATGCGACAATGCTCCCCTCACTGTGGAACACATTCTCACTGAATGCCACTAATTTTCAGAGAAAAGGAAAAAGTGGAATCTGGGGAGACGTCTATCAGAATTATTGGGAGAAGACTCAAGAAGTTTAAACAGCATTTTAGAATTTTTAAAAAAAATCAACAAACACAGTTTCATATAATTATATAGTCACCGCTAATGACTTTTGTAGAAGCGGTGTAAAACAATAAAATAAATAAATAAGTAATAATTTAAAATTATTTTTAGGTAGGGAAGGGTGATAATGAAGTATGAATTACGACTTTATTTGGGGGAGGGGGGTTATTTTAAATAATTTAAGTAGTCTCAAACACCTAAATAGTCATATATTGTTATTTATTCTTATTCTAAAAGAGATATAACACCAGAATGAACTATTTCTTACAACTCTCACCGACGCACAAGGCTAAACGATATTTCGTGTTTCAAAAAAGGCTACAGCCTGTAAATCTTAACCGATTTCAATGAGTTTTTTAAAAATAAATAAAAGCTAATAAAATGTAGTACAACTTTGTCTAGCAAGAATTTTGTTTTTTTGTTTCCCTTTTTTATAAAATTACTTGTAAATAATTCACGAAGTTTTACAATTGAACATTTTTTTTTTTTTTTATTTTTTTTTTTTTTTTTATTTATTATATTTGAAATCTGTACAATTATTAGCAGTACAATAATCAAGTCTGTTCATGCAGATATTATGTACAATTGACAAAAACGGTAAAAATAAAAAATAAATAATAAAGACATACAAAATATGGAAGAAGACAATTGAACATAAAATAATATTTTATTTTTCATCTAACCTTATGTTTGCATTGATATCATTGAAATTAAACATTCAAATTCTGATTAGACTTGAAAAAACTCAAAATCTATTTTCAAATCTTTCTAAATCATATTATTTCAATTAATCTCATTGTTGAATTAAGATAAGTTTTCGTTTTATGAAGATTTTTTCCAAGTGTATTCAGGATGTGAATGTTTAATTTTAACGATATCAGTGCTGACGTTAAGTTAGATGAGAAATAAATTATTATTTTATGTTCAATTGTAACATTTCGTGAATTATTTACACGTAATTTATTAAAAAAGGTAAACAAATAACAAAAATCAGGCTAGACAAAGTTGTTCTAAATTTTATTAGCTTTAATTTTTTTTTTTTAAATCATTGAAATTGTTTAAGAGAGGCTGTAGCCTTTTTTGAAACACAACTTCGACAACTCTGAATCCAATGTTTGCCCCTTTGAGGACCAAGATAGTACCTTGGCTGTCCTCTGTTTATAGTTTATACCTGCAAAGATAGAGCTCCAATGAAGTAACATCTCTCCAGATGTTTATGGTTTATACCTGCAAAGATAGTGCTCCAATGAAGAAACATCTCTCCAGATGTTTATGGTTTATATCTGCAAAGATATTGCTCCAATGAAGTAACATCTCTCCAGATGTTTATGGTTTATACCTGCAAAGATAGTGCTCCAATGAAGTAACATCTCTCCAGATGTTTATGGTTTATACCTGCACAGATAGTGCTCCAATGAAGTAACATCTCTCCAGATGTTTATGGTTTATACCTGCAAAGATAGTGCTCCAATGAAGTAACATCTCTCCAGATGTTTATGGTTTATACCTGCAAAGATAGTGCTCCAATGAAGTAACATCTCTCCAGATGTTTATGGTTTATACCTGCAAAGATAGTGCTCCAATGAAGTAACATCTCTCCAGATGTTCTGAATTCAGTAACTTTCGTCTTGAAAACTGTGGGATAGCTTTCCAGGCCGTTCTGTTGGTAACGAATGTTACCAAGTTTAAAATCTGCTAGGCTTTCAACCTGTCAGGGTGTCCTTAAAACACTGTCTTCTCCAATGGTAACAGGTCTCTATAATTTCCTCCATATGGTAACCTTATAGAGAGGGAGTTTATTACGCATGTCACATGCTTCCCAAATAACAAACTTTTTTTTACCTTCTATTACATTTTATTTAAAAATATCCAAATTTTATGTACAAAATATTTTCATTTTATACACATTTGTATAGACTTTCACATTGTTTAAAATACCATTTCATTTAATTTTAATTATTTCCCTAATTAAATTTAAAATGTAAGTAGTGAAAATGTAGTAACAATATAATATTTACAGAATTCCTGCTAAGAATATATAAGCTTTAAATGAAAAAGTACAAAACAAAACAAAACTTAAAGTAAATATAAAGATAACAGAAAATATATATCATTGTTTGCCTTCTTTTTATACAGATTCATCAGCTTTGCAAACAATACGGTTACATTTGGGTTACCCGAATTTAATATCAATCTTGTCTTATAACCCTGCCTAGAACAAAAGGATATCTATCATAAACTTCTTTTGGGTTTATTAGCCACTCCTTTTTGTAATTTTTTATAGTATTTATTAAAGTTGGCCTGTACTCTTCTGTCAGTGAGAAGTAGTAAATTAAATGTATGCCCGTTGAATGTATGCTTGTTCAGTATGGTTGTTGCAAGTACAAGTGTTGAAGTCAGTAAGTTTGTATTTGTGCAAATAACTATTTAATGTTCCGACAAGTAAAAATGGTTTTATTGTGCCGACGTTTCGGCTTGAACTTCAAGCCTTCATCAGGGCGATGGGAAGATTGAGAACTATACCTCACAGATGCGGGATTATTTCTGACAGTTGATGATTCTAGCTGTCAGAAATGATCCCGCATCTGTGAGGTATAGTTCTCAATCTTCCCATCGCCCTGATGAAGGCTTGAAGTTCAAGCCGAAACGTCGGCACAATAAAACCATTTTTACGATAAAATGTAGTTGTATTAAGTAGCAGTGACCGAACCCCGACAATCCCTACCTTGCATCATCTACGGTCAACGATCTCCTCTCAATAATAAGTTTTTAGTTTTGATCGAATGTGTTTTCTGCTTCATATTGTCTACTAGAAGGATCGTGCATGTTGTAGTTATTTATTCTTTGTTGTGATGTTTTAGTTTTAGTGTTTATTAGTACGTTCGTGTTTTTTGTTATTTTGTGTTCGTGTAGATAGTCTAAAGCAGGCTACTCACGATTCAGGCAGGACTGTCAGTTAGACCTGAACAGTCCGCCTGAAAGCAGGTCACCTGAACGTGTGTACTGACAGACCGGTCGGAATATATGCACGTTCAGACGACCGGCTTTCAGGCATTCTCGAGATTTCTGCCTAGATATTTGTACATTCCGGTCTGTATTTCATGCTTTGGGTGGCTGTTTCTCCTTGGTAAACTAGGAATGCACATCATACATGTCGTCCTCGAGACTGTAAGGTTGTGTTCTACGCTGTCTTAAAAGCCCTCCAAAAGACACTTAGCCTTAAAGTATTTTTTAAACAATTTATATCCATGATGCTTTAACCTCCAGAAGACTATCCCTATTATAGCCAACACAAGCATCAGATATAATAATTATAATTATTATCTCTGATGCCTGCGTGGACTGTAATAAATTCCTATGAGAAATTTTAATAGTTTAATATTTTTTTTTATTGATACAGTCGTTTTACTACTTAGCCAAGCTAATAAAGGAGTGATTGAGTGAGACACCACAAAACCACCAGCAGGTAGAGTGACAATTTCCTAGAAGATTTTTTCACCTTATAAAACCCATAGGGTGTCTCTACCTGAGATCTGGGTGGTCTTCTCAGCCCATGGAGATCGCATACTCCAGAAGGTCCAATGAGAACCTATTTGTAATTATTTAGAATACTATTATACTAAATAAATTCCCACGGCGAAGAGACAGATCGAAGATAACCTTGAAATGGAGTGGAGAGCTGCAAAATAGCCTGCAAGTAATTAATGGAATAATTTCCTCCTCGGACTCCTCAGAGGGTAATTACATGTAGGATCCGCCATTAATATCTCCGGAATGTCAGTAAGTCATCATTCTAGTAGGCTGTCTCCGATCCGCAACTTGAAACCAACAAGAAGTTGTTTATAGTCGTTAATTTGCAAAGAATGCCTTGGAGTAATTGAAGCCTTAATGGAAGCTTCTTAATGAATGTACTTTTTTATGAATGAAGGTTACTGGTAAACAATCCTACCATGATGTTGACATTGGCATTGACTGGCTGTTCTGATAACATGGTGGGCCTGTGGTCAGTCATGGAGTATCCTTTGCACCCTTCGAATCCTGTTTTTACCATTTTCTGTGATTTACTCTTACAAAGGACTCCGCTATCCAACGCAGAAAATTTACTGAAGTAAAAAAATATTAAGACTTAATTATTGATTTATTTATTTGTTGTGTTCCGCTTGATTGGCTTTCAACCCAAATAACAATGAACTATTTATTCTTGAAAATCAGCAGTGCTAATGTAATTGTATAAAATTGTAATTGCAGAAGACTTAGTGTGGAGAGTTTGCTGCTAAATATTGCTTAGTGTCTATGAAAGTCTAATATTATTTTTGAGTCAGCAGTGCTTATAGTAACCAAATAACATTATACAGGGTGTCCCGTATGAGATGTCATAACATTAGGGTTTTATTCTGCACCGCATTTCTAGTTCAGTGACGCAGAAATGGGCGTCCTATCTCAAAATATAGCAGAGCTATACAAACTTTTGTCTATTTTCAAAACTATTGGGTTCTTTGAGGAAAAACTTTGTTTTCCGGACTTCTGGTTAAATTTATCGTAAATAACGAACATATTTTTTTGAATTTTCATTCAATTTTCAATAAGAAACACCAGTTATTGAAATTTTGTTTGGTAAACTAAGAGCTATACTAAGAACCATATAGATGTGAACTATTGTTATAAGTGTTTTCTTAACTTATTAAATATTTTCTTAATCAGCTATTTGTAGACTTAGAGGTTTGCCTCCGCCTCAAACTTTGCATTATTTAATAAGCTTTAAAATGGTACCTAGTTTTCTTAGAAAAAAAAAATTATTTGAGTCTGATTTTTGTCAGATTTCTAAATCAAAAACTAATAAAATTGCTTAAGCGTGAAGAAGTCATTCTGAACACATTATTTAATTTCAAACCATTGTGGTGTGTCCCATCCTTCCCAAACTAGGTATACACACTTTTACCAACACATTATTTAATTTCACACCATTGTGGTGTGTCCCATCCTTCCCACACTAGGTATACACACTTTTTGTTCTGATTAAGGTTTTGAGGAATTCTTCGGAATCAAGAGTGAAAGATGACAGACGAACATATTGGAAATGACATGTAGCAACATGTTGAGATAGGACGCTCATTTCTGCGTCCCTGTACTATATATATAAGGGGGGGGGGGCTGTGGTCGTATATAAGGGGAGGCTGAGGGGGCTGCAGCCCCCCCCCCCCCCCGAAATTTTGAGTTGATAGGTCAAAATTCCATAAAATCCTTAAAAATAAATTAAATAAGATCATTTAGTTCATAAAAAATATTCCATTTTGGGTGTAATAGCCGTTTAGTTGACTAAAACTCTTCCAAGATCTAAATTGTTAGTATTCCATACACCGGAAATGGTCTCAGCCCCCCCCCCCCCGAGATTTTGCCAGCCCCCTCCGAAATTATTTTCTTTATACGCCCATGACTACAAATGAGGTGCAGAATAACCCCCGAAAGTTATGACATCTCAATGCGGGACACCCTGTATAGTCCTGTGATTTTGAGGTAGGTCAGTATAGTGTTTATGTACTGTCTATCATTACATAGGAGTTCCTGTATATCATTCGAGATGTTAAAATTGCATCGTTTCTGTTAGTCTATCAGTAAGTGGTGATCGGAAGTTCTTTGTTACGTATATTGCTTGTAGGTTTATCTCGTCTTGTCGAGTATGTCCAATCCTTAGTCTAGCAAGAATTATTTGTTCACTTCTGTTATCTATCTGTTTTTATTGTCAATTAGTCGTGTCCTTAACACTCCAATGTTGTTTCATTGCAAGTTTTTTTGTTTTTGCCGGATGTTTGTCAGTTAGTTGTCACAAGTCACATGTTTTACTGCTTTTTTGCACGATGATCAGCAATTGAACTTTTCCCGAAATCTAAGAATAAGATTTACATTATCGTATCCCTAAAAGGCCTTCTTCTCAGCGGGATAAAGATAGAAGTATCCGTAAGAGAGGCTGCAAAATATGGCGTTGCTTGGATTATGCAAACCGGAAGCGGAGGAAAGTATTTTTATAACATGTAGGCTACAAAAATAAGGCTGTTAATTTTTTTTTATATATTATATACTTGTGTAGGTGAGAGAGACTTGTGTGTTTTACATCTCTGAAGGCACTTAGTTTTGATTAAATAGAAAAGGGAATTGAGTTAAGCGGCTCCCATTAACAAACTTAAGTGGCACTTAAGAACTAAATGAAGGCGCTCCACGAGGCACGTACACAATACTCTATCTAACAATATAACTTTGCTCATATAATGTCGTAGTTATCTGAAATATAAAACTAATTGTGTGATTTTCTAAATTGTCACTTTTAAATGGTCATTGTAAGATTTATTCCACTGCAGAATTTGGGTAGGAGAGTCCTATGAAACCCTATAGTCCTATAATATTTTTGCATAAAAAATTCAGGCATAGGTTTAGATTGTATGACCTCAGTCAGAGAAAACAGAGTTTGGGTTTTGGCCAAGAAAACTACAAGATTTTGGAAAAACCTGGGTTTCCTCCTGGGTTGTTTTGGTTTCCTCGATGCCAACATTCTTCAGCAATAAATGTCTAGAGGGTGGAGGAAGATCAAAGATACCAGTTATGTGGAGATGAGGTAAATTTGGGTAAAAATTTACCTCATCTTCCCCTAAATTAAATTCTAAAGCTACAATTTAATACAAGAAGTAAATAAACCACACATAAATTAAGCATCTATTACCAAGAAGTTGCTTGCCTTAAAGCCCAATTCAACCGACCGATTTTTGCCTGTGGTGTAAGCTTAGAGTTAGACATAGCCAATGCCGTGTCTTTTGAAGCTGATTGTGCAAGACAGCTGTCTCGTTTTCTGTTAGTCCCGAAAAAAATTGTAACTGTAACATATTTTTTTTTGTTGACAATCTGGGTGTTTTCAAGCCCAAATAATAACCAGAAAATTATGATCTGTTTACATACAGTTAAAGTCCTGTTTCTTAAAATTCCGGACCATTTTATGCCAGTTAATTTGTATTAAATTCTATATTTTCCTCAATCGTAGATAGTTTTATAATGATTGATTGAGTGCAGATTGTTGACTGTTGGGATTACGAAGGTATATATAATATTGGTTCGTTGGTGCCATGGGCGTATATCAGGGGGGGCTGAGGGGGCTGCGACCCCCTCCCGAAATTTTGATTTTATCGGTAAAAATTTCATAAAACCTTTAAAAATAAATTAAATAAGATTACTTAGTTCACAAAACATATTTTATTTTAGTTGTAATAGCTTTTTAGTTACCTAAAACTATTCCAAGTTCTAAATCCTTAGTATTCCATACCCCGGATATGGTCTCAGCATCTCCGAAAATTTCCCAGTCCCGCCCCCCGAAATTATTTCTTATATACGCCTATGGTTTGTGCTAATAAATTTCGCAGTCGGATCACCTATAATTAAAAAAAAAAGTATGGGTTCGGAAAATACGTTTAATTTTAGCGAACGTTTTTTTAATGATTTTTCATTAATCTTTTCTCCTTTCAATGATTAAGAAAATATTGTTTTTGCCATATTAAATCTGGCCGGTTGCGTGATACCGGCCTCGTATTGAATCTTGAGTTGATTACTTCAATTTGTTGAAACGAACGATGATAGCTTCGGGAAGGTGTTCCTCAAGGTGAAGTGCTGAGTACTACAGTATTTTTCTCAGATGGTACTAAATGTGAAGTACTTTTTTAATATTTTCACAGAGTCCTTGTGCAAGGTCGCTGTGACTTCAGAACTACTCGATTGGTTTGAAGTTGTTTTGCTGTAATTTTTCCTATGATTATTTCCCGGGTTTCTTCAATTACAGTGTTTCTTGCCAATGAATCAATCAGATAATTTTCACATCGGCGTTTACGACAATCTCACCCATTTCATAAATATTTTACAAAAAGTTCTAACTAGCAGGAACTCCGTCCTAGAATGTTACAAATCCCAGGTGTTACAAAATGAGATATCGGACATTGATTTTGTTATTTGTCACCTCAACGATAAAGTTTCGTGCGCATGTACACTGTTGCCAACGAACGAACCCTTTCGAAGATCTCTTTCATTAGACGAATCATTTAAAACTGTAAAGACTACTGCCAGAAGAAATGTAACATTCGTGAGGAAGGTCTCTTTTTTCTCATCGAACTGATAAAGGCTTAAATTTGAAGTCCAAACATATAGCAAATTTTCTTATAAAAAAATTAGTTATATTTAAATACCACGTCCGAACCAGGACAATATCTCTCATCGCAATCCCAACGGTCAACTATCTCCTCTCAACAAACAATTTCATCATAGTCTTAGTTTAAATTATATAGTCTTAGTTTAAGTGATAATAGTCTTGATTTAAATTATAATTGCCATATTGGATTTTAAGATAATGACTGTAATGGTCTTTAACTAGTAAATGATATAATCTGTAACTATTTATTTTTACAATTTGTAACTAAACAAAGCATAACACCATTACACACAGGCAAAGAACTACACCTATCTCACTAACTCACAGACGTCTCAAAATTTAATTAAATACCTAAAGCAAATATTTATAAAAGAACCCAAACCTTTTCGAACCAACATATTGGAAGGCGCAAATAACCTAGTTGTAGAGCGCCAAACTCCATATCTATCTATCTATCTCAACAAACAATTTATAACTCTTAGTTTAATATTATAAATAATTTGACAAATGAAAGCGTAATTCAAAAATTTTAGTTTATTTGTACCAAACCTATCTAAATCAGGTCAAATCTAAAAAGAACAGATGGGCCGTTCTTCGGTCCTAACGGATGGCGACGGAAATATTTCTTGAACATGTGAACTCGTGCCAACGAACAAAATTCTTCAAGCTGCTCTTTCATTTGGCTTATCATTTATAACTTTAATTCGAATGAAACAAGCTATAAATGATTCGTCAAATAGAAGAGAAAAAGAAACAGTATCGTTTCATAGGATCAGAACGACTAAAAACGAACAGTCTGTCAAAGTCGCCATTTTTGTTACTAGCGTATTCTAACAATTTGCGCGTATACATGAGCACATGTGCCAACAAACAAAACTGTTTGAATTGCTCTTTCATTTGACGTATCATTTATAACTGTAAGTTTAATGTAATAAATACAATTAACGTTAAACCCGGGATATTCATTTTTGGATTTTGGAATGTTACCATAGAAACTAGTAATATTTTTCATTAAATCGTGTTACTTTTTTTTGCTGAAACTTTATTAACTCGTTCTACATAAAAGCCTTATAATCCGCTGGGCTGAAAACTCCGAAAAACTGAGTTGTTTTTGACATTCGGAGGTTTTAAAGGAACGAAATGTAATCAAGAAAACATCTAACCTTTTTATCATATGTAATGCCTACACAGACTAACAATTTTTACTGCAAACGAATTTTAAAATCCGCAATAATAGTTCTAAACACTTTTACTAGAATGACACTTCCGAAACTTGTTATAGCCGAAATTGGTAGAAGCCCATGAGCTGTTTATACATTTTTTTTGTTATTGTTGTTTAGAGGCCCGGTGGCTGTGAGTACTAAGACCTCAGCACTCCGCCTAACATCGTTGATTCGATTCCTACAAGAGATAATTCCGTTTTTTTAGAAAAAAGAAAAGGCACCCGTCCAAACATTCTGTTATGTATAAGTGGAGGTTGTTAACATGTGGCCAATAATATAATTTTAGTTGTACGCTTTTGACGATGCGCAAGATACAGCGTGGGACTATTATGGAGCAAATAATGTTTTATTTTGACCTTCGGTCATTTTTAAAGAAAAGAGAGGTGTAAAATTTTCATCATATACGTCCTAAATTACCCCAACAAATGATAATCAGTCAATGATAACTTCCCAGCAGTTTCTCATAGAAAAAGTAATTGCATTTACTCACCGATTAGTGTTTCCAGTGGCCTCCGAAAAAGATTATTTAAAAAAAAAATATTAAAATAGTTAAATTTAGTAATAAAATGCGGAAAAAAAAGGTAGAAAATAAGACCATTAAAGTTGTGTTGTTGCTAATCTCGGTGTGACCTTGAGGAAGGACACGCCGGCTGAATGGTTTTGAAATCACCACAATAGCGGAGCTGTGATGATGTCGGCGTTTTGTTGTATTCATCTTTTGTAGCTTTATGATTAAAATATGTCTCCATTTACTGGAGCGGTAATTATATCTTGTACTCCTTTCTTGATTCTTGTACATTTTTCTTATACTCGAGAGAAGAAAAATAATACAGGACTTTTTGTGATGGCGGTTGGTCTGTAGGTAATATTTTTATGTATGATTTTGAAGACCGAGTTTTACTGCTACCCAATTTAAATAAAGGAAAAAACTAGTCCTTTATCATGGTCACGGGAAGGTGACCGTTCGAAGGCTTACTAACTTATCTACAAAAAGTATTCTAAAGCAATTTTCGATGGGGCAATGTCAGTCGAAGAAAAAAATGCTGAAACCCTCAAAAGTATTAATTTTGTTCTTTTTGTCGTTGTTTGTCTTTGTAAAAGACGCTTAATTTGACTCTTTCAATGGTTTTCTGGCCTCAAGTACGGTACGTGGTCGGTCACAAAATTAGGTACTGTCCACGCCCGACGTTGCTTGGCTTCGGTGATCACCGGGAACCGGCATAAGTGGCAATGGCCGTTGGTCACTTTGCGCTGTATACCAAGTTTTGTCACCAATAAACATTCAACTCGTCCCTTCTAAAATTATGACATTGCTGCGACCGCCAACGGCCATAGCCGTGTTGAATGCACCGGTTCCCGTAGATCACCGAAGATGAGCAACGTCGGGCGTGGTCAGAACCTTAATGGGTGACAGACCACGTGCTGTTGGCATTATAAAAGTTGATGCGCCGTTAAAATGGAAAAAAAAAATTACTGCGACCGACATCTAAGCATGAGGATGCGCTAGACCACGGGGAGAGCCTTTTGAATGCCTCATTCCAAAAATGTTCTATTTTAAAGCCCTTCCTAAAATAATTAAACATGTCTGCTTTAAACTGGTACGTAGGGAATATAATAATGCAAACCGCATAAGCGATAGGACTGTCTTCGCGCGGTTTTGCCGAAAAAGCAGTGTACCGGAGAGTGGATTATAGTGTTTAATATATCTGTTTATATTAGAACAAAAACCGGACCAATTTTGTTTATACGGTAGAGTGCGAACAGATAAACGTTCAATTCTCGTCAGAAATTCCTGATATTGTCATTGGGTCGACGTAATAACCACTGTTTTCTCCCTTCAGGGTAGGAGACATTGCTAGAATGTTTATGAAAACAGGTAGAATCAGAAGTATAATTAAAAATTACTTAATAATCCTCGTAAAATCGCTGCTAAAACAGCGTGACGGATTGCCTCACAGTGATGAGTACTCGAGAAGAAATCACTGTTCCATGTCACCGAATGTAGCAAGCGCGACATTCGAAGGAGGAGGCCTTCTGAAGGCTGTCTCACTCATCTGTTCCTAGACTGCTACTCCAGTTGTAACTGCTACTCCAAGTAACGGTGATTATATCTCACTGCTGCTCTTACTTTTCACTAATTGGCAGAGATGTTTGTCTTCTCGGAGATCGGATAATTTGTTTCGATAAGAGAAAATCCAGGACAATGTGACATTTGAATACAGAAGAGAGAGCTCAACTTAGTAAGCCTGAAGTACCTACTACAGGGTAGAAACTCAATATATCAACAACAAAATTCTCATTAATGTCACCGATAAATACAAACAAACATATAAACACACAAATTAAAAAAATTAATTGAAGGGGTCTTTAGAAGACAAAGAACAAGTCTGGTTCTTCTAACCAGACAAATCCAAAAATTTATATTTTGAGATAAAAACACCTTCTTCCTCTCCAAAGTCAGCTCTACATATTGATATTATTGCTGTTCCCAAAAAACAGATAGATCACATCATATATGAGTGCGAAGTATTAAAATTCTTCAAAAATACGACAAGTACAACAAAACGCCTTTCCACCGAAATCCAAACTAGTCCTTAGTCTGCTATTTTCAGAAAGTTTATCATTCAAAAAGGATTTGTAATTTGTCAGGATTATATAATAAGTAATCTTATTTGAGGATTAATTTATTTCACGATTCATATAACTAAGATTTCTGCAAAAACCAGACAAGTGCATACGTTTTTCTATATTTTTTAATTATCCTCAAAAAAAATATATTTATTTGATATACAATGCAGAGCTGTTATGGGGGACAATAGTTCGTATAAAAGCAATTTTCATTTCATCCAGCACCAATGAAGCTATTTTTTTTTTTTTTTTTTAAGTTTCTGAACATTTTAGTTTTTGGACTTGTCTGTTTTTTTTTTTTAATGGTCCCTTCAATTTTAACTATTACCAGAGGAAACGTCTGGTGAAATTCATCTAAGAATAACAATAAGGGGTCTTCTCGTGGTCTGCTGGTTAACGCCTTGGGCTGCACCTGCATTCGACCCGTATTTCTCTCGATCCAATCCGATTTCGTTAGGCCGACAACGGCCGACGTGAGTGCCTACATTGGTCACGACCCGATCCGATCCGATCCGATCTAGTCACTGCTCGTCATTAATGAACTCGTAGTGAAGTGAAAATGAGTAATTAATTTAAGAAATACCACCGAATAAGCATAGAAACCTTAGATTACCTTGTTGGAGGTATTAAGTAAGAGTTGAGCGGCCAATCAATCTTCCGAAAGTATATCAGTCCTGAAAAAATAAATCTTAGAGTAACAATTAATGTTTAACTGGATGAGTGGACATCCAGCTACTGATATAACAGACGTGAGGAAATTGTATTTGCTTGAATAACTCTTGACAGTACTTTACAAACGAACTTGTGGAATACGCTATAGATACATTATCTTTAAACACCTATTTACGGGGTGTAGAAGAGGACAAAAAATAAATATCCCTCATGACATGAACGAATTGTTGGGGTTCAGCAGCCAGTACATAAACACAATATTCTCTTACTTGCAGAACACTAATATTACAGACATTTCCATACTTCTGTTTATGGAAATAAGTGACTCAAATATATATCTGAATGCTGGTTGATTAGACCTTACAGGTACCACCTTGATGGAGTGAAATCACCGTAGTAGCAAACCTAAATAGATAAGATTTTTCTCAATAATTCGTATCTATTTCTGTCCCGGATTCATGTTAAGTATGAAAAATTACTTTTCCACTTGACTCATGATTACTATGAACTTTTTCACGTTCCTGGAGCCGGGTCACCTGGTGATGGTGTTATCAGAGCAAGATAGCCGTCGTATTGCTTCGGCCATTAAATGAATATAATAACCCCTTCTTAGGAGATATTAACTCTCCGCTAATAGCATTAAATTGCTTGATTATTTCATATTTTTCTTGGATCTCAAATGGGATTCCCTCAGTATTCTGACGAACATGGAAGGATGGCGAATTTCCTGCTAAATTCAGAGTAGAAAATCCACGGTTCATAATTCCTAGTTAGTACATTTCGAAGTAGAAATTATAGTTATTAGAACATTTTACATTGGACAGTCTTGTATATTGTTATTCTTCCCGAGATGCTGTCCGTCTGGAGGTAGTTTCACGGAATTCTTTTCAGTGTAGTTATTAATCTTTGTATTAAAGGGCTGAGGAAAGGTTGTTAACCGCAAAAATTAAGAACAGTCCAGGAGCCAACGGCCATCGTCACGTTGAACGCACCGGTTCCCGTAGATCACCGTAGTTAAGCAACGTCGGGCGAGGCAAGTACCAGAATGGGTGACCGACCACATGCTGTTGGCATTATAAAAGGGCGGCGACCTGTAGGTATCCCGGCGTTAATAGCCCAATAGTTGATACGCCGATAAACACGAAATTGTCCAGGACTCCTGTAAGATGAATAAGATCTTCCCGTCAATATTTATTCTGCGTCATCATAGCGCATTTCCATAACTTCTTATTCCTAGTTTCATTTGGAAATCTTAATGATCCATGAGATTTTGGCAGCTTTATGTACTGAACGGCCTGTAAAATGGCCCCAACTTCTACTTTGTAAGCTCTGTTTCAAAGAACCAAAAATTCGTTCTGATTTTAAGTATCTTGTTTTACAAGAAAATTCATTATTATAACCAAACCCGTTCAAAGTAAAGAACCGAAACTTTCGAGGTTTATTTATCCATCTGAGAGGGTCCCTTTTGGGTGACTTTAGAGCTGTTTTTGTTGGAAATTTAATAAGCTTTCGAATTGTTACCGTACTCTTACAACGATATCACAAGGCTTTTAGTGATATTTGAAAAATAAAAGTTCTGCTCATGCATGTTAATACATTTTTTTTTCTCTAATATTTTATTAACCCCGAACGTTACCAAAATTTAGATATCTCAATTCGGATAAATTTGAAACATCTGAATCCATCCAGAAGTTTCAACTGAATCCATTGTTTCTAAGTAACCAAACTGGATATTGGTGCGGAAATCTAGTTTTATTCACTTTTTTTTCGAAAACAGTTACAGGTATCGCCTTAAAAATGGTTTAGTTCGTTTCCCCGTAAAAAAGTACCCGGAAGCCTACAAACGCAAATCTGTAAGCGCTACGATTCGCGCGTATTTCGCCGAAAATATGGTGTTCTGTTACTTGGATTCCTGCTGGTTAACGAACTTGACCTTTTAAATCAGATAAAGTATTTTTGTACCAAATTTCATCAAAATCTTATTATTATTTATGAAAATTGGTCTTCCCCCATTCCCTAGGGATTCATTGCTGAGGAAGGCTGCCAAAGAGCATTCCGAAAGTCTAAATTATAAATTTTTCCGGAAATCTATTTTTCTTAGCCGATACCCAACTATTCGTTGACTTATTTTCATTTCATTTAGTTTAAACAGCATCTTCGGCCGTTATTTGTGGTTTCATCAAGTAATGTTATACCTCTAAGGTTTATTTGTTGAATTACGGTGTGTCCATATGTCATAAAACCACATAAAGGTGACTATCCCAAATTTGAACGATTTTTAAGGTCAGCTGTTTCTGAAAACATACATTAAAGAAATCATACGGTCATAAATACTACACACAAACGTAGTATGTGTGAGATCTAAATTTTCGTTCTTCTGGAAAAAAATATAAAATTATGAAGTACCAACCAAAATTTATAAAATGTGGTAAAAACCTTTAAATGATAGTACCATCACTTGTATTTGAAATATTAAAATTACGTCAAAGACCTGAATTGCTCAAGAGACGAATAGAGAATGGTCGCGCCCATAATCGGTAAGTTTTTCAATTTTGATAATTAATTTACAAATATATTTGATCCGCTATATACCTGGGTGCTGAGTTCGTTTCTGCTAGAACATAGTGGCTCAAGCGTGCAGAGGAAAGGATCTCTCTAGCTTTAGTGGGTTACTCACATGTAGTATGTATTTAAATTCACTAGCTGGGACACACCTAATAGGCAAATGCGCTGCTCACCGTCCAACCGTCGAAATTAAGCGGCTTGGGTGCCAAGCTGTAGGTAGCCCGTAACTAATAGAAAAATTAATACTGAGGAAAAATGATGTCCGTTAACACGTTAAGGGCCAGAGTTTTTGTTCTTTCGCCGTGAAACATGGTATGTAGTACCCCCCTAGCAAACAATTGGACGAGTTCGTTATCCAGCAAAATCGGTCAGTCTTGAAGGGGGATTTATTCCGGACCCGAAGTGGTTATTTGCCCACACTGGCCGTAATTTTTGTTGTGTCGCAACGGAACTCGGTAATCGTTGTGGCCATCTTAACAGAAAAATTTGTAGTACAGAAAAACTATTCAAGCTAGAGCTGATGCTTTTTTTTCAAAAGAAAAGCCACCGCCCCCTACTGGGAATTGAGCCAGTCAAAAAGTGCTTACGTCACACTCACGTAACACTCACGGCAACCGGGCCTCCTTTAGTTATCAGGCTGTACCGTATGAAATGTTAGTTTTGGACTTCCCGATTTCCTTCAAATGTCTTGAAACTGTCGTGGCTCCTACTCCGAGTTCTTCGGCATATTCCCTAGTGCTTTTTGAGGGACAAGCTTCAACCCTTTCTTTCAGGTGGTCATTGTCAAGCTTGGTTTCTGGCCTTCCTCGCTCCTCGTTGTCAAGGTCAAAATTTCCACTTCGAAACCAGGAAAACCACCGGTAAACAGTTCGTTCATTCACCGTTCCCTCCCCGAACGCCGTGTTAATTTTTATACACGCCTCAGCAGCGCTATGACTGAGCTTAAATTCATAACGAAAAATAATACGGATTTCCGTTGAAGTCATAATTTAAGTTTTATTTTTTTCTCAGAGGATCATTCTCACAACACAGTTACTGATTAAATAATAGGACTAAAAGTGATTTAATTCTATATGAATTAACAATGATGTTTGTAAATAATGGCATAAAAAAGGGAAAGGATTTAATCGGAAAGTAAACAAAACTGACATTTCATACGGTACAGCCTGATATAATGTTATCGTATTATAACAATAGGTAATGAAATAATAATCGGAAAAAAATAGTAACAGCAAAGAAGGGTTCAATTTACCACAAACGTAAAATCTATAAGCTTACAATGACAAGTTACAATTATTTTAAATATTTAAACTATCAATTTATATTTTTAAACAATTATTGAATATTAAATAGGAGCACCATCTTGTGCTAATACATAAAATGTCTGCTTTTAATGTACATAATATTCCTTATTATAATTTATCATTATTTGTTTCAGGTAAGTGTCTGCAGTGCAAACAATTCAGTAGTAAGTATTTTTTTTATTCATAAACAATTGCAAAAAAAAAAAAATGCCACTGTTATTGTAATTGAGCAGCATGGAGGTCTCAGTGAAAACAGAAGGATACATCCTGGTTTTTTTTTTTTTTTTAAGCATTTCTTAAGAGCCGAACAAAACAGGTCAACTTTATTACAAAATGGAGCACCTGATGATGCCACATATGCGCTTAATAAGAAGAATTCTGTGAAGCCGAATTTTTCCACCTTCTAGAATTTAGCTATGTTGCCACTCCTGAAACGGAACAATGAAATAAATAATATTGATAACTTTTATTGCAGAATTACCTGACCTCTTCTTGTGTTGTCTATTTTTTAATCCTTTCATGGGGTTTGAATGTATTTGTCTAAAACAAGGACCTATCATTTTTAATTTTATTTCATAATATTTTTTTTTATTTATTTCCAATTTTTATTTTGTTTTTAACACTACTTCATAACCTGCCACATATGAATGAAGTAAAAACAAATATTTACTCCATAAATGCATTATTTTTAATTTATGTGGTTCAATGACAATAGTCATACAGCTTTTGAGGCTCAAGAAACCGTGTGAATTACCTAGTATGGCTTGCAGCTCAGCAGCTGGTAAATAAACCATCTGATTCTCCCAATTTCCTATTCAACCTTCCTACTAATTCTCAGAGAGAATATCTCCATCGATTCCCCACTAAATAGGCCAAGAGGAGAAAAAAAAAATCCGCCGCTGATTAATTATGAATTAATATCGTGATTATTACTGGAAACAACAAACTAGACCAAGGTGCCATAAATAATTATTCCAATACTAATAATTCGCCCTTGTAATTTATATCAATAATATAGTCTTAGGAAAGTAGGTGTTATCACATAAATAATGGCATTCTAATAATAAATCGAAAAATAGTTACAACTAAAAAGGATTAATTTTACTCAGCAATCTTCCAAACAAAAAAATAAAATTTTAATATTCGTGAAATAAAGAAAACATCAATATACACTTACACAACCAACATTTCTTCCCTTCATGTTTCACAATTTGGGTTCTTTTTGCGAAGACCACATCCAGTTACTTTGAAGTATCTGTCGTGATTTTAAACAGTCATTTTGTTACTTAAGGATTAGCTTACAAGTTCTTTGCAGATTATCTATTTTCTTCTTTACAGGTTATCTAAGGTTAGAAACCATATTATATAAAATGTATATTTATATATATATTTAATTATATTTATATATATATTTCTATATTAACTTTTGATTACTATATTTAATATAGTAATCAAAAGTTAATATAGAAATGAAAAGTATTTAAAATCACTGCCATCACTACTAAAAGTAACTTTTTTTGACTACCATATTTATATAATATGGTTTCCAACTAACCCTTTGATAACTTGTATTTGTAAGTAATACTTTTAAGCTTGTAAAACATAAATGAAAATATGTAGAATATATTTCAATATTTATTAATAAAAAGGTAATTGTGAAGTTTAGGGGCCTCCTCGCCGACTTTTTTGTCTGGTGGTTCTATAACATATTTATATTTTATATTTATTTTGCATGTTGGGCATACGTGCTATGCGTTTCCACTCGCTACGCTCGCTCAAGGAGATAACAATGCTCTAATCAATCCAAATCGCTAAAATTAATAGAATTCTATTAATTTTTGCGAGTTGGATTGACTTGAGTGTTAAAGGTTACTTTACTACCAGCAACAACCAATAGAATTACCCATGGAATAGCCAATAGAAAAGCTAATAAGTTATGCGCGTGCGCTGAATCACTCTTATAATCACTACAGATACTTCACAATTAACTGGATGTAGTCCATCGTAAAAAAAAAACCACAACCTTTCGGTGCCTCTTCAGGGGAATTTGTTATTTAAAAAAAAAAAAAAAAAAAAAAAAAAAAAAAAAAAAAAAAAAAAAACTTTCAGCCTCAACCAGAGGACGTGATATTCCAGAAGTAGAGTCATGTCGAGATGGGTTTTCAATTACTGTCCACCATATTGGTCTAGACGTGGCCATACTTGTGGAAGGTTCTAGTCATCTACTTGAGGCTCAATCTTTTTGTATTTATTATTAGGAGGCTACAAAGCGGCGTGAAAATGCAGGGAAGAAATGAATGTGGTGAAAGTGAATAGTGAAGTATTTTTTTTTCGTCCCTCCACCTATAACGAGAATTCCTACAAATAAATGAGTGTGTATGTGCATTTGTGGTAGTGTATACTACAGACACAAAAACCAAAAGAGTTTCGAAACGCGAGTCGTAGATTTTGCCTACTGATGGGGGGATTCTATTGGAATTTACGCCTGAACGCCTTAAATTTATTTAATCTTAGTTTGCATAAATGTGTAAAATTTTGAGCTATCATGGGCAAACAACTGCAATTATTATTAATGAAATGTATTGGTAGCAAGGTGCTATCCTGCGCGTCTGACAATGTCTACTTGACACTTCTGCTTATCAATATTAGGCATTTGAATATAACTGATAAGCAGTTTTTTTTTAGGTCGGACGAAAAGTAGATTAGAATTAATGGAGTATGGTTTAGTTAGAACTATTCTTTCATACGTTGCTAAAATATGCTTCATAAATGCCTTCTTTGTCAGTCGGGCATATCTGTATGACTACATCCCCTTTATAAAGCAGCTCTTGTCTACCTCACCTGGAGCCTTGAAGACCACAGGGCAGATAGAAATACGGGTTTCCTCAATCGATTTGAAATTTCTCATCGGTACTCCACTTTGTAGAACTAAATCCATCAAACATCCTTCTTGCTCTATGTATTTGACCCAGTCTTACGATATTTGCAAGTAATTTTCTCAATATCAGGAGGTGTGCACTGAGAAAACCTTTCTCTTCCTCAAAATGTGGCTCTATTCTCTAACGTTTATATGTTTGCAACTCCCCGCTGATTACTTTTTGGTTTATCTGAATACCTAATAAATATGAATATCTAATCTATTTTGGGATTTACATGGCTTCTGATCTTAATCTGTTAGGGGTTTATTTTGCTATCATTAAAAACTGAACACCTTCCAAGCTCGGTTGAATACACCCGTTCCCGTTAATCACCGTAGTTAAGAAAGATCAGGCGTGCCCAGTACTTGGAGTGGTTCTGAGAAAACCACGCATCGTTGTCTTTAACAAAGGTTGGAAACCTGTACATAGCTCGGTCCTAACAATCCAGCAGTTGATAACCCTTAAAAAAATGTTTTACTTCTTGTATTCTTCGGGCGGAAGGCCAATGATTGCCAGTGGCGGCTAAAGGGGTGGGCTTGGGGAGCTTAGCCCCCCAGAATGAAAATTCAAAATCTTTTTCGATTAAGTTAGAAAAATAAATTATTTAGGCAAATTGATAGTAATAAGTTCTAATTAATGTATGTTCTTAGTTTATCAAATACTTCTTTAATGTTTTCTGGGTTCCTGGTTATAAAAAATTTGATTCTACACCGCGAGGCACGGCAGTAAGCCCATACGAAATTAGCCCCCCCAGAAATGTTTGTCAAGCCCCCCTCCCCAGAAATGTTTGTTTAGAGCCGCCTATGATGATTGCACATTTTAATTTATTAATCCCACTTCTACTTTCGCCCTGTTTTTGCCTCATCAGAAGCATTCTTTAATGATATGTACAAAATAATGAGGAAAAAAGCTCAGACGTGGGCCTGGGTAGCGACGAATCACTTTCCTACATTAGAAGCATATAGCTTTAATGAATGATCCGCATGTACTAATGAAGAGAAACTAATGCAGTTGGAATCAACGAATCAAATTTGTCATTTCACATATGTTTTTCGGCTCGATATAACAAGTGTATTTAGTAGGGGTCACTGGGTCTCCCGGTGGTCTACTGGCTAACGCCTTAGATTCTCAAGAGGGAGATGGTGGGTTCGATTCCCACCGGCGGGTTGAGGAAATGCCTCTCTGCCCCTTGGATGTCGACGCTAATGGCCAAGATGTCGATGCGCAGTAAAAAAAAAAAAAAAAAAAAGTAAAGTAGGGGTGACTTCAAAAATTAGAAAAATTTATTTTATTTTGATTATACAGGGTGGGGTGGGCCATGAATTAGTTAACATTTGAAAACATCTTATAAAAAAAATCATTTGACCTATTTTAAAAATTGTTTATTTACAAGAAAGCTAATTAGTTGGATTGTTAAAAAAAAAAAAAATTAAATCATCTATATGACCACCTTTTCGACATTTGGACTCTTCTTAGTGATCACCGAAATTTTCGAATACTCTTCGGGAAAAGTACCGCGAGATCGCCAACAACTCTTGGCTGATTTTTTTTTTTAGTTGACGTAGTGTTTTAGGTTTATGGATGTAGACCCAACTCTTTAAATAAACTCATAAAAAGAAGTCTGCTGGGATAGATCCTGGCCATGGGATGTCGCCTCGTCTGGAAATCATCTTTTCCAAAAACATTTCTTTAAACGTCGGCAGGGACTCCGTAGGATGTGTGACCATCTGGGGTTACGATTGTAGCAAGCAAATTCCAGTAGCATCGGTACGGTCAAGAACATTTTCACATACTCAAAAGAATTAATAGTAACCGAACGGGCGCGTGAACCTTCGAAAAAGTAAGTCCCATAAAACTAAATACACAACGCCAACTAAAAGATAAAATCAACCAAGAAGTGTGGGCGGTCTCGCGGTCTCTTTTCCGACGAGTAATCGAAAATTTCGGCAGTCACTTAAAAGAGTGCACAAGTTGAAACGGTGGTCATTTAGATGATGTAATTTAAAAAAAATCAACTAATTAGATTCCTTGTAAATAAACAATTATTAAAATATTTCAACGTAGCGTTACAACTGATTGTTATTTCCAATATTTCAACGTAGCGTTACAACTGATTGTTATTTCCAATATTTCAACGTAGCGTTACAACTGATTGTTATTTCCAATATTTCAACGTAGCGTTACAACTGATTGTTATTTCCAATATTTCAACGTAGCGTTACAACTGATTGTTATTTCCAATATTTCAACGTAGCGTTACAACTGATTGTTATTTCCAATATTTCAACGTAGCGTTACAACTGATTGTTACTTCCAATATTTCAACGTAGCGTTACAACTGATTGTTATTTCCAATATTTCAACGTAGCGTTACAACTGATTGTTATTTCCAATATTTCAACTTAGCGTTACAACTGATTGTTATTTCCAATATTTCAACGTATCGTTACAACTGATTGTTATTTCCAATATTTCAACGTAGCGTTACAACTGATTGTTATTTCAAATATTTCAACGTAGCGTTACAACTGATTGTTATTTCCAATATTTTGGAGCAATATCAACGTAACCATGGTGATTGAAGTTCTTGTATTGCACCAAAACGTTTCTAACATTTAACAGTTTTCTCTTATATTTCTTCTGCAATCGTCCAAAAAATAAATATTTTCAAGCCTTGCATTTATAAACGATTTAAAAGACAGGATAAATGGAATTGTATGAATGTGCGATTGGATATTGACAGTAAGATTAAATATGCCATTGCGGTATTGGAAATGGCTGCCGGGGCTGTAGGTCTAGTAACAACCTGTTGCAAGGGCTGTTAGGTTAATTTCTATCCTAGCATCGATCAGGCTCGGTTCTTGAGTTGATTTGCTTAGACTTAACTTGTTTTCTGAATGTCACCAGAGCGACGGCCGAGTAATAATTGAACAGTTTTTCCTTGGGACTAGCGGCATTTAAAAGGGTTCGTGCAGTCGTTATATCGCCTCAAATGCGCGCGAGCGAGGGCGGGTCAGCGATAGGGGCCTATCGGTGAATACATTTGCAGATATCCGGGGAAGCCGATAAATCGTCCTCAGTCCGCCGAGAGGAGGCAGCCATGAAGGTTCTTTCGGCTCTTGTTCTTGTCTTCTTCGTTTCCGGGGTTTTGGGGCAATCTTCTGAAGGTGTTACGCACTTTATGACCACACTTGGGGTACATCATTCCACTAGGGCAGCTGCGGAGGCGGAATCTGATGAACCCAGCACTCATCGGCCGAGTGCCATGCAGTCGCATACGCCAGTTCATGCCATAATGGAAGGGTCTTCGATGATAACGCTGCCGGCGTCGACCGTTCACGAGACGACGCATGAAAAACCTGCTGAACCAAGTGAAGTGCAATCAGTCGCTCAAGGTACGCCCTTAATGTCGACGGCCAAAGAAGAACCAACAACCCAACATCATCCTAGCACCACGGTGCAATCTGCTGTTGCTACAGCAAATCCAACAGAACCAAACACTCCAACTCACGCCGAGCCATTACCGACTCCCGCAGCAATAGCAAGTGAATCTGAAGAGGAGAAAGAAACCAACAAAGAAGAAAAAGAACCAGCACAAGAAAATGGGCCTGCAACAACCGAAGAAGCAAAACCAAATCCAGAGCCAACGACACACGAAGAACCCCCAAAGGCACCACCAACAGAGAGTACACCACCTCCGACTCCACACGTCGAGCCAGCTACTACCACTACTCCAACCACCACTACAGTCGCAGCAACCACCACAACTAAAGCCACCACACGTCCTCCAACTACAGTCACTACAACAAGCCGTCCTGGAACCAAAGCTCCTGGAGGAACAGATAGTAACAAAAACTCAGGAATAACGATAGCAGTAAATATCATATTGGTACTGATTTCTGTAGTTATATCGTTCCGGTAAATTAAATAATTTTGTTGTTTTATTTTTTTACTTTATTATAATTTCGAATGCAAATAATTTTTTATTATGAAAATATAATAAAAACGTTCCAGACCTTTTTTAACCTATCGGAAAAAGGTTTTTTTAGCACCCGTCATAGTTGAATTTAAAACAATCTTTCTCTGAATAACATTAAACTTTCATTCAAAATTATAACTATTTACCAATTTCGAAGTGATATATAACTCAAATAATAGATTAAATTTTTGTTTATCTCATATTGTTGTAATAATCAATAATAAAAAAAAAAAAAAAAAAAAAAAAAAAAGATTAAATTTACATCTTAAAATTATTAGTTTCCCATATACAACTGACTGATAAATGACACTGGTGTTTTCAAGAAATACAATAAACAAAATAGTTTTTTTATCAAGAATATTTCCTTACAGATTTTTTTAAATCGTGAATAACAAATATAATTTTTAACCATTATTACAACAGTGATGGACAAAAGTCGATTAATTCTCTTATAATTATAATTAGTTTATAACAATTTCATTAAAGAATAATTTCTTTAAAATTGAATATTCAACATTTTCTCCAATGTCTATTAAAACCATAATTTTTTTTTTTTTATAGTAATATACCTTTTTTTTAAAAAAAGGGAGATTTTTAATAAGTTATCTATAGTTCACCACCCGTTTCTAGTCATGATAGACCTGATGCCTTGCCTTTTTTTTCAAAGGAATAACATACGCTCCTTGTGGGAATCGAACCCACAGACCTTGGCGCTCAATATTCATACCTTAACACTCACAGTTGACCACATTATATTTCAAGATTTAATAATATTTTAATATAATTTTTTTAATGAAATTCGTTATATATATCCTTTTTTACAAGTCCATGATTAATTATTTAAATTCTGATTTTATGAAATTTTCTTGAAAAAGAATATTTTTTCCTTAGCTCCACAAAAATATTGCACCTTATTATTCCCTTTCAATTAATAAGTGAATATATATATTTTTTAAAGAATTATCGCAAATTGACGTTTAACTTTACAATCTTCAACTCAGAAACTTAGCATAAAATGTGAATTTAATTAAACCAGTGAAGTGGTGCATAAATTTCCAGCAGTCTATAAATTCCACATTAAGTATTTTCCTTGGCCTTTTTCCTTGTAGCTCTATCAATATTCTAGCTGATTTTATGGTTGGGAGGGAAATCAATGTCATCAAGCTTCTCCAAGGTTCTAAGCCATTCGTTGGAGAAAATCATTTTATCATGATGACAGAAATAAATTATCAGAGGATTTTGTAGAGTAAAATACTTCATAACATGATAAGTAAACGTTATAAAAAAAAATAAAAGAAAAATAATAATTAAAAAGTTAAGTAGGTAAATATGAGGTATTTTTTTTTTAATTTCATTTTTTGTATATTTTTTATATGGAGTAAGCGTAATTTAACAATTACACAGGTGGATTATTATTAAATTGATAATTTTGAATATAATTTCAAATATTTCACAGAAAAGGGCGGTAACCTGTCGATAACTCGTCAAAACATCTGTATTATATATAAGTGGAAGTTTTAAAAAAATATATAAATATTATAACTAATAATAATATAATTATTAAAAATATATTTTTGTTCAGACTGTCGTTTCTCTAATTATTTTTCTTGTAATATATCTTTTTATGTATTAATTATAGAAGAGTTGTTGGATGTTGAGATTAGACTAATGCAGATGTAATTGAAGTCCTTCATACAATAAGTACTGTTTTAATGGCAAATTTTTCGAGAATGTTAGAAAAATCAGATTCTACCGGTAAGAAGTAATTAAAAGGTTACTTAAAAAAAAAACTGACTTAGGTTCAGAATTATGGGCTGTAATTATATTATTTGTTCTTCATGATATATTATTTTTGTAAAAAAAAATAACATAACCTATCTCAATAGCCCACCATCAATGAATAGGGCGCCATATTAAAAATATAATACCTCTAATTATGGAATTATATTATAATTCTGCTATTCCATGTTTTTTTGTAATAACATTTTTTAAATTAATTAGACGCGAAATTTAGGAAATTGTGTTTTAAATTTTTCTTAAAGAAACTAATAAAAAATTACTGAATATGTTTAAAAAATGATTTCGATCGTTCTTTGCGCATGAAGCTGCTAGGCAATAAGCTACTGCAATGAAAAGGAAGATTTAAGTAAATAAAGCCTATTAAGATTAAAAATTACAAAATAGAGTAGTAGTATGAATTTAAGTCTAGCAAGAACGCATTCTTCAACAAAGAAAAAAAACGGGGGATAAAATAAAAAGTCACATATTTTATATTATGCAGAAATTTTCGTAGCATGCGAAAGCATTTATTTTATGGGCTTAAGAACAAAGTATTTCATTCTTTTAAGAGCTAGGACTTTCCATTAAACAAAAGAATAATTGGTTTGAAAGTTGTTTCATTGCCGTAAAATGGGGCCACTTTGACACATTTTACTGTATGGGTAAAGTTTTGACATATTTTGAAATGCCACATCCAATTATAACATCCGTAACTCCTAAAATCTCTATTCTTTCCGAATAGTTTAACAGTGTGCTCTGAGTTTCATCTATAACTAAAAAGTAATAATTAAAAAAAATTATTTTGTACGAATTATTCCCCATCGAGTGAGGTCACATTTGTACATGGGAGTTTTTAATGGGAAATCCTTTGTTAAGAGTGTTGTAACAATGTCACCCCATGATTTCAGTGTAACTTACTTAGGCGAGCAAACTTAAATTGTTGTTCTCTCTCTCTCTCTTGTTTCAGACCCGTAACTTTGGCGATGGTCTCTTTTCATGCGTTTATAATATTAAAAATCAGTCACAGTCTGGAAAAAATAAATAAAAAATAATAATAAGACGAAAAAAATAATAATAAATCAAAAAAATAATAATAAAATAGATAATCAACAAGATGAAAACATAGAAACAAATTAGATAAAACAATAAGCAATAAGATAATATAAAAAAGTTAATAAATACGTGCCTAAAAATAAATAATATAAATACAAATTTTACTTTTGTTCAGGACAAATGTTAATTTAAAGCTTGTTGTTGAATTTAAGACTTAACTTGAGATTCTATTATATTTAAATTGAGTTTTTTTTTATATTTGAGAGTAAATGTTGTTTAAAAAAAACTCAATTCAAATATAATAGAATCTCAACTTAAGTCTTCAATTCAACAACAAGCTTTAAATTAACATTTGTCCTGAACAAAAGTAAAATTTGTATTTATATTATTTATTTTTAGGCACTTATTTATTAACTTTTTTATATTATTTGAAAATGGCATTAGGGTTTGACCTAGAAGAATAGGTTTGTAGCAAGTTTACCATACTGCACTAATATTACCCTATTTTACGGTAAATATTCCTGAACATTAACCCTATTTCCGAATGGTTGATAAGCACTTTGAGTGCCTTGCACTTAATGTAAATGGAGGGGAGTGCTCATTTTATTTGAGTGCCTAGCACTTAATGTAAATGGAGGGGAGTGCTCATTTTATTTGAGTGCCTTGCACTTAATGTAAATGGAGGGGAGTGCTCATTTTATTTGAGTGCCTTGCACTTAATGTAAATGGAGGGGAGTGCTCATTTTATTTGAGTGCCTTGCACTTAATGTAAATGGAGGGGAGTGCTCATTTTATTTGAGTGCCTTGCACTTAATGTAAATGGAGGGGAGTGCTCATTTTATTTGAGTGCCTTGCACTTAATGTAAATTTTATTTGTTTCTATTTAAATAAAGTTTTCTCTCCAAAATAAACTTACATGCGGGAGGTTCGTCCCGCATTGACTGCATGAACTAAAAAATTTACAACGCTACAATTATTACAGCTAAACATTTTTTTGTTGTTTTTTTTTTATTTCATGGCGGGTGTTTTAAAATTAATATCGAACTTTAAAGATTTATTATACTTATTTTCGTATAGTTATATGATTCGTCAAATTAAATAGCAACGCAAACAGTTTTGGCACCTTACCGATGAAAATCGAGCCATCTGTCCATAAGACTGCTACTAGCGCTTACTAACGGATGGCGAAGGAAAGATAGCTAGCACATATACACTGGTGCCGACCATGGGCGTATATAGGGAGGCTGCAGCCACAAATGTATCATACAAATCCTAAAGTAAATTAAATAAGATCATTTAGTTTACAAAAATTGTTTTTTGTTTGTTTTTTTTTGGGGGGGGGGGTGTAATAGCGTTTTAGTTGGTTCACTATTCCAAGTTCTAGGTTGTTAGTATTCAATACCCGCGAAATGCTCCCAGCCACTACGAAATTATTTCCTATAAACGCCCCTGGTGCCGACAAACAAAACTAAGTTGCTCTTTTATTTTTCCTATCATTTAACCGTAAGTTTAAGATAATGTAATATAAATGAAAAAAAAAATATCAAATACATAATAGATAAAAATATATATGCACATGTAAAAATGGGCACATTTGACTGTCTTTACCAAGTGTTTGTAAAAGGTGCTGCGATTCATGAACGCAGCACCTTTTACCAGTTTCTATTTATAGTTAGTGATAAAATTGTTAAGATTTAGAAGAGACTGCTACGCAATGTATAATATCTTTCACATATGGAAGATGTGTGACTTATGACTTATTTATTTTTCACAAAATATTTATTATACACGTTTGTATTTGGAGATTGTATTAATGGGGGAATGTGAGCTAGTCTTCCTTCGAAAATAAATTGACAGTTGTTTTATGAAATGTAGTTTTTTTGTTGAGCAAAACTCCATTCTCTAATGTTATATAAAAAATTATAAAGTTTGTGTACATTTTATTATATTTAGCTGTATCTAAAGTATGCCTGCGTGAGGTTGCATGTACTTGAATATTTGTATAAAACAAAAGGAAATTGTAAACATATACAAGTGCTTGTTTTTTTTTATTTGTTTTTTAGGGCAAACCCTTCTAGGTTATCAGTGACGGAAAATTTTGATTTTTCCTTCATAAAAAAAAGGAATATATGTATTCCAAATTCTTATGTTGAAACATTAAGAGTATAACACAGTATAACCTCTTCTAGGCTACTTGAGCTCCATTCGTAGACAGTATTTTTTATTTCTCTCAGTTTGTTGTTTTGTATGTTTGACCAGTATTCTTGCCTTTTTTAGCACTTTCCTCCGAAGGAAAGTAGCTATTGAGGTTGAACTCATGACGGAATTTTTGAAAAATTTCTTCAAATCTTTATCGATCCTACATAGTAGAAACCGAATTATGTCGATGCGGTATAAAAAAAAAAAAATATATATATATATATATACAGGGTGTCCCGTAAATGTCTAGTCATATTTTGAGGGGTGATAGAGGACCCTTAGGGGAACAAAAAATATTCTATGACGATTTCCCGAATTCTCGCCCATAAGGGAGAAAACGTCGTTTTATTGTTTTTTCGAGACAAACGTACTTTTTAGAAGAATAATCGTTGTAGCTCCGTCCCAGGTGGTACTACTAGAAAGGGAGTGAAACCAATCGAAAGCTGAGTAAATTTACTATAAGACTAGTTGGGAGTAAACGTAAAAATGAATGAATGTAAGTATGTATATCTTACAAAAAGAAGGCAATTCTAAATTTCCTGACATTTTATTGATATTTCTTTCCAGCGTTACTCCTCAATAAGCAGGATCTGAGATTTCCGGGTTTCAGAAAAAGTTCCTCATTTAACCAGCTTTCCATTCATGTATCACAACCCTGGGTTATTGAAGTATTTGAACGATTTAAGAACAAAATTTTAAAAAAAACATGGATCTATGAAAAGAAAATTATATTTTTTTCTTCAATTTATTCAAAAAGCTGAAGGGAAATATTTTTTTTATAAATGTTTACATAAATATTAAGTAAATATTTACTTAAAAGAATAGAAAAAATTACTTCCACGAATATAAAAAAAAATCTTAAGACAGTAAATAAATAAAATACACATTTATTTTGAATTTATTAATTCAGGTAGCTAATACTGGGTCCAGGAGGCGGCCATTAAGGAACCCCAACCATACATTAACCTCAAAAATTACTAATTTTACCTATATCACGCATTTGAACACATTTTTACAGGACTATGTACATATTATTTATGAGGGATAGAATTTTTAATTACCACAAAAACGCATGGGCTCAGAATCCTAGTGAGTTTCACAAGCGTAGCCATCAGTATTAATTTAAGGTAAAGCATTTGTTTTCTAAATATAAGTACTTGTAAAAATGTGTTCAAATGCGTGATCTAGGTAAAAATAATAATTTTTGAGGTTAATGTATGGTTGGGGTTCCTTAATGGCCGCCTCCTGGACCCAGTATTAGTTACCTGAATTAACAAATTCAAAATAAATGTGTATTTTATTTATTTACTGTTTTAGGAATTTTTTAATATTCGTGGAAGTAATTTTTTTTATTGTTTTAAGTAAATATTTACTTAATATTTATGTAAACATTTATAAAAATAAATATTCCCCTTCAGCTTTTTGAATAAACTGAAGAAAAAAATATAATTTTCTTTTCACAGATCCATGTTTTTTTTTAAACTTTTGTACTTAAACCGTTCAAATACTTCAATAACACAGGGTTGTGATACATGAATGGAAAGCTGGTTAAATGAGGAACCTTTTCTGAAACCCGGAAATCTCAGATCCTGCTTATTGAGGAGTAACGCTGGAAAGAAATATCAATAAAATGTCAGGAAATTTAGAATTGCCTTCTTTTTGTAAGATATACATACTTACATTCATTCATTTTTACGTTTACTCTCAACTAGTCTTATAGTAAATTTACTCAGCTTTCGATTGGTTTCACACCCTTTTTAGCAGTACCACTTGGGACGGAGCTACAACGATTATTCTTCTAAAAAGTACGTTTGTCTCGAAAAAACAATAAAACGACGTTTTCTCCCTTGTAGGCGAGAATTCGGGAAATCGTCATAGAACATTTTTTGTTCCCCTAAGGGTCCTCTATCACCCCTCACAATATGACTAGACATTTACGGGACACCCTGTATATATATATGTCTGTTAACACGATAGCGGCCAGAGTTTTTGTTTTTTCGTCACGAAACTTGGTATATAGCATTCAATTAGCAAACGATTGAACGAGTTCGTTAACCACCAAAATCGGTCCACCGGAAGGGGGGGTTTACCTCGTACCCAAAACACTAATTTGACCATTTCAGCCGTAATATTTGTTATATTTCAACGAAACTTGGTATTCGTACTGGTAATATAGAGAGAAAAGTGAGATATAAAAATAAACTAAATCGGTTCATAAGGAGGGGGGGTTTACTCCGGACCGACAATACCAATTCGCCGCTACCAGCCGTGATTTTAGGTATATTTCGACGAAACTCGGTATTCATAGTGGTAATCTACAGGTAAATATGTTTTGTAAAAATAAACTAAATCGGTTCATTAGGAGGGGGGTTTACTCCGGACCCAAATTACTAATATACTCATACTGGTCGTAATTTCTGCTGTATTGTTACGTAAAGCGGTATACGTCGTGGGTAACTCATGAGAAAGAAGTGTTGTAAAAATGAGCTGAATCGGTCAATCGGAAAGGGGGGTTTACTTTGTAATATATTTCAATAGAAAAGCCAGCCAGGCATAGGTTCACAAAGGCGCCGCAAGGAGCGCTAGAGGGACTGTATCCGGTTCCTGCGTTAGATCAAAATACGATAATATGAGGATTTTGTATTTATTACGTAGTGTAGTAGGTACCATGTGTAAACATAACTCTGGAAGCAAATTAATACTTTATCAGTTACTCATTACAAAATTAAAAGAGAACTATTCATGTTTTTATTTTATTTATGTAGGATATTTTAAGCGAATTGTTCTGGAAAGCAGTCTACACTACCCAAATTCTGAGGAAAGTGCTTAGTTATGCAGCTCCTGCGTGACGGACTTTTGTTGTATAGTTTCAGAAATTTCTTTTTTCGTCTAGTCTCTTTTTCTATGTCAATTTTCTGTTTTCTTGTAGACAATTTTAAAAATTGAAGAAAGGAATAAAGTTTTTTGTTTTTTTTTTCCTATTCTGTCATTGTTGCCCATTGATATTTATTAAAAGTAATAAATAAACAAAACATTAAATCTGGAAGGCACTGCAAATAGAGAACAAAAATAAAATTTCAATTTATTAAGGCAAATAAAATAAATTATTAATTTAAAAATCAAAGTTAATAAAATAAAGAAAGCAGAAGTTAATTGAAATGCTTCACTACTACAAAATGCATCAGAATTTCTAAAATCACTAGGAATTTGTTTAAAAAATTATCTGGTTGTCCAAATGGCATTAGATAATTTGCTGTAAAGTTTCGTTACAGGTGACCGCGTCGAATCGATACCAAAGATAAAGATTAATAAATTGTTTCGCAATTGCGCCTAGAATGGACTTGCCATTAAGCATATGACATTGACATAATAAAGATAAGACATGAAAGGTCAATAAAGGGCTTTTCTTGACCGAATGACCTTATGCTCTAAGTCAAGGGCAGATATTTTCTTTTTTATCCAATCGGAATGATTACTTGACAGTCGATTCGGATATAGGTAAATGAAATCCGGAAAAGAGACCATTTTCGAGATCTTAACACAATTTTTTTTTATAATTATTATATCTATACATATAATAAAATTCTAACAGATCGCTGTCTGTACATGGAAGATATATGGGAAAAGATTGTATTGGGGGCCTTGGTCAACGCAATAGTACGTTCGTCTGTTTATCTGTGCGCGTTAATCTCAGGATCGGCTTATCCGATTTAGTTGAGGTTTTCACTAAAATATAGTGGTAAGCTTCACTTAACATTTAGTGTTTATTTCGTGTCAATCGGTTCATAAATAAAAAAGTTATCCCAACGTAAAGAATAATGTCGAACATTTCATGAAATATCATTAAGACGATACACACCAGTTTTTCGTCAGGAATCATGGTATATAGTATTCCCCTAGCAAATGATTGAGTGAGTTCGTTAACCAGCAAAACTGGTTCATCTGGAAGGGGGGGGGGGTTTACACCGCACCCAAAGTAGTTATTCGCCCATACCGGCCGCACATATTTTACGAGGGTGAAACATTTTTATTTTTAATTTCAACACAAAGATAATGAGTTTTCTCCTGATTTGAAAACTCATTTTTCCCAGCGCATAGGTAATTTCCCAATCCCTTTCTCATAGAATGCAGTAGGTTGCGTCTCCAGCCAATTGCGCACATAGGCTTCAACCACATTGTACTGTCGAATCTCTGACCTCCCAAAGCTTCCTTGAGAGGTGGATGTTACGTGGTGATAAGTCTGGGCTTTAGGGAGGGTGTTCTAGTGGTTTCCAGCACAATTGCTCGAATATTTCTCGTACATATATATATATATATATATATATATATATATATATATATATATATATATATATATATTATACGAAAAGGCGTTCCAAAAAGGTGTCACAAAAAAGTGTCCGCTGGCGTTCGCGTACGCGCATTTGCCATGTAAGAAAAAAAGTACTCTATGAGTACATTACATAGGTTTGTCGGGTGGACCTATTGTATGGCCTAGCATATTTAGGTTCCCGAATTTGAACAGAAGGCTCTAAACGAAATCATTTTTTTTTTTATAGTCATAATTATTGATAAAAATATAATTTTAAATATATTAGTTAATATAATGAAGTCGTGGGTTCAATTCCCACTATGGGTTGGTGGCTTTTCTTTAGAAAAAAGAAAAGGCAGCAGCCTTATCCTAGCTAGAAAAGGGTGGTAACCCGCCCTAAAGTTCTTAGTTAATAATAATAGACGTTAAAATTTAAATAATAATAAATTACAATGAATTACAAAATATACTTTTGGTGCTTTGTTATTTTTATGGGTCGTCATCTTTCTATTCCTCTTTCAGTGAGAGATCAGATACATACAATAAGTTATTGAGAGGAGATCGTTGACCGTAGATGATGCAAGGTAGGGATTGTCGGGGTTCGGTCACTGCTACTTAATAAAACTACATTTTATCATAAAAATGGTTTTATTGTGCCGACGTTTCGGCTTGAACTTCAAGCCTTCATCAGGGCGATGGGAAGATAGAGAACTATTCCTCACAAATGCGGGATCATTTCTCAGATGATCCCGCATTTGTGAGGAATAGTTCTCTATCTTCCCATCGCCCTGATGAAGGCTTGAAGTTCAAGCCGAAACGTCGGCACAATAAAACCATTTTTATGATAAAATGTAGTTTTATTAAGTAGCAGTGACCTAACCCCGACAATCCCTACCTTTTATACAATAAGTTAGTTATTTTTTATTATTTATATGGCAAAACAACGTTTGCCGGGTCAGCTAGTATATATATATATATAGGCCATCCCATAAGTAATGTCGGTGGAGAGTAGAATGTGTCGATCCAAGTTTTTCTGCCAGCTCTTCGACTGTTACAACAGGATTTTCTTCTACAATAACCTGCAAAAGTTCATCGTCAAGCTCTATTGGTCGATCATTGTCGAATTTTCAAAGCATATCATCGCGTAAGTGGTGTCTTGGGAGATCCATTTCAAATGAAATTTCAGCTCAGAATAAATAAGTTTCACCAAACAAAGATGATGAATAGAATATATATGATAAATAGAATTTTTAATACTATAATAAACAAAAATAATTTGAAACTGAAGGAACATAAACTATATAAAACTATACTATATATCTATATACATAAAAATCACGTGTCTGTTTGTTTGTTCCGTATACAAATCTACATCTTTTGACCGATTTTTACCAAACTTGGCACACAGGTAGGTCTTGATACGGGAAATCTCCTAGGATAGGTCAAAATAGTCAAATTTCAAAATTTGGTCAAAAGGTCAAAAGTTTGGCTCAAGAAAAATTGGCTACACTGAACCATTCAGATTCTGACGGCCATTTTGAATCGACAGCCATTTTGAATAATGTCTCAAATTTATTTTTTATTTTATATACGGTGCATCTACTGCTACTCAAATTTATTTGTTGATATTCTTGATAATTAGAATAACTCGAACGCATTGGTGACTTTACATCATTACATAATCATGTATTGCAGTTTATTTCAATTTTATATCAACAGTCACTGTCTAACTAAGGAGCGCTGGCCTTTCTTTGATAAGAGCTATCTACTCGCTGGCTGTGGTGCTGGTCTCTGTCGGCTGTTTTCTAAACTGCTGTGGTGCTGGCCTCTGTTGGCTGTTTTACGAATATATAGACAGATATAAACAAATTCACACCGTTTGGCCGATTTTGACGTAACTGGGTATACAGGTAGATCTTGATACGGGGAGAGTCATAGGCAGAAATTAGGTGTAGCATGGCACACTGGGTAACAGCTAGTAAACTATAAGTGTGTGTGTGTGTATGTGTGTGTGTGTGTGTGTGTGTGTGTGTGTTTGTGGAAATGTAAAAATTTGAATTTGACTTGGAAATATAAGTTATATAGGATGGATTTCGTCATTTGGTGCAATATAAACTGCACCTCTTTTTAATGCACAATACTACGCTTCATTATATAAAAAATTATTTAAAATCAGCTCACTAATAACTTTTATCTAAAAAATGAAGAATAAAAGTGATACTTTTTACAGCAATGAAAAAGTAATATTTGTACCTTGTAACCTTCTTATATAATTTATCATATGCTTGTAATCCTTTGCTAAGACTGGATTACAATTGTTTTTGTTTATTACACGTTCTTGGATAAATCTTATCTTAAGCGAGATATCGTTAAAAACAATACATAACAATTGTCATATGTTTAAATAGATTTCCCTCAGCACTGCAATTAAAATAACAACACTGATTTCAATAATATTATATTCTGTTATCTTAGCCGAAGTAAAACAAACAAAGAACCTATTTTGATTTTCATTTTTCTCGAACTAGGGGAGAATTACAAAATAATCATGCATTTATAGCATTCACATTTATAATAACTGGATAAATTTCTTTATCCTCCATACATGAAGGATGTATATTTCGTTTTCCTCCTCCCCGTAGGGGGTCCTGAAATGCTGACAAAAATGTCGTCGTTTCGTGACCAGTAGACGACGAAATACGGACATTTATATCTGTATACACAAACACACACACACACACATCTATTATATAAAAATGGATCGCTAAATGTGTCGGTAAGCGCAAATCTCGAGAACAACTGAACCGATTTCGCTAATTCTTTTTTTTATAATATTCCTTGAACTATGAGGATGGTTCTTATGGAGGAAAAATTAAATAAATTGCCTGAAACAGTCTAAAAACAACACTTTTCGGGTGTTTTTTACTTCGTTAACGCAAATTCATTTTTAAATAAAAGCATATGTTCTCAATTATAATATTTTTAACAGTTAGTAATGTTAGTAACAGTTTCACATGTTAATAATGAAATTTAAATTAATTAATATTTGCGTTAACGAAGTAAAAAATACCCCACTTTTCTGTATTCCCATACAAAAGACTCGAATAATACTTAAAGGTCAATTTGATATTTAATACCATACCATAAAGCTTAAGTTTTAGTGGAGGGGTTCTGGGATGGCAAAACAATTGACTGACATTAGTATCGTATAAATATGTGTGTCAATATTTGTCATTATTTATACGATGGTAACATTAAAACAAATTGTCTATGGTAAAATGTCACTTGAAATTTAAACATCTCTTTGCTGTGCATCTATAACATTAATAAATCTAAAAGCCACAAATTTATATAAAATTACTAAAGTGTTTTGTGTTTGTGACTTACTTAATATGCTTCCTATAAGGCGGCGGACAAATTTAGGCAGAGGAACCCGAAATGCAAAGCATCAAATTAATTATCAATCTAATCGTACTGCCCAGGAACTTGAAGATCGCTATGAACGTGAAAGAATTCGGTTAAGACAGACCCGTGAATCGCGACATTCGACTAATAATGGTGCAAGTTTGAATCGAGCTGCTGTCAATTGATTACAGTGCCTACAACTGTGTTGCTATTGGACCTATGAACTCATTTTGACTATAAACAAATCCCAGGGGCAGTCATTATGTGTTTGTGGTATTAATCTAAAAAAAAACATGTTTCTCGCATGGTCAGTTGTATGTTGCCTGTTCCAGTGTTGGAAAACCACCTCCTCTGTTTGTTTACGCGTCAGGTAATCAAACAAAAAATATCGTGTACCATTAAGTACTACAATAAAAATGAAACTTAATTTAGAATATGTAAAAATAAAATGAACTACAATTAGTAGGTATCATAATAAAAAATCTGATATTGTAATTTTCATTGTGATTTTTTAGTGACTATTAAAAGAATTTTAAGTGTTTTGTATAATTCTTATTTTTTGGCATAATGTAATTCTTATTAACTTTATTTTTTTCTTTTTTTATCTTACTAGGTGACCCGGTGTCCCGAATAGCAGAATAAGCATTAAAAAAAATAATTAAAGAACCGACTGTTAGGCGGTACGAAGTTCGCCGGGTCAGCTAGTATATATATATATATATATATATATATATATATATATATATATATATATATATATATATATATAGGAAATTACTTCGGCATTGAAATATTCACTTTTAAAATATGATTTATTAAGAGTTCTCGATATATGTAACTATATATACAAATGTCCAAAGTTCCTCATGACTGTTAGTATATTTTTTTTTTAATAGTATATGATGTTTAGATTTGAGGTTTGATTTTTTTTTTTTTTTTTTTTTTTTTTGTTGAACAGCTTCAAACCGCCGAGACATTGTTATTTACACTGACTCACCTCATAATAACTACTATAGACAATGCAAAACATTATAATTTAAATTTTAACGTCCCTTTATTATTAAAGAAGAATTTTAGGACGGGTTATCTATAGGTTACCACCCTTTTCTAGCCTTTACCAAAGAAAAGCCACCACCCCTAGTCGGAATCGAACCCACGACCCTTCGCACGGAGTTTTAAGTGCTCACACCTTAACACTCACGGCCAACGGCCCTCCTCTTTCAAAGCATATAACAGTTTACTGGCTACGTGGTCATGAAGTATTGGGGAAACATTCGATTACAGACCCCCTCGCAAAAATAGCTGCAGAAAAGACACAGATAGATAGATTTCCAATCCAGCATGAAAGCATACTGGGAACACTCTTGGACGATATAGGCAACAAACTACAAAACATACCGTCAATGATTGGTCAGTTATCGAACCATAGAGACGCTGTTCTATTGGCTCGGCTTAGGATTGGCCATTCAAGGCTTACTTGTCAATAATTTGTAAATAACAAGAGAAACCATTGGGTGAAATATGTAATTTTATTTTTTGCCTATTCTCATGTTGTATCGAAGACATGTTGATAAACTAGTTTTTTATTCCATCAATATGTTCATGTTCATTATAGTTTATAGATAAAATTTATTTTGGTAATTTTATTTCTGTAATAATTTAATTTAGAAGGACGATAAGCGCAATGGTAGATTACTCAACTAATGTTCTGGAAAAGCTGAGTTCAAATCTCGGGCGCCCATTAATGATTTTAAGTTCTAGTGTCGCTCTTCGAGGATTATATTCGGGATCCCTGGCCGTCCCTTGGGCCGCTCTGCCTTCAATTAATTTAATCGGTACCTGGAAAATGGGAAAGTCAGATGTGCTGAGATCAGCGGGAGATAATTCTGACACACTATTTCTCTCTCTTCATGGTCAAGGATCTGCACTTATGCTCCCTCTTATCCTGTTACGGTACTCACGGAGGACGCTTGGTCCCACCCTTGCTTCGGCAAGGAGGGAGACCCCCAGAATCCGAAGCCGACCCACGTCCTGGGTCACCCTTCAGGGTCCACACCGCGTACATGCTGGGAGTTCTTGTGGCTCTTGGTTTACCAGGCATGGCTACCAATGAGAGACTATGGCACAGGCATGGTACCTTACGGGAGTTCAGTCCTCGCCTGATCTCCTTGTGGTGGGAATCAAGTTCTGCCGTTTATTTTGGGGACACCCTGTATATATTGTGGGAAATATTTGCATTGTTTTTGCTTGCAAGCTTTCATATCCGAAGTCAGTCATGATTCTTCTTTGTTCTTCCCCGACTAAAGTGAAGGCTCGTGCTCTTCAAGTCTTGTCTTTATGAATTCCATTCTTCCATTCTACCTGCTCCTCCCTATACCTGTTCTTGGGCAGATCTCTCGGCCGTCCTAGCCAAGCAATGGGATGACCTGATCCGTTGGAGGATCTTCCTCCTGGATTGTCCTGGACCATTCTTGGCCTCCAGTGACCCAGAGTGCTTAGCACCGTGGGTTCTGAATTATGGTACTAAGAGTGGCGTTTGCCTGCCGGAGCGATGTGACCAAGTGTTGGAAGCACTGCAGTTGAGCGACCAGAACTTAGTGGGGTTCTGAATTGTGCTTATCTCAGCAGCCTTACTCTGCTCCTAAGTAGAAGCTATGTTTGTATGTATGTGGTTCCCCGTCCCCGGGGATCGTCCCCTGAGCCCACGGTCTTGCGAAACCCAGGGGGCTCACGGGTCTTAAAGGTCGAAGGAGGGGGCGACGCCTACTTTACCGTTTCCATCTTCTGCGTCTAAAACACCTGCCCTGTAATGATAAGATAAGAAATACCTTAATTTGAAATAAATGAATCCCGTGTGCAAATAAGTCATTTTACAGTACATTCCTGGTTTCTTAGAAGATTTATCTCAGTGTGCTTATCGTCAACCATACGAAGCATGCCAATATATTTTGCTTTCTCCAATATATTTTTAGAAAGGAACTATTGAATATATAGACGTTTATACATACAGCTGACAATTTTTCACAATGGTTACCTAACAAACGTTAAAGTCTGACTGTTGTTCGTAGCCGAATCCCAACTTTTCCTTGACTTCCTATCACCTCGACGTCGAACTAACTGCATCTCACAGCTACAATCGTACAAAACGTTTCAAAATTATCTAAGTGTCTATTACAGGTTAGTGTCAGTCCTTTATTGTCTACCACTTCAGTCCTATAAGGAATGAATTACAAAGTGCCGGCAGTATCTTGATACCCTATTCGTATCGAAATGAAGAAGGTCGGAGTGCGTGCGTAGGAGGCGGCAGATAACAGCTGCTTTATCAGCAGAGCGTACTGTTGCTTTGATGTTGCGGTTGAGTGCTGGCAACAGGTGGAGAATGTCTTATCAAGGATCAGCTTTTGTTATCTTTCTCTTAGCCAAATATCGAGGGGATAATTTTTACAACAGTGATTATGGACTGAAATGCTGACTGTAAATATCCGGAGGAAACGGGGTAGTATTAAATCTCCTGGTGGAATAAAACGTTTATATATATATATATATATATATATATATATATATATATATATATATATATATATATATTGTATAGTGAGCCCATTTCTTGGCAATTTAGAGTTGGGAATCCTTTTTCAGGTGGTCACCCATTCAATTTTTCTTAATAACTCAGGGAATAGGTGGAATTCGCAAAGGACATGATTAAAATATCATTTCGTTTAGAGCCTTCAGCTCAATTTCAGGAACGTAAACATGCTTCATGTCCACCCGACAAACCTATGGAATGTACTGTATAACATATACCGAGACTTCTTTTTTACATGGTCACAGCGCATGTGCGAACGCCTCCGGCAGGCTTAGGTCCACCCGACAATCCTATGTAATGTATTCTACAACATACGCAAATGTCGTCTTCGTACACGGCCACTGCGCGTGCGCGAGCGACAGCGAACACTTTTTTGTGACACCTTTTTGGAACGCCTAGGTCGAACCGATGAACCTATGTAATTTACTCTATAACATACAGTCATATTTTTCGTACATGACCGCTGCGTATGCATGAATGGCACTGCGAATGCGCGAAAGCCACGACGCATGCGCGAACGCCACCGGTCACTCCTGTGATATATATATATATATATATATATATATATATATATATATATACATACATACATAATAATAGTGCCCAGATGGGCAGATACTGTAGAGGTATCTTATTCTCAACCAAAACGACAACTAGGGCCATTAAAGACTGCGCACAATAGGGAGATAGTGCGGTCAGTACTAAGATTCGGCCAGCTGATTTTTCCCTTTGCAGCTACCCATTAATAAATCAATTAAAGGCTGGGTAAGCCCTGGGGATCCAACAATCGAACAACGACAGTAAAAGATAAAAATCTTTGCGCGCTCGGGCTTTGAACTCAGGTCCACCAGTTCATTTGTCGAGTATATATATATATATATATATATATATATATATATATATATATATATATATATATATATATATATGCTTATATGTTTGATAGGTGAGACGGCTTCTCTAGCCAGCTATTTCGCAGGATCTTTCTGGGCATCCTCAGGCTATCATTCGACTTGTGACTAGGCAAGGGAGATACATATATATATATATATATATATATATATGTATATATATATATGTATGTATATATATATATATATATATATATATATATATATATATATATATATATTCACTCTCTTCAAAAATGATACGCTTTTGATGCAAATTTGTACAAAAATACTCATATCATCTCTAGTATAGGATAGGCGAGTTCGTTATACAGTATAATCCACAAACACATTAATAACAATTGTCCGGCGAAACCCCGTTTTTCATACGGTTTTGCTTTGATAGGTACATATTTCGAGATTCATGAGGACGTGGAAAATAGAATAAAACAACATTCAAGGTTATATCTTGTACAATATTATAAAATCTTCAACAAAAAAAAAATTGTTTAGGGTTTGGAGGAGTTTGAAAATGATATCACGAATTCCACATTTGTTCACAAATGTTGGTTACATTTGCAAAAGAGAATGAATTCTCATTTTAACTCATAAGTGCTGTTAGATCCCGAAAACTGATAAGAAATCATTTCAACTGAAAGGTGATTATTTTAAAAAAATAATAATAAATATTCAATAAAATAAGTTTCCTCCCGATTAAGTATCCTAAATCCATAAGTACGTGAGAGAAATTCCGAATATGTTTGAATGAGATTGCAAACTAATGATGTAGCGACCGATTAACCTTTGGAACTGAATGATGACTAAATAACTGGTCCTATTGCCACATTCAGAAGGAATGTAGCTGCTATTCGGCGAGGAATAATCATATCATGAATGTCGAACAAAATCATCAAATATTCATCTATTTTACCAACAAAGTTCCAAAAACTGACCCTCCTTGGGTTTGATGTTGTTTTTTCTTAGCTAGGAATCATATTGATTTTATGGAACGACTGGGGATAGAATCCGTGACGCCACACACACACACACACACACATATATATATATATATATATATATATATATATATATATATATATATAGGGGAGGTGGAGGTAGTTAGCCGTTGCAGTAATATGTTATATATGTATATATATGTGTTAGAGAATATGTTATGTATGTATATATACTTATATATGTATATGTATATATATATAAATAAATGAATCCCGTGTGCAAATAAGTCATTTTACAGTACATTCCTGGTTTCTTAGAAGATTTATCTCAGTGTGCTTATCGTCAACCATACGAAGCATGCCAATATATTTTGCTTTCTCCAATATATTTTTAGAAAGGAACTATTGAATATATAGACGTTTATACATACAGCTGACAATTTTTCACAATGGTTACCTAACAAACGTTAAAGTCTGACTGTTGTTCGTAGCCGAATCCCAACTTTTCCTTGACTTCCTATCACCTCGACGTCGAACTAACTGCATCTCACAGCTACAATCGTACAAAACGTTTCAAAATTATCTAAGTGTCTATTACAGGTTAGTGTCAGTCCTTTATTGTCTACCACTTCAGTCCTATAAGGAATGAATTACAAAGTGCCGGCAGTATCTTGATACCCTATTCGTATCGAAATGAAGAAGGTCGGAGTGCGTGCGTAGGAGGCGGCAGATAACAGCTGCTTTATCAGCAGAGCGTACTGTTGCTTTGATGTTGCGGTTGAGTGCTGGCAACAGGTGGAGAATGTCTTATCAAGGATCAGCTTTTGTTATCTTTCTCTTAGCCAAATATCGAGGGGATAATTTTTACAACAGTGATTATGGACTGAAATGCTGACTGTAAATATCCGGAGGAAACGGGGTAGTATTAAATCTCCTGGTGGAATAAAACGTTTATATATATATATATATATATATATATATATATATATATATATATTGTATAGTGAGCCCATTTCTTGGCAATTTAGAGTTGGGAATCCTTTTTCAGGTGGTCACCCATTCAATTTTTCTTAATAACTCAGGGAATAGGTGGAATTCGCAAAGGACATGATTAAAATATCATTTCGTTTAGAGCCTTCAGCTCAATTTCAGGAACGTAAACATGCTTCATGTCCACCCGACAAACCTATGGAATGTACTGTATAACATATACCGAGACTTCTTTTTTACATGGTCACAGCGCATGTGCGAACGCCTCCGGCAGGCTTAGGTCCACCCGACAATCCTATGTAATGTATTCTACAACATACGCAAATGTCGTCTTCGTACACGGCCACTGCGCGTGCGCGAGCGACAGCGAACACTTTTTTGTGACACCTTTTTGGAACGCCTAGGTCGAACCGATGAACCTATGTAATTTACTCTATAACATACAGTCATATTTTTCGTACATGACCGCTGCGTATGCATGAATGGCACTGCGAATGCGCGAAAGCCACGACGCATGCGCGAACGCCACCGGTCACTCCTGTGATATATATATATATATATATATATATATATATATATATATACATACATACATAATAATAGTGCCCAGATGGGCAGATACTGTAGAGGTATCTTATTCTCAACCAAAACGACAACTAGGGCCATTAAAGACTGCGCACAATAGGGAGATAGTGCGGTCAGTACTAAGATTCGGCCAGCTGATTTTTCCCTTTGCAGCTACCCATTAATAAATCAATTAAAGGCTGGGTAAGCCCTGGGGATCCAACAATCGAACAACGACAGTAAAAGATAAAAATCTTTGCGCGCTCGGGCTTTGAACTCAGGTCCACCAGTTCATTTGTCGAGTATATATATATATATATATATATATATATATATATATATATATATATATATATGCTTATATGTTTGATAGGTGAGACGGCTTCTCTAGCCAGCTATTTCGCAGGATCTTTCTGGGCATCCTCAGGCTATCATTCGACTTGTGACTAGGCAAGGGAGATACATATATATATATATATATATATATATATATATATATATATGTATATATATATATGTATGTATATATATATATATATATATATATATATATATATTCACTCTCTTCAAAAATGATACGCTTTTGATGCAAATTTGTACAAAAATACTCATATCATCTCTAGTATAGGTTAGGCGAGTTCGTTATACAGTATAATCCACAAACACATTAATAACAATTGTCCGGTGAAACCCCGTTTTTCATACGGTTTTGCTTTGATAGGTACATATTTCGAGATTCATGAGGACGTGGAAAATAGAATAAAACAACATTCAAGGTTATATCTTGTACAATATTATAAAATCTTCAACAAAAAAAAAATTGTTTAGGGTTTGGAGGAGTTTGAAAATGATATCACGAATTCCACATTTGTTCACAAATGTTGGTTACATTTGCAAAAGAGAATGAATTCTCATTTTAACTCATAAGTGCTGTTAGATCCCGAAAACTGATAAGAAATCATTTCAACTGAAAGGTGATTATTTTAAAAAAATAATAATAAATATTCAACAAAATAAGTTTCCTCCCGATTAAGTATCCTAAATCCATAAGTACGTGAGAGAAATTCCGAATATGTTTGAATGAGATTGCAAACTAATGATGTAGCGACCGATTAACCTTTGGAACTGAATGATGACTAAATAACTGGTCCTATTGCCACATTCAGAAGGAATGTAGCTGCTATTCGGCGAGGAATAATCATATCATGAATGTCGAACAAAATCATCAAATATTCATCTATTTTACCAACAAAGTTCCAAAAACTGACCCTCCTTGGGTTTGATGTTGTTTTTTCTTAGCTAGGAATCATATTGATTTTATGGAACGACTGGGGATAGAATCCGTGACGCCACACACACACACACACACATATATATATATATATATATATATATATATATATATATATATATATAGGGGAGGTGGAGGTAGTTAGCCGTTGCAGTAATATGTTATATATGTATATATATGTGTTAGAGAATATGTTATGTATGTATATATACTTATATATGTATATGTATATATATATAAATAAATGAATCCCGTGTGCAAATAAGTCATTTTACAGTACATTCCTGGTTTCTTAGAAGATTTATCTCAGTGTGCTTATCGTCAACCATACGAAGCATGCCAATATATTTTGCTTTCTCCAATATATTTTTAGAAAGGAACTATTGAATATATAGACGTTTATACATACAGCTGACAATTTTTCACAATGGTTACCTAACAAACGTTAAAGTCTGACTGTTGTTCGTAGCCGAATCCCAACTTTTCCTTGACTTCCTATCACCTCGACGTCGAACTAACTGCATCTCACAGCTACAATCGTACAAAACGTTTCAAAATTATCTAAGTGTCTATTACAGGTTAGTGTCAGTCCTTTATTGTCTACCACTTCAGTCCTATAAGGAATGAATTACAAAGTGCCGGCAGTATCTTGATACCCTATTCGTATCGAAATGACGAAGGTCGGAGTGCGTGCGTAGGAGGCGGCAGATAACAGCAGCTTTATCAGCAGAGCGTACTGTTGCTTTGATGTTGCGGTTGAGTACTGGCAACAGGTGGAGAATGTCATATCAAGAATCAGCTTTTGTTATCTTTCTCTTAGCCAAATATCGAGGTGATAATTTTTACAACAGTGATTATGGACTGAAATGCTGACTGTAAATATCTGGAGGAAAGGGGGTAGTATTAAATCTCCTGGTGGAATAAAACGTATATACATATATATATATATATATATATATATATATATATATATATATATATATATATATTGTATAGTGAGCCCATTTCTTGGCAATTTAGAGTTGGGAATCCTTTTTCAGGTGGTCACCCATTCAATTTTTCTTAATAACTCAGGGAATAGGTGGAATTCGCAAAGGACATGATTAAAATATCATTTCGTTTAGAGCCTTCAGCTCAAATTCAGGAACATAAACATGCTTCATGTCCACCCGACAAACCTATGGAATGTACTGTATAACATATACCGAGACTTCTTTTTTACATAGTCACAGCGCATGTGCGAACGCCTCCGGACAGGCTTAGGTCCACCCGACAATCCTATGTAATGTATTCTACAACAATGTTCTACGCAAATGTCGTCTTCGTACACGGCCACTGCGCGTGCGCGAGCAACAGCGGACACTTTTTTTTGACACCTTTTTGGAACGCCTAGGTCAAACCGATGAACCTATGTAATTTACTCTATAACATACAGTCATATTTTTCGCACACGACCGCTGCGTATGCATGAATGGCACTGCGAATGCGCGAAAGCCACGACGCATGCGCGAACGCCACCGGTCACTCCTGTGATTTATATATATATATATATATATATATATATATATATATATATATATATATTAATTCTTGTGAAAGATGACCCGATATATATTTTCCACTTTTTCTTGTTTGTTTTTCTGGCAGGGGGTCGATAAATTTTTAGCATATCTGACGACTTTTTTAATGACATAGAATGCAAAAGGAAAAGAAAATATTCTGATACTATCACAGAGTCAATGCCACCTAAAAAAATTAAATTAGTTTCAGGTTTGCTTAATAAGGATACTGAAAATAAAAACAAGCGCAAACGAGATCAAAACGATAAACCTCCCGAATCACAGAACAATTAAAAAAAGCGAAAGTTATTACAGACATGTATTCAAAAATTCTTTATGAAAAATACGAATTTAAATAAGCAAATAGCTTTGAATGAGCATTTATTTTTACAAAAGAGAAAACAGGTTTTAACAAAAGAAAATGACAAAGATGTGAATGAAATAAATAGATTTTTTACTTTTCATTACCATCCTTCAATAGCCAATAGACTTAAACAAATATGTAAAGACGTAGGTAAAATAAGTTGGAAATATGGTAACAAAATAGAAAATAGTTTTAGCAATATTAAAGACAAAATTAAACCAACAAGTACAAAGAAGAATATATACAAAATTCGATGTAACGATTGCAACGCATGCTACATTGGGGAATCGGCACAGCTATTGCAAAAGAGAATCGTGCAACACGCAAAAAGCATAGACACAAACGAAAACAGGACAACATTGACAGAACACGCACTAACTTTAAAACATAACTTTAACTTTAAGGACGTTCACATTTTAAATAAAGAGAGGAACATTTTAAAAAGAAAAATCAAAGAAAATATTTACATAATTAAAAATTCCAACACTGCCATAAATAAAAAAACAGATTTAAAGAATGTGCACCAATTTTTCCATAGTATAATAAATTAAACCTCACAAAACAAATTTCACCAATAATCGATACCATGAAAATAGCTAAAGAATCGATACAAACAACCATATTAATTACCACAGATGACTTTTCAGTACTACGCCTGACTCAAGCTAGACAACATGACGAGAGGACTTCTTGATAAGGTAGGATTAAGATTAAGTTAAAATATTATATGTTGAGATGTAAATTGTTTAGGGACAGGATATGTGTATTAGTGTAAGTAATTTAAAGTTTAGGATTTACAAAAAATATTGTTACAAAGGAAAGCCCCTGAAGAGGTGCGAAAAGGCACGAAACATGTCGGGCGAAACATAACAAATAAAGCAGTTAATTTGAACAAAGAGTGTACTGCTTTATCGACCCCCTGCCAGAAAAACAAACAAGAAAAAGTGGAATATATATATATATATATATATATATATATATATATATATACATACATAATAATAGTGCCCAGATGGGCAGATACTGTAGAGGTATCTTATTCTCAACCAAAACGACAACTAGGGCCATTAAAGACTGCGCACAATAGGGAGATAGTGCGGTCAGTACTAAGATTCGGCCAGCTGATTTTTCCCTTTGCAGCTACCCATTAATAAATCAATTAAAGGCTGGGTAAGCCCTGGGGATCCAACAATCGAACAACGACAGTAAAAGATAAAAATCTTTGCGCGCTCGGGTTTTGAACTCAGGTCTACCAGTTCATTTTTCGAGTATATATATATATATATATATATATATATATATATATATATATATATATATATGCTTATATGTTTGATAGGTGAGACGGCTTCTCTAGCCAGCTATTTCGCAGGATCTTTCTGGGCATCCTCAGGCTATCATTTTCGATATACATATATATATATATATATATATATATATATATATATATATATATATATATATATATATTCACTCTCTTCAAAAATGATACGCTTTTGATGCAAATTTGTACAAAAATACTCATATCATCTCTAGTATAGGATAGGCGAGTTCGTTATACAGTATAATCCACAAACACATTAATAACAATTGTCCGGTGAAACCCCGTTTTTCATACGGTTTTGCTTTGATAGGTACATATTTCGAGATTCATTAGGACGTGGAAAATAGAATAAAACAACATTCAAGGTTATATCTTGTACAATATTATAAAATCTTCAAAAAAAAAAATTGTTTAGGGTTTGGAGGAGTTTGAAAATGATATCACGAATTCCACATTTGTTCACAAATGTTGGTTACATTTGCAAAAGAGAATGAATTCTCATTTTAACTCATAAGTGCTGTTAGATCCCGAAAACTGATAAGAAATCATGCCAACTGAAAGGTGATTATTTTAAAAAAATAATAATAAATATTCAACAAAATAAGTTTCCTCCCGATTAAGTATCCGAAATCCATAAGTACGTGAGAGAAATTCCGAATATGTTTGAATGAGATTGCAAACTAATGATGTAGCGACCGATGAACCTTTGGAACTGAATGATGACTAAATAACTGGTCCTATTGCCACATTCAGAAGGAATGTAGCTGCTATTCGGCGAGGAATAATCATATCATGAATGTTGAACAAAATCATCAAATATTCATCTATTTTACCAACAAAGTTCCAAAAACTGACCCTCCTTGGGTTTGATGTTGTTTTTTCTTAGCTAGGAATAATATTGATTTTATGGAATGACTGAGGATAGAATCCGTGACGCCATATCTATCTGCATATATAAAAATCACGTGTCTGTTTTTTTTTTTTTCTGTTTCTCTGTTTGTTCCTTATACAAATCCACGCCGTTTGACCGATTTTGACCAAACTTGGAACAATGGTAGGTCTTGATACGAGAAATCTCCTAGGCTAGGTCAAAAAAATCTACCAGCTTTCTGAGTGTATGTTCGTCCCTTATACAAATCCTCACCGTTCGTCCGATTTTGACTAAACTCGGTACACATGTGGATCTTAATCTGGGGAGTGTCGTAGGCTAAGTCAAAAACGTCTACCTGCTGTCTGTCTGTATGTTTGTTCCCTATAAAAATCCACACCGTTCGACCGATTTTGACCTAAGTTGGAACACAGGTAGACCTTGATACGGCGATTGCCATAGGCTAGGTCAAAACGGCTACCATCTGCTGTCTGTATGTTTTTGTTTTTTTTTTAATAAAAATCCACTCCGTTAGATCGATTTTTACCAAACTTGGCATACATGTATGTCTTGATATGGGGGGGTGTTATAGGTTAGGTCAAAGTCGTCTAGGACTCACAGTTGAGAGGTCACGGGTTCGAAACAGTTACAGATTCGTGTTGTTAGATTTTAATAATACTTATTTGGTTTCTAATTTATTTAGGCTTTTCTATATGCAGAAAGTAGGTGTAGCATGGCACGCCGGGTAACAGCTAGTATATATATATATATATATATATATATATATATATATATATATATATATATATAGGGGAGGTGGAGGTAGTTAGCCGTTGCAGTAATATGTTATATAGGTATATATATGTGTTAGAGAATATGTTATGTATGTATATATATATATATATATATATATATATATATATATATATATATATACATACATGTATAACATATTCTCGAAATGATAGTGGCCGACCTTTTTAGTCTATTGTCCCGAAATTTCGTTGACTGTATTGCATGAAAAAAACACCCGACTCGCAGAATATGCAATATGTTAGCAGGTTTCTTACTGGCATTTGGGGAACTGAAACACTTAATGTTTTCTCTTAATCTTTCTTTAAGATGTAAATACATCTAAAATGAATTCTCTTCTGAAGTTCTAAGATGCCACAAGAGGAAACTGAAAGTATGCCAAGCGGGAATTATTCCATTTAAGCATCGAATTCTTCGAATTAACTAGCTCTATCAAAAATTTCACAAGATCCTTGTATGTTGTAAATATAATGAGATTTCGAAGATTTTACATTTACCACTATTTTTCAACATGTTTGGAGACATATAAAAATATATCCTTAACTCCCATGAAAAATCTATTTTCCTCAACAATGGTTTCAGATATGGTCTTGGAAATGAAAAATTAGATTCCCCTAGTCAAATTACTTATAAGGGTGCGTTTACATCAGATAGTTATTGCAGGATATTTATGTCAGATAGAAATTATGACTAATGTAAACTATGAACAATTTATGCCTGAGATATATATTTCTATCATAAGCTATAAGAGTCGACATTTCTAAACCAGCAGGTGTAAACACTGATTATTAAGAGAAGAATTTAATGTGAGAGATAAATTCTTGGGTACTAGCTGAATTATTTTTTAGCATAAATATGTTTTAGCGGTGACTAAACTAAAAAAAAAAAAAAAACGTTACAAAAATGTGTGACGAAAAGTTTCCCCTGGCGTTCGCAAATAAATACGAAAAATAGGAATGTATGTTATAGAGTACATTACATAGGTTTTTCGGGTGGACCTAAGCGTTACAAAAAGGTGTTACAAATATGTGTCAGCTGGCGTTCGCGCATGCGTGGTGGCCATGTACGAAAAAGAAGACTATATGTTATACAGTACATTACATAGGTTTATCGGGTAGACCTAAAGCATATTTATTTTCCTGAATTTGAACAGAAGGCTCGAAACGATTTTTTTTTTCCCGCGCATCTGCTAGCTGTATTGTCGACACTTCAATACCATTAGAAGTAAATACTGATTATTTCCTAGTACAGGACAACGATGTTGTTTGTGTGTAAACGGGCCGTACATTTATCGCAAATTATACCAAATCCATGAAATAAATGCCTAGCTATTTCTGTCAGTGTGTAAACATTCAAACGAATATCTATCAGACACCTGAGGTATATTTCCTGCGAGGTGTCAGATGTAAACGCAAACTAAACTGTCTATCTGGAAGCCTCCTAACACAAAAACGTTACCTTTATGATATGTTTTTCGCGCTAATTTTGCCCAAAAACCATGTTTCGGGGGACAAATTCTGCTGGTTAACGAACTTGTTAACGACCTGTTAAATCAAAAGAGTATTTTTTTTTCTTTTATTTCTATTAAACGCGCCATACTTTTGAGCCAGCTACAGTACAACAGATAAATATACATACTGTGTGAAATATTTGCATATTTTGTTGCTTGCAAGCATTCTTATCCGAAGTCCGTCAAGATTCTTCTTTGTTCTTCCCCGACTAAAGTGAAGTCTCCTGTTCCGATTAGCATCCGACCAAGACCCTAGTCTTGTCTTTATGACTCCCATTCTTCCCCTCTACCTGCTCCTCCCTATACCTGTTCTTGGGCAGATCTCTCGGCCGTCCTTGCCTAGTAATAGGATGGACCTATCCTCAATCTCTGGAAACCTAATCGTTTTTGACATTTTAAAATCAATGAAGGTTGTGTTTGTAGTGAGGAAGAGTTGATATTGTACTATTAATTTTTTTTAAAGCAACTATAGCGTTGAATTTACAATATTTACGTATTTCGTGCCATTTGGATTATGAAATGTCGAAATTTCTCTTCTACACTTCCGGTTGCGTCATCGGGTCAATCATACCGAATACATATGTGATTAGGTAATAATGTACCAACGATAATTACGACAAAAATAGTGAGATGTAGAGTAGTATAAATTTTGGTTCAACTTAGCGATATGTATTTTGGATTTGTCTGCAATACCAAAACTCCAAACTCTAGCTCACAGTATAGTAGAGTTATGTATTTCGGATTTGTCTTACGCAGATACAATTCCCAAACTCCTAACCCTAAACAATAATAAAATGGAGACTGGTGTTTGAGGTTGTCTGCGCAGATGAAATACCCAAACTCCAAGCTCTAGGCTACAATAAAGTAGAGACTGGTGTTTGAGGTTGTCTGCGCAGATGAAATACCCAAACTCCAAACCTTAGGCTACAATAAAGTAGAGACTAGTATTTGAGGTTGTCTGCGCAGATACAATACCTAAACTCGAATCCCTAGACCACAATACAAAATACGTTTTTATATGTAGGTTTGGTGCACAGCTATAATACCCAAACTCCAAACCCTAGCCTACAATAAAGTATATATATGTATTTGGGATTTGTCTGCGCAGCTACAATACCCGTAGCTGTGTCTGTGCATGTTAATAGAGTGTATTCTTATCTCCAAGGACTACTCATGGCTGAGCTTGGTAAAAAGTGAAAATATACTCTCTAGATTTAGGACACTTTTTTTTTTTTTTTTTTTTTTGTAGTTCGCGTTATGATAAGACGTTTGCGTCATTACTCGTACGTTATTTTACAGACTTCTCTACTATAAGGCTGATGTAATGCTCAACGCAGTTGATTGTGACCATTATTACGTATCCATGGAGGAATGAGTTCCAAAGAGCTCATCCATGAATGTTGTTAACCTATCCCAGAATTATTATTTTTCATCTAATATTTTAAATAATGGCACTATATTATTAATCCGCAGTATCTCGTATTTGGCAAAATGCGTGAATACATTTTGTAAATTCATTAACCTTAGAAAAATTGGGGTTCATTGTTATAAGCCCCAAAATAATGTCTGGGGTCAGATGAATAAAACGCTATACTAGCAGTTTTTATACAAAATCACACTATAATAATACACACTCTCACTAAACATATACCTTCAATACATACTTGAACTCTGTATACACAGTAAGGAAAAAAATGTTTCTATTCAATGAAATTACAATTTTTTGTTGTTGTTTTTTTTTTCCAGTGGTACATCGACTTTTAAGACTATTTGAACTGGACTATGCACTGGTTTTGCACTCTTTCTGATAGTTTAGTAGGGAGCTCTTTTAGCTAGCATATTATCCAGTAATATTTGGAGGCCGAACCAGCGTCCAGAGTCTTGATATTTTATAAGATTCGTTGAAAGTTGTTCAATGGCTTAGCCTGACGTAGTCGATATACATATATACACATTTGTTCACCAATTCAAATTATCATATCTGAGCAAAGGTATCTCTTGAAACTTGTATACATGCTGTATAACATCCGTAGTGGCCGTCTAGAAAGTCCTTACGCAAATATAACACAAAATGATTTATGCGTCGAATCGAAAACGTCGAATAAGATATTATCTAAAACAGCGCCTTGTAGTATTCCCTAAGGTGACCTATTGACAAAGAGCTCCCCGGCCTGGAGACTGGAGTGGAGGGGTGAGGAGGAGGAGGAGGTGGGGAGAGATATGTTATCTTCAGTTCTTCAGTCTTGCTTCGGTGTTCGAAGAGTGACCATGTGCTTCTGGAGTCGGTGTGTTAACTCGGATCGGTGGTCAGCGGTACGTTAGTACGCTATTTTCAAGATCACAGGTTTCAAGTGACTCGGGGACACAATGACTTCTCTAGCTATGTTTATCAACGTCTGCAGCTATGCTCCGCCGATCATAGAGTAAGTCATTCAGTATTTTTGATAAAATTAATCAAGCTAAAATGCATGTAATACCAATATAATGAAGCATGAAAAATAAAGTGTAGGAATACAAATAAATAAATAAAAAAATCAATATCCATTTCAAAACAGTTTTATTACCGGTGGAGTTGATAATCAAGGTCTCTGCATACTTATGACTTAATTAATCTCTGAGTTTAAGTTCATTCCCTTTTTGGAAACATTTTCTAACAAAATGATATATCACTTACAAAAGTACAATTGGAATTATATAAAAACTTTCAACGAAAAGGTGGTATTTAAAAAAAAAAAAAAATACTGTTTGAATGTATAATTAAGAAAAAACAATTTAATTATACGGATCAGCGTTAGTTAATAATACGCACAAACAACATTTTGGAAGAAGTATCCAAGAAAAAAACAAAAAAAAAACATTGGGGTGTAGAATCAAATTTTTATAACCAAGCACCTGGAAATCATAAAGGAAGTATTTTATAAACTAAGAACATACATTAATTAGAACTTATTTAACTATTAATTAAAGTAATTAACTATTAATTTGCCCAAACAATTTATTTTTCTAACTTAACGTTTTATCGTAGTTAAATGCCTTTTTAAACTAAATAGGCGTAGCATAATCTATAGAAAACGAGTGTATAAATGCAATGTTAATTCGGTCAATCATCGGATTACAGTTAATTTTCAGATCATGACCAATTAATTCATAACCAATTACTTTATTGTATTTCTGATTATTATTTATCCTCAATTTTTTTTTTTTTTTTTTTTTTTTTTTGTTATTCATTAGAGCAGATCACCCTTGTTGCGAAGCCCTCGAAATTAATAAAATAAAATAAAAAATTCGGTCAAAATTGGCAAAAAAATATTCTTAAATCATTGTAAATCGCTCTCATTTTTCAGATACCATAATACTTGTAAAACTGTTTTAAAAAAATATCAATTTTTTTTTAAATTTAAGAAATCGGTAAATAACGAGTGGTAAATTAAAAAATTTCTAAGTGGATCTGTCAGTTCGAAAAATGTATTTTATTATAGTTATTTATTGTATTTGATGGACTATTTTACGAGAAGTCATAAAAAAAAAAGTTCCACACCGGTCCAACCTGTTGAGCTCGGTCCTCTGCCGGCTTCTGGCATTTTCTATTTCTGTCTGATCCATGTTTCCTTAATTATCTCAAACAATGTATAAGAAATTGATTTAAATATGATTTATGAATTCTATACAGCTATTTTAAATGTACTTCCCATAAATATTCTATATAATGTGATTTATCGTTAACAAGTAGTGAATTAAATTTTTATCAAAAATCTTCAATCTAAAAAGCTCGATGTTTCATCTCATTTAGGTTTATTTTTATTTATTTTTTTCTTCTTTTGCTAGAGAACTCTATCTACAATATCTGAATAAGAAATGATGATTTGACTCTAAAAAACGAACGATAGTGGAGATTTTCCTCATATTTTAATCCTACTCCAGCGGTCCCAATTTTTGGGTATTTTTGCGTCAAGCCTTAATAAAATGTTCATTGACTTCTGTTTTGGTCTGTTTTATAGTTTTTTTTTTTTTTTTTGTAACGAGTTTTATAAGATTACGGTAGTTCATGTAGTTTCATAAGAAAAACGTTTTCTTTTATGTTTATAACTTCAATGTTTTTTAGCGTTTCCGAAAGACTTATTTACACAATAAATATTTGTTAAAATTGAAGGGTTTTTTTACATTTTTACTAAAACCTAACCGCAACTATTCTACGTTGGATATTATGTGGGACTATCGGTTGAAATGGTTAGTGTCAACAAGATTTAGTAGCATACAGATCACTGTGTAGTCATATCTTAGTAGCATCGCATCATCATAGCCTGATAGTCCCACATATTATCCAAAATATATTTTCTACAATTAAGTTCTCTTAAAAATGTTGCTTGGCACTATTTTTCCCCGACCCCTTCAATTAATCTTTCTATAAGAAGGACACACATTTTCCTAAAATATTAGGAATACATTGTAACATCACTAGCTCATTATGAAACTAATAAACACATGTTTCTGCTTAAAGTAAATCTACCATTATTATTTTACTACTTCGTAAAAACGTATGATAATATTTTTAGATTTATTAACACTTTAAGGTAAATGTCATTTCTTAATAGATCTTCGTGAATATTTAAGCCTGCTCTTACGTAGTTTCTTACATAACAGATTCTTCCAGTGATTAACGTCAAACAAATTTACATTTTTATGACTTACCTATAGTTTTTACAATTTATTCAATGTTGAATCAATTAATTTCTTGAAAAAACAGTACTTACACTTAATTGATTAAGATATGGAGCAGTGATTTTACTGTTTTCTGCTGAAATATCATAATTTTATCAATAAAATCGAGAGAAAAAATAAAATAGAAAGAATTCTTTAGGATTTTGGCTTTTAATTTTTTCATTAAATGTAGAAAATATGTTGTATAGTTAACTAGTTATGAGCAATTAGCTTTTTATGTAAATTTATGGAGCAAATGCTTGTATATTCTTGTTTATTTTCCAATCCAATTATGTCCACATATTTTATTGTACCAAGTTCTATGTTTTCTTCATGGCGATTAAAAAAAAAAAAAAAAAAAAAAAAAAAAATCAAATAATTTCAATATCACTTTTTTATATTGAAGAATGATGTAAGAAAATTCTCTCGTTCGTTATTTTAATATAACCCACCTTAAATATTATATTTAAAATATGTCTAATTATAGTTGAAATTTTTAAGCTATAATCTTACCATCATAAATATTTATGAAATAATTTTTATTTATTTTGAAGTTTTGGGTGTGTCTAATAACATTGGTTCTCTGGTAATTGCAGGAATGTTAAATTGTTTTTTTATTATTGAACGAAAATATAAATTTGGTATTATGTATTATTTCCATATGCTATAAAACAGGTTATTCACACAATTTCTTTAATAAACTAATATTGGTTGTCAAGTATTCATTAAAATATTCACATTATTCGCGCATTTGATGAGAAAAACTCTTCTTGGTAGACTATTTGTATTGTGTTTAATATTCTTAATAAATGTATTTATATAAATAAGGTAAAATGTCTCTACTTTATATTTGTATGAAGTAAAAATGCATTTATTTTTGAAGCAGTTGTATTTATTAGGATTCAGATGTTTTCTTTATTTTTTATTAATCTTCTTAAGAACAATAGTGTACTTTTTTATTTATATATAATAAAAAAAGTTTTATATTGTGTGATTTTGTCTTACAAAATGTACACATCTCGTGACACTATTAATCCTCAAGAGAAAAAGAATCATAGTTTTATGAATATTATTTACGAAATCCAATTATTAGACATGTCCAAATTATAAATTCAAATTTAAACTCCACGTGTATTCGTTTAATTAGCCTCCGGGCTATTTTTAAATTGAAAGAAAGTGATTTTTTGCCCTTTGGAATACTCGTTCCTGATCGAGCAGGGAGAGGTATAGGGATGACGTGCTAACTAGCTGACCTCCAAAAGGTCGCGCCAAAGAGATCTTCACCAACGAGGTAGGGCACGCAACTTTTTACAACCTCTCTCCCACTCACTCCTCTCTTTCCAATACACTTTTTTTTATGTCTTCCACCTGGCAATAAATCATCGACCCTTAGAGACTATTTTTATTACTTCCCTGGAAGATTTTTTTATTGCTTCAAATTCTTAAAGTTGTCTTGTTGTTAAACAAGGTTCTTAAAGATTATAAATTTATCTGTTGAGTAAATTATTCTCTGATATATATACGTATATTCAATTTACTACTTGTTTCTTTATTCATTTATTTTTGGCGTAGGAACTTGGTTTCTCTCACTAGCGGTCTTAATGGTTTTGGTTCACAATAGTGATGCGCGATTCTCGAATGTGGATAGAAATGAAAAGATCGATTCAAAACATCGACCTTTTAGGCTCAGAAGATCGACCTTCGATATGGATCGATTTCACGATTACTTAGAATTACCTACGAAATTCGTATTTCATTTCGATTCGAACCGATTCCCATTCGAGAATCGCCCATCAATACTACGAATCGACCTAAATAAGTCGAATTTACTACTTGATAATACGAAAAATAAATATATCTGTAACCTAAAAGTAGAAGAATTGAAGACTATTTTTCATCAAAAATAATACAGAATGAAACTACTACTGTTACATCATATTAAAATACATTATTACATATAAGTATATATTTATCAAATGAGAAAAAAATAGGATCAAATAATAATAATAGAGAAAATGGTTATACAAATTAAGAGAACAGTTTGAAACGAATGGTATAATGTTATTGTTGTATTGAAAGTCTGTTACTGGACATAGGACACTGTTCTGTCTTTCTTTTTTTTTTTTAACGGCGCATAGACAAATCTGGGTAATTAGCGCCGACATCCAGGGTGCAGCGAGGAATTTTCCCAGCGAGCCCTGAGATGAGATAATTTCTGCCGTCGGTGGGGATCGAACCCACCGTCTCCCGCTTATAAATCTAAGACGCTAGCCACTAGACCACGGGAGACTCCCTGTTCTGTCTTCTTTTGTATTTCTTCTTCAGTTAAAAAATAGAAACGAGATTTAGTAACAAGGGATAAGATTATGTATTTGAATATAGGGAATAAGAAAACGCTTTATTTTACGGTATTTTAGATAGATCGATTCTTTAAAAGATCGGCCCTTGAAGATCGATTTTTTTTAAAAGGATCGGCCCTTGGGGAACGATTCAAAAATCGATATATCGTGTTAAAAAGACCGATTCTGATAGCCCATCTCTAGTTCAAAGGACGTTGGTGGGGGAATATGAGTCCCATTTGCACAAGATATAAAATTTGAAAACACGCTAAACCCGGTCATCTCTTTATCTCATCTTATCAGGCTTTTTATCTTTGGAACGCTGTCAATAAATTAACTGACCGCAAGTAGTTTTGTTCGGTTACATAACATAGTGTCTTGAAAAAGTGTAGAAGGGTCGTAAATACTTGCTGGACTTTTATAGATTTACCTTATTGAAATCCGTTGTAAACGGAGTACAATGAAAGTCGTAAAGACATCTTCAGAGAAAAATACAGTATAGGTTGTTGTTTTTTCCCTTTGTAACACGCCCCAAGTCTTTGAGCCTTATCTAAACACATTAAAATTACCTGGAACGTTTTTTTATTTTTATTTTTTAGATTGGACATTTCTCACCAATTAGATAGGTTCTTACGTTCTAAAATGTTGTAATGGAAGGTTAAGAGGTTCAGTTGTAGTACCTACATCACTAGGGTGTTCTGACTTAATAAATTCAAGGCCACCTCTTAAAATAATTATTATTAATAATTAAATAAATTATTATAATTATTATTAATAATTAAATAAATAAATTCAAGGCCACCTCTACAGAAGAAATGGGATATTTTGAAGCACATTTAAAATGTGACGTAAGAAACACCAAAACCCGATAGCTTCAAAGGATCACGAAAACGGTACCGCATAGTGAAAGACAAAAAATGGCGTAGAGATTGGTATTATTTTACTTGTAGAAAACATGAATGCGTAACTATTTTAATACCTAAGGTTAAAACAACATCATTTCGGTATGACATTTGTTAGACTTCGGATTTTCATCTTTCAATAAATATTGAGAAGATATGGTCGACCGTTCAGAAGTAGGAAGCGTTGATCGTTGGGGTTTCGGTCAATGTACTTTTAGCACTTTCCTCCTAAGGAAAGTAGCTATTGAGGTTGGACTCATGACGGAATTTTCAAAACATTTCTTCAAATCTTTATCGATCCTACCTAGTAGACACCGAAAATGACCCCCGTTAAAATTTTTATATATATATATATATATATATATATATATGTCTGTTAACACGATAGCGGCCAGAGTATTTGTTTTTTCGTCACGAAACTTGGTATATAGCATTCAATTAGCAAACGATTGAATGAGTTCGTTAACCACCAAAATCGGTCCACCGGAAGGGGGGGTTTACCCCGAACCCAAAACACTAATTTGACTATGTCAGCCGTAATATTTGTTATATTTCAACGAAACTTGGTATTCGTAGTGGTAATATAGAGAGAAAAGTGAGATATAAAAATGAACTAAATCGGTTCATAAGGAGGGGGGGGGGTTTACTCCGGACCGACAATACCAATTCACCACTACCAGCCGTGATTTTAGGTATATTTTGACGAAACTCGGTATTCATAGTGGTAATCTACAGGTAAATATGTGTTGTAAAAATAAACTAAATCGGTTCATTAGGAGGGGGGGTTTACTCGGGGCCCAAATTACTAATATACTCATACTGGTCGTAATTTCTGCTGTATTGTAACGATACGCGGTATACGTCGTGGGTAACTCATGAGAAAGAAGTGTTGTAAAAATGAGCTGAATCGGTCAATCGGAAAGGGGGGTTTACTTTGTAATATTTTACAATAGAAAAGCCAGCCAGACATAGGTTCACAAAGGCGCCGCAAGGAGCGCTTTCTACCACTAGAGTGACTGTATCCGGTTCCTGCGTTAGATAAAAATACGATAATATGAGGGTTTTTTTGTATTTATTACGTAGTGTAGTAGGTACCATGTGTAAACATAACTCTGGAAGAAAATTAATAATTTATCAGTTACTCATTACAAAATTAAAAGAGAACTATTCATGTTTTTATTTTATTTATGTAGGATATTTTAAGCAAATTGTTCTGGAAAGCAGTCTACACTACCCAAATTCTGAGGAAAGTGCTTAGTTATGCATCTCCTGCGTGACGGACTTTTTCTAATCGTTTTTAATTTTTCTGTTCGTTTTTAACGTCGCATCAACTATTTGGCTATTAGCGCCGATCAATGTTCTTATTTAATAAAACCAGATTTTATTGTTAAAATGTATTTTTATTACCGCCAACGTTTCGGCTTGCTCTACAAGCCTTCTTCAGGGCTGTAAAAACATATATCTAAATAAATATACCATACACATGTATATTTATTTACATTTTTTATTGTACTTTATATATATATATATATATATATATTCACTCATATATGTTCTCAAATTTCTGTCAATTTATCTATTCTTTTTGTCATTGTTATACCATATATGTTTTTACAGCCCTGAAGAAGGCTTGTAGAGCAAGCCTAAACGTTGGCGGTAATAAAAATACATTTTAACAATAAAATGTGGTTTTATTAAATAAAAACATTGACCGAAACCTCGACGATCAACGCTTCCTTCCTTTCAATAAATATGATCAACTAATGAAATGGCTAGATCGCTAATCTAAAAAAGTAATTTATATGGGAGGGGTGGCTTAGGTAAAACGTAAAATCGTTAAACCGCAATATTGGGGAGAATGTTTTTTTTTTGTAGAAAAGTTATTAGGCTATCGAATTTTTATATTTTATTTATCACGGGTTTTTATCCATTTTCGAGATATTTAGCAAAATATGCGAAAAATCCAAAAAGTAAGCATAGCTGTTGATCAAACACTTTCATTTATTTATTTAACTCTTTAAACACAGTCAACGTTAAAATTGAAGAATGTATATAAATAAATATAAAAAATAAAAAAAAAATTAACATAGAAATACATTGAAAAAAATAAATGAAATGCATGAATAAAAAATACAATGGAAAAAAATATTCAAAGAGTTAAAATTTAATGTTTCATTTTGGAGTATAGCTGGGTGTTTTTTAGATGCCATATTAGTGTACCAATGTGAGGGCTATCTTCTGTTAGTTAGTCGTAGGGTATGTTCAGGTTATTGCGCTGTCTGCTGTTTATAAGTATATATTTAACTTTTCAAACTAAATAATAAGGTAGGCAGAAAGTCAATAAAAACAAATTACAAACAAACTTACTAACAAGCCTTCCCAACTCGACAAGTTTCGCGTTCTATGGTCACCCCTCCAGGAGCTAAAATTGCTCTAAAGACGTGGCCCTTATTGCCTACTTAAGTATTGAGTTTGATAACTTGCGGTCACAAATCATTGCTATAAAATATTTTCATTTTTTTTAAATCTTCTCTTCACGTAACGAGAGTTAATATATCTTAATTTAGATCAATGTCGAATGTTTGAAAATATTTGTTGACTCAATGCGTCATCTAATACCAGAAACCAAAATATTGAGATGGCGATGACTCTCTTCAGTTAAAAAGTAAATAAACACAACCACAAATAAGAATAATCACAACAATAAGAAATATTTTACATCATGACAATAGGTTATAAAACAATTTTTCAGGGGCATATTAAGAAAACAAAGATTTTTATATGACCAAATTGACCATTTCTTTTGTACAAACCTTATTTGAGAGTAAGTAAAAAAAGTCCGACTCGCAGGAACTGCCTCGTCTTAGCGCGGTTCCGTTCTTATCCCTAGTCTAATTTCGAAAGATTAAAATAGAAGCAGTGATTATTTTGTTGAGAGGAGATCGTTGACCGTTGATGATGCAAGGTAGGGATTGTCCGGGTTAGGTCACTGCTACTTAATAATACATACCCCATATGTATATGTATGTGGGCATATATATGTACATATGTGTGCGTGTATATGTGTATGTGTATATGCATATATATAAATATATATACATATTATATATGTATATATATATATATGTTAGGTATATTTACATAGATATGTGCATATATTAGTGTTAAATATGTCCTACTTGTATTTACAGCCCTGATGAAGGCTTGAAGTTCAAGCCGAAACGTCGGCACAATAAAACCATTTTTACGATAAAATGTAGTTTTATTAAGTAGCAGTGACCGAACCCTGACAGTTATATTTTGGTTCCACCAGTCTTGAAAGGTAGGATTTACAATCTTACCTGGAAGGGTCGGCAACACTAGAAACCGTCCCGCTAGTTACAAGGTCTTGGAACTCTATATTTCTAACAATACATTGTTTTTGTTATTTTACTTAACCTGTTTTATTTTCGAATACATTATCCAACTATAAGCAATTAAAAAATAACAAGGAATAAAATACAGACAAAAAGAACACTTCGAATAAGCGAAATCAATTACTTGAAAGCTTTAAGCTCTTATTTCTCCGATTGACATCGCCTAATCAAAACTTTCATTAGAACCTTTTATGTAGAGCATTTAATAAGCTTTCTAATGGCATTCTTCCGTTTACCAAAATTCTCAACAGTTTTCGAGATATTAATGAAAGTTCCCAAAATTTATATTATTTCTAGCAACAGAAAATTGGCCTCATTTTTCATATCCTGTTTTACACACAAAATTTTCGCAACATAAGAAATTACAAAAATAAAAAGCAATAAAAAACGAAGGGAAAGAGACAAAAATTACAAGAACGACAAAAACCCGTTCATAAGAACAAAACAGACGTATTTGAAGTTTTAAGCACTTATTTCTCCGATTGACATAACCTAATCAAAAATGGTTTTAGAATCTTTTTTGTAGAGAATTTAGTAAGCTTTCAAATAGTTTCTATCCACTTACCACGATTTCCCAACCGTGTTCGAGATATTAATGAAAGTATACGAACTTCCCAAAACTTTTCATGTCTGTTCATAAAAAATTTTATTCTAACCCTTCCTTAACTCCAAACGTAACAAAACTTTCAACATATTAGTTTTAATGAAAGTAGAACATGCAGATAAAGTTTCAACTGAATCCCGTAATTCTAAGTACCCAAACCAAAAACGGTATTCAAAAACTATTTTTCCAATTTTCTCGAAAACGGTTAAAGCGATCGCCTTCAAAATGGTTTCATTCGTTTTCCTAGCCCAGGAATCATATAAAACGAGTACTTACAAGCTTATCAACTCAAAAACGTAAGCGTTACGACTTATTTTGCGCGAATTTCGCCCCAAACGCCATCTTCCAGTAGGCGGATTTTGCTGGTTAACGAACTTGACCTTTAAATTGGACGAAGGATTTTTGTACCAAATTTCATCAAAATCGGACCATTCGTCTTCTATCTAGAGAGCGAACAGACAAATATATATATATATATATATATATATATATATATATATATATATATATATATATAAATATATACATATATATATATATATATATATATATATATATATATATACAAATTTGAACCACCGTTATTTTCGGTCTCTAGGGGTTCTGAAACGCGAAATTTTCTAGTCGGCACTTCCGGATTGTTTCATTGTATCAACCCTATAAGCGGGGTTCCTCCCTATGGGGGAGGGAGGAACCGCGCTAAAAGATTAATAAAGGTCCAAAGTAAATAAATGGCAAAGATAAACATCAGCACAGAAAAAAGAGTACTTGTTAACTAATTATTAATAATATTGGTATGTATTACTATACCTCTTATTAACAAACAAACAAACAATTTTATTTGGGCTAATACAAACGTTTTATACACAAACGTTTTTTATAGATTTAAAATATTTTGGTAAAGCCTCGTGACATTTTTATTTGCCCCATTTGGCTGGTATTTCGCACTTTATATAAGTGTGGAAAATAGATCAATCTTTTTAAAAATTATATATAAAATACTGTTATTTCTGTGCTTTTTTCTGTGGGTGAATTCTGCTGGTTAACAAACTTGGCTATTCTTTTTATGGCAAAATATTCATAAGTCTTCTGTAATGAACGTAGTATGACGAAAATTTCTCTTTCCATTAATTCCATTGCCGACTAGAAAATTTTGCGTTTCAGAACCCCTAGAGACCGAAAATGATGGTGGTCCATTTTTTAATATATATATATTAGTCTGTTCGCTCTCTAGGTAGAAGACGAAAGGTTCGATTTTGATGAAATTTGGTAAAAAAAATCTGTCGTCCAATTTGAAAGGTCAAGTTCGTTAACCAACAAAATCCGTCCACTGGAAGATGGCGTTTGGGGCGAAATTCGCGCAAAAAAAATCGTAACGCTTACGTTTTTGAGTTCATAAGCTTGTAAGCACTCGTTTTAGCACTTTCCTCCGAAGGAAAGTAGCTATTGAGGTTGGACTCATGACGGAATTTTTGAAAAATTTCTTCAAATCTTTATCGATCCTACCTAGTAGACACCGAAAATGACCCCCGTTAAAATTTATATATATCTATATATATATATATATGCATATATATATATATATATATATATATATATATATATATATATATATATATATATATATATATATGTGTGTCTGTTAACACGATAGCGGCCAGAGTTTTTGTTTTTTCGTCACGAAACTTGGTATATAGCATTCAATTAGCAAACGATTGAACGAGTTCGTTAACCACCAAAGTCGGTCCACCGGAAGGGGGGGTTTACCCCGAACCCAAAACACTTATTTGACTATGTCAGCCGTAATATTTGTTATATTTCAACGAAACTTGGTATTCGTAGTGTTAATATAGAGAGAAAAGTGAGATATAAAAATGAACTAAATCGGTTCATTAGAAGGGGGGGTTTACTCCGGACCCGCAATACCAATTCGCCACTACCAGCCGTGATTTTTGGTATATTTCGACGAAACTCGGTATTCGTAGTGCTAATCCACAGGTAAATATGTGTTGTAAAAATAAACGAAATCGGTTCATTAGGAGGGGGGGTTTACTCCGGACCCACAATACCAATTCGCCACTACCAGCCGTGATTTTTGGTATATTTCGACGAAACTCGGTATTCGTAGTGGTAATCTACAGGTAAATATGTGTTGTAAAAAGAAACTAAATCGGTTCATTAGAAGGGGGGGGGTTTACTCCGGACCCAAATTCCTAATATACTCATACCGGTCGTAATTTCTGCTGCATTGCAACGAAACGCTGTATACGTCGTGGGTAACTCATGAGAAAGAAGTGTTATAAAAATGAGCTGAATCGGTCAATCGGAAAGCGGGGGTTTAATTTGTAATATATTTGAATAGAAAAGCCGGCAGACGTAGGTTCACAAAGTCGCCGCAAGGAGCGCCTTCTACCACTAGTGTGACTGTATCCTGTTCCTGCGTTAGATCAAAATAAGATAATATGAGGATTTTTGTATTTATTACGTAGTGTAGTAGGTACCATGTGTAAACATAACTCTGGATGCAAATTAATAATTGATCAGTTACTCATTACAAAATGAGAACTATTCACGTTTTTATTTTATTTATGTAGGATATTTTAAGCAAATTGTTCTGGAAAGCAGTCTACACTACCCAAATTCTGAGGAAAGTGCTTAGTTATGCAGCTCCTGCGTGACGGACTTTTATAGGCTTCTTGGGCTAGGAAAACGAATGAAACCATTTTCAAGGCGGTAGCTTTAACCGTTTTCGAGAAAATGGGAAAAATAGTTTTTGAATACCGTTTTTGGTTTGGGTACTTAGAATCATGGGATTCAGTTGAAACATTTTCTGCATGTTCTACTTTCATTAAAACTAATATGTTGAAATTTGTGTTACGTTTGGAGTTAAGGAAGGGTTAGAATAAAATATTTTATTAACAGACATAAAAAGTTTTGGTAACTTTGTATACCTTCCTTAATATCTCGAAAAAGGTTGAGAATCCTGGCAAACGGAAGGATACCATTAGAAAGCTTACGAAATGCTCTACAAAAAAGGTTCTGATGAAAGTTTTGATTAGACGATGTCAATCGGAGAAATAAGTGCTTAAAACTTTAAAGTAATTGATTTCGCTTATTCGAACTGTTCTTTTTGTCTGTTTTCATTCCTTGTTATTGTTTAACTGCTTATAGTTGGATAATGTATTTGATAATAAATCAGGTTAAGAAAAATAATTTAATCTTAGTGATATGGATTTCCAAGATATAGCTTTTCAACTGCCTAGCGGGGTCCTTCCTAGGGCGGGTTGGCCTATCCAGGTAAGATCGTAAATAAGACCTTTCTTGAAAGTAAAGATGGAACTGTCAACTTTGGTCCTCCTCTGCCTCCGGGCACTTTCAATGCTGACGAAGGCTACCAATGAGTAGCTGAAACGTCCTATATATAGATTTTTTAACAAAAATCGTATTGAGGTTTCTTTAGCCGAATCCCAACCATTCCATCTTTACTTATCACCTCGACAGCTAACTATCTAATCTTCATGCTTTCTAGAAATGTGGACCCAAAATAATAACAGCTTCTATTTTAATCATTTTAAATGAGTCTAGAGATAAGAACGGAACCGCGCTAAGATGATGCAGTTCCTGCGAGTCGGACTTTTTTTATCATAATTTTCGTTTCTGCTTCCCTCAATTTTACAGCGTGTAGACGCAGAGTGCACGGACTCCTCCAGCCTTTTACCGCGGTATTTATAACCTGAGCGAAGGTTCCTACATCGGGTGGAAGGTAATTTTAGAATCCAACCACCCAAGTTCACCCTAAGAGCGGCTATTATAGTTTCGAAACTAACTTTTTAAACACGTTTTCATTTATAATAACACCTTTACTGCCTCAAGGGAGATAAGGAGGAACGAAACGTTCGCCAAGGAGCTATAAACGATTAGTTCATCCTGGGATAACAAGAAGATGAACGAATCGTTCGTGAATGCTTGATCACATGTAGTGTATAATCTCCTAGAAGCCTTCCCATTTAGTTTATTGAAACTACTTCTTTGGATATTAGTAAACATCTGTTTTAAGAAGGAACTAGAAGAAAGACACCTAAACTGTATTTTAGCACATTCTGAAGCTATTGAGGTTTCATTCATGAAAGAACTTTGAAATTTTTTGGTAACGAAAACATTCCATCCATCGAAGAATTATTTTCTCGTAAAAATAAAATTGTAGGAATTATGGTTTTACCTTTTATAGGGTTTTATAATGTACAATGTTTTATTTGGATTCGGACGTAATTAATCGAATAAAATCACTCTTGTCATTAGTGCTTTTCCCCTAAGCACTTGTACCTACATTGAAGAGGTTATTTCTTATTGGCACGTGAATATTATTAGTAAACGTAGCAAGTAAACTGAATGAGATTGGATTATATTTACTTAGCGACAAGTAAGCTCCCCCCACCTCCATTCTACTATTCAGTTGCCCTTTATCATATCAAGTGTTTATTTTTAAAGTTTGTTACTGGATGGACCTTACTGGACGCACTTGTCCACCAACTTGTGAAAGAGTACTTGTCACTTGTCACAAATCTAGAGGACTAATGACTATTTCCAAGCTCATGTAATCTAGGCATAACCATCTTCTAGAAAAGTGAAAAAATCCAGAACACATTGGTTCCGGCAACTCCACGACGGCGAATTCAACTTACTTTTTTCATTTATTTAAATTTTAACGTCCATTTTTACATAAGGCTAACTTTTGTACGGGTTATCTACAGATTAACACAATTTTCTAGCCTGGATAGGAGTCGCAATCCCCCTTCCCTTGTGAGAAATATTAAGAGTCTATGTTCTAAGCTCTCCAAATCACACCGACGATAAACCTGTGAGCTGGTCTATTATTTTAATGTACAGCAACTAAATATAATCCTACAAAAGAAATTTGACAACCAAATCGGTTTAAAATAATTTTATTGAATAACAATTTAGCACTTAATATACCATATGGATATTAAATACCCCGAGTACTCTAAAAATACTAAATCATGATCTATTTTTAAACAACCTTATTATCTAATGTTTACACTGAGATTGCGCAATTTTATTGGCCTCCTTCAAACACACGGTGATTCATGTCTATTGGCGATGAGGTCACGAGTAACCGGTGATTGGGGGATTCCAGTAAGGAGTAACGGTGATTCGATCAATGTTGTAAATCGGGTCGAATACATCCCTAACGAGGATTCCCGGAGAAATGTCCATACCTGACAGTTTGGATCAGTTTTTCGTGCAGTGATATCGTTATGATATCATGAAGATCCCGATCAGAACGGAGTGATAGTGGTTGGCTTATGTATTGTGGTTGTTATCAATCTTAACAACCACAATATAAGGATACTTAAGGCAATAACTTGATTCCCGGTAAAAGCCGACACCTAGTGATCTGATTTTCTGAAATCATTCATATTAGGCTTAAATGGTATATATATAGAGTTTCGTTTCAAATTTCGTAAAATATGAAGTCAAGGGATGGTTGGGATTGGGGTAGGAGGAAAAAAAGGTCAGATCTTCTGGTAGAAATATATATTGGACGTTTCGGCTACACTTTGGCAGCCTTCTTCAGCTAAAAATAAATAAATACACAAATTACAAGTTGTGGCAAATAATGAGCCTATTTTTTAAAAACATCACGACAATAAATTTTGAACCAATCGTATTTTTAAACAAAAATGGAACATTCATTTTTTTTTTTTTTTTTAAATAATAATGTTCATTTTTTTTTTTTTTTTTTTAATTTTTCGTATCACCGCAACGGCTAACTATCTCTATCTCCATTGCGTAAAATATATTTATTCATTGCTACAGAACCGACTACACGATTTTTCTATTTCCTCCATAAAGTAAACCAATATAGAGGCGTTTATTCTGCCTGTCCCAAGCTTTACTTATAACATACATTTTTTTTTTTTTTTATTTTTTTTTTGTCTTATGTTTCAGTAAAAAATATACTTCTATTACTACACAATTTGTAAAAAGTATTATATTTTTACGATGTATTAAAATATTATTACATACCTGACTAAACGATTTTTTAATTATTGCTATATTATATCACGATTTTCAAAATTTATTGATATATGTATTACATCAAGATTTGGAAAATTGAGATACTTTTTAGCTGATTAAACGTTTTGTAACATGTATTCATATAGTATATCACGAGACAGGGTCTCCCGTGGTCTAGTGGCTAGCGCGCTAGATTCATAAGCGGGAGATGGTGGGTTCGATCCCCACCGGCGCTCAGGGCTCGCTGAGAAAATTCCTGGTTGCACCCTGGACCCTTGGAAAATATATATATATATATATATATATATATATATATATATATATATATATATATATATCACGATCTACAAAATATATTGATGTATTACTCTGTAGTCGGCTACACGATTTCTAATAAAATTTATTGATACATTATATTACGTTGTGCAAAACTTATTTATATATTATATAAAGTATGACGAATTGTTGTCAGTTTTGGATTATAGACCACTTGTAAACCAGGAACATTTGATAAATAGATGTTAACGTTTACCTCAATTGGCCTTCGCTTAATTGTACCCGCTATTTATAAGAAGTTCATAAGAAACAATATGGTTTTATTTGTATTTTGGAGGTTCCATTTATAACATATTGAAGTCTTACTATATAACTGACTATATGATTTGTAAAATTTATTGATATCCTATATTACGATTTGTGAAATGTATCGATATGTACGATTTATAAAATCTATTATATTACTATTATCGGGATGGTGAAAATTCTCTGGCTCGTCATTCTATGAAATATAAACATCTATTCAATTTTATAAATGTATAAAAGTTTAGAAAAAGAAAGGAACTTGACGAAACTCAATATAAAATAAATAAATAAAAACGAGGCAAAATATTTAAATAATATATTTCTTAAGTGTTCTATTCAAAAATTAATACATATTTTATTCTGATCTATTTTCTTCCTTTAGTATTTGTCTTAAAATAATTGTGGTAGAATTGGACTTGCTCGCCCCCAATAGTCTCTTATAGGCGATTATCTCATTAATGTTGTCAGCTATAAATAGAACTAATTGGACCATACGTTATATTATTGGAGGCCACAAATGGGAGTAACGCTTATAGGATACTACTCGAATATATATTGTGATAAAATTTCTTTTGGCTTAGAAATACACTTTACAGTTAAGAGAAAAAAAATGATAATAATTGAGTTTTGAGTCTGCTTCCTCTTACAAGTCCAATGCATTTTTATTTTAACAAGTTCATAGTCAGGTCTGCTTCCTCTTACAAGTGCAATGTATTTTTATTTTAACAAGTTCAATGTCAGGACTGCTTCCTCTTACAAGTCCAATGTATTTTTATTTTAACAAGTTGAATGTCTGGTCTGCTTATTCTTACAAGTTTAATTTATGTCTGCTCTTATAACAATAATGCCGTATTACTCTTACAATAATAATGTCTACTTACTCCTACAAGTTTAATTTCTCTTGGGTTTAAACAAACATTAAACGTTTTTTTTTTCTTGTTTTTTTTATTTATTTATAACTTAATTAAGGAAAAGCTATCTGGAATTCGCACATAGTAGTTAATGTAAACAATTTTCTTTTTATACAAATCAATTTTTATTGCCAACATTTCAGCCTTCATCGGGGCTATAAGGAGATAGAACTGATCCTTTTGGATCAACAGTGATGCAGTGACTTCCATAAGTATCAGTTATTACCTCATAAATCTGTTTAAATTAGATGTGTTAGCCTATTTTGAAATATTTGCCAGTGGGTATAATAATATTATACAATATTGCGTTGAGTATTATTATGATGTATGGTGACCACGTGGAGTGTGTAAATGCGCGGGAAGTTATTGTGCGCGGCGTTGCTAATTGAGTAGTGAAGGCCAGATTAATTAGAAGAGCAGAGAGTGCAATGAAGGCTGATTGGAGTTGGTGCATTTCAATTGGGCGCAGGTTATGCGGTCAATCATTGGTGGACGTGGGCGCAGGCAGATATCGTGGTTCGATGACCTTTTAGTAATAGTTTATAGGATAAATTGTAGTCAATTTGGGATTATAGAAAATAATGGGTCAATGTTTACTTTAATAGGTTTTTTGCATAATTTTGACCGGTCTTTACAAGAAGTTCATAAAACAATAAATAAAAGGAAGTGATCTTATATTTAATGTAGAGGTTGCAATCGAAGGAATTGTTTTGTCGCCGTGTGATTTTTGGATTGTGTTGTTGAAGTTGAATAAGTCTATCGAGTGATGTTGGCAGCATCAAGGAAACTCATCAAGGGCGATGGTTTCAAGAATGAGGATTAGGATATTCATGATGAGATTCCAGGAATTGATGATGGCCTTGAGTTTATCTATAATAAGCGATGGAGTAGTTAGGAATTTATGGTAAACCCTTCTTTATGAATGATAAGAGATTTTGTCTCTTGGGGTCCATGATTACCTTGGCAAAGTTAGGAGATGCATTCTCAATAAAACTTAAGATACATGCCTATTTTATGCACTCATAAAATTACATAGTAATTGTATTTTAGTTGCCCAGATATAATATTATGTAAATAATATTATATCTGGGCATAATAAAGTTAAAAATAAGTTCCAACTGGAAACACAAGTAGGCTACAATGTCGCCAGGACTTTCAGACATCCCTCGTTTCAATGACAGCAAACAAATTATACAAGTTAAAAGGTTTTCTAAAATACAATCTTCGGACAATTTTCCACTTTGTCTAATAGATCACTTTTAAACTAAAGTGTTAAAGAGGTAAAGGCGTTCTTGGAAGTATGGCTCGCCTGTGAGCTGACAGAAAGCCCGTTTTCTGTCAGCTCACCTGGGGCAATAGCTCCGTCAGGTAGTTCTGATGCTTTGTTCATCAACTTCTGTCCGAATGCAGCAATTGTTCAAAGAGTTTTCTGCCTGTTAGAAGGCATTGTTAGTTTTCTAAAGGCGCCAAGAAAATTTTCAAATTTAACTAAATTTAATAACAATTTGTTCAACTAGAAAATTCAATTATAGTAATATTTGAGTGGCCTTAACTTAATTGCAAGACTTCTCTCATGAATGTATTTGAGTAATATCTCCAAATACATATATATCTTTCCTAAACATAAATTGACAAAAAGTATAGCCTCATTAAAATACCCTCACACATGCTCCAGTGTATGTGTAAGTTACACATGATACCTGTCACAATTTTATTTTGCCACAAACAAAACTTGGTATTCCTACAATAAATCTTGAACAAGAAAGGACGAGTTGGCTTATGAAAAATTGGTCGGATAGGGCGATGGAAGGGAGGTTGAATATTCATCTAATTACCGAAATTTTGGTTGTATTGCAGCAAAACACCTAATGAGAGATAATTACTGTGAAAATAGGGAAAATGTTGTCCAATATTTAATTATTTTTTTATTCATTCCGCAACGAAGGCGATTTGCTCTAATTTAAACAAGCATCGGAGATACGGTAGCCGTGAGTGCTAAGGCGTGCCTGAGGTCGTGGGTTCGATTCTCACTAGGGGTGGCTTTTATTTCGAAAAAAGAAAATGCATCAGCCCTACCCTGGCTAGAAAAGGGTAGTAACCTATAGATAACCCTTTTAAAATTCGTTGTCAAAAATAAATGTACGTTAAAATTAAAATTAATAAATGAACAAGCCTTGTACAAAACAAATTTGAAATCTGGTAACTAAGAGTAACTTAAAATATTTTCCAATAAGATAGGGGTTTTACCTGAGATCTATTATTTTTATCTAAACCTAGGTATTAATAACCCTTATTAATAAGGGACACAATTATATACCTATGTGTTTTTATATTTAAATATAAAATAAATTTACGAAAAACTATTTCATATCCACGAAAACAGTAGCCGTCAGAATATCTTTCAAACGCTAAATGAAATCTTAGTCTCTTAAGTCTGGGAGATGGCTTTCCGAGCACTTTTTCAGCGCCCTGATGTTGCCGAGAAAGATACAAGATAGCTTTAGACGTGAATCCTGTAGCCCTGAAGGTAGTGTGCTGACTCGGCAGGTAGTGTCCAAGGGTCCCCCACATGGTCAGGCATACCTCAGGCAATTGGAACTACCTAAACCTGGGTGCCTCTAGTAGAAGGAATAGTACATCTTAAGAGGTAACCGAAAGGAATAGATATAGACCTTTTTCAGCGCCCTGATGTTGCCGAGAAAGATACAAGATAGCTTTAGATGTGAATCCTGTAGCCCTGAAGGTAGTGTGCTGACTCGGCAGGTAGTGTCCAAGGGTCCCCCACATGGTCAGGCATACCTCAGGCAATTGGAACTACCTAAACCTGGGTGCCTCTAGTAGAAGGAATAGTACATCTTAAGAGGTAACCGAAAGGAATAGATATAGACCTTTTTCAGCGCCCTGATGTTGCCGAGAAAGATACAAGATAGCTTTAGATGTGAATCCTGTAGCCCTGAAGGTAGTGTGCTGACTCGGCAGGTAGTGTCCAAGGGTCCCCCACATGGTCAGGCATACCTCAGGCAATTGGAACTACCTAAACCTGGGTGCCTCTAGTAGAAGGAATAGTACATCTTAAGAGGTAACCGAAAGGAATAGATATAGACCTTTTTCAGCGCCCTGATGTTGCCGAGAAAGATACAAGATAGCTTTAGATGTGAATCCTGTAGCCCTGAAGGTAGTGTCCAAGGGTCCCCCACATGGTCAGGCATACCTCAGGCAATTGGAACTACCTAAACCTGGGTGCCTCTAGTAGAAGGAGTAGTACATCTTAAGAGGTAACGGAAAGGAATAGATATAGACCTTTTTCAGCGCCCTGATGTTGCCGAGAAAGATACAAGATAGCTTTAGATGTGAATCCTGTAGCCCTGAAGGTGGTAGTGTGCTGACTCGGCAGGTAGTGGGTCCATGGGTCCCCCACATGGTCAGGCACTTGGAACTACCTAATCCTGGGTGCCTCTAGTAGAAGGAATAGTACATCTTAAGAGATAACTGAAAGGAATAGATATACCCCTTAGCGTATATATGTCTTTGTACGCATATGTACGCTGAACTAGCCCAAGAAGTCAGGTTAAAGCTGAAGTCATCTAAGTACATACTGATATTGGGACCTAGCATGCACGCTCAGTTATTTCTTGTTTATTTATATATATATATATATATATATATATATATATATATATATATATATATATATATATATATATATATAGAGTGTCTCCCAAAAGTAATTGGAAAAACTAAATTTTGAAATTGAACTTGCAACAATTACTTATGAAAATTGCAATTCGTTTTGCTTTTTTTTAATAGCCCCATAACGTACCATTCCTAAGGATCAAAATAACCGGAAATTCGCGCAAAATAATTTATTCGTAACGGAAATAGAATATATTAAAACATAGAATTCACATGTCACAAAGGTAATCGGAATTTTCGGGTTTTCTTAATTCTGAACACGTTTCAGGGCATTATCGTATCAACTTCATTCTTATGTTGTAGGTATTATGTATGTATTTTAAGTGATGAATTGCCCTTGTCGCGGTGTCACTAATAAATAAATTATGTTGTAGGAAATAGCCCTGAGGTCCCCACAGCTGCATGTTTCACCTCAATAAACGCAAGCAGATGGTAAATACCAACGTCGATTGAGACTTGTCTGCGCAAAAAGGGCTGTTTTTTTTTTTTTTGTTTTTTTTTATAATAAAGCGTTTATTGACATCTGCACAAATAACCATATATATATATATATATATATATATATATATATATATATACCATACCTCACGGGGTACCGTAAAAATATAATGATGATTAGATAGTTAGCCGTCGAGGTGATAAGTACAGATGGAATGGTTGGGATTCGGCTAAATAAACCTCAATATGATTTTGTTTTAAAAAAATCTATATTTTGGACGTTTCAGCTACTCATTGGTAGCCTTCGTCAGCTAAAATGACAAAAAAAAGAAATTAATACAGAAATAAACAAGAAAAATTTATAATTGTGATAGGTAACAGAACTATAGATACAATTTAACTTATAACAGAACATATCGTCTTAAAATTCTTAGAATGAGTAGAATGAAAAAGAAAATAGGTACAGTAATTGATTTTAATAGTAATTAGTAACATTAATTGATTTTACAAAGAAATCAATTAATGTTACTAATTACTATTAAAATCAATTACTGTACCTATTTTCTTTTTCATTCTACTCATTCTAAGAATTTTAAGACGATATGTTCTGTTATAAGTTAAATTGTATCTATAGTTCTGTTACCTACCACAATCATAATTTTTTTTGTTTTTGTATCAATTCCTTTTTTTTGTCATTTTAGCTGACGAAGGCTACCAATGAGTAGCCGAAACGTCCGAAATATAGATTTTTTTAAAACAAAATCATATTGAGGTTTATTTAGCCGAATCCCAACCATTCCATCTGGACTTGTAAAAATATAAAGGAAGCAACGACATTGGCCATCAAGCTGGAAATTTATTTCGGGGGGAATTTCAATTCTTAGTTTAGCAGGAATTGATTAGGAAAACTAATAAGTATCATTGGTATAAAAGAGTAATATATATTAATGGCTATTTGAGCAAAATGGAGTAAGAGAACTTCCTTAAAGAAAGTTTTTAACAAAGAACTGGAGTTTTCTTTCTTCATTTTTTTTTTTTCCAAAAAACATTTTAAGAATCTATTTTTATGACTTAATAACAGGAAGAATATTCTATTATTGCTGCTTAGTTCGATATCCCGAAACTTCGTGTGAAAAAAAAATCATCCCCCAGAACGTTAGTCTAAATTTTCATGGAATCTGCAGAAATTGTACAGCCTTGTAGTTTCTTAAACGTCTCTTCACAATGATTCTGAACTTTGCTATATCATTGGTCCTTTTTCTGTTTTGATATATTACTACGTCATAAGACACGGCCGCCATATGACGCTGTAATATAAATACAGCTATTTGACCGACTTAACGCACCGAAGACAGCAATGCGATATCAGGTGGAAATAGGATCCCTATACAATCAGATATCATTGGAGTATATGACAGCTGTTCCACATAGCATTGATGAAGTCAAAAACCACTGGCATTCGAAAACTCTCTCTCGAATAGAAATTTTACTTTCTCATGATGTTAACATTTCAATTTACAAATGTAGAAAAAAAAAAAAAAAAAAAATGAGTCCCGTAACAGGCCACAAGGGCCCAGAGGGGCAGATATTTTTGAGGTATCTGATTCATGACCATACGGCACATTAGGGAGATTAGTGTAGTCAGTACTATGCTCCGGCCGCCTGATTTTTACCTTTGCAGGTACCCATTAATTAATTAATTAAAGGCTGGGAGAGCATAGAGACGATCTTGGAGCCCAATTAAACCCTCGAACGACGTCACTAGAAGATAAAAATCTTCAGTGCGCGCTCGGTTTTGAACTCGGGTCCTCCAGTTCATTAGTCGAGTCCTCTACCACTGTTCTAACCTCACTCCCTTACAAATGTAAAAATTACAGAAAACCAAAATCCACCCAAATAGAGTTGCAAAACTTAAGCACATTCATCAGTAATAACTGTATTAGAGCTAATCTATATAAAACAATAAATATAGTAATTTTATTTTATTTATTTTTTTTTATCGACCTATGTCAGCTAATATAAAGTAAATGTTGTCCTTCTAAATTTAATAAATAGCATTGATTAAAAAGAAAAAGCAGAAATAAAAGTGTGAGGGCACCACATGCCTAAGTTAGTGGGTTCGATTCCCACTACGGGAGATCGCTTTAGAAACGAGCGATAACCAATTCTGGTTATGAGAATTAAATAAAAAGGACATTTCTCTTAATTAAGTGTACAATCATTGCTTCTGACACAAAAAAGGGATAATGCTTGTAGTATGGTCTCTTCCCGTATTATTCCTCCACGACAGAATTCTTGAAATTCCGTTTCGGCCTCAGGCAAAACCCACATTGCCTCCAAAGTTTGTATTGACCTCAAAGATTGTGCGTCAAAGGTGACGGCAAATTGTTTAGGAAAGGACGTCACTGTCACGTGACCGGAAATTGATTTTGGGAGAAAAATTTGGCGGGTTATAAATTCGTAATTATTCCTTTAATCTCAATCAATGATTATAATAGATAATTGTCATTGACATGACAGGTATAATTATGAAGTTTATTTTCCGCCATATTTTCCTCCCAATATCAATTTCCGGTCACCTGACAGTGACGTCGTTTCCTAAACACTCTTGCGTCATTTTTGCCTGAGACCGAAACGGAATTTCAAGAATTCCTTTGAGAAGGAATAATACGGGAAAGGAGCGAACTACAACTATAATCCCTTTATTTAGAACTCACGTCGCCGTAGAGCTAGTGGTGTTCCCACGCGGACAAGTGCAACAGGAGGCCGTACAAAAAAAGGTGACCGCCCTCCGAGGACTGCACAGATGTCGGAAGGACGTGGGCAGCCGATATCATCAATGGAGCAACAGCTGAGTCACTAGCACCTTGGAGAACCTGTCTCCATTCATCCTTTCTCGGAAGGTAGTACACTCCTAGCGGATAGCGATGAAATTACTACTGCGATTTTTATCACGCGAATTTCGCCGAAAAAGCAATGTTTCATAATGAGGATTTCGCTTGCGAACGATCTTGATATTTTGAATATTATTTATGCACCACATTTCATCAAAATCATTTTTGAGCCAACAAGTGACTATTCAAATGTCTGTCGTGAAAGAGAATAAGTATATTTCCTAATTTTGAGTAATTTGATTTTTCTAGGGTCAAATATTAAATTTGTTAGCCAGGTGAGGTTAAATTTCCAGTTATTATCAGTTATATTATGTATCTATTTATTTTTATTAGGCCATGTGGCCGTGAGCGTTATGGCGTGAGCACTTAGCACTCCGTGCCCAAAGGTCGTGGGTTCGATTCCCACTAGGGGAGCTGGCTTTTCTTGAGAAAAAAGAAAAAGCATCTGCTCTATCCTGGCTAGAAAAGGGTGGTAACCTATAGATAACCCGTCCTAAAATTCGTAGTTAATAATAAATGGACGTTAAAATTTAATAATAATATTTATTTTTATTAATTCAATTTTGGTTTTGTTGATATATTTATTTTCTTCATTTTCCAAGTTCTTGGCGAGTTAAAGAATAAATCTCTCATGATATTTTTTTCTTTTAAATGATTAATTAATTATTGTTGATGTACTTTGGCTCATAGACACGGTCCTAGCCTTTGTAAATTATTCGTTTAAAAATTTGTATATATAACGTATTAGGGCCGAAAAATTGAATAAATAAAATCAAAACATTTTTTGACATGATATATATGTAACGTCATAACAGCTCATGTTTCCTAAAGAAATATTTTTATTCTATTACTTATTTTAAATGTAACAGAAATTTTAATATCGTTGTTTGGCTGAGTCTTAAAAAAATGTTCAACTCAATTCGCAATGCCCTAAGCATTTTTTTGCCCCAATTTTACCACAAAACATTGTCCCTACAGGCTGATTCTGCCAGTTGAATCAGCCACTTGGTTTTTAGTTTGAAAAACATTATTTGTGTACCAAATTGAATTCGTTGAACCAAATTGAATCATTTTTAGCCTTCAAGAGAGCGAACATACACATATATTCAATCGCAGACCGGGAATTAGGTGCTATTCATCAATTAATAATAAAACTAAATATATAACTATATTAATATATAATCGAGGAGAAGGACAAATTTATTTTATATGTCTCTATGTATATAGACTATGTCTTAGTAAATAATAATAATAATTTTAAAAAAAAATTTAGCTTATAAGTCTGTTATTTTGGGATTAGAAGAATGTTATTCATTATTAATTGATAATTATTTTTTTATAACTTTTACTAATGTTAAGGATATATATATATATATATATATATATTCTTTTTTTTTTGGTTGTAATTCATATGACTTCAGGTCATCATCAGTTGTCAGCGTAGATACTAATAATGTATAATTTATATTTATGTATAAAGGCATGGTAACTTCCACCATTTATTATGATACATTCGTAAATACAAATTTTCCTTCATCTTCTTCTTCCTCTTATAATAATAAAACTAAATAAATTATTTTATTTAAAAAAAAAAGATGATAATTATAAAATAAGAATTATAAAAATTTAGTAAAAAAGTCTGTCAGTTTTAAATTGGAAGAATGTCATTTATTATTGATTGATAATTATTTTTTAATACTTTTATTTATGTTAAGGTTATATTTGTTTTTTGCTTTTTTTTTTGTATTTGTATAATGACATGATCTTTTTTTGTATATTTTAGTATTAAGAGATGATAACCTCCAATATGTAATGTGAAACATTCACAAATACAATCTTTCTTCTATTCTTCTTCTTCTATATTCAATCGCAGTTATTTTCGTGATGGATGAGTTGTGAAAGGCGGAATTTACTAGCCGGCTGTTTCAACCGACTTCATATTTTAGGTTCCTCTCTCAGGTGAGTGTTACAAGGGTCTTTGGAGCGGTTTTTTTTTTTTTTTTTTTTTTTTTTTTTTTTTTTTTTTTTTTTTTTTTTTTTTTTTTTTTTTTTTTTTCTCAAATGAATATGTATACTTATAAAAAACGAATTACTATTTACAACGAAATGAACATAAGATGACCTTATACAGCCAAAATATTTAGCTGGTTTCAAGCGTTGGGCTGTAGGTTCTCTAAGGTGGTATGTCGTTACACCAGAAATGATAGCTTGGTGTCTTCGAGTCAGTTATTTAATGTAAAAAGCGATTGGATCAACTCCCAAGATGCTTTGAACGAACCAAGGGCTGCAATGCGCAGGACATGGTGCTGTAATGTCTGAAGACTTCTCATGTTCTTCTTGCCGGTTCCATATCAATAATGGCAGTATTGTGGCTTTGTAAATTGTGTCGCATGTGAGGCATGCTGTCACCGAGAAGTAGGCATCCAACATTCATGCCCCCAGGCTTATAGAGAGGGTATGTGGCGCCTCTCTTATCACTAACGTGAGTTCAGTGATAACACTATGCGAAGGAACAAACCTCTCGAGATGAGAGCATGACTAAACCCAGCTGGAAGTATCTTTTTTAACAAGCTGAATCAAATAAAATTAGGAGTTAATAGCCTTTATATATCAGTTTCTTTGAGCAAGAATTTTTTTTTTTTTTGGTGGCAGAAGGGAAAATTTCTTCTTCAGATGCGAAAAAGATAACATTGACATTTCACGAAAATGACATTTTCTATATAAATGGGTTACTGCGCTTCCGAAGTTTTAAAATGGTACTATTAGATTATGAAAAGTAAAGATGGATTAGTTGGGATTCGGCTGAAAAAAAACTCAATACGATTTTTGTAAAAGAAATCTATATTAAGGACGTTTCGGCTACTCTTTGGTAGCCTTCGTCAGCTAAAATTACAAGAAAAGAAAAAAACAGAAATTAATACACAGAAAAAAAATGTATGGCTAAGATAAGTAACAGATCTATAAATACAATTCAACTTATTGTAAAAGAACATTTTGATGTTAAATTATTAGACAACTAAGGTATTAATAAACGGGGGGGGTATTATAATAATAATAATAATTTAAAATTTGTATAATATAATAATTTGAATTGTATTTATAGATCTGTTACTTATCTTACCCATAATGTTTTTGTCTGTGTATTAATTTCTGTTTTTTTCTTTTCTTGTAATTTTAGCTGACGAAGGCTACCAAAGAGTAGCCGAAACGTCCTTAATATTGATTTTTTTTTACAAAAATCGTATTGAGGTTTTTTTTAGCCGAATCCCAACTAATCCATCTTTACTTATCACCTCGACGGCTAACTATCTGTTCTTCATAATATTAGATTATGAACAATCTCTATACGAATATAAAGACCATGGGCGAATATGAGGAGGTTGCAGTCTCCCATCCCCCAAAGTCGGTAAAAATATATCATAAAAACCTTAAAAATAAATTAAATAAGATCATTTAGTTCAGAAAAAATAGTAGTTCTAGATTGTTAGTATTCCATACCCCCAAATGTTCTCAGCCCCCCCCCGAAATTCTCCCAGCCCCTCCCGAAAATATTTTCTATATACGCCCATGATAAAGTCTATATGAATCATCTGGCACTCAGTGACCTAGTAATTTGATAATCAAACTCCATTGAGAATTGTTTGACTGATTGGTCATAAATTTAAACTTATTTCAATCAGAATTCCTTTCGCATTCCTCTTTAAAGATCATTAAATAGTCTATATCCAATATTGTTTTCTTTTTATTTATTGCTGTTTCTAAGTGTAACGAAAGTACAATTAAATACATAAACAATTAAGTCACAAAATTGAAAGGAGAGTTGTAAAAAAAAATCAAGTGTCTGTCCCAAAATTGCAGCCCAAACCGACTACGTGTCTCAAGAAGGTATAATATATATTAACATTTTGCGGCTATAAAATTATACACGAAAGTATATATGTATAATCACATATATAGATAAAATCGCCATTGTCTAGGCCTAATTTATACTTTAGGGAGGATTTTCAGGCTTTTAAATAGGAATGATATTTTTTTTTAGTGATTTTCAAACATGACGCGAAATTTTCAATGATTTTTACGAATTAAGTAGAAGATCAATTAATAAAATAAAATAAAAACCTTTACCTACTATTCATTTTATTAAAATGGCTTTCAGATCTTCTGGTGCTTTTCCAAGTCACCAAGACAAGTCAACGAAATATTACAGCCTAACTTCAGTAAGGCGAACCTTCTGATAGAAGTACCATGTCGAAACTGAGATCATCTCACGAAGAGCATCAGCTGTTTAGTGTCAGCTGCTAAAAACCAAGTCCATAAATTAACATTGATATCCGGAAGAAGTATATTTGTCATATTCAATAAAATATATTGTTGTCAAATTATATAATTTATTGACGAATCATTTTTTATGCTTTCAAAGCTTGTCATGTGAAGTTATAAATTTAAATTAAAACAGTGCAATTAAATTCCAACGCTCGATCCTCTATATTTTAAAATTATCATCGTTCTTAAAAGTAGAAAATCCATATGTTAAGGAAAAAGGCAGCCTGAATACATGCGAACTCTGAGGAATAAATATTAAATTATGTAATACATATATATAGCAAACGCAAGGGACATGCAGAATAAAATTCCTCTATTGGGCTACTATAGGGAGGAAATAGACAGAGTTAACTGTTGGACAATCAGTAACGCTTCATCCATAGAGCACAAGGATGTGAAGCATTCTCTACTAATAGAGAGACTCCTTTTCCTTATACCTCTTTGCACTTGCTGAATCCCATTGTGTGAGGTCAGTGCTTTTATTAGGGCGACGGCCTAGTTAGGGAATTGGATTAGAAAGGCCTTATTTTTATATTGCTTAATTTTTGAATGGCGCCTAGAAACGGTAATGTTGTGGTTGAGATGTTGTAGGAACTGCGTTACTTTACTGTTTTGTTGTTTTTTTTTTCTCTTTCATTTAATGTTTGAATCTGGTGTGTTTTCGTAACCTTAGAATGGGACGAAATCAAAACTTCAAGCACCATTTTCTGCAACTGGCATGGTTTTATCAAAATTTACGGTTGTAATTATTTGAAGGGAATTTTATTAATGGTCACTATTCACTTGTCATGATTTAGCAAACCATTTCGTGATAGTTAAAAAAATATGCGAAAAATTCAAAACTGTTGATGTGAATTAATAAATTATTTCAAATACTTCCTGTGCTCCAAACTTGAAGTTGATATATGGCTTAGTAAAGTGCGAGAAGGAATTGCCAACTCTTTTCGCCATTGTACCAGTAAAACAAAACGAGTTTTTTCTACTTTTGTCGAAAGGGAAATTACATTGTTTCTTCAATATACCAAGACAAAATAAAGTGTATCAGAAGCTTTTGGTAAGCTAAAAATACTTTTTACAAATTGGATTTATTTTGCTTATGAGTTTGAATAATATAGATAAGAATGGGATGGGAAACATTTGAGCATTCTAGAACCTCATAAGGATCTGGCTTGAGGTAGGAACTAATACAAGGTGCATTAACAATCACCATGAAAATCCAGTTGACTATAAAAAGAATATACAAATAAAATAATAATAAAAACAAAAATGAGGATGTAGTGAATAATATTGGGCTTAGTTGAATGCCATGAGGTGCACACCTAGAGTTATGTTGTACACCGGCTGGCCGGTCACCGTACTCTCCAGGAATTTACACCTCCTTCTCGTGACTCACTCTCTAGGAATAACTCAAGGGGTTTCCTTCTCATACCTCGATGCATTTTTCTATTTATAATACAGTAAAAAAAAGTGGTGTAGTTGCTGATGGAAGGTAGTAGGGTAGTAAACGTAGTTCATTTCATGTATTCATTCACGGATTTTTCATCGAACCTACCTACCAGATACCGGAACTGACCCTCGATAAATGTGTGTGTGTTTATATATATATACGATAGTGGCGTTCCTTAATAATTTGCTGAAAATAAGGTATATCGGGTGGCAACCTGTAGATAGCCCGGCGCTAATGGCCAAGTTGTAGATACGCAGTAAAAAAAAAAAAAAAAAAAAAAAAAAAAAAAAAAAAAAAAAAAAAAAAAAAAAAAAAAAAAAAAATATTTATATCAATAAAAATTGAATAGTTGTGCTATATTATATTTATCATGAACAACTGACTTTTTTTATTGGTCTTGATGAACAATAAGCGTTCACATGTAAAAAGACACACACAATCACAACCACAACCATCACCACGGAGCAAGCGGACACATTGCCCCTAGTGGTAGAAGTAACAAGCTATGCCGCTTTTGCGGCAATTCGATTTGAACATAATACAGAGTAAATGGGGTCTCCCGTAGTCTAGTGGCTAGCGCGCTGGATTGATAAGCGGGAGATAGTGGGGGTTCGATCCCCACCGGCGCCAGAAATTCCTGGCTGCACCCTGGAGGCCGGCGCTAATGGCCACGATTTGTCAATGCGCCGTAAAAAAAACAAAAAAAAACCAGTAAATCCGAAGTTCGAATGAACCAAATTAGTTCTGTTGTTCTTAAAACACATCTTCCTGTTAAGGTACTCACGGCGTATACCGAGATTCGTTACAATTCAACAGGCATTCCTTCGGGTATGATGAGGAGAATGCTGTATACCAAGTTTCGTGGCTCATAGTTAAATAATAATTAATGGGCATGCAGCAATAGCAATGGTCACTTCAATAGTGGAATCACAGCAACTAAACCACTGTGAGAGGTCCATCTGCATACAGACAACCCCTGCTATAGAAAAATCAGAAATAAAATTCCTTAATGACCCTCACACAAATATATCGAAAAAACTTAGATTCCCTTCTATAATGCTTTAACAAGTGTCGCTTCTTCAGCTACACTGACGATGATAATTTGACGGAATCAGAGCCAAAATACGGCTGTATTTTGGATTAATTGTTTTTTTTTATTGTACATTTTTTGTTTGTATTGTCACATAAGCTTCCTAAATAAAAAATATAATTAAAAGCAAACGTTGTTCATTTTAGTTGAAAAAGTCGTAAAATTTGGGTTTTTGTATTAAACGTGGCTCAGCAAGGAGGCAGCAGGTAAACCTGACACTATTACTCCACAAATGATATAGGGTCCTTATGGACTTACTTTCATGGTGGCTATGTTATAATAAAAAAAAATGAAATGGAAAAAATATTGATAAACTAAATTTAAAAAGTTTCCTTTAATTTCCAAAAAATGTGAAAGAAGGAGCTACCTCCTTATTGCTGCACGGCCTTTAATTGTAATTTATATTAACATTAAATAAAATATTTTTGAGAGCGTGTAAATCAGGTGATCTAAATGCATCAGGCCGACATAGGAAACTGTGCCATTGAACAAGGATACAGGTAGCGGTGATTGGATGAATGGATGACAAGAATGCCAAACCTTCTGAATGAATGAATAGTTAGCTGGAACTGTTAAATCCAATTTGTTCTGCCTTCATTGATAAAACTCGCATGAATGAAATCTATACATAGGCTAGCCTCAATTGCAGCAAAGTCACTATTTCCGACTGCACGCTTCGGCTGTTTTGGTAATGTTGTTTCCTACAAGGAAGCATAAACCTAGTGATAGACTTGTATTATTGAAATGAGCAAGATCTGGATGTTTTGGCAAGACACATTCTAAAATAATTGGGCAGATTCATAATGGTCAACTATCAAAATTAGAATGATATTTTTTGTAAGTGTAAGTGTGTCCCCATGGAAGGGTGGATGGAGCATCATATTCCTACTTAAGAAGATGAGGTTCGATTGCCACCAGCAGCGAATTGAGTTTTTACATCTACGGGCACGTTAAATGAATTTCAGACATGCAGCATTAAAAATAAAAATTAAACTAATAAAAATGATATTTTAGATCAACAAATATTTTTATTTATTTATTTATTAACATTAAGAGCTCCAACATGGATACTTAGGAAGGCTGAGAAACAATAGATAGCCCAACGCCAGTGGTCTAGATGTCGAAAAAAAATTATTAAGATTGACAAAGGAAATTCATAAGAGCAAAGCATTTAAATTTATTGTAATGGTAAAAACCTAAAATTTCGAATAGAAAACATAATTAAACCAATAAAAATAATAAGTTAGATCGACAAATATTTTATTTATTAACTTTATGAGTTCCACAGCAATGGTGATCTGCCCTAAAATAATTGATAAAAAATAAATTTATAAATTAGGAGCCCAGGATCAGTAACAAAACTAGAAAAAAAACAGCAAGTCATGGAACATGAATCGTTAATAAAAATAAGTAATACAAAACGTTCAAATGGCCATGAACATTCAGTATACTATAAAAATAATATAACAATTAAAACAGATATTAGAATAATATTGGGCTTAGATGGTAGCCCTGAGGTACACACTTGGACATTGGTTCTTGACTAGCTGGCTGGACACCTCCTTCTTGCGACTAAAATTCTTGTGTTTATTTGTGAATATGACATATTGGTTTAATTTTTTTTTTTTTTTTTTTTAATGCATTCGTGTTTGTTTTTGGTTGGCGAAGGCTACCAAAGCGTAGCCACAATGTCCTGAATATAGATTTTTCTAAAAATCTGACGTTTTTCTCTTAGCTAAATCCCAACCATTCTTATGACTTCTTATAACAAATTATAAAAAAATGAGGAGTATAATAATTGCTCAAATTATTTTCTTATTTTGTACTGAATATCGTATTACACATCTATGTAGGACGGATGGTATTATTTTCCGAGACGCGAGGCCAAAGAGCTCACATGTACACAGCTGCATCGAGGTCTGAACTACAGTCAAGGGCGCCATAGAACTAATTGCCCATTGAGAGTGGATTGTTACCGTTTCGAGAAACAACCTCTTTGGAGAGATGACGTCACGTCTCTTCCTTGTGGGCGATTGTAATTCTAGGGTTGGCTTACTTTCGTTCAGCCGTGGCGAAAGTGTTCTCTGTCTTGGCTCAAAATAGAAACTGTGTGTTTGAGGACTCTAGGCACCGAAGGGGTTATGTCTTGCCTAGAAATACTTATGAATATTCATCCTCTATTCCATAAAAGTGTTTTGTTTTTTTTTTTGTTTTTTTTTTTTTTTATTTCTTCACTTCACCCTGATTGCACATGAGATTTTCATAATTTATATTATTTAATGTCAGAAATTTTATATATTCGTTAATGTTAAAAATATCAAAACATTGTATGGTTGCAAATGGCCCTAGAGTTCATAAAATGAATTTCTCATTTTCCGTTTACTTGAACATTTTAAATTTAGTATTAAATAGGTTGTAATTATCTCTGGAGAAATGTTGTTTAGAAGAAATGAGCATCAAATTAACCGTTACAAGGGCTTCACTAAAATAGGCTAGTTCAATTCTCCCCCACAAAAAAAGTTCCTTATTTAATTGATTACCAGATGGTGTAACACAATATAAACATATCTGGAAATTGGCAGAAACCAAAACAAAATTTGGAATTTCCTTGTGATTTACAGTAATTTTTCATAAAATGGACTGCGAATAACATACACAAAAAGCACTGTTCTCGTAATAACGTTGTCAAATGTCAGACTATGTTCAGCCCCCCAAAAAAGTAAATAGAACAGCTTGATATTAATCGATAATGTTTTAATTAAATGGCAAACAATAATAGTTGGTTGATATTGGTACTGGCGAATTAGCTAATTGTTGTTGTGGAGATCTTAGATTATAGAAATTATACTATTTTCTGATTATAATTTATAACATGCCTCCAGAAACGAACGAACATGACGCAGTTCCTTATTTGGGCATTTCATTATTCTTTGGTTGATAGAATTTCTTTGTACCTTCTCGTAAGTAAATGAAAAATGATCTGCAAGTACTAAAAGCTATCGAAGTGTTTCGTAACATTCTTAGAGCATAGGCCGATATAGCCTAAGAGAAGATAATTTGGTTTCGCAAAGTCACTTAGAGATTACAAAACTCTGTTGGCAGAAAAATGAAAAAAAAAAAGTTGGCGACTTTAGGAAAGATCATGAACTTTGCCGCAACTCGATGAGGAAGCGAAAGCCACAGGATAGATATATCACTCGATGTCAAACTGATGGTTAGTGAACTTTTGTTAAGTTATGCAAGTGTTGTTTATGGAATTAAGCATTGTCTTTACATTTCTGAGGCGTGCTTTTCCTCAGAGGAAGTATTTGCTGTTTATTACGTGTACAACCTGTTGTTTTCACTCTTCCCCCTACAATCGAGGCGACATGCACGCGGCAAAACAAACACTTATTTACTGCGGAATGTGTGATGTGATCCGATTGTCCACGTATTTCCTTAATGGTTGACCTCGTGGGGCAAATGATTGTTAATACTCATATGCGTGCATTTTTGTGTGAATATATATACATATATATACACACACACACATATATACATACACGGTGCTACGATGGTACACGAGGGTTCTGTTGCTATAGTGACTAACACACGTGGTTACAGTACTACTACTAATTACTAGAAATTAACTGTCTCTCATAGAGTTTACGCTATCACCATTTTAATTGCGGTTCATTTCACTCGGGAGTTTTCGCTATATCTGGTGATGGTCCTTCCGAGGTAATAATATCCCGAACCTCGCAAATATAATGGGTGTTTCTAAATGACATGGGGGAAACTTAAATTTTACCGTACATTTATTATTGACAATTAAATTTAACCTGTATTGGTACGCTGCTGTTACTGGTAACCACGGGCGTATGTACGAAATAATTTCGGGGGACTGGCTGGGAAATTGTCGGGGGGGGGATGGTACCATTTCCGGGGTATGAAATACTAACAATTTAGAGCTTATATAGAATAGTTTTAGGCAAATAAAACGCTATTACAACTAAAATTAAATGGTATTATTTAATTTATTTTTAAGGGTTTTAAGACACATTTCACCATCAATTCAAATTTTCGGGGGGCTATAATAAATTGCAAAACATTATGTAGTAGCGTTAATTTTTTGCAGATACATTATTTAACGCAATAAAATAACTACTTATCTGCCGTGACGAAGCACGGGTATTCGGCTAGTGGAATATACGTGTGGGTCGTATATGCTTCGTAACGCAGTTAACGTATACTACAAATATTTTCGCCTTGCAGCCTCCGTGTTAATTATACATATATATATATATATATATATATATATATATATATATATATATATATATAAGAAAAAAAAATCATTTATTTAATAATTTGGCGTGGCTGGGCGATTCAACTTTTAGCAAATATTGACGATATAAAGATAGTAAAAAAAATATCAAATTTGTTTCAACTAAACATGTCTAAGATGTCAGGTGTAATAGTTACAATAGTTTGTATGCCTGTCTAAGTACTTGGTAGTGTGTCAACCGCAAGTTAGTGGTCAGTTTGTAATAAATTTCAGTACAATTTTAATTATTTATTTTAATGGTATACATAACATCTTCTCTGTATATCATCAACTCTTTCCTTCCTTATTTTGCCATTTAGATGCGTTGTTTATTGTATGCAGTGTTGGGCAAAACTAACGTTAGTAAACTAAACTAACGTTAGTTTTCCCTAACTAAAACTAAGCTAATGTTATATTTTTAGTTTTAGTTTTAGTTTAGTTTTAGATTTGTATAATTATTAATCATATGGACTCCGTTTTTAGTAATGCAATTAGTTTAGTTTAGTAAAAGAGACCTAAATTTGTGATTTTAGTTTAGTTTTAGTTTTTAGTTAACTAATTTAGTTTATCAAAGAACGTATGTTTTCAAATTACGAGAAAAAGCCACAATTTCTTATTCTTAAGCAAGTTCTATTAGTTTTAATAATTTACTTAATTATCGAAATAACATATGATTTATATTAATTCATGTTATTTTAGTAAAACTAAACTAAACTAATTTTTTAGTTTAGTTTTTAGTCAATTCCCAAAGATTTACTTTTAGTTTTAGTTTAGTTAAAATCCATTAATTAGTAAAATTTTAGTTTTAGTTTTTTTTAGGTTGCAATTTTTAGTTTAGTTTTAGTTTATTCCAAAAAGTGAATTTAGTTTTAATTTTAGTTTTAGTTTTTAGTTTTGCCCAACATTGATTGTATGTTCTGTTATCAAAAACAATCAAAAACACGCTTACGTCTTGTCATATTGATCCTCTCTTCTTGACAAATATTGCCGAGCCTGCACTATTACTAGGACACACAGAGCAGGCCAGGAGGGCGCGGCTGCAGTCATGCGTTTCCACAGGACTTCCTTCAAGATCAAGGGCGAGCTGTCCTAGAATTATCTTGGAGAGTCTACTGCAGTATACTTTAGCAAGGTCACAGCAACTATAATCGTGCAGTTTCAGATGACGGGTAAAAAACTCTCGAATGTAGAGTCATCTGTTATATAAGCGCGTGTCAAACAAATGTAGCTATTTAGGTTTTAATTTTGTAAGTTTTTTTGCTCATTCTGAAATTACACTTATTAGAATATATGTGTATTTATGTAAGTATGTTAACGTAATAATTCGAAGGAATTACACCCTCCTACATCAGACAGTTGTCAATGATAACCCTGAGCAGTTCATTGCTCTCCCAAACAGTTGTGTTGTGTATAAGTGAACGTTAAATTTTAAGTAAATATTCTTGCTCAATTATTAAAATCATGAATGCATATTTACTTCCAATTTAGCTCATTATATCGATGGTCACAGAGAACAAGTTGAAAAGTTGCAAAATTGGCAAATTGAGTTTAGTGCACTCAGATTATTTCCTAAGATTCCTGTATAGAACAAAGAAGTCACTAACTCACAGCCTTCATCGTTTCCAACTTATAAAGATGTGGGTTTCTTGGAATCTCGTAAAATAGCGTTTTTCTCCGTTAAAGAGCTGCCCAGACAAATTAAAATTTTGAACTTCTTGGCCATCGATGTGCAATTTATATTATAAATGTTTCTTAAGCCCCGTTTCCATTACTACAAAACTGCCCTGCGACATGTCGCCGCAACAAGTCGCAGAATGGAAACACATTGCAACATGTCGCTGCGACAAAAAATGTCGCAGTCGACCGTGCGAGAATACATGTTGCAGAGACTCGTTCCTAAAGCTCCGTTTCCATTACTACAAATCTCCTTGCAACATGTCGCACGACATGTCGCCGCAACATGTCGCAGAATGGAAACACTTTGCAACAAGTCGCAGCACATGTCGCTGCGACAAAAATGTCGCACCGGCCGGCCGGTGCAACAAAACATGTCTCCGCGACTTTTTGCCTAGTAGCCCAGTCAAACGGCACTCAAAAAGGGGTCGAAGTGAAAAGTCCGTGTAATTGTTGTGATTAATTAATTCTATGTTGATGGACATTTTTCAATTCGTATTTTTTTTAAATTATTGCCGTTTTTAATTATGGAAAGGTTTTCTTTGATCTTCCTTTTTAACGTGTTCCCTTCTCTATTTAAAATATCAACGTCTATATAATTAAAATTATTTTTATTATTTATTGCGTGTTCCGTCAATATCGTCCTGTTCTCGTTTGTGTCTATACTTCTAGCACGTTGTACAATTCGTTTTTGCAATAGTTGTTCTGATTCCTCTATGTAGCATGAGTTGCAATCGTTACAACGAATTTTGTATATATTGTTTTTTGTGGCTGTCGGTTTAACATTGTCCTTAATATTGCTATAATTATTTTCAATTTCATTACGAAATTTCCAACCTATTTTGCCAACTTCTTTACATATTAGTTTCAATCTATTAGCTCTTAAAGGGAGGTAATGGAAAGTACTTCGTAAAATAATATTTGTTTAAAAGTAAAGTAATTTAGAGGATCGATAAATGTTTATTATTGTACAAAATTTGCTTTTGGGATTTACAAAAAAATATTTTTGCTTAGGAAAACCCTTTAAAAGGTGCGAACAACGGCACGAAACATGTCGGGCAAAATAGAGAAAATAAAGAAGTTGAATATAAAAATATATATACATATACATATACATATATATATATATATATATATATATATATATATATATATATATATATATATTATTTTTTTAATGTTTTCCGGTACTATAATATTCTATTATTACTATAGCTATAATACCATATATTAAGTTTATAAATTTGTAATTATATACTAAAAACTGTAATTAGACAGTTCCTTTAACCTATATAGTTTCCATTCCATTAAGTTATGTTCCAATTTAAACTATTCTATGTTCCAATTTATAATATCACCGTCAGCGTTATAAATTCTGATCATTAATTACTGCCCATTTACTGTAATATTAACGCATGGTTCTATTTGTTGTTAGCACCTGATGATGGCACATTTCTGCTGAAAGGCCTAGTGCAAAATAAAAAATAAAAAGTGGGAAGACTGAATTTTGTTTCACCTTCTGGGATATATATATTAATTCTTCTGAATATGACCCAATATATATTTTTTTCTTGTTCTTTTTTCTTTTATGGCAGAGGGTCGATAAAGCAGAACACCATTCGGTTTTATTCAACTACTTTATTCTCTCTATTTTGCCCGACTTGTTTCGTGCCAATATATATATATATATATATATATATATATATATATATATATATATATATATGTGTGTGTGTGTGTGTTGGTATTCGTAGTGGTAATCTATAGAGGAAAATATACTTTAAACTACATCGGTCCATAAGAAGGGGTGGGGGGTACTCCGGACTTACATTGCCAATTCGCCACTACCAGCCGTAATTTTGGTTATATTTGAACAAAACTCAGTACTCGTAGTGGTAATCTAAAGAGAAAAATTGGTTTTAACAATAAACCAAATTGGTTCATTAGGAGGGGGGGTTACTCTGGACCCAAACTACTAATGTACTCATACCTGTGGTAATTTCTGCTGTTTTGTAACGAAACGTGTAATCTGATGAGGAATAAGTGTTGTAAACATAAACTAAATTACAATGTTTCTATAGGATTAGCCCGCTAGACGTAGGTTCGCAAAGCATCCGCTAGGAGCTCTTCCTACCACTAGCGGGACTGTATCCCATTCCTGCGTCAGATCAAAATGCAATAGAGCAGAACTATACATGTAATTGTTTTATTTATGTAGGTTATTTAAAGCATAATATTCAGGAATGCAGTCTACACTACCCAAAATCAGAGGAAATTGCTTAGTTATGCAGCTCCTGCGCGACGGATTTATTTTAATAGTATCATCTAAAGTTTGGACTACTTTTTCCTTGGCCCCTTTCGCGAGATTCTCACTTAAATCTTTTTTAAAAAATAAAGCACTTGTCACTAAACATTGTAAAACACTCGAAAACTACGACAGTAGCAGTGAACGAACTGAGTAACTGAGAACCGTTAAGCGCTTAGGCATGAAGACTTGCGCTTGGCGCCTATCCCCACAAATCTGGAGAACCGGACTTAAATAAATACGCTAAAAGTCCAGGCGCTGAAGATTAATTCATTCACTAAAAGAGTAAGTTGCATTGATTCATTTACTACTTTTTGCTTTTTTTTTTTTTTACAAAAATTACAGTGTTCTCCCATCTTTCAACGCTCTTTTGCGTGGAAACTTCGCGATGTACGTAAATATGTTTGGGGCCATAAATTGTAGGCAATTGTGTCCTTTTTATTTTACTTCCGATTTAATTTTTGCGTAAATAACTTCCTTTGCACGTTACAAGCTGAAAACAACTAAAAAACATTATTTTTGGTGATTTCTTGATGATTTCTCATATCTGCCGAGCACATTTTTGGTGGAAAACTTCTGGTTTGTGTTCAGCACCCCCAAAAAACATAGAATAAGCCAATCAAAACCATTACACCAAAATTTTCTGCTTGAAACCACCGTTTGACTGGGCTATGTGGTAATGGAATCAGCCCGCATCTTGTGCCAGGACCACACGCATGCGCAAAAGACCGTTTACACATACAACCCTGTCTAGCGGAGTAGGGAATTATTCAGTACATTTTTTATTCAATAATCATTCAAATGAAATTTTATTTAATAAGAATTTATTCATTCAATAACTTATTCGTCTACTGATTTATTTTTATTCAACGAATAATGGGGTTGGCTCGTTATTCTTACATTTTTATTGAATAAGCATTTATTTAGTTATTCATTGACTGATTTTTTTTTTTTAAATTTACTGAATAATTAATTATTTTGTATTCTTCATTCATTATTTTTATACATTTAAAATAATATGGTTCATCTATTTATTTAAATTTTAACGTCCATTTAATGTTAACTACAAATTTTAGGACGGGTTATCTATTGGTTACTACCCTCTTCTAGCCAGGATAGGGCTGATGCCTTAAATAATACGGTTCATGTAACAACAAACTCAGATTCTTTAAGTTCAAGAAACAATATCATTTGAATAAAGAATTTTCATTAAAAGTAAGAAAAAGTTCAATGAAGAAAATCTCTTGTATTTAACAAAAAGTTGCAGTCAAATAAATCAATTTCATTCAAAAAATTGTTTCACTCGAATAAATAACTGTATTCAATAAAAATTTTCATCGTCATTCAATGAATAGTGACAGAATAATTAATGAAAAAGTATTCATTATTCAGAATGAAATAACGGAATTATATATTATTCATTATTCTGAATGATTTTTGCTCTGACTGCTGTCTAGTGTCTACAGAACCTAACCTAAAACGTGTCTAATCTTCACATATTATTAACATATATTAACCTCGTTCCTCCATCAAATACTTCTGCGACATGTCGCAGCGACTTTTTCCCTGCAACATGTCGCAGAGAGTGGCCCCTGCGACATGTCGCCGAGCCTTTGCAACAAAACTGTGCAACAAGTCGCAGCGACATGTCGCTGCGACTTGTCATAATGGAAACGTACCTTTATTAGTTTCGTTTCTATTATACTCAAGGTAACAGAGATTACCCATAGAGATAAAAAGTGTTATAAGCAGTTGGGATTCGACTAAGACAATATCAATACGATTTTTGTAAAAATCTATATTTAGGACGTTACGGCAACTATTTGAACAAATTTCATATTGATGTTTTTCCAGATCCCTCTCTTCCAATGTTATTCCTGATAATCCTCCTCGCCGCCTCCACCGCCCTCGGCCACGAGACAACTAATTACAAGATATTGTGTAAATATTGTAAATGGTGTATATAGTTCAACCAATTTTGCATTAAAATAAGATAAGACCAGAACTGTCATTGGGAGTAGCAGTAATATCTGCCTTCTCCCCTCATCTCATCCAGTGTGCTGCCATTGTTTGATCAAATTTACTTATTGTAAATATTTGTACAGATTGTAAATATCAATTAAAGATAAAAAAAAAAAATCTTTTCCAAGCCGAATCCCGACTGCCTCTAACACTTTTTGTCTAAAAATATAAATTTTTTAACCATACGATCTAACGTGCACAATATATAAATACTTTCATATATCTTTCAATTCCTTCAATTTAAATCCACAGTTCGCTCCCGTAACAGATCCCACTGAACAGCTTTATTCATAAAATCATATTGTTACCCGTGCCACCTCGCTATGGAATTCCTTACCACTCTCTGCCCGGCATGCTGTCTACCTAGACAAGTCAATTTTCTATCTAACCTGACGTAATTTCATTTTTTTAGTGGTATTTATCTATGCATTAATTATTATAAATTATTTTTCACATAAAAAGAATACATTGTTTTTTCTCATAATATAAAATGTTAATGATGTTACTTGGGTGCCCATACGTCTAGTTGTTTCTGTTTACCGTTGGCTTATGTTTTTTTTGCATTTTGTTTACCTTTGCACCTTTGTTAATAGTTATACTTACTGACAGCCACATTTTGTATAATAACTAGCTAGCGTTTTTTAAAAAAAACAAAAAAACGATTGGTTCGAAAATTGATTGTCATGATATTTAAAAAAGCTCCTTAATGTTTTATTTTTCTCACTTGTAATTTGTGTATATTTGCTTTTTAGCTGAAGAAGGCTGCCAAAGTGCAGCCGAAACGTCCAATATAGATTTCTGCCTGCAGAACAGACGTTTTTTTCTCCTAGCCGAATCCCAACCATCCCTTGACTTTGTATCACCGCAAAGGCTAATGGTCTTCATATCATTATAATTTCATGTTATATTTGAAATTGTTTTATCCTGGTTCTGGGGTTTGTGTTCGAGAATAGGATGAAATTGTTTATTTCATTTCGATATGTTTCCTCGCAGTCCCTTTGGTCAACGATCAACAAATTATTTTAGAATTTAGTTAAAATCTAAGAGTTAGTTTATCCGTGGATAGAATAAACTAGTGGATTTAGATTGATCTGGAATGAGTCCAGATTGGAGCCATTAGAGAATTCCTTGAAGCGTGTGTCTGGAATTTTATCTTGTGAAATCTCCAAATGGTCCTGGAATGCCAATGCGGACTCCAGGCTACTTGCTTACAACCATCCAGTCCTTACTAGGATCCATTGTGTCTCCACGTTTTCTGACCACTTATTACAGGAAGGTCTTCAGAGATCTCTGGCGGTCAGATCAATCAGGAAAGCAAATAACGTTATCAAATCCTTGAGAGCTGTCCTGAACCAGTTCCAGATGTCGTCGAATATCTGTCACTTCTCCATATTCCGGTTTTATCCCCGAGGTCATCGTACCAACTGAAGCTGTTTGGTATTCCTGAGGCCTATTTGTTGGTAACTCATTAGCATTCGACAAATACAATTTAAGTACAAAAGATATCTCAATGTATCAGGCGGGAAGGTTGTTTGTTCTGTCGTTTTGTCGAAGGGACAGGTACAATACTGCCCCCAACTGAAAGGAACAAAGATAAATAGTGGTACTCGTTACAGGATTTGGCTCTCTGAGAAAATACTGCACATACTAGGACAAGTAGTGTTAAATCCTGCTTAATGATGGTGAAAAGAAAAGAAAAACACACAGCTGCGGTTTTGTTTGGCTTGTAAAAACACCTATCGTGCCAAGTTTTTATAAGTTTGTAATATAACGTATCGAGGAATGCAAGAGACTTGTCACGAAGGTATGTTTGGAGTTTAGGAAAGTCCCTAACTTCTGCCTGAACACATCTCGAGAATATATATATATATATATATATATATATATATATATATATATATATATATATATATATATATATATATATTGTTTTCGGATCTTTAAGAAGAGATAGGTGACCGTTGAAAGTAAAAAGGTGTGGATAATTGGTGGAACTTCTAACCAGTTGTGAATCACGAAACAAGTCGAGCATGAATAATAAATAAAGCAGTGGCCCTACGCAAATTAATAATTAGTATATTGTTGGAACAATTGTACCAATTCAGGAGAAACGCTAAAATTTGCATTCTTCCATTGAGATGCGAGCAAAACGTGAAAAGGAGTACCAGAAGTACCATAGTGTTTTACAAAACCTTTACTTACTGCTTGTGCAAAATACTGCTGTACCGATCCCAAGCCTCCAAAGATTTGAAAATAATTAATATGTTATAACTGTTCACCGTCTCCTCCATAGCCATGCAGAAAACTAGAATACAGGTCCGAAGCATACACAAAAAAAAATACAACTTATTCTAGTTAAGTTATGTCAAACTATCAGATATGAAAAATTTCTTTTGTCAAATTCGAGACTTTGCTCTTGTGGACGATATGGCTTGTCGAAAATTGTTACAAGTCCCCCTTGAGCCTTTAATGCCTTAAATAAACTATCAAATAAGACCATTTTTCATATATTTCTTCGTCAATGTTCGTTTGACGATGTCTGATCGCCATGTACTCTCCATGGAGGCTGTAGTAAATATGTTTTTTCTTTTAGGCCTTAAGCCTCCAATGATTCGAAAGAAATTTAGACATATTTTGGGTCGTCCTCAAGTATATAATATATATATATATATATATATATATATATATATATTATTTATTCTTGTAGATGACCCAAAATATCCAAATTATTTTTTATCCTAGGAGGCATGGCGTCATTAAAGCAGTCTTCCTTTATTATACCACTTTATTTATTAGGCCCAATAAATAAAGTGGTATAATAAAGCAAGACTGCTTTAATGACCCCATGCCTCCTAGGATAAAAAAGAATATTTATATATACAAACACATTCTTCAATCCCCTGCTTTGGCACCCATTGCCCAGGGAAGGACATTTTGAGTCAGACTATATTTTCCATAAAACATTAAGAAGAGATCGTTGGTCGTTGAGCGAAGGTTGAGACTGACGGAGTGACAGTTATAGTCCGCCCGCAAACAAAAGAACCAGAAGGGGCGTGGCCGGATTAGAGTTAAGCCTTTCCACGCATGGACTGGTTGCAGCGCGTGCGCACGACCTGGTTCTCTTGATTGCGGCCGGACTATACTTTAGTTCGTCCTCTTCTCACAGCCCTGATGAAGGCTTGATAATCAAGCCGAAACGTTGACAGATGTAAATCATTTTTATATATTAAGAAGTGACAGCCGCCATCTACAAATTTTCAGCTTACTTCTCAAAAGGTTGATAACCTGTGTATTTCATGGCCTTTACATATCTTTGCTCTATAGAAACTGACGGGAAAACATATAAATAACTAAAAACTACGTTGTACAGAAGAAAAATACCTAATTACAAGCGTTGATTTCCAATGCACTAGTTGTTAAAATTTCTGAGTAAACCGATTCAAGTCAGGTACAGCCTTGAAGTAATTAGTTTATGACTAGGCTTATGCACATGTTGATTAGCTTTGGCTTGTTCTCTTTTACAACATTTGCATATTTTATCAATATTCCGCAGCAACCCCGTTCTAATTCCACGGAGTTTAACCTTTTCAAAAACATGAATATATAAAATCTCATTTGACCTAATTTTGATTATTATTTAGATTCATAATGTGAATCGGATATTTTGTTATTGCTTGCCATGATTACAAGTTTTTTTTTTACTACATTTTTTTTTAATTTACTCCTTGGATTTATTTTTTTTAATATCTGGCCTCTAAAAGATGGTGTCGGAAGTTATTTATTTATTTTTTCTGCACATCTGCATCCAAACGTAAACGAATAGCACCGGCCTATCAATAGGTTGCCAACCTTCCTAAACATTAATAGTTGAGCTGGGAATATTTTTCACAACCCCCAAAAAAAAGAACTGCGTCATCTTAGCGATTTTCCGTTCCTAAAGTTGGAAAGCTTAGAACAGAAACAGTCAATGATTTGTCTGAATCTTTCGTAAAAAATATAAACACAAATCTAAGAGGAAATCCCAAAACGAAACTAGATCTTAGGCGTCACAAAAGGAAACGCAATATCTATCAAAAAATCGCATAAGAACCATATTTGTATCAAAATTAATAAGGCTTCGAATAAATTATTTACATTTATTACCACTGGTTTCGAGATATATAAGAATATATCCGAAAATCCTAAGAAAAACCTAGTTTTGTTTTCCCATTTTCCTCGACAGCGGTTTTATATATATGGCCTTGCAAATGATTTCATTAGATTTTCCACGTTTAATCTATATATATATATATATATATATATATATATATATATATATATATATATATATGTATATATATATATATAAATAAATCACGTGTCTGTCTGTTTGTTCCTTATACAAATCCACACCGTTTAACCGATTTTGAGCACATTTGGAAGACAGGTAGGTCTTGACCCGGGAAGTCTCATAGGCTAGGTCAAAAAGTCTACCACCTGTCTGTCTGTATGTTTGTTCCTTATACAGATCCACACCGTTCGACCGATTTTGACCAAATTTGGCACATAGGTAGTGTCGGGTAGGTATCGGGGAGTGTCGTAGGGCAAGTCAAAAACGTCTACCACCTGTCTGTCTGTATGTTTGTTCCTTACACAAATCCACACCGTGTGACGGTATTTGACCACACTTGACTCACATGTAGGTCCGGGGAGTGTGTCATAGTCTAGGTTAAAATCGTCTAGGACTCACAGTTCGGACGTCACGGGTCCCAAACTGTGAACCAGAACAGTTACAGATTTGTGTTATTAGATTTTAATATTACTTATTTAGTTTCTAATTTATTTGGGCTTTTCTAGATGCAGAAAGTAGGTATAGCATCGCACACCGGGTAACAGCTGGTTACTTATAAAACGTGTACTTGACTTCCTAGTAACACAAAAACGTGTGTTACGATTTTTTCATGCGAATTTCGCCCAGAAATAACGACGTTCAGTTCGACGGGCTTGACGGTTAAATAACTTTCCTTTCAAATCACATAAAATATTTTTGTGCTAAATTGCGTTAATATCGGTCCATTTTTGAGCCAGATATAGAGCAAATAGGAATATATATATATCCTCAAATATATTTTTATTTTCAAGCTACATAGGGTTACAGAATCGTTTCTGCTATAGGCCATTTTCAATCTTTATAAGTGTGCATTATTATTATTACAACAAAATCTTCAGACCTTGTTTTTTTTTTTGTTTTTTTACTGGGCCTTATACTTGTTTAGGTTAATGTGCTTTCAGTATGATTTAGGAGGAAATCTCTTTTTTGAATATATATATAATATAATGCCTCGAGTCTGCTTGTGTTATGGAGGACTGAATGTGCAATTGTATACATGTTGTATACAATTGCACAATTTGTACACAATGTGCAAATTGTGTACTGTAATATTTACGAGATAGTGCACATTTATACAGATTTAAAATGGATTATAGCCGAAACGTTTCTGTAACAAATTTTAAATAACCCTTTGCAGCTTGAATATAAAAATATATTTGAGGACTGAATAAAGCTTTTACCAACTTCCTACAACAGCTTTGTCTTCAACTTAGGATCTACACTCTATATATATGTTGACACAAAAATTTGAACTTTAGTTGTTTTCGTTTTATACGAAACGTGAAATTATCTTGTCGGCACTTCCAGGTTGCGTTATGCCTTTATGAGAGGGTTTTTTCTCTTTGAAGGGATTGATGAAACGCGCTAAAACGTTAGGTGATCTTTGAGGTTATTAGCCTTTAGCCTTTTTGTACAATCTTGATCCTCGTACATCTTGATATTCGAGATCTTCAAGGATTTGGAACGTCACCTACGACCCTATGTTTTGATGGGATAATCCAAACATAGAAGATATACTTACAATGACAGATATCCTTCAAAACATGATTAATCGTGAAAGTAAATAGAAAGTTGAACATATTGTCTGCAGCCTTGGACATCAGCCAATTAACACATCTCACCACAGATGTTACCTTCCTCCCATATAAACAACAGGAGCCTTGGGTTTTTGGGTTGGCGGCTTTACACTTTCCCGAATTACCGATTCCCTTATTAGAAAGAATAATTTTCGATGGTTCCATTATGGATTGATACCCCAAAACCTTGTAGAGTATTGGCGATGGTCGGCGTCCTTGAGTAGGGACGGCGTTCCAGATACTAACGCCGGCATTACACTTCGAGTGGTAGCACAATTCTTTAATTTTTTTTTTTTTTTTTGAATTAAGTTGTCACTTAGGATATCTGGGAGGAAACCCGCTTATGATGTCGACTTTATGACACTATCCGAGATATGTCCAAAAAACAAAAATAAATAAAAAGTTTGTTAACTTGCAGTATCCGTCCAGCAGATTTTTGTTCTACTAGGCTTCCAGGTAAATGTTTTATAAATAATTGTACGTGGGGAATCTAATGCAACCGTTTTTGAGAAAAATGGTAAAACTAGACTTTTCTTAACATTTTCTGATATATTCGTATATATCTCGAAATCGGTCCGGTAATCCTAGTAAATGTAAAAATCTATTCAAAAAGTTTTTAAATTTCCTACAAAAACGGATCACACGCAACATTTGATAGAGTGAACTCATTCGAAAAATAAATTATGACGTTTTTTTTTTCTTAGTTTGCTTCAGTTATAATTTATTTGTTTTAGAGTGTTTCCTCATTTTTATTTTTGCATTTAACAGTAAAATGATTATTTTACTGAAACATTTTTAATAAGTGAGACAGAGGGAGTAATTTCATTTTCATCTTTTGAGGCCTAATATTTTGCTAAGTCAATGGATGTTTGGGATTCGGCTAAGAGAACAAAAACGATCTTCAAGCACAAATGTATATTAAATGTTTCGGCTGCATTTTGGCAGCCTTCTTCGTTTAAAAAATCAATATTCGCAATTACAAGTGAGAATAATCAAACAGTAATAAACCTTTTAAACTCCATAACAATAAATTGGGTACCAATTCGCTAACTATCTCTAACTCATTATTAAATTTTGCTTTTCTTCGATATTCCATTTTACTCTTTAACGAAAGCTCAAAACCTACCAATAACTGCTTCTATTCCTCTTCTAATGGCACTAGGAATATTTTGCACATTTTTACACGTGTTTACATGTTTTAGAATGATCAAAACAAAATACTAACTTTTTATATTTTAAGCTTTCCTAATGTCACTAGGGATAAGAAGGAAAACACGCTAAGATGACGTAGTTCCTGTGAGTCATACTGTTTATGGTTATAGTACTGGCAAATGTATATGGAGTCTTATGACTTTGGCAGAAATGGGCTCGTTTATGATTATACAAAGGCATTTGTTTTGAATTATTTGATTTCATTTATTATTTATTTATGCTCAGTTTATTTATTTATGCCGCGACAGAGGCGATTAACTGATCACAAAGCCAGAATCAAAGTTAGTCTAAGTGGTATTCATTTGGAAATAAAATTAACAAAGTTACAGAAAGTATTACAAAAAATAATTATGTACAATATTTTTTTTCTTTTATTATTATTAGAATTTCTAGAAGACATAGCTATCCCTATTTTGAAGAGCAATATCCCGAGAGATGTGTAGTTAGGAAAGACCTGTAGATTCCAGAGTAATAACAGGCAGACTAGGCACGTCCTTACAATAGCGACCTGACTGGAGTTACCTTGTACTACCTGGGGAACAGGTACTATCCGACAAAGGGGATCTACCTGGAGACTTAAGGGGCCGATGGCCTCCTTGGGGAATACACAAAGAGGTTTAAATAGCCGGTAAAGTCCCCCTAGGGGTACCTTACCTTCTGTAGTAAAGGTATCTCTCACAACTCCTACCAACCAAGACAATGGTCAGAAGCTGCTTTTCAAGTTTCTAACGTCAAGAAATACAGATTGTTATAGTGCTGTCGAGGGGATAAGAAATTAAGAAATTGTCGGGATTCGGCTCACAAGGGGAGTACACAGCGATGGGGTCACCGATCTGGTCCATTTTTTTTCTGGTGATTCTGCATCGAAAAATAGTCGACAAGTGTCCGAGCGTTCCTTCCAATGCGCCTTAGGAGCCGAGAAATAAAATAAAATACATAGGTTGAAAGTGCTTTATTTTTTATATAGAGTTTAGAAAATGATATCGACATGATTCTTTCACCAATTCATCTGTTTTATAGAGTAGATTAAAGGGAAAATATAATCGTTAAACAATTATTTATATTTCGTCAAATAAATTCAAAAATATGCTCACGTTTACATGTAAACCAATATTATACTTTTTTTTTACGCCAAAAATAATAGCAGATTTAAAATCAGCACCCCGAGTAACCATAATGTGGTAAATATTGAAAACAAAAATTAATTATTTTCCCCAGTCTGGAAGAGACTAAAAATTTTTAAGTGAAAAAGTAACGTGATGTTTTGAAATTCAATATCTCCCCTTGAGATAATCCGATTTTTCGTCATTGAAATCTTTCGAAATAATATCAACTCCTTTTTCTAACCATATAAATGACTATTGTATTATCTCAAAAGGTATTTGCAAAAAATGGCTCTCAAAATAAAAATAAAATGTAAACGTTTTTGCATATAACGTCGATCCCAGAACACGTAGGAACATCCTGATTGGAAGGAAATGTGTCACATTAGGGCCTTTATCGACCGTCCAAGTTTAATCGGATAAATATTCTTTGAAAGATGACCGGATTGTTGAATCTTAGCGAAATTTAAAGTAATTTATTTTTGTAACATTCCCAAAATTTGAATTTAGGGTTTTTTCAATGTACCAAAAACAAATCTGGCATCCTTATATTTCTCCTTGTCTGATTTCTCGGAGACTGTATGGACATTCTTCAACTGTCAGTTAGTTGCGTCCATGAGTAGTTCCATTGTTGTTCTATTTTTCGTCAAGTCTTTTTCTGTTATTAGTCAAACTTTACAAGTCATTTTCCTTACTGAATTTTTAGCGTAGTAATCTGCTATGGAGCTTTTCCCAAGCTCTAAGGCCATACATGATTATAAACGAGAACAATCATAACAGTATGCAAAATTGTACATATGTTCGCTCGGTAGCTGTCTAAAATATTTTAATGATTTTAATGAAACTTGGTACGAAAATTCGTTGTGCACTTTTAAAGGTCAGGTTAGTCCACCAGCAGGATCCGTCTACCGTTTTTTTCGGACAAAATTCGCGCTTAGATTTTTGCTTTGCTAGGCATCAAAGTAAACGTTTACTGAGTAATTGGAGGCGAGGGATCTAATAAAACCATTTTCAAGTTTTTGGATCTTGCGAAAGGTTGAAGAAACTAGGTTTTTCTTGGGATTATCAGATAAATTCTTACATACGTCGAAACCTATTGGGAAATCGTAGTAAATACAAAGCATCTTTCCGAAAGCTTAGTCAACCTTCCAAAAAAAGTTTGGAAATCGATTCTTAAATGGTAGAATTTCCTAAGATCTTGCTTCGCTTAGGGATTTCATTGTGCATTGTCATGAGATTACAATTTCCGTTTCAGGGTTACGAAAATAACGGTTGTTCAAATTTGTATTTATAAATTTATATATCGCACAAAATTCTTTGTCACATTTTAGAGGTCGAGTTCGTTAATCTTAAGCTTCCAACTTTTTGGTTTCGTTGCCTTATATAGGTCTTTGTGTCTGTTTTTATCGCTTGTTTTATTTATTTATTTTTATTTTTTTTTTTTTTTTATTTTTTTTTTTTTGTAATATTTTTCAGTAAGTGAAGCTGCGTAAAATTAGATACCATTATGTTGTTGTTTTTAATATAATAGCTTCCTTAGCCGTAGCTGAATGTGTAATTAATGCTCCATTAATGATTAGTTTTTTTTAAAAGTTTTAAACAGAAATTTTTGTAAGTCGGACTTTTTTATTTTAAAAAAACCTTTGTAGTTATGCATATAACCTTTTAAAAAAAATAGTGAGTCAGCCGGCCGGAAATTGAAGACCTTCATCTAATCACTTGTCAGGTAGTATTTGTAATGTCCTAAGTAAACTCTCTCCTTTTTAGGATTAAATACTTTAAAGGCAATATCAGAAGAAAGTTTTTTCTCCAAAGAGGTAGGAGCTACATTGCCGTCCAGTATCTAGAAACAAAGAGGTATCAGGTCTTAGAGCCTAATACACAACCAGACCAAGGAGGATATACGGATCATTAACCCACTTACGTACTTTTTTTTATAATAACCAGAACAGTATGACGTCATGGAAACCTAGTCTACCACTAATAAAGCTATTTATCTCTGTGTAAGCTTTGATTATTTATGTCCAGCCTCCTAAATCTTTATTCGGGCAAGCACTTTCAAATGATAATAAGGACGAAATACCTGGGGGCGAGGTTAGCTCAGTGGTAGAGCACTTGACTAATAAGTTGGAGGACCTGAGTTCAAATCCCGAGCAAGCACTAAAGATTTTTTCTTCTAGTGTCTTCGTTCATGGGTTGAATTCGGCCTCCCTGGTGGCCGTCCCTAGGCCAACTCAGCCTTTCATTAAATTAATAATGGGTACCTTGGGTGCTAATGACTCTAGCAGTCGAAGCAGCCAAGGGGAAAATCAGGCGGCCGGAGCATAGTATTGACCACACTATCTCCCTAGTGAGCCGTATGGTCAAGAATCAGATACCTCTATAGTATCTGCCCCTCAGGGGCCTCGTGGCCTGTGACGAGACTGATTTTTTTTTTTTTTTTTTTTTTTTTTAAACGAAATACCTGAAATATTTAGATTAAATACCGAGTGAAATTCTTTTGGAAATTACACTCTTACGACAAGTTTGGGGTATTTTCCGTTTAATGCTAGCACCTCTAATTCAATATTGAAGACAAAGTATTTTTGTACCGAATTTTGTCAAAATCGGACCACTTTTGAAAAAACGTTTTTTGGCGCCCGGCTCCTGCTGATTAACATACTTTTATTTTAGATGAAGTATTTTTCTTCCAAATACCATCAAAATCGGACCATTTCTTTCGACGCTAGAGCGCGGGTAGACAGAGATATGTATACACACACACACACAAAGTGGTATTTTCGAAAGACACCATACATATATTATTATCTATTTCGTACAGAGTCCATTTCTCCCCATTACGTCAGGTTTAAGAGTATTTGAAAGTCAAATTTCGTATGAAATCGTTTACGAAGAAATAAATAGAGCGTCCGTGGTTTTGAGGGTCGCTGAATTCGAATCAGGGGTCTGTTTTACCCCTTCGGCACAAAATCAAGGTCATTTCAAACAAAAATATGTCTATTTTGCAAAAAAAAAAAAAAGAAAAGAATTTTGACTGCAGATTCATTTCTTGCAACAAAAAAAAATATTTGTCCTAAAAATTAAATTGATTTTGCGCTAATGTGCTGAAACAGACCTGGGGTTCGAATTCAGCGACCCTCAAGACTATGGAAGCTCTAGTTCTTTCTTCTTTAACGACTCCAAACGAGGTTTCACCTTGAAATGCTCTTAAACCTGGGCTGAAACGGACTCCGGATTCGGGTTCAGCGTGTCGAAATACATAACAATATATGTATGGCGTCTTTGTAAAACACCACTTTTTTTTTCTTTTCTTTTTTGTGCCTGTGTAATCATAGATAGATACCTTTTCCGGGCAGAAGATCGGGATTCCTTAAAAATTGTATGGAATACCTGTGGAAATCGAGGCTATACAAAAGGAGAATTAGGAAACTCCAGAAAAAGTGAACCATTTACCTAGCAAATAGTCTTAAGGTCGACGCTACAAGAAGAACCGACATGAAGAAGGTATAAACTGATAAGAGAAGCCCGTTCTCAGTATGTCAATAACATTTTGTGAACACAGGAATCATCCCGCCGACTACACCATGCAGGGCCGCCACATCTCAGAGCCGGGCCAGGGACCAGATCATGGGCCCCCACTTCTCAGAGCCAGACTGAAAATTGTATTACTTTGCTATACATTTTAAAATTATTTTCATCTTGAGTTTTGATCGAAATGAGAATAAATGCCGACAATCGGTGCAGCAAAGATCACTTTCGTTACTTGTAGTTTTATTACGATTCCTAATGAAATATAAGATTCTGGGACTGCACTTGTTTTGTCGTTTATTTTCATTAAAAAAAAAATATGGATCCCATTCCAATAAAAATAGGCTACGCACGTCTATATTTCTAAACACCATTCTTTTTACAAGCTCATAACTAGAGCCCGAAAGTTAGGCATTTATTTTTAGTTAAAATAGGCAGGCAAAAAGGCACTTGAAATGCTGAAAATAGGCAGAACTGTAATTAAAACAGGCATTTATTAGGAGTTAAGGAAAAGAGGAATCTTACTCACTATTAATTAAAATATGTATTTTAAATACTCATTCATTTCTTTATTATCAATTTATCATAGAATTAGTGTACTTACTCTTACTTTCCCTTCTTACAAGCAACAACAAGATGCTTTTTCAAAGTATCAAATGTCATAGACCTTCTCAGAAAAAAATGTTTTTCATCATGGAAAAACGTCTTCCGCATTATCTTATCATTTCGAAATATGGAATACCAGGTAACTAACACTATTGTCACAGCAAAAGGGGAAGATGTGAGGAAGGAGAGTTACTTATCTCATCCTCTCTCTTTCCTCCTATTCATTATGCTTGAGCATTCCTTCTACTAAGGAAGGTTCTGTTATTTTTAACCCTTTAATTCCAGATCCGCCGCGAGAATTTAATTTGTGCAACCTTTTTTGTCTTCGATGATCAGTGCTTTTTAAAATGTTTAAATCACAGAAAAAAATTGCATAAACAGCAAAAAAGGCAACGGAAGCCAAAATAGGCAAAATAAAAATTGTCTCTACACTTCCTAAATGCACGAAAACATATTTATTTCTATCTGATTCTTCAATATATCCATTCAGATAAAAAAGGCATTTTGCCTAACTTCCGGGCTCTACTCATAACCTATGCATTTTTTTCCAATTAGCGAGGCCTGACCCGGGCCCCACGGCACCCGGGCCCGGGACAACTGTATCCAGCAGTCCCCCCCCCCCCATGTGGCGGCCCTGACTCCATGTAGAGCTACAGTGGTGCTAGAGAAGATTGCCGGAATGGAGTTATATCTTTATGGGCAGTATCAATATCCTCTCTGTAGATTATCTCATGAGCAGGCGGTGTTTAGTTTGGAGCGGCCTTATGTATATATATATCTAATTGGGAAGATGTCGCTGCTATCAGTACTTGTTGCATTTGATTCAATCAGAGCTGGTCCGGGGCCTAGTTCTCGAACATCTAGATAATATTCTGAATCAAAACAATTTTTTTTTTTTTTTCATTCGCGATGATATTTATTATATAAGAAGATGAAAAAAGTTCGACTTGCTGGAACTGCGTCATCTTAGCGCTATTCCGTTCATATACATAGTGCTATTCGTAAAGTCATAGTAGTAATTATTGTTGGGGTTTGATCTTTCAAGAAAAATATGAAATAAAATCTCGAAGAGAAAATAGGTTTAAGGCGCCACAACAGGAAACTGGCAGTATCATAAGGGACTTCCCTCACCTTCTCAACGTTCCCTCTTGGAAACACTGTTTCACATTTTCTTACTTCGTTTTAGTAAAATACTCATTTCACTGTTAAATGCTATTAAAATAGGCAACAACGAATTTAAACGTTAGGTAAATAAATACCAAAACCCTTTGAAAAGAAAACTAATAATTTCGAAGCTTATTTCTCCGATTGACATCACCCCATCGAAAATTATATGAGAACCTTTTTTGTAGAGAATTTAGTAAGCTTTCAAAAGGTTGCCTTCTACTTACCAAGATTTTCCGTCCGTTTTCGAGATATTTTGGAAAATATAAGATAATCCCACACAAAATAACCTTAGCCTTAAGCTAAACAATGTGTGGCGGACTCAGAACAGACTCGATAACAGTGTGAACTTCTGATAAGAAATATAAGCTCGTTAATAGCTAAAATTGCCAAAGAAGTAATCTCTTCAACATATTCAATTATTTTATTAATATAAGGATTCAAGGAATGATTTGGACTCGGCTTGGAGAAAAGGTCCGATTTTCAGCAAAATCTATGTTAAAATAAATAATGACCCAAATATCAGCATTTTTTTTTATTTGTAGGCAGAAGGTCATTGAATACAATTTGAAATTAACATATTAGTCAGTTTATTAAAACATCCCTACATGTTTCGCATCATCTGATGCCTCTTCGTGAGCCTAACAACTAAATACAGCCTAATAGGACGTAGTCGAACCTTCCGCTACAATCCGTTTTAATAAATTGATTATTATGTTAATTTCGAATTTTATTCAATGCCCTTTTGCTTACATATGAAAAATTGAAAAATCTATGCATTGGACGTTTCGACATGTTCTTTGGCAGCCTTCTTCTTCAACAAATACCTAGAGGATGGACGAAGACCATTATCCAGGAAGTCATAACTTATCCATGGTCAACGAAAAGTTGTCGTCATCTTCCTCCCGAACCTAGGCGTTTGGTGCTTGCCAAAATGACAAAAAGATATAGATTTTTCCGAAACTCTGACGCTTTCTCTTAGTCAATTCACGACCAATCCTTCACCTAAAAGGCTCTAATTATTTACATATCGTTTTATAAAAATGTTAAACATATTTATAGTAAAATCGTCCCTTTTTGAATCCGAACCCCTTTACTAAAATTTTCCGTACCTTCCATCCTAGGATTTCACTGTCTACTCTTAGCAGGGGGTCTACACCCCCTCCCTTCCTCACCCCACCTAACTCCGATTTCTCACATTCCAGATACAGAAAAACTACCATAAGAATCAATTCTCCCTCTTCTCACCTGTAGGTTACCTATCATATTGAATTTATTCACTCAGTATCTATTTCTATGTAAACAATACTTTATATTTAATTAAAACTTTATCCATCATTTTAATTGCATCACATATTTACCATCTGAATCTCAAAAAAGGGTCTCACCGTGTTTCCATATGATATCTGCATTGTCTGGCGTCTTTCTTGACTCTGATGTCATTATTTTATTTTTAGTTCCTAGAAATAGGTTTTCGCCAATTATCAAACCTCTAACTGTACTCGTTTGGAGGGAATAAGGTTTGAAACCCCTAACTTCAAAGTCGTTTTTATATGAAACTCAAAGGACATCCATAGCAAGTTTTAAGTATACATCCGCCCCTCGTCTAGAAGCTGAGCTCATTCAGATACAAAAACTACATGCCTTTGAAGAAAAAAATGGAAGCCTCTTTAATCTAATTCTTCAGAGAAACTAATCCGGTGTATTAAGGTTAGGTACTTCCTTAATGAAGATTAATTGGAGCCGCAATTGGTTCTTATCGAAATGCCTGTCCTCTGAGATAATCTACAGATTACCTGGATAATAGAACAAAATGAGTTACTAGATATTGTTTTCTCGGTAGATTAAGCAAATTGGCCTTCTAAAGATTCTCAGGAACCCTAGCTTAGTGTGTATTCTTCCACAATGGATGTCATAACTTAGAAGCATGAAAGTCTGTGAATACATTGGCTAAAAATAGTAGTGTGTGTATATATATATATATATATATATATATATATATATATATATATATATATATATGCATTGTTAAAAATATAAAATAAAATCTCAAAGAGAAGGAAGTTTAAAGCGCCACAACAGGGAACTGACAGTTGTCTAAAGGGAAATGAGTTCCCGCCTTCTCAAAGCTCCCTCTGGGAAAACACTATTACCAATACGTTTCTCATTTTCTTGCGTTCTTTTACAAAAATACTAATTTTACTGATAAATGCAATTTAAAACAAAAAATCAACTAATTAAAAAGTGAATTAAACAACTACAAAAACCCACTCAAAAGAACAAAATAAATACTTTTGAAGTTTTATGCGATTGACATCGTCTAATCGAAAATTGCTTCAGACCAATTTTGTTAAAGATTTAGTAAGCTTTCGAATGGTTACCTTCAACTTAGCACGATTTTCCAACCGTTTTCGAGATATTTACTGAAATATACAAAGATCCTAAAACTTTTCATGCCTGTTAATGAAATATTTTGTTTTAATGAATTCTTCTTTAACTCCAAATAAACCAAAATTTAAAAAAAATTCAGTATACATGAATTTCAAACATTTAGAAAATATTTAGATTAAATCCCTATGGAGGGTGGGAAGAACCCAACTAAAACGATTATTAATCAAGCTGAATTACAATATACAATTAATAAATCGATAGTTGTTTGCCGTCCCTGACCGGAAAGCTGAGATCTCTACTTTATTCTTAGTACTGAAATAAACAGTGACCTCACTGTACAATCAAGGAAAATCTTAATCATCAATTGCTAGTGATATCTTTAGCTCGGGATTAAAAATGAACAAACCGTTCGCGAACGGCACACTTCAAGTGTTGTCTTTTCAATTGTGTTGTGATTTCTCAGTTGACAACTTTGACGTTTTGTTAATATGGATGCGATATTTTTTCCTTGAAGTTCGTTTGATTTTATTTTTCAAATTGACATGTTCAACTGCTGTTGTAATTCCCAAAATTAGAGGTGATTCAAAAATTTCTTTCCGCCTTTTAGAATGGCAAAAAAGAAGCTTTTTTTTAATATAACAGCAATTATAATCTCATGAATTACCCTTTGCAAAATAATTAAATGTAAAAATCATTTAATGATTGCTATAGACATATTTCAGCGCGTTTCGTCTCTTACCAACAACCGGGGTCCCATAACCATTTATACGACGTTCACAATTCAGAAACACTTGCGAATAATGTTGAAAACCCATGATGCTAAGAAAAAAAAACGATCTTTTAAAGTGTTTAAATTTGTCTTCGAAAAGATCCAAATTTCATGAAATTCGGAGCAAAAATCAAAAAAACAACTCTGTATGCCTTTGAAAGAAATCGTCGTGTTTACAATTTCGCATTAATAGGCTTCCAGGAAAGTGTGGCGTGGTACTTGGATGGGTGACCGGCAGGGAAAATAATGTGCAGTTGCCATCGCAAAAGGCTATATATAAATAGCACGGCATAAGCCGTAAAAAAATAGGCTTCCGTGTACACTTTTTTTAAATATTTTGACGTCTAAGCACAATATTAGGGTGATACCTTTATCCCTTTTCAATAAAAGATTAATTGAACCAGACTTTTCAGGTACGAAAAAATCTTTTCCAAGTTTAAAACTTTTAAACACGTTTGACATTCATCCCATCGAAAATGTATAAATATATGTATATTGGTTGTTTATTTAGTAGATAGTAGAGCAATTTTAGCTCTATACTTTTTTAGTATTAAGTTCGTATACTTTCTTATAATTTCGAAAATAATTGAAAAATCCGTGTTTAGTGGACAAAAAGTGCTTAAAATGTTGAAAGTGTTGATTTCCTTATATTGAAGGCGAATTATGATTTTCTATTCTAAGCGTTCCAAATCATAAACATTATATAAAATGGCGCTAAGATGAAGCAGTTCCCTATAATTTATTTTAGTATATACTTGAGAAAGAGTAGGTTTTTATCTATTTTTGTCGAATCCTTTTCTCGAGATATAGCAGTGTCAGGTGGTGCATTACATTTTAAGCAACTATTTCAACAATAAACAAATTAAAATGGCTGCTTAATTTATTTATCCTGTCTTATTTATTTTTTTTTAATCAGAGAGATGAATGAGTGGGCGGTGATGACTATCTTGAAAATGAAGGTGCTATGATGGTACCCTTGGAGGATCCCCGAATTCTTGATCCTGGGCCAAGACCACTAGCTCCTGTCTGTACGGTCACATCCCTCCTTCCAGGACTATCTATAGGACCGGCAACAAAACGGAGGAATTTGTCTCGTCCAAGGAACAGTTTTTACCTCATTACCTACAAGAACCTCCTGTGAAACAGTGTTGTTATTTGTATTTTATGAAGATGGCTACTATGTTTTCGCACCTTTTTAGCTCTGAGATATCACCAGCAGCAGGAACGTAATTCTGACGACACTATCTTCTGAGTACCCCCCCCCACGTTCTATTTTCCCGGCGAAGAAAATAGAAAAAGCCAGAATAGTGTTTACCTCCGCTGGAATCTCAGCTTGTTATGGGGCAGATCGTTTGGCATGCTTTATGCCTAGTTTACATGGGCTTAGTACTTGTCATTAGTGCTTGTCGCCTAAGTACTTGTAGCAATATGAAAACTGGTTATTTTTTACTGACAAGTATTAGTAAACGCCACAAGTACAATTTTAGGTTAGATTTGTTTCCTTTCGTTTATTAATTGCAAGAAACCTTCGAAAATGATTTGAACAAATTCATCTAACTTAATTGTATCACCATTTATTACTATAGGTAAGGAAAAGTGGACCCCACTCTATTACGTATAAAATATGTACTCATATGTAAAAACTATATTTTTTATTACATATTGTAGGGGGGTGGGATACAATTTCTCTAGAGAACCTAATTACTCTGATCTCTACTTTTCAAATGTTGACTTTAGTCAAGCCACTATTTTAGGTCCAGACCTTTTAGAGGTGTCAGGCATATCGGGTTTATACATAAAGCGAAGTCGAGGAAAAGGCCAATTGTTTCAGATATATAGTTTTTGAAACCTCTATTACCATTTGCTACCTATGAATGTATATCCATTTCCACCAAGTACCATGGCGAAACTCGCCTACTCTGTAAGATAGTTTGTGATTATTAAGCCTAGAGCTTGAGACCATAATATGAAAGCCTCCTGAAGATAAAACGCAGTAAGGTACATGTGGTACATTGAACCTCTTGAAGCAAAAGTACCATGGCCTTTTACGACTTTAAGACCGGGTGTTTTGAAATGGGCTTTGTTTCAATTGAAGGGGATTTGTTACAATAATAGTTGAAAGCCATTTCCTTGAGCCTCTAAACCTATTCATTAATTTTTATTGTTATTTACTTGTATTCTACTATTGTAATAGTTTTGTGGCTTTTGGCGGCCGGATGTTCAGCTTTGTTATTACTGTCTATAAGTTTGCTCTTGTGTGAATATGTACATATTTTTTCCTACATTGCTACTAGTATACATTTGCTCATATAAACGCCATAAGGTAGTCGAAATTTATATAGATAGATATTTTTAAAATATTCATTCATGAGTACAAACTCAATATCTACAGCCCAACGGAATGCCGTAAAATATATTACCGTAAAATGGGATCACAAACTATAGACAAACTTATACTGCTTATAAATACCTATACATTTATCTGAGGGCGACGGACAAATATATAGGTATATATAGGTATTTATTTCTGTCCGCACTATTTGGGCAAAGTTCGGACCGAAATATACTAGCAGTATAGGTATGTACCAAAATCACCACACTGTAGAGGTAAAGGTGGTATTATGAGCCCCCTCAATATCTTTTCATCCAGCAGGCTCACTTCGGTGGTGATAATTTGGAATGATAGTTCATTAAAGGCTCTCGCTACTGGAGCGTTCTCCCTAAGTTGCAGCTGATAGTTTGTGCGGAAAAATGTTTTATTTGCTTTCATGATCTAAAAACCTTTAAGAAGTAAGTAATTTGCTTACAATTACAGTATATGTCCATTCAAAATCCATTTAGTTCCTTATTGAATAGTCTAAAGGACAATTCAGAGATTATTTCTGTGTAGATACAATGGAATTTTTCAAGTAACAATGAATCGTTATGCGTGTTCAAATTCCAACATGGCGAGGGTTGCAATATGAGCCCCCGAACTTAAGGGCTCTGTAATGTTCACAGTTTGGCTTACCAACTGTGTGAAAGAAATGGAATTGAGGAACCATTCACAGGAGATGGGTTAGTTTGGCAGCTTGGTTCGACCACTTCATGAATCGAGACAAGAATTTTTTGTCTGTTTTGAAAGCAGTTGCAACGTCGTTTTCATGAGCTAATGGATTTAATAAAGAAGCAATCAGCAATTTCGTTGATATCGAGGAAGCCGTGTACCCCAAACACAACTATCCAGCTGATTGGTGTTTAATGTGAATGAGAATGGAAAATCAGTTGTTGGAAGTAAAATCCCGCGAATAATTGGATTGAGAGGAAAGAACCTTTGCACCTCCGTTCTTGATTTTCTCCCGGAAAAACATGGGCCTATTTTTATCAGATAACCTCGGAAGACTATGGGTACAACGCCTAATCTGCGAAATATGGGCACAAAATGACTGCACTGGATGTGACAAGGATGTTTACGTTTGTGATTTTTGCAAATAGACGGAAAAAGCAATTAAAGCAATTAAATGGTTCCTTAATAACGTTTTCCAAGTTACTTTATAAATTATTTTCTACTTTGTAATGCATTTTCAAGATTTGAATAATAATAATAGTAATAATAAATGAAAATGTCATAAATAAGTCATTTTATTTCTCTTTCTTAGGGCCCATATTACCAGCACGAAAAGATTTACTAACAAATTGACATTCGTCGAATTTCTTCTTTTTTTTTCATATACTTAAAGCTACCGAAAAAAGTTCTTATTTTATAAGTATATTCACAAAATATTGTAGTTAACGCTATGAACGAATATTCTAAAAAACTTCATAGGCAATTAGAAAAAAAGGGAAAAACAAATTAGGGGCTCATAATACCACCTTCTCCTCTCCTAATGTGTCCCCATTTTAAGCTACTAATGTAAAATATACTCATAATATAATTTTCCATCATTATTAGTCACGACAATATCCATTTGCACAGGAAATTCATGCACTGGCTTTACCCCTTGCATTGGACTAACATGTGTACAAACAAAAATATTATGTAAGCCGACAGAGGATTATTTGGAGCAGGGCTGTTAGATGGATTCCAGGCACAGCTGGATAAGTGTGTCATGGACTCCGTTTGGATATCTGCAATAAATCATCTTCGATATTGGCTCATTATCCGAATAACGTTTGTTGTCGTTCTGGCTTGAGGATGTACACAGCCTTCATGATCGTTGCTCGGATGGGACATTAGTGTAGTCACGTTGGCAATCGTGATTTATAAATAGTCGACTTGTTGAAGGACAATTAGGAAGAAATCGTGGAGTTAGCATGACAGTCCAATGCAACTCCATCTCCGTGAAATTTGTAAGGAACTGTATTACCTATATATATTAGCTGTGTCCGCGTTGCAGAATTCACGGCAGAATTTTTGGGTACATCTTTTGGATTATAAAAACCGTCTTATGGGTGTTTAAAAAAATCTATTTTACAGTAATGCTTCTCTGTACACGATATTAGGCGTATAATCATGGGGGATCAAGCATACAAGCTGCTAGGATTGGTAAACGTGACAGAGCACTAAGCTGACCCCTTAGGGATTGTTAAATCCTAGTGTGTATCGAGTGTCAGACAGGCAGCAGACATACAGACAACAAATCTAAAGATCGAATACCGAATTTCGTTGGACTACAACAATAACTGCGGCATGTATGGGCGAATAACTACTTTGGGTCCGGAGTAAACCCCCTCCCCCCTCCAGAGAAACCAATTCTTCTACTTACCGAACTCATTCAATCTTTTGCTTGGGGAATACTATATCCCAAGATTTGTGAGGAAAAAACAAAAACCTTTGGTCTATATCGTGTTAACGATTGCTCATGAAATGTTCGACGTGATTCTTTACATTGGCGTAACTTTTTTATGCCAATTGGCATGAAACAAACACTACAATAACTTAAGCATGAAGCTTACTACAATAACTTAGTGAAAACCGCAGCTAAATTGGATAAGCCGTTTCTGAGATTAGCGCGCACAGACAAACAGATAAACGCACAAAAAATCTAAAAATCATCGTTTTGGATGCTATTGCGTTGAACAAGCCCCCCAATAGCATTTTTTCCCCATATATATTCCATGTACAGACAGCGATCCTATAGAATTTTATTATAGATATATCAGGCTGTATCGTATGAAATGTCAGTTTTGGACTTGCCGATTTCCTTCAAATGCCTTGAAACTGTCGTGGCTCCTACTCCGAGTTCTTCGGCATATTCCCTAGTGCTTTTTGAGGGACAAGCTTCAACCCTTTCTTTCAAGTGGTCATTGTCAAGCTTGGTTTTTGGCCTTCCTTGCTCCTCGTTGTCAAGGTCCAAATTTCCACTTCGAAACCTGGAAAACCACCTGTAAACAGTTCGTTCATTCACCGTTCCCTCCCCGAACGCCGTGTTAATGTCCATACACGCCTCAGTAGCGCTATGGCCGAGCTTAAATTCATAACGAAAAATAATACGGATTTCCGATGAAGTCATAATTTAAGTTTTATTTTTTTCTCAGAGGATCGTTCTCACAACACAGTACGCAAGTTACTAATTAAGTTATAGGTATAAAAGAGCTTTAATTCTATATGAATTAACAATGATGTTTGTAAATAATGAAATAAAAAAGGGAAAGGATTAAATCGCACAGATATTTCATACGGTACAGCCTGATACCTGTATATATTTGCCATGCTGGGATTATATCTTGTAATATAAATTCGGCTATGTAGAGCTAAGTGTATACGATATTTTCCAAATATACCAAAAGTCACGTCACTTTAACACTCCCCAATGCATACGACAGAAATTCAGTGCGAATTTCTTTGTAGCAGAAAGTCAGGAAATGAATGCTTTCTTCAAAAGTTTAGAATTTTTGTATTGTCTGTGAGCGGAAAAATTATTTGAGAAAAATAGAACGGAGTTGAAGAAACAGACCGCTCACTCCGAATGCAGTTGATGATATCCAAGAAGGCGATGTCATAAATAAATCAAACACCAAAGTGAATTCTCTGAATCATCTTCAGGCGCCATAGACAACCTTTACACGGTAAACCTCCTCCAGCTAACCGCTCTGTGGTGAATATAAATCTAAAAGTGCACTTAAGATGACTTCTAAACCATTGTTTACAATTCATTATGAATAACATTATTCAAGAGATAACAGTTCTTTTTTTTACTAAGCCTCATTTGACCAAATGGCCGACATTTTGGTAGCATTAAAACTTATTCCTAAAATAAAAAAATATATTTAATTCATTATCTCAATCGCACATTCCCGCTTCTTTTCACGAGTTTATCCTTGAATAAAATAGACATTTTGCAGATTCAACTTGGGGAGCAGGTTCTCTTTAACACTGGTCTAAACCGAACGAATACAAAATGGCGGAAATATGCCAGCTGATTAATTTTAAATATACGATTTATCTATTCTTGATCAGCTGGCGCATATCCGCCATATATTTTATTAATTTAATCTAGGCTAGCTGATTTCTATCCTCCAGGTTATGATAATATTTTGTGAGTTTAGCTGAGGAGGAGAAATTTCGTATGGAGTACTGTGCTTTCTCACCTGGAGTCAAAATGTTAAAAGGAATGATGTTTTTCTAGCCGTTGAGTGGAACATCAAGGCTAGGAAAACAAATGTGAAAACATTTTTTCAAATCTCCATTTTCCTACTTCCTAGGTGCCAAACTAGGTATCAACTTCTTCTTTATTTTTATACAAAATATGCAGGAGGGCCTTTATAGTAGAAACTTAGCCTTTTTGTATTTAGGCTGTATATTTAGTTACTTGTGTTAGTGCCTCTGAAGAGACATAGACTTGAATCCGGTAGAGCAATTTAAAAAAAAAGGATTAGTAGGTAGATTTTTTTTTTTAATTTATTAATTAACCTTCTGCATATTTTATAAATATTATTGGAAAAATATTATAGAATCACTGTTAAATTGCTTATGAAGTATTATGGGGAAAAAGGAGATATTTTTTAATTCTTTGGATTTTCTTGATTATCAATTGAAATTATCAGCTCCATAATCTTGACACGATGTCGAGGAAATAATTGAAAATCCAAAAAACTGTTCATTTCTACAACTCAATATTCTAGACGTAAACTCCACTCATCTGATTTATCATTACGCAGTGTCCTTATTTTTAGATATCAACGATTTAGAGAACCGGTGATTTATTAAAAAAAAGGCAAACATTTTGATCCAGGAAATTACTGATAACGCTTGGCATTTTCTGATAATTGCTACTCGGAGATATTATTTCATATCAATCAATGGCCGACATTGAGCGACCTTGCCGCCATGAAATCAGCGTCCGTTCTCAGAGGTGCTTATTCCATTGGATTGTGTTAAGAATTTCCGTTCTACAAATATTTAATAACCAGTCGTGAAAATATTTCTTAAAGTTTCGTATAATTTTCGGTTTTATAGGGAGTAAATGAGAAAAAAAATCTTGATAGTCACCGTTTATTAAGGATCGAAAATGGAAAGATAGTCAAATATGGAAAGTAATATATATTAGTGAGCAAGCAGGGTGGTAACCTATAGATAATCCGTCCTAAAATACGTAGTTAACGTTAAAATTTAAATAAATAAATAATTAATGAGCAAGCATGACTAGTCAGTATTACGCCAGCCTCCTGAGAGATCCGGATTTTCTGGCAAGGAGGTACTCAGGTTTATCTACTTTTTCACGTGTCAGTTTATTTGGGGAAGGAATAAGCATATTTTTGTAAAAAGAAACACATTTATATATGGATGGATTCATACATTTTGAAGGGAGATCAGAGTTACACTTATGTTTGAGGACTTACAAAAAGAATAATTTGTTGAAGGATAGCCCATGGAAGGTTGCGATGTGCTAGCACGAAACATATCGGGCCTAAAATAATTTAAATCGAAAGGTTTATCGGAAGAAAAGAAAGAAAAATATAAATATGTTCAGACATATTTTGAAAGAAAATTTTATATATATACATATAGGGGGAAAGGTTAGCTCATTGGTAGAGCCTTCGACTAATGAACTGGAGGACCGAGGTTCAAAACCCGAGCGCGCACTAAAGATTTTCTTGTGTCATCTTCGAGGATTGGGTTTGGGGTCCCAGATCGTCCCTAAGCTCACTCAGCCTTTAATCAATTAATGGTACCTGCAAAGGGGAAAGTCAGGCGGCCGGAGCATATTACTGATCACACTATCTCCCTAGTGTGCCATATCATCAAGAAACAGATACATCTACAGTATCTGCCTCTCTAGGCCCTCGTGACCTGATACGGGGCTGAAATGAATAATGATAATCTCCTAATACTCATAGATAGTGTAGAGAAGTCACTAACCAACAGCCTTCATAGTTTCAGACTTATACGTATTTGGGTTCCTTGGCATCACGTAAAATAGTGAGATGCCCTCGAAAATGTGACATTTTGAGGTTGCCTAATTATTCTCTGTGACCATCGATTTAATATTTGTGCTTTTAGTTGATTTGTTCCCCAAATCCTGTGTCGTTCCTACCTATGAACATTTTTGTTCTCCATTATTTTGTTTTTATTATAATATTTTATTGTTTTTTTCTTCGCAGGCGGAGCAGTAAAACGTGCCAAGACTTGGCCGTACAGCTGGACGTGTTTGAGGAACAGCGTGATAACGACGAAGCACAGTCACAGCATCCAGGACAAGGTGTGGACCTCAACTCTCCTTTGGATGTCTTCTATGCAATACTCAACAGGGTAAGTTTTACTCAGAGCATATTACTAAAGAAATTGTTTATATAAATATATATATATATATATATATATATATATATATATATATATATATATATATATATATATATCACATCACGTGTCTGTCTGTTTGTTCCTTATACAAATCTACATCGTTAGACCGATTTTGACCAAACTTGGCACACAGGTAGGTCTTGTCAATTTTATATCAACAGTCACAAGTGCTGTAAGGAGCGTTGGCCTTTCTTTGATAAGAGATATCTACTCGCGGCCTCTGCCGGCTGCTTTCTGAATTACAAGACGGATATTAACATGTTCACACCGTTTGACCGATTTTTACCTAACTGGGTATACATGTTTATCTTGATACGGGGAGAGTCATAGATAGAAAGTAGGTGTAGCATGGCACACTGGGTAACAGCTATTATATAAATAAAAATCGCGTGTCTGTCTGTTTGTCCGTTTGTCTGTTTGTTCCTTATACAAATCTACACCGTTTTACCGATTTTGACCAAACTTGGCACACAGGTAGGTCTTAATACGAAAAATCTCCTAGGTGACGTCAAAATAGTCAAATTTCAAAATTTAGTCACAAGGTCAAACGTTTTGTTGAAGATATATTGGCTACACTGGACCATTCAGATTCTGACGGCCATTTTGAATAATGTCTCAAATTTATTTGTTGATGTTCTTGATAATTAGAATAACTCGAACTCATTGATGACTTTACATCATTATATAATCATGTAATGCAGTTTATTTAAATTTTAAATCAACAGTCAGTGTCTAACTAAGGAGCGCTGGCCTTTCTTTGATAAGAGCTATCTACTCACAAGCTGTGGTGCTGGCCTCTGTCGGCTGTTTTATGAATTGCCATGGTGCTGGCCTCTGCCGGCTGCTTTCTCAATTACTTGACAGATATAAACAAATTCACATCGTTTGACCGATTTTGATGTAACTGGGTATACAGGTAGATCTTGATACGGGGAGAGTTATGGGCAGAAAGTAGGTGTAGCATGGCACGCCTGGGAACAGCTAGTATATATATATATATATATATATATATATATATATATATATATATATATAAAATAACGACACGCTTCCATATAATGTATGTCAAATGCACGTTTTGGAAAGTTTTGTATAGCCTGTTCAGATAGACGGAAAAGTTAAATTGCGCAAGCGCGAAATTCTCAGGGAAATATTCCCAACAGTTTCACCATTTGCATTTCAATGAACAACACGATACGTTAAACTCAATAAAACATGGTTATGTTATCAATACTTAGCCAAAGACTAAAAACGTTATAAACCTCCTAGCGATAAGTTTATAACTGAAAGAATTATTACCAGCAATTTTCTGTCCCGGGAATGTAGGATCTTTTCCCTCCAACAAGATCATCAATTTGAACAGGCAACGTTATATTTTAAATTGTATTTAGCCTCAGCACTGTGTGTTGATAAACGTTCCTGCTCCAAAACGAGACACAGTCAGTTCTTATTGTGTTTCACGTTTCTTTTTGTTGTACTTTGAAATTGTGATGTAAATGGCGAAACCGTTGGGAATATTCCCTCAGAATGTCGCGCATGCGGTTAGAACTATTCCATCTAACTGTACGGGCTACAGCTTGCTGGAGTTATGAATTATTCCCATGTGTCCAGTATACAAAAGCTCCACAGATCACTGAAGCAATCAGAGACGAAACCAGAAAAAGGAAAGATACTCTGTAGGGGTAAAATCTGCGGGAAGGTCATTACAAGAATTGGAGATGAATCATCAATTTTTTGGTTGTTTTTAATATCTTTCCTGTCCACGGCGAAGGGTTATTACCCCGCATTGTTGTCTATCCTCGTTGAATGAACTTTTTTCATGTTATTTACAAAAATAAAACTCGGATACAAGCAGGTGCAACGACTATTGATTTCATAAAATATTTTTTATAACAAAATCAATGTTTTGACTCTATAATTTAAACATGACTATTAATTATACTATTATTACATGAATGTTAATTAGCCGATTCTACCGTCTAAGGCCACACCTACATTGGACACGTATTTCTCCGGATCCGATATCGTTTGACCGACAACGGCAGACAGTGACCGACGTGAGTACGTACATTGGTCCCTATCCGATCCGATCTAGTGACAGCTCGTCAGTAATGAACTCGTAGTGAAGTGGAAATGAGTGATTTCCACTCAGTGGATTCCACTGTAGTGAACACTACATTTACCAGACCAATCATTTTGACTGGTCGTGTAATTTCAATTCTAAATTCCTACTATATATAACATTTGCTTTCCTAAAGGATGTTTGCTTTCCTAAAGGACGGGACTTTTGTAGCTATAAGTAGAAACTAAATTTAATGAACTTAATTTTACTTTAAATTTATAAGTAACCAATATATTTTTTGTCATAGACATTTATAGCCGCTTCAGGTCTGGTAAATCTAGTATTAATTTAAGAAATAGGCGATTTATCTGAAAAAGCCCAAGAGGCACGGCATAAAGATTTTTGTGAACTTAACATTCTAAAACACAACAGATTTGCCACGAACGAAACTTTAAAACTCTTCTTACCCTTATACAAGTAGCCTTCGTAATGAATGCAAGCATATTCCAACTCCGGTAGATGTGGAAGCACAAAAGTTACCTATTTTTTTTTTATCTTTTTTTTTATTTTTTTATTATTTTTTTTTTTTTGTTTAGGTGCATCTACTACTAAGGACATTACCACCTTATTTACCTATTGAATAATTTATTTACTCTTGCATTTATTGTTTAACGCTAAAAGGCGATAAAATAATTAAAACGTTATTTATAAGAACATCATTAAACAATAAATCTTAATAAATTGTAAATAAAGTTGTGAAGTGTATCTGTACTGTTTATGTTTATATTTAGTTGTATACTCAGTTATGTGTTCATCAGTGCGTTTGAGTAGCAGGGAGCATAATTTATAAAATAGTAGAATAATTTATAAAATAGTTTATATAAAAATTAATAACAGTGATAATATTTAAGCATTTTATTTATTTTATTAAAATTATTATCTATAGTAAATATTATTTTAATTGGAGGCCCCGTGGCCGTGAGTGTTAATGTGTGAGCACTTAACACTCCGTGCCAAAGGTCGTGGGTTCGATCCCCTCAAGGAGTGATTGCTTTTCTTTCGAAATAAGTAAAGGCATCAGCTCTGTCCTGGCTAGAAAAGGGTGTTAACCTTTAGATAATCCGCCCTAAAATTCGTTGTCAATAATAAAGGACGTTAAATATTAAATAAATAAATTATTTCAATTAATTCCAGTGTTGAATCAAGATAAATTTACGTTTTTTTTTTTTCAAGGCTAATCAGGATTTGAATGTTTAATTTCAACGATTTCAGTGATGATATCAAGTTAGATGAAAAATGAAATGTTATTTTATTTTCTGCGGAATTATAATGTTTTGGAGGGTTATTGGCGGGCAGCTTGACTTACGAAGTAAGTCTTTGCAGAAATCGCAAGTAAAATACTTAGGACTGATACTAGACAAACGCTTAGCTTGGAAGCCACACATAACACAGAAAAGACAGGAACTAAACAGACGCTTTAGACTTTTATCACGCTTACTGGATAAACGCTCGAAACTTTCATTGACTAACAAACGACTTATATACAATACCATACTCCGACCAATATGGACTTATGGACTTGAACTATGGGGTTCCGCTAAACCTTCCAATTCCTACAGAATACAAACAATGCAATCCAAAATCCTTGGAAAAATATCCAATGCCCCTTACTATGTCTCGAACCTAACCCTCCATAATGACTTCAATATCCCCTTTATCCAATCCCTGGCCAAATCAGTCTATCAGAAGTTCCAATCCAATCTCCCTGGCCATCCAAATCCTTTGATAAATTCTCTATCCTCGTTCCAAAATCCACAAAATCCCCATAGAAGGCTGAAGCGGAGGTGGCCTAGAGACAATTTGCTTTAACATCTGCAGTGCACAAAGTGTGTTATATTTTCATTTAAAATTGTTTACAGTTGTTTCATTATTATTTTATATTATCTTTTTATTTATTTATTTATTTTTTCTTTAATGCATTACTATTGTGGGTTTTGTAATTGTTCATATTCCCACATCAAGCCTCACAATGTCATTATAACAGAACCAGCAATATTACTAGAAATATGTTAACTCATATTGTTGTAATAATCAATAATAATAAAAAAAATTTAAAAAAAAAATATTTTCAACTGTAAAAACTTCGTGAATTTAACTTCTTTCCACGTAATATAATAAACAAGGGAAACAAAAAACAAAGTTGTTCTAAATTGTATTAGCTTTTATTTTAAAAAATGAATTGAAAACGGTTAAGATTTAAAGGATGTAGCTTTTTTTGGAAACACAATATGCCGTTTGGCCCCACTGTGCGTCGGTCTTCCGATATAGGTCTAGAAAAAAACAAGTTTGGAAGTCCTGGGGAATCGGTAGTCGTAGGATCGGATCGGGTCGGGTCGGGGCCAACGCAGGCACCTCCCTTGAGATCCTAGTTTGTTTGGAGAAATACGGGTCAATGTAGGTGCAGCCTTAGTTAATAAATAGCTGATGAATAACTATTCAATAAATCATTCTATTTATAAATGTGAAAGAATAAAATATATTGAGTAAAACAAACAGACAAAATTAAATCATCTGAAACGATTGCCTGGAGAGTATTACGTAGTTTATAGAGTCCAGTCAAAGAGATTGCAAGAAGGAGATAAGGCAAAGAGGTAGGGAGAACTGGGCCTAGATTACGTCACAACTCCAGCCTCAATTGCTCACTTCCTCCGGAAATACTCAGATATGAAGAGTTCGCGTAAAAACAGAAGAAAAAAACGATTGTGTCATTTTTTTTCTTTCTTAAAAGCCATTAACCTTATCTATAACTGGCGCTGATAGTGTTTTCTTCAAGCTAAACCTCATGTACAAGAATTAAAAATAGTTTGTCGTGAGTTCCAGACAATGTCACTTGGCGTGGAAATCAGTCCTTCTTGTTATAAATCTAGAATTTATTTAGAACAAGTAAGAACTCTGATTTATTCTTTATGGGAATGTTTATAAATGAATTTTCTATCACTATATACCCTTTTATATCATTATATCTGAAAATTAAGGCATTCTGTTAAGCCGCTTCATTGTTCTGTAAATTATTTGTTTATAATTCTTGTAGATTTTCACGGTACATCTTATTTAATGTTATAAAGTCTCCTGGATATAACCCTGTCAAATTGATAACAGCCGATGTTTCGCCAGACATTCTGCCAGCTTCTTCAGGTTTCCTTCTAAGAACCCCGGTCTTTCTTAGAAATAGCCCCGAAGAAGCTGGCAGAATGTCTGGCGAAACTTCCGTTATTACCAAATCGAAACGGTCATAGCCAGAAAACATTAAATTATTTGTTTATTTATTTAAACGCTTGGTAGCTTTGGCTATTTTTACTAATGAATGATAATTTACATATTTACAATGTCAACAATTGTACAATGCCTTTTAATACATATGTGCCATCATCAGTTGATAACAAAAACGACATGCAATAGTATTATGAAACATTAATTAATTTAGACACTAGTACAAGATAAACAATATATATCTAAAAAAAGTATATATATATATATATATATATATATATATATATATATATATTTATATAGGGGAAACTGTTGTACCTTGATCACAGTGTACCTGGGATCATCCTTTAGTTTCTTGACAGGTACTGCTACCTACATGGTGGAACTGTACATAGACAATGTTTACTTAGTAAAGACCAAGCAATGGGTGAGAATATTTGTCCATGTGCTACTGTTTTCGTGTAAAATAGAAGTACAGTTTTTTTACTCAAAAAGTAACAACTTTTGGTTTTACTGTTTATTTTTTTACAAGTTGACAATTGTGTTCTGGGTTTTAAATCAAATTCTACTAAATAACTGCTTATTGGTGAGTAATTTGTTATGCTATGTTTCAGTTTTAAACTTAACCTAGAATGTTGAGAAGGCCAAGTTTGGAAAAGCATACCATCGTGTACCTTGGATCAAAACAACATCCTGTACCACTGATCAATGATCATAGGTACATTATGTTACGATCATTTTTTTTTTTTTTTTTTTTTTTTTGTTATTTATCAGTATGCTACGAAGTAAAAGTTGGAAAAAACTAAATCCTATAGACCCTGAATCAATGAAAAAGCTGATACTGGACCTCCAGAGAGGAGGATATCTGTAAGAAAAGCTTGCAGAGTTTTCAATGTAAAATTTGCTACACTTCTATAGCATCTTAATGCTTTCAAAATATCTGGAGCAACAAACTTCGAGTATAAAGCTAGATATGATGTCAAGAAGGTGTTTACGGATGAAGGAGAACTAAAATTAGTTGATTATATTAGAACTATAGCAAAAATGAATTATGGCCTATCAAAAAAGCAGGTTCGCGAATTAGCCTACAAATTTGCTGTGGAAAACAAAAAAATGTTTCTGTCTATATGGAACAAAAGTCAAATTGACGGAGAAGAGTGGATGAGGTTATTTTTGAAACGGTATTCCGTGGAAGGTGGTTTAGCAATCAGAAAACCTGAAAAGCGAGTATGTCACGTGCAATTAGTTTCAATAAATCAAATGTAGGTAGATTTTTTGGAAGATGTCCACAAGCGCTTTGGACCATTCCTTCCGGAAAGGATTTGGAACCAAGATGAGACCGGCGTGACCACGGTGCAAAATCCTTCAAGAAAGAATCTGAAGAAATATTTCATGTTGTAGCAGAAGATATTGTGGTAAAACTGCCAACCCCAATAGAATTAAGTGGATCGGCAAGAACTGATGGGCAGTTGTGGATCCAAGTAGACTTTTCTCGCTATAACGTTAACTAATTTTGAGTCTTTTACATACCTAATTTTTCTAATTACTAGTTTTATGATTCATATTGTAACTAATTTGCACATGTTTGTAAATAAAAATTAGGCTAAACTTTAATAAAATCTTAATTATGTGTCTAATGAAACAATAAAATAATTTATAATAAATTCCTGATCTCTTAGAAGACTTAACTCAGTGTGTTTATCGTACAAAATACGAAACACAATAAATAAACAATAAAATACAAATTTCTATATAAAATGTTGTTATTAACACATATTATCTTCCTTATAGGTACTTGACGTTGACGATCCAAGGTACACTAGGGCGTGATCAATGGTACATTATGGTCTTGTACCATTGATCACGTTTAAATAAAAGATAAATATATTTTTTTCTTTACAACCGTTTAATATTCAAATTCTCAAAAAATACATATTGTGTAGGAATAATTGTGTCATCAGGAGGGAGTTTTTCTGTTGGAATATTTTGGAAAATGGCTTTTAAAAAAATATAAAAGTAAATTTTGATCCAAGGTACAACAGTCTCCCCTATAAATTCTTTTTGATCTTAGGGGCATGGGGTCGTTCAAGCAGTCTTCCTGTCTTCATACTACTTTATTTAATAGGTGCATATTTTCGCACCTATTCAGGGACACTTCATGCTAGGAACTCCTCTCTTTAACATCTAGTCACTCTGGAGTCTGGCTTAATACCTGAAGAGGTGCGAAAATATGCACGAAACATGTCGGGCCTATTAAATATATTAGTATGAAGAGAGGACTACTGCTTTAACGACCACATGCCTCCTACGATCAAAAATAATTTAGATATTTTGGGTCATCTACAAGAATAAATAATATATTTATATATATATATACACAACTTATTGTTATATCATTATTTTCTTTCAAAAATAAGATGCGTGGCAGGGCATATATAGGAAATAATTTCGGGAGCTGGGAGAATATCGGGGGTATGGAATACTAACAATCTTGAACGTTGAATGGTCAGCCAACTAAAACGCTATTACACCCCCCAAAAAATATTTTTTCTGAACTAAGTGGTCTTATTTAATTTATTTTTAAGGTCTATGCGACAAATTTTGTACCGATTAAATCAGGGGGGGGGGCAGCCCCCCTTATATACACCCATGATGCGTGGTCAAAAACCTTTCACGACCCTGGTGTGGAAAATTCCCTAAGTCTTAACTATGGCGGAGGAAATAAAAAATTAAAAAAGTCTATAAGAATGACCTACTGCAGCTGGTATATCTGAAGAGATTACTGTAACCTCCATTGTCTAGATTCGAGGCTATTCTCCAAGACCGCTATTGGTTTATGCATACAGTTATCTTTATTATTGGTTTCCTCCAGGGTCCATTCCTCGGACCATCACTATTTACAGTTACTCTGTCAATATTGGTCGTTGTCTCTATTCTTACATCATCGGCGTTGTCTGGATTTTAATAATTGCTTTATTGATTTATAAATATTGATTTATTAATTTGATCTTGCATTAATTCCCCCCCCCCCCTTGATGACTGTGAATTTGTTGGCGAAATCATAGAACCAATTACAATCGCCTTTAGCTTTATCATTTGTAATTCAACTGAAATGTTGTCGGATATTACAGAATCTTATACGACATGTAGCCGCGCCCCCACACTGCTTAGGTTTATAAGTGTTAACGCCAGAGGCAACAGGATGCGGATCTAACTACATCTTGTAGCCAGTCTGTGTCTCAAGCTTGCTGCCTCGACAGTCACTGTGTTTGTGTGTTTTACATTGTTTTGATTTATCATCACCCTTTTCTAGCCTAGATAGGACTAATGCCTTTTTTTCACCTATACTCACTATCCCTACTGGGAATTGAATCCATGACCTTAGACACGGAGTACCCTCCTTAACGTTGACGGCCATTGGACCTCCAGAATTATTTAAAAATTGTCTCCGTATTTATGATTACGAACTAATTCGTACCAATGGACTTTCCCATTAAACTCTAAGCGGCCAAAAGAAGAATTGGAATTCCCATCAATACTGCACGACGACACAAAACAGAACCTCGAGATGTCATGGTCATTGGCCCTGGATACTGGGGAATTTTAGAGGCACGACCTAAGGTCTCTAGGTTTAGGGGCACTTCCAAAGGTCTCTAGGTTTAGGGGCACGTCCTAAGGTCTCTAGGTCTAGGGGCACGTCCTAAGGTTGAAGTGATGGGCTTGTTGAACGAGGTCCCTGCTTCGCCAAGGGTGTATTGTCTGGTGATTATGGTTTTGGAAGTAGATTCATCATAAAAAAATATATCTTATGTAAAAAGACTATGAGTTGTACTGAAATTGAAATCGCGATTTTCCAAATTGATTCACAGTATATATATATATATATATATATATATATATATATATATATATATATATATATATATATAAATACATATAATCTTTCAGTCTACTAAACCTTGTTTTAGGTTGCGATGCCTCGTGTTGGCGACCGTCATCATTAGCAAAGGTGGAAGTACTTTGGCGAGCTCTTCCGATGACCTCAACATTGGCTTGAGATTGACGTGTTTAGATCGAACAGGTGCCCCTGAATCCTGAGTTCTACTGCCAGAGTTGCAAATGGCTGACTCGTGTTGTTTTCATTTTGTCTTTTTACGCATTTTTTCCCACCCTCTATGTCTTCGACCCTGGAAGTGCCGACAAGAGAAGATTACGTTCCAGAAACCATAGATCATAAAAATAACGGTGGTTTAAATTTGTATTTATATATAATAATTCTAACATCAATTTTGGGGGGAGAAATTATTGTGAAAAAAATCATATCGCTTACATGTTTTGCGTTAATAGACTTGCAAGGACACTTCGCCGAGCAAAGGTCAAAGAGAACTAGTGTGTATTTTCGGCAACTGTAGGTAAGTTTTCAGAGCATTGTGGCGCATAAAAGTTCTATTTCCTTCAGTATTTATAGGAGTAGGTGCTTAAATTCAGTATTTATAGGAGTAGGTGCTTAAATTTTTCACCGAATTTTTAACTATGTCTATTCTAAGCTTTCCAAATGACACTAAGGATATGAAATTTATGGAAATGCGCCAAGATGACGCAGTTCCTCCGAGTCTGACTTTTATTTATTAGAGAGGACAACTTGTCAGATATTTTTCTTTTCTCAACAGGTAAGACATCCGAGTATCAACTACGCCCAAGGTTGCATAACTTGGCGATCGGACGGGATCCGATGTAATCAACGTGGCATTACAGTTTGCATGTTGTTTTTGATGGAAGTGTTTCTGATATCAATCCCTTCTGGTAGACTTTGACTCCCGGATGGAGTTTTCTGATAAAGAGTAAGGAATGGCGGACACTGGGAGGTGACATATATCAACGCCGTTATACAAAAGGCGTCGGGTTACAGTGCAAACTTGACCACAAATTACCGCGAGCTTCTTGATGGCTACGTAACCTGAGGGTGAAACTCTCAGACATTCCCTAGACCCCAAGAAGCCTTAAAATCGAAGCCTTTGCAAAACCAAAGTGAAAATTCAGCTGTCGGCTATAGGGAACATCTGGGGTTTATCTCGTGGCCCTTACATATAACAACTTATTTCAAATTAAATTAACCCTATAGTTAACCGTATTATAGCCTTGATGCCGGGCTGTAAATGAAACTGAATTATTGACAAATATAAACTCATTTTTTAACAAATGTGTTTTCATTCAACAATTCAGACACCAACTATCTCCTCATTGTGATTAGTTCTGAATATTTCAGTCTACGTATATTCACTTAAACCAGTCATGGGAATAAATGCACTTTTAAGTCTTAACATAACTTAAATATCTATGCCCTTCACACTACCTTACTGTCTGGACTTTGTGGCACCATCTTGATTTAGGTCAAATGTCTTCAAATTACGGCCCACCAGTGCCAGCAATTAGGCCCGTTACTGGCTTATTGGTGTTGTGATAAGTTGGATTAAAAAAAAACAACACAGATAATAAAAATAACTCTGTTTTATTTACTTACTAAGTAAAGACTGGCTTGCGCTCTCACTGCAATGTATGTACTTCAATTACTGTCATCAATAAGTAAATGGGAAACACTAAAATTTTCTCAACGCTAGGCTCTATGCGATTTTTCGAAAGATAGAGGGAACAGTACTTACGTCCGCGAGTAATCACCACATGTCGTCAAGTACTGCAGTCGTAACAAATTCACGGGAACACAACAGTGATTGAACTAGTGAATTTAGCTAGCGTATGCTTGCTCAGGGCGCGTACTCGGCGATTAAAGCAGAAATTTGGAACATACTGGAATCATCAGGATGGCCCTAAGGCTGAAAAGTTTGGAGAACCCTGGCCTAACTTCCTGAATCGATCTTTTAACACGATATATCAATTGTTTGAATCGATCTCCAAGGGCCGATATATTTAAAGAATCGACCTCTAAGGGCCGATCTTTTAAAGAATTGATCTATCTAGAATAGTTTCAAATTTTAATCAGCCTTTATTATTAAGAGACCTTGTGTGTATTTTCGGCAACTGTAGGTAAGTTTTCAGAGCATTGTGGCGCATAAAAGTTCGATTTCCTTCGTACATTTTTTCCAAGTCACAGACTGTTATCATCATGGAGTTATGAAAAAAGGGGAGTGGATGTTTTGGGGCAAAAAAAAACTGTCGCATACAAAAATCCGATGATGGCCACATCTCTCAAGAAGTTTTATTTTTAATGTTTTACTTTTATTTTATGTTTTACTTTTATTTTTATTTTTTTTATAATAATTTTAATTGGGAACAACTATTTAGTTCACAATGCCTACCTGATCGGCGTTTGGATGTTCCAAATGTACAAGAGCATAATCGAAAAAAGATAGATTCTTGAAAAATAGTCTTAAATTTTTCTACCTTTAGGTTACAGATATATTTTTCATATTATCAAATATTATAATCGACTTACTTAGGTCGATTCGTAGTAGTGATGGGCGATTTTCAAATGTGAATAGATTCGAGACAAAATGAAATACAAATTTAGTATGAACTTCCAAATCGTGAAATCGACCTTCTGTGTCTAGAAGATCGATCTTTTGAATCGATCTGAACTTGCCGATCTTTTAATTTCGATTCGAATCGACTCAAAAGATCGATTCATATTTGAGAATCGCCCATCACTAGCCTAAGCCAGTCTGGGTGTATTTTTTTTCTTTTTATTTACTTAAATGAGACTTTTTATTAAAGAACTAATGACACGGTGTTTTCATTTTTTGCATACAAGTATTATTGAAGAATTAACTAATGTTATTTACAGGTTGCTGACACTCCTCAGGAGATCCCATTCCTGAGCATACTCCAGCACCTGCTGCGGATAGATCCAAAGGAGCCCGTGAGCGACATAGTGTGGGACACCGCCGAGCGCCTGGTCCACCGGGCCACACTCTTAGAGTCTAGAGAAGATGCCACGAGACTGCTGCGGTCACCCAGCCAGAAGCAGCTTCAGTGCCACCAAATCGGAAGCAGGAAGGCTAGCTTGAACAATGCGCCTCCACCACCACCTCCTCCTCCCGTAGCCCCTCCTTTACCACCTCCCGCACCAGCGATGGTCCCACCAGCACCTCCTCCTCTCAGGCCTCCACCTCCACAAGCTCCGACCATCAGTCCAGAACCACCCGAGCCAGCCAACGTGAAACTCCTACCCCAGCAAGAGACTCCCACACCAAGGACTAAGATGAAGACAATTAACTGGAATAAGATTCCTAATAATAAGGTAAATATACACCTCAATAAAAAACAGAGATTGAATCAAGTCATCAAAGTCAGGAGAGTAACTACACTCAAAGAACTTAAATCTCAATATTGACTTAATTGTAATTATGTTTCTTGCATAGACAGATCAACAATTAGAAGTCAGTAGTTGTCAACTATAGTATCTTCAATCTAAAATAATAATTTATCTAATATTAAACCTTTTATTGTACAAATATTTGGAGAGATCTGCGGAGAAATTATTGAAATTTTTTTTTAAATTAAGAAGTAAGGGATTTGACTAGGAAAAACAACCACGTTTTCTTAAAAATCTTTCTTCAGAACGTTTCAGCATTTTCTGGAAAAAAATTACTCAAAATTATTACTGGAGAGAATAATTAAAAACAATATATTAGATTGACACATAAAAATCTATTGTAAAACATATTTGTGTGTCTAATAAGTAATACAAATTATAAAAAGGCAAATAAATAATAGTTTTCCATAGAACTTAGTTAAGAATAAGGAAAATTTTCAAAGCATCTAAGTAAAATTACATAAGCACAAATAAACAGAGATATAATATTTTTAATAATAAAAAAAATACTGCATACCACTGAATGCCAAGGGTTTGGCAGTTAGGAAGCCATGGTGGAAATATATAAAAAGATGGATTCTCTTGGGATATATAGTTCCTAATTATTCCCTGACATCTTATCACCTCGTTGGCTAAATATCTGCATCTCGTTACGTTTTTTGGAATTGTAATCGTTACATTAAGGACATGTCACCACAATGATAATGCAATCGAAACAAGAATTCATCAAGTGGTGGAGCTGTATAAAATTCATGGAAATGATGCATGAATTTATACATAATGGAGTACAAACATCAAACGGTTAACCGTAAATATAATTTTGTTCATCCAAAGGCATTAGCGAATACTATGGGATCTATCGTTTTGTTTGCATAAACACATCAGTTTTTATTACCTCATTTCAATAATTTGTTATTAGTAGTAGTGATTTATAATTAACATGTAACTAAAAGTCAAAGTGAACACAATCATCGATTTATTAAAGTGGCTCTTCATGCTTTGCATCCATGGATTCCTTTTCACGAGCCTAAATGAATGGTATATTCTGAAAGAGCATAGGTGAATCTTCCGCAAAAAGGGCCATGTCATAACTGACAGTAAAGTCCTATACCTGGAAGAAATCAGTGTTTTCTTTTGTTCATAATAATTAACACATTACATACTTACTTACTTCCCTAATGACTGTTTCTGACTATTTACATTGGCATATACTATATTAATATTGTCTTAGTTTAATCACCTTGGTTGCGATAAACTATTAACTAAATAAAATAAAATTAACAATTAAAATGTTTCTAAGATGATATGATGCAATAAATCGTACTCTCGTTAGATAAAATGGTGATCTTAGACTTCTAAGAAGAATAATTACGGGGGGGCCAACATCCATAGCCATATTGAATACACCGGTTTCCGTTGATCACTGAAGTTAAGTAACCTTGGGCGTAGCAAGTACTAATGGGTGACTATCCATGTGCTGTTGGCATTATAAAAGGGTGGCAACCTGTAGATAGAACCACATTAATAGCCCAGTTGCTGAAACACCGTAAAAAATAAATAAATAATAAATAAATAATTATGATTAAGAATTAGTATTAACTCTGAGAATTCTGCTTATGAATATAAGTAAAAAAAAAAAAAAAAAAAAAAAAAACATTTTAATCACTAATTACCAATGTTTCAACAATTTGTCTTTCTCATTGTTAATCATTTGAAATAAAAATATTCCATCAATAATTGCCTGTGATAAAACAAATTGAAATGCCTCAAAGCAAAAAAAAAATGTATGAAGTATTTTCAAATAATAGGTTTTCATAATTAATTTGCCATATTAATTAAATAAAGCAAATTGATTGCCATATGTTTTAATTTTCCTTCTAAGGTTAGCTTGGAGGTTCAGCAACCTTTCCAGTGCCTCTTTAATTGAGTGAGTCTTTAATAAAATGCAGATAAAAAGATGTAAATGCAAAATTGAAGGCTGTTCATAATAAACGATCATTAATGAGAAGTAGCTTGCAAAAGAAAGGGAGTTAATGGTTCTTCTTTTTTGCCCCATCTGCATTGCTTTGCATAACTCATCTACCGAACCACTCTCCTAACATTAACATCAAATAAGGCTAAGTGCCTTAATTTGTAATCCTTTTAACTATTCATTTAAAGTGTTGATTTAATGAATATTTCTCTGAAGTAATTACTAATTACGATTTTTTTTTTAGAAGAATTTTATTATCATTTAGAGGAATTCGATGGATTTTTCAACAAAATTATTTTGCTGAAATATAAAGGACTTTTATAAAACTAATATCATAATAATGTAAAAGGGTTTACACCAACTAGAGATTTAAAAAAATTTTTTTTTTTTTTTTTGGGCTAGATTTTACAAATCTTTATGAGGAGGTTGAGATTGTCGGAGTTCGGTCATAAGAGGTTAAAGCTACATTTAAAAAAATAAAAACGGGTTATATTTGCCAGCGTTTGACAATTACTCAAGTAATATTAATGAGTGAAAATTTTATTGTTACTCATCACTAGGGAACGGATGTCATTGTATTTACATATTTTTCCCTGATTAGTAAATCTTAAGTGTTCATGTAATTCTGCATGTTTCAAGTGATTTTAAAGCATTTAAACAGTTTTTTTATTTCACATATTTTGTCAAAACTCCATATTTTTACATATTCTGTCATAAATACATATTTTTGCTACATATTTCAATAATCTTTTTAATTTGTAATTGAAGAAATAAAGGGAAAAACTAGAAAGAAAATAATTCTTTACCTATTCAGCCTAGGTCACTGAGCATTTTCTAATTCCAAGAATTTTTTAACTAAAATAAGTTATCTTTCTGCCAATGTTTTGGCTTAACGCACAAGCCTACTTCAGGGGTATGGAAGAGAGGGAGAGAATTTCCGTATTGTGGAACTAACGTATACCAAGTTTCATTACAATATAACAAAAATTTATTATACAATGATTAAATGAGGTTTAGAAGAAAGATTTATAAAAATGAAATATTTCATCAAACAGGTTGTTGGTAAACACAATATTTGGTCGGTGGTTGCAAGAAATCATCAGGGCTCCCCTATGGCTGACCTCGACTGGTCAGAAATGGAGGGGTTGTTCTGCCAACAGACTCCAGCAACTGCACCGTTGACTGCTTCTCCTCGGCCTTCCAGGGACCACACTGACACAAAACGGAAGGAAGCTGCTGAGGTACTTGCCGTTCTTTTATATAATTTTATTAACACGATAAACTTAAAAGTTTACCTAAATTCTCATTTATAATATATACATTTTTTTGTTCCAGATTTCTTTATTAGACGGAAAGAGAAGCTTAAATGTTAATATATTTCTTAAGCAATTCAGAAGGTACGATATTTTCTTGATGATATTTCTTTCAAAACTAAATATCTTCCACAAGCTAACAACAATTTTTAAATTTTCAGTTCTAATGAAGATATCATTCAGCTGATAAGGAATGGTGAGCACGATGACATCGGCGTAGAGAAACTCAGGGGCCTCCTCAAGATCCTTCCAGAACTCGATGAGTTAGAGATGCTGAGAAACTTCGATGGGGACAAGTCAAAATTAGGCAATGCTGAGAAATTCCTCCTTCAGCTCATTGAAGTTCCAAAGTAAATAGAATTCCACTTTAGTATTTCTAAATTATTAATAACATACACTTATTTACAATAAGTCTCTTAATATTCATTTTGAATAATTAATTTTGAAAGAAGAAATACTGGCAGAAACACAGATAACAAAATTATTTATTAGGCACAGGTAACAAACAGATACCAACAAAACACAAATAACATGTATATACCAGCAAAACATATCAGATTTCTGCAAAATATTGGTAACGAACAGACATTATCCACATACAAATATTGCTAAGAGACCAACAAAATGCAGTTAACATACAGATACCAACAAAACTGAGCTAACTTTCAGATAACAGGTTACTTAAGTGTTAACTTTGATCTTTCTCTTCCTCCCGGCACCTTCATTGCTGACGAAGGCTACCAAAGAGTAGCCAAAACATCCTTTATATAGATTTTTTACAAAAATCGTATTAATGTTTTCCTAGCCGAATCCCAACTAATCCCTGATTGCTTATCACCTCGGCGGCTAACTATCTAATCTTCATATTGTTTATTATTTTACAGTTATAAGTTGAGAATTGAAAGCATGCTGCTGAAGGAAGAATTTGCTGCAAATATGAGTTACCTGGAGCCTAGCATCAATGCTATGATAGTAGCTGGAGAAGGTGAGTTTACAATTTGTAGAGATTTGTTTTAATAATCATTCCTTTATTTAAATATATATATTCACTGGCCTTCTGGATGATTCCAATATGTAATTTACTTCTTTCCTTTTTTTTTTTTCTTTTTTTTTTGGGCAATTCAAGCAGGCAGGTCATTGTTGACTATTAATTTTATTGGAACACACACACACACACACACATATACATATATCTAATTAAAACAAAAATATAATAACAATAATTATAAAACATGTATTTTCACACACGCACATAAAGTCACAAAATGAACAGGCATACACGCACAAATACAAATATATAGGATACCAGGGTTAAATAAAACTTTTCATGTGTGCAAATTATATTAAATTTTTATCTCTAATTAAATTCATTGTATTTTAAAAGAACCATATATTTAAACCAATGCTCACTGGTTTAACTCTTGATCGTCTCCAAGTATATAACTGAGAGGAGCACGAATCCCCATTTGGTTTCGAGCAGCTTCGTAGGCTCTGTATTCAGTGAATATATGTTTAATATAAATATTTTCACCACAAACAGAACATTCAGGCCTAGACTCTTTTAAATAAGTAAGCATGGCAAGATTGGAGTGTCCAATTCTAATTCTCGACAGAGCCATCTCATCTCGCCTTGTTTAAATTTATATAAGAAGTGTCAACTTTTTGACTAGAACCTTGAACTTTTATGATACAACATTTTTGCCAGTTACATTATAAGTTCTATCATTGGACTTGTTTATTAAAGAAGAAAAGATCTTCGATCTCCTTTGTGGGAGTTAGATAATATCGTTTAGATTGTTGTTAAAATGAGATAAGTAAATTTAATTTCTGTTTACTGTTGTTTGCAGATTTGATGAGGAATGAGGCACTGAGGGAGGTTCTCTATATGGTAGTTGTTGCTGGGAATTTCCTGAATTCTGTAAGTAGTGACTTTACTTGGCTAGTAAAATTATTTATTTTCCATCAATTTGATTAACGAAATGATAAATTGTTGAATAGGGAGGCTATGCAGGGAACGCTGCTGGAGTGAAGCTCTCCTCTCTCCAGAAATTGACGGATATCAGAGCCAACAAACCCGGCATGAACCTCATTCATTTTGTAGCCCTTGTAAGTATCGTAATTAAGTATTCCTTGTTTATATTGTTCTTTTAATCATGGCTTCAAGTTTTTAACATGGGAAATATTTTATACAGCAAGCAGAAAAGAAGAAAAAGGAGCTGCTCCGTTTTCCAGACGATATGTCCATTTTAGAAGAGGCAACAAAGTGAGTTAATTTATAATTTCAGTTTCAAACAAAAATATCTAATATTTTATTATCTGTTTAAAGAATCATTGGTCTTAACTTGAGTTTAATGTTTTGCATGCAAACTATGGACAATGGTAAGAATTTGTAATTGTAAAAATTAATACAGTTCTGTAGCAGAACTTCAGTTTTCAAGGATTCCTTTATAGTGAAAAATACCCTTTCTTTAGTTAAAAAAAAAACTTCAGTAGATCCTTTAAAAAATGGTGAAAAGTCACAATTTGCTCAGTGGCAAATGGGTTAATAATATTGCATTTTTATAAGAAAATGTGTTTTATTTTTGCCGACATTTTGGCTAGAAATTCAAGCTTTCAACAGAGCGATGAGAAGGAAAACTATGCCTCCCGGATGAGCAATAATTTCTTAAGCCGAAACTTTGTAAAAAATAAAACAAATTTTCGTATAAAAAATGTAGTTTCATTAAGAATCTCAATGGATAACAATCTTCTTTCAATTTTTTTAATTTAAATGGATGATGGACTTCCAAGGACATTAGCATAATATATTATTTTTAAATTCTAATAAAACCAAAAAAGAAAAAAATAACCTTTCAAATAATTTTTCAGAACTACAATTGAGCAGTTGCAGAATGAAATCAATGCTCTCGATTCCAGAATAAAGGTTATAGCCAAACAAATTGACATGCCGACTACTGAGAAAGAAATAAAAGACCAAATGGCAGATTTCTTGAAGGTAATACATTTTGCTAATACATTTTGTCCTATTTTTAGCAATAATTACTTCACTGAAATATCTTTAAATTTATTATGAAAATATTCTAAAAAGTTGCATTTAATTATAAAACTTCAATGCATGATGATGGACTTATATAATTAAATAATTTAGCTGTTCATGACATTTAGTATAGAATTGGCAGGCATCAAAAAGACTATAAAATAATTCTTCATCTTCTTTTGCTATGTCATACGACATTCTGTGTGATTATTTATCTTAAAATAAAAACTCAAGCATTATCCTGTGAGTTATTTATTTATTAAGCTCTCACTATTAAAATCAAATTATGTTGTTTATTTACATGTGTTTTTCTTTCTGAGTTTAGATAGCTGATCAAGAAGTGTCCGGACTTCAGAAGGACATGGAAGAGCTAGAATCAGTGAGAAAATCCCTGTCGGAGTTCTTCTGCGAAGACCCAAAAGCGTTCAAGTTGGAGGAATGCTTCAAAGTTTTCCACGGATTCTGCACCAAGTTCAAGCAGGCTGTGATAGAGAATGAGAGACGTAGAGTCCAGGAAGAGCAGGCGGCTGCAAGGCGCAAGCAGAGGGAAGAGCAGCTTGCAGCCAAGAGGAGGACATGTATGTACATGTTTTTTTTTTGTTTTTTTTAAACAAGATATGTTAGTGTATGCCATGTATCCAGTTATATCTCACCTTTCATTGGTAATTCATTCCAGAAGAGGCAAATGAAGACAAAAAACAATTTGAGTCTAATTTGCTTATCTACAAATTTACTTGACACAAAGCTGAAAGTAAAATAACCATTTCCAGTTATTTGCATTATTTATATATGGCCAATAAGAATGATTTTTAAATTTATGAATGAACGTACATGTATGTAGATGTTCACAATATGATATAACTGAAGACATGATTTTGTTAGGTTAAATTAAATAACAGAAAAAGGCTGCCAAAGTGCAGCCAAAACGTCCAATATAGATTTTTCCTGAAGATCTGATGTTTCTTCTCCTAGACGAATCCCAACCATCCCTTGACTTCTTATCACCTCAATGGCTAACTATCTTCATCTCATTATAAATTAATTTTTGTTAAAATTGTCAGCATTTACATTCAGGTTCTTTATTTAACATCGCGGGCGAAGATGAATTTTCATGACTAACAGCTGATTAACGGTGTCTTTGTTCTAATAAGAAACTGGACAAAAATTCCTTAAACTATCTTCTTGTTTTCTTCAAGAATTATATTATGAGGACCAAAAGCGTTTTCCATTTAAGATTATATCCATAAAGATTTGATGTGCTGTTTCAACAAAATTAAATATTTTTCTTAGTGATGGGCTCAGGCTCTCCTCTTTCATCTTGATAAAAATCACAAAACTGAAAACATATTTTTTATATGTAAAGATCATTGAGAATAACAAAACAGGCTAAATTTATTTTTCATTAATTAATAATTACATTGTCAGTATTTTGGAATCAGATGTAATGACCTATTTATATATATATATATATATATATATATATATATATATATATATATATATATATATATATATATATATATTACATATCTTGATTTATTTCCAGAAAAATTGAGTTAACTTACTTTTAGGCTGTGATATTCATGGATGAAAACAACTATTATTTATTTTTTAGTGGGAACTCAAGGTTCAAATGGGTCTGAGTCCGAGTGTAACATAGTGGACAGTCTGCTTTCCGACATTAGATCTGGATTTGCCCAAAAGGGCGTGGACTCCAATAGGGTAAGTAGACTAATCCTAAAAAAAATGGTTAACTTTTCCTTTCTTTCATTTTATAATCCAATTCTAAATAACACCTTAATTTAGCAGACATGATCAACTTTATCCACTAAACTAACTAAATCGCTAATATGGTAAGAGTCAAACTTCATGAAATAAGGTCTGATGTGGCCATGCTTTGATAAAAAAGAAGGAAAACAGTCATCCTTGTATTTGGCTGTGAGCAACTACTGCTTCTATTTATATGCACTATTTTCCCCTCATACTGAGAACAGTATATGTGTCTAGATATTGTTACTTTAATGTATTAGGAGATTAAGGTATTGTTAACACAATCGGGTTGTTATAATTTTTTCAATTGTTGAATAGCAATCACTCACAATGTTATCCAAAATTTAGGCTCTAATCAAGAATTTTTAGTAAGAATAATCAGCTTTCCAAAAAATAAATTCGATGATTTTATAAACTGGATATGTCTTCAATAATTGCATTAATTTATCTTTTTGAAAATCAATGATTTTCAAAAATTCACTATTATTACATTCTAAATACTATTTTCCTCCTTCAATTTGTTTTATATTCGCATTTAATGACAAATTATTATTTTACAGATAAGAAAAATTGGTAACGGTATGATGACATCAGAAGAAGACATCTCAATTACAGGTTCACCAGCCCTATCTAGGAGAAGACTTGGTTCTTTCTCATGTGACCAGCCTCCAAGCAGTGGGCGTGAAGAGACTTATTCTCCTGGTAAGACTTTTTTTAGATTATTAAGACATTTCTGCCTCACAGTTCAGATGTTTTCATCCAGAACCAGTAGCCTCAGTATTGGCCAGCAGATGCCATCCATTTACCATCTTTCAGATTTCTCTATGGCCTTCCTTTGCTAGAGTTCTGGCTTGGCCAAAAAGCATCTACCTGTGTCTAGCTAGTGGGGACGTTTTTGTTCCCTCAGGTTGTTGTTTGGGCAGTGCTGCCCTACCTTTGTAGGCACCGTCTTCCTTGCCTGCATGGCATATACCGTCCCAAAGTCGCATGGTAGCAGGCAGACACCGTTTTCCTACAACCACTTTTTGCCTTTCACTCCCAATGAAGCGAAGCCAATCCCGAGGTTTATAGGCCATCCAATCCGTATTCCTTGAATATACTTCTCGCTGAAACGATCCATGACAGTGGCTGTGTGGCTTTCCTTTCTAGTACCACTACAGCCTTTGTGTTTCTGTCAACCTGCTGCTGTCTCATAACTTTGTTCGTGGTTTGAGATTCTTCCTTGGCCTCTTAACTTTTGCTGAGAAAGCCTTCCTTTGGGTGAGCCAGCTCCGCCTGCAAAAAGGAATCACTGTTGCACAGCCCGGGAGACTGTCCATATTAGTATCACAACAATGCCTTTTTTTGGGCAGGATGGTGGTGGGAATCAGAGGTTTTAGGAAATTATGATCGAAGAACTTGAAGGATAGTAGGTGCTAATAGTTAACCATGGAAATAATAATCCTATGAGGGGATGAAGAACTAACCCATGTGAAAGTTGGGGTTTATATGGATTCTGGATGAAGAAGGAGATGTGGAAGGGTTTGGTAGGGTCAAGGAGGGAAGAGGTAGAGAGATATGGAGGAGACGCCATGCCATGGGGACTATGGGCATCAAAGGGCTCGGCTGGTGTGGCACCATGTCTCAGGATTATGCTTGTCAAGTGAATGAGCTGAATTTGATTTAAAGGGCTTGGAAGTGCCTAACTGGGTGTTTTTAAATTTACTCTGCTTTTACCTTGGGTGGGATGGTTTTTTGATAAGTAAAATACTAAATTTATTTAAAATAATTTTAATAAATATGTAAACATATTAAAATTAATAGCAATATTTTTCTTCATTTCAGATGTGACACCAACAGGGAGTTTGAGAAGAAGGAGAAGTCGAGTACCATCAGAGGAAGATGAGTCAACGCTCATGGACTTCCTCAGAGCTTCCGGTCATGATGGCTCTAGGGAGAGGAAATCGTGGGGAAGTCTAGGTAAGGCATCTATTCATTTATTAAACCACAAATCCTCATTTGATATATTTTGAATAATTTAATTAAAGAAAATATCATTTCATGCGTTTAAGCATTTTAATTGTTTTGTTATTTAAAGAAACAAATATCTGTCAAATCTAGTATGTAGTTGCTCGCTACTGCCAACATACTTCACTGAAATTTCCCTTGTGTCTGTCAGACACTTAATACACACCAGAGGTTAAGAGTAATATCAACCACACTGAGTCATGGCCACCCATAAAAGTAAGGCCCAAAGACAAGAGAGTATAGAGGAGTTGTAATTTTAATAAGAACAAAAGAAATAATTATTCAAGCAAAATGCTGGTTGTAATATTGAAACATTTGAAGAGTATAATTTATTATTAATGTAGGATGATATTAGAGGATAATTGCCATGACTATATTCAAGAAAATATCGGGAATCAACTAAATACAGTTTTACGTTCAATTTTATCAGTTAATTTAGTTTTGTCTAGAAATTCAAAAACTTAAGGATTCTTTTTGGATAATTTCCTAGCTTTTTATCTAAGGTGCCATTGATGTTGTATCGATGCCTTTCAAATTGATATTCTAAACACTTAGTAAGGAGGAGGACTCCTTAATAATAATTATTAATAATAAGGAGGAATTAATAATAATTATTTCTAATGACTGATTATTATTAGTAACACTGAATAGAGGTTTTAATTTTTGTTATATTCTTCTTTCTTTTTCCCGTGCATCAACTGTTAAAGCCATAAGCGTCATTTTTGTTATATTGTTATAAATGATGTCTGTCATTATTTTATGTAAATGAACAGTAGAACACCGATTATCTGAATTAATTGGGACCGAGGGTGCTTCGGATAATAGAACATGTAATTGCAATAAAAAAAAGAAGATAACATTACGTTGTAAAATATTATTTACTAATGTACCAAAGTACATTCAAAACAAATTAATTAATACATTACTGAAAAAATGTATACAAACTAAAAAATTACTTATCTTTACCTCTAGATCAGTTATAAAAACGAACTATTGTTACACGAGTTCTATCATAGGTCAACAGCGAAAATTTCCTTATGACAATGACCCCCAATAAAAAAAAATCAAAGGCCAACAAACTTAAACTGAAAAAGCAATGCTCTAGTTTAACGGTTTCTGTTCGCAATTTAGGGAGTCAATTCTGATAATTGGTGTTAGGATAATCAGCGTTCTACTGTATGTAGTGAAGCCTGGTGGCTGTAAAGGTGTGAGCACTCTGTGCCTGAAGTCATGGGTTCGATTTCCACTAGTAGTGGGGAGAAATCGAAATATTTTTTTTTTTCAAAACAATACATTACATCAGCCTCATCCTGTCCAAATAATCTTTGTTATGAATGGACGTTGAAGTATATGGTTTTCTGATGTCACCTGTCTGGAAAATTCCAAGCTTCTGAAAAATATGTTGTCATTTTCCAAAAGATTATTATTTTTACTTTCTATGTACTAAAATTTACTTTGTTACTACTTCATTTCTATCCGAAGGAGCCACCATTGGAGATCAATGACATTTTTCCATTGCATAATCACAGGTGGTTTCAGATGAAACCACTAATGCTCGGCTTTAAGGGATAATATTTTTTATTACTTCCATTTTAATATGTTATATTAACAAACTTCTATTCTCGATGAGAATTCTTCTGTAAGTAATATTGAATGCCTTTTCTAGACCGATCATGGGCAAGGAGAGCACGAGGAGGAGGAAGGAAAAGACCCGACCTCCTTACTGCTGATTTCTATGGAGATAGAGAAAGACCTACCTCACCATCCACGCTCCCTACGACACCCGATGAAGACAGCAAGCCTAAGTAAGCATCTTCATCATTCCACTGATATCTAATGAAAAAAAAAATAGAAAGTTTCTCTATAACTGTATAAATAAATAATTGGATTGTCACAAATCCAAACCTAAGGGTACCCATATACGGAGAGGAAAATCTCAAGATTTTGACTGCGCAGTCCAAAGCTTAAGATATTGCACATAATGAATAGGACATCCTAGTGGCCAGAGTTGAACTGTACAGTCCATTGAAGTCAAATTAAAACCCTAATAGATTAACTGTACTGTCAGAATAGGCCGGGACTGTGCAGGACAGGCCTGATGCGTGTGGCCAAGAGGATATTTACTTTACTTACAGTGGGTCTACTATAACTGGATGGTGCAGTCCTAGCATTGAGGTTTATTAGCTTAGTGTGTGTGTGCTAGACCTATACAGGCCAATTTGAGCAGTCCCCGTCTTGAGATTTGAACTGAACGTGTATAACCACCTTCAAGGAATAGGTTTCTTATAATACCAAGGATGAGGGATTCTATAACCCGAAAGAAACAAGAACTCAACCGACGAGACTTTTACTAGACTTATTGACCAACGATCAGATCTTACTGTCAATAAAACAACAATCGTTTACATTAATATACTCAGACCAATATAGACTTATGGTATACAACTGTAGGGATCCTGCAAAGCCTTTTAACTCCTACAAAATTCAATCCTTAAAGTTAAAATCCTCTGTAAAGTCATCAACGCATCATTCATTGTCTCCAATTTGACTCTCTATAATGATCTCAATATTTTATTTTAACAACTGTTATCTGAAATTCTCTGTCAAAAATTGTATTCAAAATTACATGGCTAATTTCTGCCATCCAAAATTCTTTATCACGATTCATCCTTAAATTTCGGAAGCAGCTGATTTTTTTTTTTTTTTTTTTTTTTTTTTTTTTTTTTTTTTTTTTTTGTTTATTGTGAATATTGTTTTAATGTCATATTTTGTCAATACTTCCTCATTTTTTTATGTTTTTGGTTGGCTTTGAGTGAGTGAACAGTGTTGATTACTTGTAAATTTATAATTTGGCTTCCTACAATATCTTATTGTTATTTGTTTTTTTGGTCTATTTTCCCTTTCCTCCCAAACCAGATCATAACACCATGTTTTATTTACTTAAAATTATTACTACATTTTGAAATTAAAACTAGTAGTAATTGTAATTATTCTTTTCTCTTTCTTTTGTAGGCCTTGGAAACAAAAGATCGAGGCATGGCTTTCTGAAAACGAAAAAGAAGATAAACAAAATGAAGAAATCCGAAGACGACCACGAAGGTTCCAGCCGAATAGGCGGTCGCTCGAGGCTGATTCAGGTGAGCTATTAGTTTTTTTTTACGCAAATCACATTAATATATAATATTATTCTTTTATTTTTAATTAGTTTATTGTTCATTACAAGATTTCTTGTTAATTCTCTGAAAATAACCGTTAATAAAAAACCCCAAGTGGTCCTTGATTTATTTTTTCTTTATTAAAACTCAAAATATTTTGAGACTAGTGTCTCATCTTCAGTTCTACAAAAGCACAAATACCAGAATATTGCAGCTTATTGTTATTTTTTATTTTGTTCATTTTTTAGATGTATAATGACCTCAACAACCATTAGTGTAGAGTATTATTTTTTATTTTTCTGTGTGTTTTTAACGGTGTATCAACTCTTGGGCTATTAACATCAGGCCATCTACAGGTTTCCAACCTTTTATAATGCCAACAGCACGTGGCCGGTCACCCATTTACTTACTGGCCACGCCTTAAGTTGCTTCACTTCAGTGATCAAACATAACTGGTGCATTTAACGTGACTATAACCATTGGCGTAGAATATTATCATGCATAAATATAAATGTAAATAAAAACAAGGATTTATAAACATTAGATCTCTTCAGTCATTTGAACTTTAAAATAATTTTACAGAGAGCGAAGGAAGGAGTAGTACGCTGGATACCTTACCCGAAGGAAAACTCGCTGATGGTAGCCTTCAATACAAGAGGGTGTACTCGGATTGGCGACCAACGATCGATAAAACTGATGTTGTTGGAGCGATGGAAGCAATTGCAGGTAAAATTAAGAAATGCGAAGAGCATGTGGAGTTCTTAATGTATTTATATAATACAAAATAAAGGTTTCACCCTCGTCATTAAGTAAGAGAATAAAGTAGTTCTCCACAATATAGATGAGTTGAAGAATGACTTAACCTTGTTCCTACCATTGACTGCTGCAGCAGTCGAGAGCGGTTGGCCCTATGAAGTGTTGACTTGTGTACAATACGGTCAAAAGACGGGACCCACGTACCGCTGACTTGTCCAACAGTCGAGAGCTCCTCATATTTCTCACTGTATTTTTCTTCTCATTTCTTGACTTTAGAGCTACTAGCATTACCGTAGTGTACCTCTAGTATTAAACTAGAGGGTATTTGAATGAAGTTTTTGGCCGTGTGAGCTATTCAAGCGTATTACATCTTGTTACCCTCTCAGCCCATTCATCTTCTCTACCCTTGTCAACTTTTCCTAAGTTTTTATATAGTCGGGTAGCTAGTAACGCACTTTTCATGTGTTTTATGCACCCTGAAATTTTGCTATAATATACCTCTTGGGTAAATAAGAAGGTAAGTATGTGTTTCCTGGACATACCTTGGAACACCAGGTACTTCAAATAGGGGAAAGGTGCAAAACAATATTGCCCAAAAATAGTGTTTTATTCAGAAGCCAACTATCATTAATGTAAAAAAATTGCAAATTAGGACAATTTTAAAGTGAATAATAAATAAGGCAGACACTTTTAAGGGGGTTGAAATGTAAATTAAAAAAAAAAAAATTACCTAGTTTTTAGTTTTTAAATTAAATTGAGTGCTTTATTCATGCTGCGATTTAAACAGCATCTTCAATAACACTTTTGTGGGGTTTAATTATCAGGAAACATAAAAATAAATGTGGCCTATGATAGACTGCAATACACTGCGTGTAACCGTAAGAATGAATGAAAGCACTGCACAGTTATTGTTATTCTCTGTGCTCTCATTGGTTCTTTTTCACATGATCTTGTACAGCAAGATCATGTGAAAAAGAACCAATAAAATAAAATAAAACTTTCATTTAATATTAGATTAAAAACAATTTTTTTTTTTTTTTTTTTTTTTTTTTTTTTTTGCGTGTTATACCCCTTAAAAGTGTCTGCCTTATTTATTATTCATTGTAAAAGTTTCTTAATTTTACATTGAAAGATAGCTAACAACTGAATAAAACTCTATTTTTGGGAAATATTTTTTTGCACCTTTCCCCAATGCGCAGTACCTGGTTTTCCACGGTAAGTCTAGCCAACACATACACAACTTCTTATCAACCCAAGAGGTTCATTGTAGCAAAATTTCATGAAACGTATGGTTACTGGCTCTTGGACTAATACCTCTGTCCATCCCCAATAGCATGTTTTTTTGGATTATTTTGTATACATTTCACTTGCTTGTTATTCATAACATATGCGATAAATGGTAAATAGGAAAACTTTTTACTCCTTTCCTCTATTGCAGTTCTTCTGATTTAAAATTAATGAACTTTCTTTTTGTATTTTAGAAGCTCAGCCACAGTCTCCCGTCAAAGACAAGTCTCCTTGGAGGAAATCCAACCTTAATGTACCTAATACATCGGAACAAACAGAGCTCGATGTCCGAAGGCTCAGGAGGTTGAAATCTCGAGGAAGCATAGATATTTCCGGAACACCTTCACTTCAGGTAGGCTGTTATATAGTGCAAATTGTTTAAATCATTTGACCATTGAATAAATATAAACAAAAGTTTTTTAGTTTTGAAATGTATTGAAGGAGGACTGGTTGCAGTGAGTGAAAGCATTTAATCCTCGACAGGCGCAATAAGATTTGTAACTTGATCAGGCGCAATTTATCTGAGAGATGAAGTACACAAACATGATTTACATTTCATTGTAATAAGGAAGCCATATTACTGAGAGTCTCAAGTTTAATCGAACATTTATTAAAACATGTTATTTTATAATAAAAACAAGTTTTATAAATATATAACATTTTTGCTCAAATAAATTTGCGAATTAATAAAAGTTACACTCTGTTAACTATTTTAATTAAATATTCATTATAATTAGACAGACAGTCATGATGATTTATATTTACAATAATTAAGAAGTAAAATTATCACTTAAAACGAAAGAATATTTAATATTTCGAATAACAGTTAGATTTGTCTTGAACTTCTCCGGACTCTCTGGTGTTAATATCACCTAATTGAGTGCATCTCACAAAAAAATTGAATATCTTTAAATTCAGAAGGTGTAGATGATTGAGGTTCGGTCAATTTGTTTGAATAAAACTACATTTTATAAATAAAATGAGTCGTATTTATTGCCAACGTTCCGGCTTGTGCTACAAGCCATCTTTAGGGCTATGGAGAAGAGAGGGAACAGCTTCGTATTTTTGGAGACTACATTTCAAAGTTGGAGACTAGCTTTGATCTTCCATAAAAAGTAATATTAAATGGAAATGACCCTGGCAGTCGGAGCACCTATAATTAATATATAATAATAATAAACAAAAATTGAATGTTAATATCACAATTAATTAAGATAAATGAAAAAAAAAATTAAATTATTTACCTCAAGTCATCAGGCACATTTAATCTCACAGATTCAAATGTCTCTGATGGCGTGTGAGAACGTATTGGATCTAAAGTAGGGATAGGGTCGGCAATGACAGTGGGAGTCAGGAAGGTAGCAGGAAGTCCTGCTTTCTCTTGTGAAACAAAGAAACTTGGTATACCAAAGCACACTTATCTCTCAGATTAAATGCGCCCGATGGAGGGTTAAAAACGTTTCCGCCACGTAAACTCTCTTGAATATCATTTTTGATTAGTTAAGGAAGTATTTAAGCCCATAAAAAAATGGTTAAAAAAAGTTGCCAAGTAATATTAGACCTTGAGTTTGAAGTTGAGGACAATTTTACTGATTTTAATTTTAATCGTTAGGGACATATTATGCATTATTTACATCATTATGTCATAGCTCACTACTGATTTATTTATTTATTCCGTAAATTACTTACTATCAATATCTAATTGTTGCTTCTTCCAAGTCTTCCCTTCTGTTTTCCGTTATTTAGGTTATTTACTATTATTATATATAGAGTATCTATTGTTATTGATTAGTTTATTAATTTTTTTAACTTTGTTTTAGTCTATCAATGAAGAAGAAAAGAGGAAAGAAGTGATCAGGACATTAGGAGATCCATCACTACCCGAGGACAGCCTACCAGTCTACATTCGCTGTCCGAGTGACCCGCCACAGGAACAACCACTCGTAATAAGTAAATACAAAGGTGGTAAAATGAGTCCACTACTGGCAAGGAGAGTATTTCCAGATATTGCTGACCGGTCACCAGAAGAACAAAATTTACCTCCTTTCGCTCCGAGAAGAGCTCGAAAACCTGAGGTCTCGGACAAAGTGGAAATAGACTCTGACAATATTGAAACACCCCCCGCAGCTAGGAAAATATTGAGGGATCCACAAAGATGTTCGAGGTTAAAGGACGAAGACGTGAAGGAAGAAGAGGAACCACCTTTGGGAGACGGACAATTCGACAGGTTTGCCGCTTCTAGGAGGACGTTGAGGTATAGGAAACCAGTCGAAGAGGAACAAAACAAAAGGCCCGAAGTCACATCACCTGAATTAGTACCTGAGAAACAAGTGATAAAACCCGAAACACAACAAGCGCAGTCGATTCCTGTCGAAAAGCTTTCTCCCAAAGATAAAGAATCGCGTTTGAAAAAATGGCAGGACAAGCTTAAGAGTAAAATTGATCTGGATCCCGAGGAAGAGGCCATTGCTAACATCACAAAGTCTGGAGAAGAACTTCAGAAGCTCACTGCCTCTTCTACCCTTCCCAGGACATTTAGGAGGAATACTTCTGTCGACCCTAAAGACGTCTTAGAAGCTATTGGTAAACAACTGAAGGAAACCACTTCTGAGGCAGAGATTCCAAAATGTGAAGCTAGTACCCCATCTGTAGTAGTTAGGCAGGTGACATCATCTACATTACCAAGATCTTATAGAAGAAGAACAAATATAGATCAAACTGAAGTTGCAAAAGCTATTAGGAGGTTTAGTAATAGCCAAGATTGTGATGCGACTTCCGAGCAAAAAAGTAAGACTGAAGAATCTACAATAAGAAACAGCACGACTAGCTTAGCTTCTCAAGAACCAAATAAACCAAAACAAGTAAAGAATGATTTCATCCCCGAGATAAAAGTCCACATGAATGCTCCAGGGAAACCGAGGGCTGAGCACGAACTCAATGATGAAGGTTTTGAAGAGACTCAAAGCTTGGTGTCAGAAACTCCTAGCCAGGGAGCGTCTTCTGGTAACTATGAGGGCGATTTTGTCGATTCCCCTAAGCCCAAAGGAGAACCTAGGAAGCTATTAAGGGCCGACAGTAGTGGAAGTGGTGATACGAGCAGTGGTGTCAATGTGAAGGAAGTGAAGCGAACTTCTTCGATGAGGTCTACCAGTGATAAGAAAAGCATAATTCCAAGGAGATCTGCCAGTTTACGCAAGTCCGATTCTCAATCTAGTTTAGCAAGACAACAAATATCAGAAAAAAGACAAATACCTGCTGTAAAAACAGAAAACACTGCTGCGCAAAGGAGAATATTAGCACTTGCAAATAAACAAAACTCCAAACCTGCTGTATTGAAAAGCGATAGCAATATTATTCAAACACCAAGATCGACTTCTTCTGTCAAACAGCCCGACAAAAGTGCAAAAAGCTCCACTTTGAACAAGACGCCCCACTGTGCTCTTCCAAAGAAAAAAGTCGAGCGTAGTAGCTCAAGGAGCAGTTTACGGAGTTCTAGGAGTTCTTTAAATAGTTCTGCTTCTATTAGCACAGTCCGAAATGTGAGGCCTCTTCCCGAAATCAAAAGCTATACAAAAGCGATCAAGAACCTCACGTCCGAACTGAAGAAGGAGACGAAGAAACCTCTAGGACAAGCACAGGTGAAGAGTAAAGCAAGCGTACCAGCCAGTCGAAGCAGCAGCAGTGGAAGTAGCATCGGACCCGTTGCACGAAGACCACGAGCTACAGCAGGTGTGAGTACTAGCTTCAAAGAGAATGCTATTGCTAGTCGAAGTAGCAGTAGCGGAGAAAGCATCGGTCCTGCCAAGAAGACAGGCCTCGGATTCATGAGGCCTACAGCCGCAAGCGCAGCCAAAGACACTATCGACTCACCAAGGCTTAGGTCAAACCTTAGATCTATTAAGTAAATTAAGTGAAACCATTCTTTCAAAAGTATTATATTTTTAAGTATTTTTACATTTTTGTACAATTTGATATATGTATAAAGTGAAGAAGTTTATATATTTATTTGTTATGTCAAATACTTTTATTGTGATTAACCACATATGAACGTTGTTTATTTATTTATATAGAATTCTAATTTTGCTTAAGTCTATTTACAATAATGAAAATGAAAATCAAACTTGTTAATTTTAATTAATTAGACTATCAAAATATCGTAACCACTAACCAGTAACCATTTTTCGATAACCTATCAAAGAAAGCATTATTTTACAAGACAATAAATTTTTGGAGAAAGAACCGAAAATTCCAATTTTTATTGTACAAATTATATTTAATTTTAATTGTAGTTGCTCTATAGAGTCGTTGTGATGAAGATTATTTGTAGTCATAATAAGCATTTTATTTTTTTATAGATGTATTATTATTATTAAAAAGAATTAATGATTGTGTAACCTCATACTTCTAGTCACTTTACTTAGTTCAGAAGCAGTTAGTTGTTTTTTCTTTATTCCATCGACGAAAGATTTGCTTAATTTGGTGACAAATAGTTCACTCTACTGCTTTTTAATGTATATCTCTTAAGCATGATGTATGTTTATCTCAATTAGGTAAATGCAGGTAAATTTACTATTGTAGGTAAATGCGTTATGTAATGACATGTTTTTAGATCTGTCAGTACTTAATTTCCACTCATTTTTATTTTATTTTTTTGTAAAATATGTAAATATATTTTTTTATTTTTAAAATAGAGATGTGTTAGGATTAAGGTACGTTTATGTAAGGTGATTGCAATCGAAATAGATACCTACTAACACAGCCCTTTTTATTATTACCTCAAAAACCCATCCTGATATTCCATTTCATAGCTCTTTGTTTACTATAGAAATTCATTTAAAAGACGACCTATATTATTTAAAGATAAATGATAAATTTGATTTTTAAATTCTAGATCAAGCATATACTTATGTCATGCACAAGGAAACAACAACATAATTTTATGGTTTTTCTTTAGCTACCACTCACCTTTCTATTACTACAAATTAAATTCTGGTAAGTGGCCTGAATAGTTTCTAACAAAACAATGATCAAGACATTTTTCTTTTGAGAAAACACAAAAGAAAAAAAAAAAAAAAAAAAAAGTCCGTCATTTGGAAGCTGCATAACTAAACACTTTCTTTTGCAAGGGGGGTAATTTAACTTGCATTCATGAAGAATTTCTTTAATCCTAGAATGCCAAGCTTCCTCAGCCTACCCCCCATTCTACCAACTATTCGTCATTCTGACGAACATACTTTAAAAGTTTTTTTTTTATTTTATTTATTTAGTCAATGTAAAAATACATTTCCAGTAAAATGATACATATGAATGTGTCTTGAAGCTCGTGCAGAGGGAAGCTGCACAGTTGCAGTACCCACAAGGCAGAGTGATTACAATTTGTATTAACTACTCCTGGAGCTGGTCTATAGGCCATTTATGCTTCAGTTGGCGAACTGGGTTATTTGGAATTAGATGTGATGATAGGGAGTTAATTAAATAATTTGGATGGTCGTGTAATTTTGAATGAAATTTTTGGTATAATTTTTTTGATAAGGGTTGGATAAATGGAATATTGAGGACGTTGTGAAGAGTCAAATTGGAGACAAATAATGGAGCATCGGTTATTTTACAGAGGATTTTAGACTGCAATGATTGAATTTTGTAGGAGTTGGATGGCTTTGTGGATCCCCAGAGTTCTATGCCATAAGTCCATATTGGTCTGAGTATTGTCATGAGTCTTTTGTTATTAAGTGTAAGCTTTGATCGTGGGTCAAGTAAGTGTTGAAAAGTCTGTCGGTTGAGTTCTTGTCTCTTCTGAGTAATGTGGGGTTTCCAAGTTATTCTTTTGCCGAGTATAAGTCCTAGGTAGCGGGTTTGGGATTTTTGAGGAAGAAATGAGTCGTTAAGGAACACTGGAGGACAAATAGATTGTTGGAGAGCAAATGTTATGTGGCAGGATTTCTTTGGGTTTACTTTAATTTTCCACTTTTATATATAAGTTAAAACTCAACTTATGAGATACTAGCTGAATACCCGTGCTTCGTCACGGCAGATAAGTAGTTATTTTATTGCGTTAAATAATGTTTCATTAAAATTACGTTACTATACAATTCTGTGCAGTTTATTATAGCACGGTTTCCGTCATACTATATTTTATTCAATGGGCGTTAAAATTTAAAAGTTTATGTTTCCAAGAAGTCATTTGGTAACACCCAATATATTTACAAGTATTACCAAGGTTATAGGCGAGAAGGCATTGCAAGGGTTCCGGATATTATTACCTCACCTGGAAAACCTAAGGATATGCCATTCATCACGGTTTGACTGGGACTGTCCCGGTATTTTGCAATTGTTTCGGTATCCCGCCCGATTTTATCAATGTCCCGGAAAAGGCTGTAAGATATAAAAAGTAATGAATTCATGTTTATAAGAATCTTTTTCAAATCGGTTACTTTTCTACAATCAACATTTTTACTACTGCTCACAGTGTCAGAGAAATCAGAAGTAATCTAACTGTAAAACGCTGGAACTACCTGCACAGCGCGCTGCCAGCTGCCAGACACTACTATTTGGCTTAGAGATTTTTTTAAGAAAATCAAGTAGCAAAAAAAGTTCCGTTCTTATTTTTAAGGTTTGGGTAGACTAACAGTTTAGGATTCCCCCTTCCCGTTAGTTGCTAGGCTTAAAACTCACCAACCATTTTGCTTATAATTTGTACTCTTTTTATTCCCCCCCCCCCAAACTCCAAAAATATGGCAAGCCTATCTGACGGGGACAGGCAGAAAAGAAACGCAATTAAAACTCTATGAGGGACAGTTAATTTCTAGTAATTCAAGGTATGCCATCGTAGTTGAAATTAACCTCAATTAGAAATAAAACTATGAGATAGATAATGTACGGTAACAGCTGTTCTTTATCGTCCTAGCAACACATGCTACCCAGGCATGCCTTCTCTAACCAACTCAAACTTTAAACCCCCCTAAAAATGCTTAAAAATTCGAATATCAAAAAATCCTTTCTTAGCGAGTGCCTACGTTATATAGGGAGTGTCCATGCAAAATTTTCTGTCGAGCGGTTTGGGCTGGGCGTTGATAGATGAGTGAGTGAGTGAGTGGTATTTGACAAATATATAGTTGATTGTTTAATATTAGGTATTCTTTCATATTATATATTCTTCAAAATTGGTTAATATAACTTTATTAATTAGTTTCACGACTTAGAGTAGAGGTGTAGAGGGGTGATGAAAATTAGTATAAAATTCCAAAACTTAGTTTATTGACAGATTTTCATGTAAATATTAAAAACAAAATAAAAGAAAAATCATATACAGTGCAAAAAATAAAAGAATAAGTGATCTTACCAACCTTAGTCAAACAGGCGTGCACACAGATATTCCTCAATCTCCAAACAATCGTAATTTTCACGTACTTTCTTTGACATAATTTCATGTAATTTCTGAACTGCTGGTACAATCGATGCAATTCTTTCGGTCATCAAGTATTGAGCACAGATAGCATAGCTCTGCTGTGGAGGAGAATAGAAGACGGGGAGGGGAGGGGTGACTGTAAATCACAGAGGTGTTTCGTCATTTTGATGAAGGTTGGTGATCTAGGTTTAAAATAAGCTATATAAATACCATAGAAACATGAATACTTCTGCTCCTTTATATTTTAATGAATGGCTGACTCAATTATTATTTTTTTATCTAGAGTAAACCCCAACTTCAAATGGACGCAATTCCAACTTCTATTGTACCGCAGATGGGTACAAGGTATGCTAAGTTTTGTTGCAATATTAAAACATGTTGACCATTTCGGGCATATTAGTAATTTGTGTCTTGTGTAAAACCCCCACCAAAAATGGACTGATGTAGTTATTTTTTTACAACACTTCTATCCCATTAGTTATTATTATACACGCGCTAAGAGAAGTCCTACTTGAAGAACGTGAAAGCTACAACGACTAAAATTGCCAAAACCCTGAAGAAATGTGACTTTAGGACAATTTATGCTACTGATAGGAAAATCAACCAAATGGTGAAAAATCCTTAAGCCAGTTTACTGTTGAGAATACTGGGTACAGCATCCCATGCTCCTTTGGAAAATAATACATTCGACAAACTGGAAGGCTGATATCCACAAGAATTTCAGAACACACAAGGAATGTCAAAAATGTCAATATCGAAAAATTGGCTGCATCGGTAGTGGATTATTTGTATAGAATAGATAACTGCGTCATAAGCGGAATTCCTGCCTATGGAGGGAGGGAGGAACCACACAAAATCTATTAAATTGATAGACATAGTGTTAAATGATAAAAATAATTAATATTAGCAATCGTATCTTTACTTGTATTAATTTATGAATTATTAAGCCAAATATATTTTATAACTAATTTTGGGTTGGGAACTTAGAATCGTTAGATTTATTTGAAATATTTTCAACATTTTTAAAATTCCTACAAAATAAGATATTTAAATGTTGGTTATATTCGGAACACTCTCGGTGCGGCTGTCCTTTGGGAAGGACAGTAGCGACCGTCCCCGCGTACGGGTGTGTCTTCGGAAGGACACTCCTTCATTACTTTTCACTTGTGATTCAAAAGGCTCGCAAATGGAGGGGGTTCACTTTTACGACTCCAGGTAAACACAGTTGTCTTCAGTATTGTTTGGGCTTTCTAGCAGGCTTGTCCGTTTTCAAGTTGGCTGACCGGAAGAGTATTTATGAATTTTTAAACTTTTTCTTCGATAAATTGTTTATAAGTACAATTTATTATATAATGGATATTTACTTCCTGATTTAATATATTTAAATACTATTCACTAAATTGTTGAATTTTTGTTGCAGATATTGATTGGCAACGAAGGATATTTTTAAAAATATTATCGTTTGGCATCGATTTTTGGTAGTTACAGGGTAATTTTTGCTTTTTATTTATCACATTTTTTTTTTTTTATTTATTTTTTTAAATTAACGTGCGTCGACTGCTATGGTCAATGGCACCTTTATCTAATTTTAAAATACGTTAAATTTTAACGTTCATTTATTATTAACTATGAATTTTAGGACGGGATATCTATAGGTTACCGCCCTTTTCTAGCCAGGATAGGGCTGATGCCTTTTATTTTTTCTAAAGAAAATCCATCGCTGTTTTATTATGTTAAATAATTTATTTATTATTATATCCCCTCCATTTAATATTTATTTATGTTAAATAATTAATAATTAATTTTAAAAAAATTTACTTTATTTTTTAGGATTAAAAAACAAAAACAAAATGGCATCACCCTTTTCGTCGTTATCTGCTGGTGGGAAGAAAAGGAAAATTGATGAAGATTCTTTTTGATTGATCTGAAAATGATTTTTTTTTTTTTTACATTTCCCTAATAATTATTTTTTTATATCACAGATACGTCTGCGGGTAACAAGGACAGAGTAGAGAAATATTTTATTTCCAATTTGACATCTGAGGATGTCTACAAACTGCTGGAAGAAGTATCGGCCGATGAACGGGACTCAGACTCTGACTTCGACAACGAAGACGTGATAACTGAAATTTTTGGGCCAGAAGCGTTTTTTTTTTTTTTTTTTTTCTTATTCTAATAAAAATTGTCAAAAATTATTGAGTTTTCTTTTAAAATAAATAAACATTAGGTGTAGGTGTAGCGGGTTTAAATAAACTGACTAATGGGCGTCTATTGATACTAGCCCGCAAAGCAGCTGGAATTCCTCGCGTACGGATGTCCTTCCTGAAGGACACTTCCGAAAATGCAATTCCGGCTAGTTTTCTTTGTTGTTGCATTACTATTAAACACATCAGTCATGATTAAAAAAAAATGTATCCATTAAAAATTCAACCAAAAAATACATCCGTACCTGGGGTACTCCCAGAAAATGGCACCCGCACCGAGAGTGTTAAGGAAGTATTTAAAAATAAAGTATATCAACAGACATGTGCATGTTTTTTTTTTTTTTTTTTTTTTTTTTTTACTTTTACGACGTACTGACTACTGGGCCATTAGCGCCGATATCTATCGTGCAGCAAGGAACTGCACCCCTGAGATGAGAAAAATTCCTGCCGCCGCACATAGGAGTATTTGCCCTCTAAAACCGGTCAAAAGTGCAAATCGCCAAGTTGCGTTATAATCTTTTCAAACATGGTAATCTTTAAGTTCGATAAATTGTCTATCTATTGGTAGCTAAATATTTTCCTTCCGCTTTAGCCTGTTGTTGTACCAACAGTCCAAACCCAGACATAGTTGGAATCGCATAAATCTATTCTTCCACTCTTGTCAGTTTAATTTGTTTCCCTGTCTATTGTGGTTAAGTTTTGATGAAATCTCCTTTTGAATATGGAAGTGGGATGTATGTACTTTATCTTACCACTGTATTTTATTATTTTGTTGTTTAAATTGAACGTTTTTAGAGAGTACTTATTTGGGTACTTTTTTTATCCCAAAATAATGAGATATCGAGATTTTTAGTTACTTGTCGAGCCATGTTTATTTTACATACATAAAATTTAGGCTAATGACAATTGTCCAAGGCGATAAAACCTTCCGCCTTGATCTGCCATTTTGTTTTATATTCATTTAAACTTGAATGTTGTTAGTTATTTATTGCGGCATTACGATTTTTCGGTTTTTTTCCGATGATGACCACAACGAATACCGAATTTCGTCGGAGTAAAAATTACGGCCGATATCGACAAATAATTTCAATAGGTCCGGAGTACCCCCTCCCCCCCAGGAGGACCGATTTTGCTAGTTAACGAATTTGTTCAATCTCTTGTTATGAGAATACTTCATACTAAGTTTCATGGCGAAAAAAACAAAATCTTGTGTTTACTGACACACACTCACACACATACATTGGTGCGATTGAAAACCTCAGTTGGACCTGGAGTGGACAGGCAGCACGAGTGGAAAATCAACGTCAGGTCTGGCCTCTTGGGTCTAATGTTAAAGGTCCATATTTTATACCCGGGAACCTTGCTAGTAACCAATAAACCTACTTCTTAAGATATCTTCTCCTAGCACTACTTGAAGAAATTAAAGTACCTTTTTATTTTTAGTTCCAGATGAGGAATACTTGAAAATAAAACGTATTTTTACAAAATCACCTTTGCAGGTTTCTTCCTTCTTTTTATATAAGTTATTCAAAATGTAATGCAACATATGAGTAAAAAAAGAAGGTATTTGCTTATTTTCGGGCACCATTTGGTAAGTCTTGACGAGAACAATTACTTTTTTTTGTTGAAAGAGTTTGATATCTCCAACAGTTTAGTAATTATTCCCGCTTATCAGGGCCACCCTGTATATATATATATATATATATATATATATATATATATATATATATATATATATATATATATATAAATTTTAAGGGGGGAGGGTCATTTTCGGTGTCTACTATGTAAGATCGATAAAGGTTTGAAGACATTTTTAAAAATGCCGTCATGATCACAACCTCAATAGCTACCTAAAAGTGCCCCATTTGCGCCATAAGCAATCAATCTAATATTAGGAAGCTGATAGTAGGTCAATCTAATAGTAGGTGAAACAGAAAGTACCAAAATTATGGAGGAAATCGAGGATGAAGACGAAGATAACTATGACCGATGAAGATAAACTCTCAATACGAAGACAAGGTATAGTTGGGATTCGGCTAGGAGAAAAACGTCAGACTTTCAGGAAGAAATCTGTATTTGGACGTTTCGGCTGCACATTGGCAGCCTTCTTCAGCTAAAAAAATACAACTTATAAGTAAAAAAATAAATATACAACTTGTAAGTAAAAAACAGGCAGAAATGTGCGTAGTATATACATCAAGACAATAAATTTTAACCAATCTTATTTTTAAACAATGAAAATACGGTAGTTGGAAGGTAAACAGCATGTAGAAAGTAGTAAGTAAGCAGTACAACAAACTAATCAGTACAAAAAAGGAACATTTTTCACATAGTGAGAAAATACAATCTATTCTATAAGTGAATACAATTTATAAAAATTAATATATAGATACGTACCCTAGGGGGGAGGGAGGAAGACCTTGAGGACAACTTAGGTAACCATGGTGGAACGTCCAAATACAGATTTCTTCCTGAAAGTCTGACGTTTTTCTCCTAGCCGAATCCCAACTATACCTTGTCTTCGTATCTCTGCAACGGCTAACTATCTCCATCTTCACTATAAACTCTCAATAGTTAAAGCTTTTTTTTTTTTTTTGGATGAGTTTAAGGCGTGTCAACCGTTGGGGTCATTTACGCCAGTAGAGTTTAATGGTGTATACATAATGATGAGTTAAAGCTTTATTTTGTAATAGTTGTCATTCCAAATTTGTATATATTGTATAAAAACGTCTAATTAAGGTCGAAAATTGTTTTTCATGCGATCACATTGCAGAAAAGAGCGTAAGATAATTTTGACCGGTTTTTGAGTGCAAATGCTCCTATGTGCGCCGGAGGGACTCGAACCTCCGTCTCTCGCATGAGAAGCTAAGGTTTTAGCCAGTAGGCCACGGGGAGACCCCAGTTTTAGGATTTCGTCTACTTCAAATTCTTTTAATGATCTCCCTATTTGTTTACTCAAATGTTTAATGTAATTTAACATTTCAGATATTTTTTTCCTATTAACAAATTTATTATTATCTATAATATCCATTTCACTTTCTTTCATATTACCAGCCAAAACGTTATGTTCAAGAAGATGAAATAAATAAATTTGTGGTTTGAGATGATGAGCAAATTAAGGTGTTGTTAACTAGTAATTTATTTCCTCAGAACAGTAATTAAAAAGAAGAAGATGTAAAAGGAGCCAGTGCATTATAATTAATTAAGTATCTCCAAACTGAAATAATTACAATGAACTAGCCCCTTTTACATCTTCTTCTCTCCGGGCTAGTTGTCCAACAACTCGACACCTCTTGCGTTTCGGAGCATCAGCAGCGTACGGGTCAAGCGGCAGAAATTTGTCTCCTTGCTCGGTGCGATGTAATGCTCCTCAAGAGCAAACACTGTTGTTAGTATGTGTTATTGTCTGAGTTTAATATTATTACTATTGATAAATAAATGGTAGATAAGGGAAATAGTATTTATTTGACACATTTTCTCTTAAAACATACATTTATTAAATTCCATTTATATGTAAATTTAACATTTGGTCTTTAAATGCTATAACTTTGTAAATAAAATGAGTAAACTTCATAAGAAAATTGAAAGCTGATATAAAGCCCTACAAATATTAAATACTTGTTAATTCATTTAAAAATTAATGTCCACTTATACATAGCACAATTTTTTTTTTTTTTTTTTTTTTTTTTTTACACCATTTTCTTGCTAGGATAGGGCTGATGCCTTTTTTCTTTCGGAAGAAAAGCCACCATCTCTAGCAGGAATCAGGCCAACGACCTTAGGCAAAGAGTGCTCACACCACCAAGCACAAATATTATTTACATGTTTTAATATAAATACATGGTGGCCCGGTGGCCATGAGTGTTAAGGTGTGAGTACTTAACACTCTGTGCTAATGTTTGTGGGTTCAATTCCCACTATGGGGTGCTGGTACTTTTCTTTAGAAAAAAAGAAAAGGCATGAGCCCTATCCTGGCTAGAAAAAGGCGATAAGCCATAGATAACCCGCAGTAAATTCTGAGTTAATTATAATGGACATTAAAATTTAAATAAATACTTAAAATATAATGTTTCTATAATTATGATACAATTAAAAACTTTATGCAGAATAAACTACTTTTTGATTTCACACAGGAATTCATGACATTTAATAGATGAAATCAATTTATATATATGTTTTTACAGATTCTATTTCAACTTTAATATCCTGATCATAATATGGTTCTAACTTTTAACATACAGTTAGTATTTTGTGGATATGTTTATTGTTATTTAATGTATGAGCAATAAATAAAAGCATAAAAATAAAGAGTGTAGTCCCCCATTAAGCACTAAAATACAAAAAATAAAATAAAAATTGGTTATGGTGTATTGCCTCCTGAACAGAGTAATAAAGATTTAAAAATTGTCAAGTAATTGTGTATAATAAACATAATTACGCAATTTAATACAAATACTGTAAAACAATAATTTACAATATATCCAATAATAACAAACATCAGAAATACATTTTCCTTTTCACAAAGATGAATGTGATGAATAGGAAATTTACAAGAACTGCAAGATTACAATATAAATGTCAAATGATGATAAATTTAGAATATATAAAATTTAAACAAACAGATAGGATTGTACAAAAATAGAAAATAAACAACATTGCAAAAGTTATAAAAAACAAACAAACAAGGAGTTAAGAATGTAAGTGGTCTAAAACCGAATGAACTAAATGGTGCAAGTACGACTTATACTACTTTATTTCTAATTATTCTTTTCTTTTTGTAGACTGTACATTAAAACTTTAGCATCCATGAGCTACTATAGTAGCTCAGCTTCTACAGCGTTTCTAGACCGTGAGCTACTTTAGTAGCTAAGCTTCTACAGAGTTTATAGACCTTGAGATACTATAGTAGCTCTGTTCTTAGAGCCATCTTCTAGTGGTTCTTATGATTACCCCCTTTTTTTTCTAAACCCTTTCCTACCTGCTGCATCTATTCAACCCTGCTTTGTAGGTCCTCTCAGACTACTTTCTGGCTTTGAACAGTGTAGTGCTTTATTAAAATGTCAAAATGTGTGTAGGAAGAAACAAAAAAGGTCGGAAACCAAATACTTCTATAAGGAATGCGATACATGCTTATGTCCCGTGTCGTGTTTCAGTATTTACCACTCGTAAAAGAATTTTTAATTTCTTTAACAAATATGTAAACAGTTAATTTATGAGTTATTAAAACAAATTTAAAAAAAAATTTGAAAATGAAAAAAAAAAAAAAAAAAAAAAAAAAAATGCAAATGCCGAGTCGGTTTCGGTGGACTCAGCTGGCATCACTACCACTTGGTCCAACAAGCCTGCTTCAAGTCCGCCGTATTCGGTCGCTAAAGGGTTAATTCTGACATCTGTTTGCTTTTATAAAACATTTAGACTTGTTTCATTTCATCCCAGAGTAGGTAGTACAGGTAAGTTACAATAGGTGTCTAAATACAAACAAAAAAACACTACTTACACCATTTCCATTCTCAACCCCTCAACAAAAAATAATGTTCATGAGAATGCCTTGTTAAAACATTAAAAATCAAAATGTATTAATTATTATGGAATATTAAAAAAATGGATTCCAATTGGCCAGTTCATTGTAACAATAATATCCTTCTGTCATCATTATTTTCATCGTATTTTTTATTACTAGCAGACTATTCACTTTAGTTCAGTTAGCTGATACTCCCATTACTTTATCTTTTGTGGTGCGGCCTTTCCCCCCCCCCCCCCTATCTCTCCCTCTCTCTCTCTCTCTCTCTCTCTATATATATATATATATATATATATATATATATATATATATATATATATATTTAATAGCATACAGAATGTGGAGTAATAGCTATTGTTATATTAAAAAGAAAAATAACCTCACTCATTTTAGTTTAACATAATTTAGTCCAGAAATGCATATGTTTTGAATTATTTTCCATTTAAACTACATAAGATGCCATTTTTGCAGAATGGTATTATTAAAGGGCTTATGGGGAAAATCAATTTTTTTACCGAAACCATGGCTTAACCATAATTCTTGAAGTTCTTTGTATTTCTTGGGACACAGACGAAGCTGACTTTCTTCAGAGGAAATGGGATATGATTTTCCTTTGTCATCGACATAAGGGGAAGGAAGAAAGCGGCCAATTTTTTTATTTGATGAGAGAAGAATTATTGTACAAGGTTTGACACGAAGAAATAGTCCATTTCCACCGCCACAAACATAAGAATGATACATACAGTATCCCACGGTTGAGTTATTCAGTTTATGGTGAGAAGTAATATGTTCATTAGAACAAAGAATTTTGCCACAATGTAAACAAATGGTTGGGCACCGCACATTTTCATCAATCCAACCAGGACAGTAGAACTTGGACACTTGGTAAATTAGTTCAGAATAGTCTGAAGGCAAATCAATTAATGTTCTGAATCTTTTAATATCTAAAACTTTAGATCCACATCTGGTAGACTGAACAAACTCCATCGACGCCCAATTAGCAAAGATGCGATTGACGTACGGACAATCGAATAGATCTTTACATGTATTTGGGATTCCTAAATAGCTTAAAATGTTTTCGTATGTATCCCCTCCAATTTCATTTAATGCTTCAGTAGGTTGCAGTCCGCTTAAGAAATGATAAAAAATTGCAGAGCATCTTAAAAATGGCAAAGAGGAAGATTTTAACAAATTCCATATTGCGATTGTATTTACTCCACTGCAGTTTTTGAACTCTTTAATAATAGTAGCTAAGCACTTGGTGTCTTCCGATGTAATATCACTTTCAAGAAGTATTAACTCATTCATATCAGTATACAAAATAATTTGTGCAATGTTAAGCAATAAAATAAATCTAAATACATTTGCATCAAATGTAACAGTCTGAAAACATCCATCGAAAGTACTTGAACTAGACAATTTAATTGCCAGAGGAAGAAGAAGTTCAAAACAATCCCACTGAAATATATTAGGCCAATCCTGTGATTGTAATTTTAAAATTGCAGACCAAATTTTATTTTGAACATCCCAATCCTTAATCTTCTCTTCATACATGGTAAAAATAATGGATGAAAGTTTTATCATATTTTCTATTGAATATTTCTGATTGAAATCAAGTCCTCCCAACAATGGTTTACCAGTAATTTTGAGAACTTGTTCTGTTGTACGGATTGTGTAAGAGCAAGAGAGACAAACCAATAAGAAATTATTTTCAACCAGTGACAATATTTCACTTTCACTGCTCAGAGTTGAAACAAAAGTTTCGATTAATGATTTTCCTCGATTTGGCATATCTCTGGTTTCTTTCGGATCATTAACTACGTCCATATCAGCTGGATCTTCAATCACATCAACTATTTGAATGGCGAGATCAGCGTCACTTGAATCCGTCCCTCTGTTTTCATTGTCTGGTGAATCCAAAATTAAGCAAGAAGATTCTCTACATTTTTGAAATGAGAGCCAAGCATGATTTTTGCAAAGTGTAGTTTCAATCCACGCAGGAAATGTCATTTCACTCTGATCACTATATGATATGGATGGTGCTACTGGTAATACTGAATTACTTAAAAAATTACACATTGGGCATATATATTCACAGGTATCATAAATATTACTCGTTTCTAGACTAATACTTTGAATCGGATTTGGTATTTCTAAAACATTACCCTCCATGTCATACTCAACACTAGTGAAATGTAAGTAACTAGCATCTAAAGACTCCATTACTTGTTCCTTCTTAGATTTTGCTGTATACTCTTCCCAGCATGATAAATGAAGAGTGTGACCACAGGAGTTAATATGAACAGCAAATGGAACGTTCAAGCCAAAAAGCAAAGTCCATCCGACTGTCTTCTCATAATTTTCAGTTAAAACTTTTGATTTCTGAATAGAAGCTGGAGACACCAAGGCAGGACAGTTTGAACTCATGATTTCCTCCTTCTGGCACAAAATGCACACTACAGTCATGTTCGAGGCTGCTTCTTCCTTGACTTCTTCAGAACTGAATAATTTCAGAGCATTTGAGTTATCTCTTAGCGGTTTTTTCTGCAGAGAACTCATTTGATCCATTATTGATCTTTTCTTTTTGTTGAGAAATTTGACTGTAATACCATTCGATAAATGGTCTGTTTGTTGGGCTTCATCGGTTCCACATAGTGTAATCTGTTCAACACATAGTTGTGTTTCTCGATTCACTTTTGCCGGAGAACAATCAGCTCGAGACCTGAACATTCGTAATACCCTCTGTAGAGATTCTCTATGCCTTTCAAGATGTTTAATATCGAGTAATTTATTAAGAAGGTTTTCTATATTCCATTTTTTTGTAGCTTTTAAAAATTCTGATACACTACATACTTCTTCTTGAAGAGCCAATCCTATTAAATACAAAACTTGAAGAAGCTGTTTATCAGAAAAGCTTTCAGTCATTGGAAGTTGAGTTCTCTTTAAAATGCGATTCATTAGCCAGATCATTATTTCACAGTGCAATATTTTGGGGATGGACTGAAAGGGGCCAATAAATTTACGTAGTTCTCTTGGAACACATTTGTTTACACAGCCATACAAGGTTTTTTTTTGTTTCAAATCTTCTTTTTGTGATTTAAAGAATATTTTGTAATATTCATAGCCGCAAATAGAATTATCCTTCAGGAAACAAACTTCTTTTTGGCCAAAACTGTCTTTTTCAATCGTAACAAATCTGTCACAAGCGGCTTTAACCTTATCTTCATCAAATCCTTCGGATACAAGCATTTTAGTCAAGTTAGAAAGAGTAACTGACTCCTGCGATACAATACAAGCTATTTCACATTTTAAACATGTTTCAATCGTTACATCTCCAATGCCCGGAATCCTACAGTCAGTTATTACTGTCATAATAAACTTTAGGCATTGTACAGCACGAACTGTGACATTAATGTCTTCAACTTCAAAATCATTATTAATCCAATTAATTAAATCAAATGTATGCAAAATATGTAATAAAAATTCATTGTTGTCCATGAGAGAAGCACTAATTTGGAAAAGAGCAAGGTCTGTATTTGTTAAGTCGAATATCCTAAAAAGGTGTGGGCCTTGGAAATTGCTTATGAATGACAGATTGGAATTGATAATTGGCAACATGCTCCTAGAGAAAAAACACGTAACTTTATTACTTCCCTGTAATGATACATTCAGAAGAGGATCTAGAATCAATGCAGGCATTATTATATCAGTAGTAATAATTTCCGACAGATTACTATGATATCTCATCTTCAACATAATCATGTATAAATCAGCCAAGAACCTTGAAAGTCTCACATGGCATAAAGCTGATGGTGAAACGGAATCACAATTTTGATAAGTCGAGGAGAAGCCTTCCAACTCTATAGTACTGCATACAGCATTCTTCATGATTCCACACGATACATACAGTCTTTCCAAAGTTAACCTGAATGCACTCAAACAGACTTCCTCGTCAGAAGAGCAAAGATCTAATATCCTCTTTATGATGGACCTGAATTGCTCATCAAGAGACCTTATTGGCTTTTCTTTCAAGAGATGTCTTAGCCCAATAATTCGCCCATTTGAAAATTCGATTTCTTCAGATTCCAAAATCTTGTGAAGGCTGGAAATGCCGTTTAAAAAGTTGTTTCTTAAATTAGGACTCCATTCCTGAGGAAATGATTGTAGAATATAATCTAAATTATCCAGAATAAAAATGGGCCCATTCTTATTGAATCTAAACTGTATTTTCTGAAACAGAAATTTCAAATTCATTTTCCCATGGCATACGGAATAAAAAGTATCAAATAAAATGCTAATTATATTTTCATGTAAAATTAAAAAGTGTGCCAACTGAAGATCTTTAAATAGTTGTATAGACAATGTTTTAATAGAAAATGGTTTGAATTCAGGAATCAAATATATCATCATTTTTTCATAACTCCTGCAGAAAGCTGTAGCAAATGCTTTTTTGTTTTCAAAATCTGCTTGCATTGCAAAGATGAAAAGGCGATACAATTCTAGTTGTAAAGATTTACATAACTGTGCACTCCATAAGAAAATGTCCTCTAAATATGATCTTTCTAACTCTTGCACTGAACAATTCACCCTCGGATGTGCCTTCAAATTGAGACACATGACAGTAACTAAGTCAAGCAAATTTTCAGAACGTTTTGATATTTTTCCAAGCCAAGAAACGAGCTTCACAGCAAATATCTGATTAACAACAAAGCTCCAAGGATGAATCTTGAGTTTCAATAAAGCACTCTCTCCTTCGTCCAGTTTAATCTTCATTTCATTGCACTCTTCATATGATGAGTACAGCAACATGACCCAACCTTCCTCGAAAAGATGACGACAGATTCTCCCCAAATCTTCATATTCTAATGAATAAAAGGGAATAGGTAGATTCTTTGTTCCTTCAGGGTGTAACAATGTGTGATCATAAAGCAGAGTGCAATAATGATTTTCATTCGTTTTATTCTCCTTACAATTGTCAACTAATGTTTTTAAAAAACGAAATATGGAATATATAACAATTGAAGCTTTAGAAAGAAATTCTTGGGGAGAATTTAAATTTGAAGACTTGCCTTTTAAATGGTCCTCGCAATGCGAGTCAGTCTTCCAACAACAAGAGTCACCACAATCACAGCATCCATAGTGGAGAGACATTTCTATTTTGAAGTTATGATTTTTGTGAATAGAATTCCTAAAACAGGAGACACACAATGCACACGAGGGATCTAAAGCACAATCTGAACATCTGAATAAAAAATCTCCATTTTGAAATATTTTGCCACAAATCGGTAAAGCTTTAGAGGAATTCAAAAAGTTTTCATTCTTAAAGAAAATGAACTCTTCAAGAGATTCAAACAGCAAAGTATTCAAAACCTCTTCTTTAATAATTGGCTCCGGGTGTTGCACGTCCAATGGAGGTAAAATGGCCTTGAACATCCAGCTTTGCCAATGTTGGTAAAAATCATCATATATCAAACTCCCTTGTTCAAAGCGACTAAGCCAGCCTTGTACAGTTGAGTTCTTGACGTCAATCAGCTCCAACATGTCTGACATTATCAAATCACCCTGAAACAGAAAAGGACCATTACTAATAATGAGCAATATAGTTTCTCCTATTAAGGAAAATCTAACATTATAATTATTGTCTAGGCCAATTGATGATTTGAGTTCTCTAAAATGTGGCACTACCCTATTGTATGAGTTTATAAGATTCTGTGCTAATTCCTATTTTGAAAAGTAGGTTCTTTTACACCAAGGAATATATAAGGTGTTCAGAAACAGATATTATTTTTTTTTTATTTTTTTTATTTTTTACGGCACATTGACATCTGGGCGGACATTCAAGGGGCAGCGAGGAAAGCTCAGAAAGCTTCTCGACAAGCTGTCAGATGAGAAAATTCCTGCCGCCGCACAGTGGGCAAAAATCCACTTTTACGGCGACAAAATTATTTTTTTACCTTCTTCCAAATAATACTTGACAATATTTAGTTTTTTGTTTTGTTTTGTTTGTTTGTTTATGGGTGCTTCTACTGCTAGGGTCATTAGCACCGACAATATTTAGTGAAAGTATTTTTTTGAATTTTGTCCACCTAAAAGGTGATTTTCGCCCTCTGTCGCCGCGCATTCTTCAGCTTCTATCTGACTGCCTAAACTAAATTTAAATTTACACACTTTTTGGGGCATATATTTGACAAATCACTGAATTGGAGCAAACATATTAAATAAATATTTAAGAAATAACTGCATGAGATAAATCTACTAAAATGTTTGACCAACACAGCCTGGGGTGGAGACAAGAGAACCATGATGACTTTTCACCAAAGCTATATTAGATCTAAATTGGACTACAGATGTATTGCTTATGGAACAGCTTCCCTTCGAATATTGGACGTGCTCAATAGTATTCACCATACTGGCTTGAGAATAGTTACGGGTGCTTTTCGATCCAGTCCTAGGCTCAGCTTTTGTGCTGAAGCAAGAGAACTACCTTTGGATTTTAGAAGAAATCTCCTCTCGCTCTCATTCTATTATACAGTTATTGCATCTCCACATCATCCACTTAATGAATACTTCTTGTCCAATTATAAACTTACAAATATTAATCAACAAAGAACCAAGCTTAGGAACTCATTTCCCAGAAGAATCAAAATTATGCTAGCTGAACTCAATCTAAGTTCACAATATCTAATGCACAACTGCATTTCAGCTGCAGGTACCTTGGAAATTACCTTTGCCTAAAATTAATTTATCACTAACTAAATACCTTAAGATTACTAACATACTAAATACATAAAGAAACTACTTCCAGCTTCTACATGCATCTTCACAGATGGATCCAAGGACATTTCAGGAGTTGGAGCAGCCTTTCTTTTTGAATCCAGGACACACATGTTCAAACTCTCACCAATATGTACTTCCTTCACAGCAGAACTATTAGCAATATATAAAGCACTATCCATTGTTATCCCTATTAATAGAACCATTGCAATATTTTCTGACTCATTATCAGCCCTACTAGCAATTAGAAACATATATTCCGATCACCCACTCGTTGTAAATATACTTGAGTGTTTAGAATCATTAGCAAAAGATAATATATCCATTATATTTGTATGGATCCCTGGACATTGTGGAATTGATGAAAATGAAGAAGTAGCCAAAGCTGCAAAAAAAGGAATTAATGACGGTATCATTTAGAAACAAATTCCAGTATTAGACAACCATGCGCACATAAAGTCATTAATATGGAATTCCTGGCAAAATATTTGGTATTTGCAAAATAGTAACAAATTAAGAGAAATTAAAAGAGAAGTTATACCTTGGAAAACGTCCTTCATGGAAAACAGAAGAGAAGTGGTGGTGCTCTCTCGACTGCGCGTAGGGCATACACGAATGAGTCGCAGACTCTCGATGTGTAGAAAGGAACAGGCCATATGTGGGAGTTGTGGAGTCCCTCAAACCGTTAAGCACATTCTAACTGAATGCCAAAAATTTAAAAAGGAAAGAGATGAAGTCCAACTGCCTGTACATTTGGATGAAATACTAGGCAACGGCGCAACAAATATAAATAAATTAATGAAATTTTTTAAATCCAGCAAATTAATTTCCAAAATATAAATTTTACATTTCTATGACATATCCCATTGTTAGATAAAATTGAAAATAAACTAAATGAACATTTAATTTTTTTATTATGAAATTAAATAAATATAACAATTGTGAAAAAATGAATAATTTACTACTGAGAGAGAAACAAATATTTGCTCCTTTTGAAAATGTTTCCTGAATACATGTGCCTGTGGCAAGGTCATTGTCTAGATCTACATTCGAGGCATTAATGACCCAAGGGGTTGACATGCCTTAAAAAAAGGGAAAAAAAACCTGCTGTAATGGGTGCAACCAAAAAGTGACCCATAGTTTTTTAGCGTAACTTCATGTCAAAAAGTCTGCGAATTGAGTAAAGCCATTTAAATAATTTTACCTTAAACAATAAACAACATGTTTATAATTCATTTGACATATTTGGTAATTGGTTTGACTTTAGTGTTTTTTAGCAATCAGGGGAAATGTAGTGTAACGGGTGCAACAGTATTTTGTAATGGGTGCAACCAGTACAAGTTGACAACCAATTGATGAAGTTTCGAAAAAAAGTATTGTAATCAGTAACGACTGGGCACACTGTAGATCTTTTAGTAGTAATATCACATTCCAAAATGACACAGCACATTTTCCAAAAAGAAGGCCCGAAGCTATCTGAGCAGCAGGTGGCTACTATATGATTCAGCAGATGGACCCCGCTCGCAGGAGATCACGGCCGGTGTACCCCAGGGGTCGATCATAGGACCTGACCTCTGGAACGTACTTTATGATGAGCTACTCTGCGAAGAGATGCCGGGCGAGTGTTTCCTGGTGGGATATGCAGACGATATCGCTGCTGCTTTCGAAGCAAGGACACTCGAGGACCTCCAGAGGCTCCAGATTAGGCTTAATCAAGTGGTCTTTTGGATGGACAATCATGGGCTAAGTTTAGCTATGGAGAAGACTGACATCGTCTTGCTAACAGGACAGAGAATTCAGACCATTCTCGATTTCCGAGTAGACCCTGCGACCATACGGTCGAAGAAAGCTCTTAGGTACCTGGGTTTGAGGCTATATAACAAGCTTACCTACCGAGATCAAATCACCTTTGCAGCGGAGCAGAAAGCCAGAATTTCCGCCAACTTTGGCAGGCTTATGGCCAATGTTGGTGGCCCCTAGCCAGTAGGCTAGGGTCCTCATGACGGAAGTGCTCTCGGAGAGGAAATGCCATCGCAAAAAGCTAGCGAAAGTTCAGAGAAGAGCAGCACTCCGGCAGCATTGGTTGTGGCCGGGGTTTTACCGATCGACCTCCTAGTTAGAGAAAGGAAGCTTATCGACGTTGGTATCCTCGGTAGGACAGTAGCTCGGAGAGAAACCTTGAAAGCTTGGCAGGAGCGGTGGGAGGCCGAGACCAGAGGGAGGTGGACTGCCCGGATTGTTCAGGACTTGAGTGCATGGGTAGGCAGGGAGTTTGTTGAGGTGGATTACTACCTCACCCAGCTCCTTATGGGCCTCGGAAACTTTCGAGGCTTCCTTTGGAAGTTAGGCAAGACAGATAGCCCAAAATGGATAAGGGGATTCAGACAACGACGACGTTTACCACACCTTCTTTTAATGCAACAGGTGGGAAGAAGAGCGGAGAGCGCTAAGCACAGACATTAGCCATTTATTGCCGGATACAATGTCAGGAATAATGCTAGCGAGCCCCGATAAGTGGAGAGCTGTTGCCACTTTCACAAGCAAATAGTCTTCAAGTTGTTAGATAAGTTTCTTCGGTATTATGGAACTTCAAGTTCTCCACAAAAGAAACATAAATTGTTTGAACTTTTATTACAATCATGAGAAGTAGATTGTGTTCTTGTAATAGTATACTCCCAACAATGTAAGTTTTCCAACAATGTAGAGATGCGGTTGCTTGACAAAGATGATTGCGGCCCCGCTTGCTTAATCCAGCCGCCGATACTGGGCATACGAAACCCTTGTGTGTCGGCCATGACAGCATCCTGCCTTCACACTAGGGCTCTGCCAGCAAACAAAAAGCCATTTTCTGACGTGACGTGCCCTTACCTAGGTTCCATTACACGAAAAATTGAATAAATGATATGGTTCTAATTGTTGTGTCGAAAAGATTGCTATTTTTGCATGATTCTATTTCAAGTTGATTAAGAAATATGATATCTTATAAGCAAATGAATCTTCTATGAAGACACTAAAAACAATGAAAATTCAAACCACATATAAAGAACCTTTGGAACTGTAAAATCTGGAGGGTACATAAAGTGATGTAAACTTACATTTGGGATTTCAATAAAAAAACAGATGGGATTAAACGGAACCCGGGTGCGAATTCAGTGACCCCAAATCCTTGGAAGCTCTAGTTTTTTTCTTCTTAAATGATTTCATTCAAAATTTGACATTCAAACTGACACCGGATTCAAAGTAAGCGACCCCCAGAACTTACTAATGTAGTATTATAGTTCTATGAAGCCACATCTTTGCATATTGTGTAAGAACATAAAGTGAACGTTAAATGACCTTCAGGACTATAATAGAAAAAAAAAAAAAAAAAAAAATTAAACACATATCTGGACGTAACATTTTCCGTTATTTCAGAATCTGCAGTCAAAAATTCAATTTGTACAAATTACCTTGAAATTGAAATTTGTACAAATTACCTTGAGTGAAACAGACTCTGGATTCGGATTCAGCGTGTTGAAATACATAAGAATATATGTATGGTGTCTTTCAAAAATACCACTTTTTTGTGTTGTGTCTGTGTGTATGCCTGTGTTATCCAAATTGCCAATTATCAGAATCGACTCCCTAAACTTTTTCAGTTTGTATGTCTTTGATTTTTTTTATTGTGATCTATGTCAATGACATTTTCGCTTTAGAACTAAGATAAAACACGTACCAATAGCTCGTTTTTATAACTGATCTTGAGGTAAAGATAAGTAATTTCATTAGTTTGTATACATTTGTTCAGTATTGTATTAATTAATTTGTGTTGAAAGTACTGTGGAACATTAATAAATAATACTTTAAAACGTAATATTATCGTTTCCTTCATATTACAATTACATGTCCAATTATCTGAAGCACCCCCGGTCCCAATTAATCCCGATAATCAATGCTCTACTGTATTTATACCATTTTATATTTAATAATCATTTTTTGGTGCTTTCATTTTAAATATTATAACTTTGCTTTAACCCTTTGTTTTGTTTAACCCTTTAAGGGGCAGAGACGGCCTAAGCCGTCGTAAGTTCAAAATTCATTCGCGGCGCCTGCTCTCGTAGCTTGTTGGTCTAATTGATATCCTGGGACTGTTAAAACTATTTACATCCCTTCCATCCCCTTTCTGCCCCTCGGCAACTCACATAGCAGTGCGTTAACAGCATTTGTCGTCTTACGGCACCTAGCGTACCCAAACTCGCCTCACCCTCTGAAGCGTTAACAGTGATTTCCTTCCACAGAAGCACTTCTAGCTTCAACAGTGTACATAAAAAATTCTTATATCTATATGAAATACTATTGCTTGTAACTTTATCTTTCTAGAATATGTCGCTAGGATGTTATTGATAATTGTTTAGATGAAAGTATGGGTTTTGTGCTGTAGTGAGACAGGATATGCATTAAATATGGATATTTACACCGGGAAGAGGGAGAAACCGCATCCTAATTTAGGCCTAGGAGAACGGATTGTTTTTATCACAGTTTATTTATTTCCTTGCTGCTTTATGTGATTATAAATGTCTCAAAGAGTAAAAATATGTCTACGAAAATTTTAATTTGAGTAAACGGGCTAATGATAAAATTTAATATAAATACAGAAAATAATCCAGAGGGCAAGGCAACTAACACAGGTAAGAAATCCCAGTGTGAAAGATCACGGCCCAAATGTGTGTCATGCGGGTTTGCATTCAAGTACACATATAACACTATAAGACCCTTGTAGTGCACAACAGGCTCAGGCCGTTTAAAAAAAAAATGGAAGAGTTTGATTTTGCAATAAATGGGATATGGGGTGTGTTTTAGCAACCATAAGGAGTCATTTTTTTTGCATGACTTGATTTTTAATTTTTTTTCCCGATGGTTGCGCCTTAAACGGCTAACAACGTATCAACAATTGGGCTAATAACGCCGGACTATCTACAGGTTGCCATCCTTTTACAATGCCAACAGCACATGGTCGTTCACCTATTCAGGTACTAGCTTCGCCCGACGCTTAACTTCATTGATCAATGGGAGCCTATGTATTCAACTTGGCTATGACCGTTGGATCTAATTTAATAATAATGAAATTTCAATCGATTTTTTTTTCAAAAATGGGCTGATTATGGATCAAACATTTAAAGTACCTCCTTATTGATTAAAATTGAAAAGGATAACATCTAAAATAATGAATACAACTTTTCACTTCAGAAAATAACTTACTGAAATTTCAAACTAAAACTCTCATTTCTTGCTATTTCTTAAAACTAAAAAGGAAATAGCATTTATAATTTGCATTAACTACAATACACACACATTTTTAAATTACCTTTTATATGTTAGCAGAAGCTCTACCCAAGTGCTGTGAAAGTTACTCGGGAAGACTCAGAGAGCAACTGAAGACACAAAGCCTAAACCAAAAAGGCCAAGTACTGCCTCTTATCTTAACAGATGACTCACTGTTGGCAACACTGCCTCCATTAAAATAATAATCAATGATGACTCGAATGATAGGTTTTGTGTTTTATGTAAACAATGACTAGGCTACCTCCAGCTTGCAATCTGAGAAAGTAGAACTATAAATAACCAACAGGAGGAATAAAAAAAAAATTGCTTCGATAAACATTCCTTTTCACCTTTTGCTTGCATAGTATTTCTGAATGAATCATGATTTCAAAAACTGATAATAAACTATATAAGTATTCACTTTTTCAAGTGAAAGTTTGATTACTATGACCAAGCGTTAAATAATTTTTTTCCAAACTATTGAGAGAATTTACACATCCCACAAGTCTGAAAGAAAATCACATCTACACCATATTCCCTTATTTGACAAACACTAATTTAACAAAAATTTAAGTAATCTCTACATCATACTACCTCCCCCCCCCCCTACCGAAGGAATGGTATATTGTAATGAAATTCTATATAAGCTGTGGGTATCTTAATGTTAAGATTCATTTTAAAAATAAACTGAATCGGTTCATTAGGGGTTGGGTTCTGTCCGTATTCTGTCCAAACTGTCATCTCCGACAGCAACCCCTCTACCTCTTATTTTATTTTCTGTTTACATCAATGATCTTTCTCTTTCCATAGTTCATTTCAAGTTCCATCTTTAAGCTGACGATACCCAGATCTACCTACCCTTTAAGTCCTCTTTCCTACGAGATGCAGTAGACAAGCTGCAAGTAGATCTTAATAAATCAATGCTTGGGCCCCAGCTAAAAAGATTTCCCTGAATCCGGATAAATCCAAAGCCATTGTTATAGGTTCCCAATCCCTCATAAGTTCCATCTCCCCTTTTCCAGCCCTTTATCTCAACCGCATACCCACAAAATATTGTAAATCAGTTAAAAAACCTTGGAATCATATTTGATCAAAAACTATCCTGGAAAAATCATATTTCCCATTGATCCATAGTTCTCCTCAGACAGCTCAACCTCTCCCGTCATCTCCTGCCAACAACTTCTTGTAACCTCACTTTCATTCCCCCAGTATGACTATGGTTGTTTGGTATATTGGTGGACTTTCTGGCCATCTCCAGGCAAAACTCAAACATCTCATCAATTGTTTCAGTTGTTTTACCCTCAGTATCCCCAGACACTCCCACATATCACATTTCTACCAAGAGCTAAATTGGCTATTCTCTCTTTATCGTTGACACTACCTCCTCGGATCAGTCCTTTACGAAATAATTCAATGCCAAGACCTTCTTATATATTTCAATGACATAAATTTAAATCCTCATTCCTGTAACACCCAATCTTGTCCTTCCAATTTTTATATTCCTTCCCACCGTACTGCATTATTCAAAAAATCATTTGTCACCCGTGTCACCTCACTATGGAATTCCTTACCTCTGTCTGCCCCCCATTCTACCAAACTAGAAACCTTTAAATCCCGACACTTCCAACACTTTTTATTTCTTGAAATATGAGAAGTTTGCTGCAAGTAAAGCTTTAGAAAAGGAACTCGAGATGTGCATTGTTCATATTGGCCTCATGGTGTTGGCATTATAAAAGTGTGGCAACCTCTAGATAGCCCCGCATTAATAGCCCACTTGTTGATACGCCATTAACCCTCCTTCAACAAGTAGGTGTCGAATACGACACCTTCTGTTTCATTTCTGGTACGGTGATTATCTGGGCATAGGTTGAGGAATGTAACCTTGAATTACCCTGTCTATCAGTAGTCTTCTAGACAACAAACTGGCAAACTAAGTCACTGGCCTTTATTCTTTATCGTAATTTTTGTACATCTGTGGAAAACTGAGATTCAGTGACGGATTGTCGCCTTGTGGTATAATGTGAGACTTTTTCATCGTTTATGTATACCTCAAGGAGTTATTTCATGACTATTTACCGTTGTTTAATACGTTAACCCTTTCGATGCGAAGCCCGAGAATATTCGCCGGGGAAAGATGTTCCTCAGAGGTGACGCCTGAGTATTCTCGCCAGAGCTCTTGATTGCGAGCCCTCTTTATCCTTGAGCTTGTAGAGAGTGCTCTAGGTGGGATGGAGGACAATTGCTGGTTTAATCCTTAACTGGTAAAATACAAATTTTGAACCTGATAAGTAACATACGTCTGTGAGACGTGTGCTCGGTATAAATGTTCTTAGGGAATTTTTTTAACGAAACTGTAAATAATAAAGGAGTAGGTTATTATAATATTAAATAAAAAACATTGTCATTCCTACAATTATAAATCACGTCTAAAAACAAGCAGTGGTTTCGGAATGAGCTAGAAAGAGAAATATGGGGAAAAAAAGTAAGTAAACTTTGTTTTAAAGGGTTATTGTAAGTTTACTGCATACCTCAATTGTAGAAAATAAATCATTTCAAGTAATACACGTCGTCATTCATGTAAGATAAACATGAAAATGATGATTAGTAATAAGCACCTAAGTAAAAAAAAAAAAAAAAAGTACGGGTGTGTACGGCTGCTCTAGGAGAGGGAGTTTGGTCCGCCTGTGGAGGGAATAGGCAGCTAGCCCACTTCACATCGCAAAAGGTTAATATGGTAAGTTATTGTCGGGACAAGAACTGGCCTGGTAAGACGCTGAAGGAACCGATGACGAATTTAAAAGTGGCAAAACGAGTAGTGAAACCAAAGTCTTTTTGAAGAAATGCTTTCTCTTTACTAACAGCTTACACGAATGAAAGGTTGAAAAATCTCCTAATTCCCAAAACACTTCAAGATGAAATCTGCAGTAACCTAGTTACAGAAACATCTGAACATACACTGCCACTACCAACTCCTTCAAATTCAGAACGACTAGGAAAAAATTCCATCAATGGACGGAAAAAGAACAGGAGAGGATTACTTAACATGTCTTCAGTGCAAAAAAAGTATTTGTGGTGTACACAAAAGAGTAATATGTCCATCCTGCCAGCCGAAAAAAAAAATTATATTATTTTGCGAAAATATATTTTTTAAAATTGTTATAATTAATTATAAATATATTTATAATAACTATTCCTTTCTTTTATTAAACTTGCATTCATTTCTACCCAAGTAACATAGTTATTTGGAAAATTAACAGATTTTTCATACTAGGTTTTGTATCCTTGCATCACATTACCTTGTGGTATGTGTACTGAAAAACGCCTTGTGGGAAGAGGGCTAAACACAGAAGAAAAAAAAATTACTCAATTGAAAGCTTGGGGTTGGTAAAGCAGAAGCCTTATATTTGTAACCACTTTATTTATTATTTACGCCTGACATGTTTTGTGCCCTTTTTTCTCCTTTTCAAGGGCATTCCTTGTTACAAAGACCTCTCGCCTCAACAACAAAGATCTTGGATCATCCCCAAGAAGAAATAATATATTTATGTGTGTGTGTGTGTGTCTGTTAACACGATACCTGCCAGAGTTTTTGAGGGCTGTTATCGTTTACAGGTTAAAACAATTATTCATTAACGTGTTGATCCATTAAAAATGTGTACACTTCATTGTTAAATCAAAATGTAACATAATGTTAACATCTAATGAAAGTCATATAAAAGATATACAGCTAGTGTAAAAGTATTGGAACACCCATGAATATTTTACTTTTGTAACATTTGCGACGCAAATAGTGGTGCTTTAGGTAAATAGAAAGCACCAATAACATGGTAATAAGCTATATTTTAAATATTCCCTGAAAAACAACATCAATCAATGGTATTTATGTCAGTTATTTACTTTTTAACAATAAAATGTAATATTCTACGCGTAAAAAGTATCGGAACACCTCATTTCTTTACTATTGCAGCTGGACTTTGGAAGGGATTAAAACCATATTGTCGGTGAACTTTGTCCGGCAGTATGACCCGGTGTCTTATGAGTTTGAATCAGTTAGTTATAATTCAATTTTTGGACATTTGCCAGAAAGGAAGATAAATTCTGTGGGAATGCAAAAACTTGTAATTACGCTTCATAATGAGCGCAAATGCTTGCAATAAATTTGAAAAATTGAAAACCTTAGCCATGTATCCTAATCAAATATTTAAAATCAGTATAGTGCAACCAACTCTTAGGCAGCAAAACATTGCATCAGGAGACCGAAGAGTCTCAATGTATATGATGAATGATCAATTTTAGGAAAATCACAGACAAAACCACGGCAGAATGCACCAAAACTTGTGACTAAAATCTTGAGTATCATCTGACGGGACATAACTAGCAGAACAGGAAGAAACGATCTCAGAAAAAATTGATTACACGGGGAACATCCCCAAACCCTTACTCATATTTGACTGTTGACACCAAGCCCCGAGATTTTAGCTCTTCATTCGCTTTCCTCCACACATTTTGTCAACTTCATTGGCTAAAAAGTTCTATTTTGCACTCATAAAAAAATTAAATCCACTGCCAGTATTCAGCAGGATGGTTAACACTTTATTTTGCATAGCGAAGTATTTTCCATTTGTTAACGTAACTTACAAAAATTGTTACTGTTTGACCGAATAATTAATTTTTCCTGAAATCGTTTCTTACTGTACTGCTACTTATGTCCCATCAGATGATCCTCGAGATTTCAGTCGCACGTTTCAGCGCATTCTGCCGTGGTTTTGATCTTTCATCGCATACATTGAGACTCTTCGGTCTCCTGATGCGATGTTTTGCTGCCTAAGAGTTGGTTGTACAATACCGATTTAATATATTTTATAGGGATACATGGCTGAGGTTTACAATTTTTCAAATTTCTCGCAAGCATTTGCGCTCATTATGAAGCGTGATTATAATTTTTTGCATTCCAACAGAGATTTATCTTCCTTTCTGGCCAATGTCAAAAATTTGAATTAAAACTAACTGATTCAAACACATAAGACACCGGGTCATACTGCCGGACAAAGTTCACCGACAATATGGATTTAATCCCTTCCAAATTCCAGCTGCAATATTAAAGAAATGAGGTGTTCCAATACTTTTTACGCATAGAATATTGCATTTTATTGTTAAAATGTTAATAAATAAAAGAAATACCATTGTTTGATGTTGATTTTCAGGGAATATTTAAAATATAGGTTATCACAGTGTTATTGATGCCTTCTATTTACCTAAAGCACCATTATTTTAGTCGCAAATGTTAAAAAAATAAAATATTCATGGGTGTTCCAATACTTTTTACACTAACTGTATGTATTTATAACTTTTATTAAGGCTTATTGTCATACATGCGAAGCTCTTAGTATAAAATAACTTTCTCGGAAATTGTAGAGAATTGTAGGGTATTTTTGATGATACCTCAATGACGTGAATCCAACTCCTAGTCAATCCTTTTCAATTTTCTTCCAGGATTATTTTCTGGAGTTTCTATTTATGTCATCTTGTTCTTGAAAAGAACAAAATGCTGCCTGTGTGGAGGAGAACACAGAACAACAGCAAAGCTCTGCTCAGTTTATGCACAGGAATGCGAGATTAGAAAAAAGATTATCAGAAGATCAAAAAATTGAAGACAAACATGAAGAACATGGAATTAATTGCCAGGAGAAAGATGAAAACTCCGAACCTCCTGGATCTCGAACTCGAAATCGAAGAAAGTACAGACTGACAAACGACAAGAAAGTACTAAATCCAGAAAACGGTAGGACTTGACTCAGACAATTAATTTATTACTTTACTTTCCTTATTCAATTGTATTTTACTTTATTTTATTTTAATTCCATATGTCACTGTTCTTTTCTTATTCTGTCTTACGTTATTTTTCCATTTTCCTCTTTCCTGAGGTGCGGGAAAGCGTAATAGTGTCTCTTTTAAAAACAATAGTCTGTGTTTTAAAAGTTTTAATAACGAATTTAAAGTATTACTTGACCTTCGAAAACATTATGGTTACAAATCAAATATTTTTGTTGGTCAAATGTTCTCTGAGTTTATTTCTCAACTATCTTACAAAACACAATTGCAATTGTCTCTGTAAGATCTATAGACTTCTTTTCATAAACTCTGAACCAGATCATACATTTATGATCTCATTTTCACGTTTGCACAACCTTTCGTTGATGGAATCAAATAGTCTGTCTGTAGTGCATCCCAATCTTGCGATATTGGATATATTTCTAGCACAACTCTTAACCCATGTCTGTATTGCAGTGGAATATTAATGGAATGCAAAGGCATATAGGAGACTTAAAGTTGCTGCTGAGTCAGTTACCTATACAAGCAATAGCACTAAAAGAAACACATCTCAAACAGGGTAAGGAAATCAGCATACACGGCTACTCTATCTATAGGAGAGACTATTCCCTGGGAGGCAAAGCATGTGGTGGAGTAGCGATATTAGTAGCTGACAGCGTCCATAGTAAACCCATCCAACTCAGGATGACAATCCAAGCTGTGGCTGTCTCGATACACCTTCCTTTCCCAATAACAATCTGCTCTGTATATCATCCACCAAGGGAACCTATAGATGTTCTAGGACTGAACGACTTACTGACACAACTACCTACTTCTTTGCTATTTTTAGGGGACTTGAATGCACAGAGTTTAATGTGGAATTCTCCAATCAGTAATAGCAAAGGAACTCAATTACAAACCATATTTGAACAGTTTGACTTGATCTCCCTTAACACTGACTCACAGACACATCTTTGCCCAAGAACAGGAACACTTTCAAACATAGACGTATCATTAAGCACCGCATCCATATACACTCGCCTTACATGGGAGGTGATCAAAGATTCTTATGGAAGCGATCACTTTCCCATTATTGTTAAAAACTCCTCATACACTCCAATATTCAAAACTATCTCAAGATTTAATACCAAAAAAGCTGACTGGGATTGTTTTAAAAAATATATTCTTGATAAAATCCTGAACTTGCAGACTAAAACTATTCAAGAATTTACAACACTAATTACTAACGCAGCAGACGCCAGTATTCCAAAGACTTCTGACAGGAACGCAAAAAGGCCGGTCCCATGGTGGAATGATGAATGCAGAGCAGCTGTTAGAGATAGAAGGAAGGCTCTAAATTTATTTTGTAGAAATCCATCAGATTTTAACCTTCAGAACTATAAGCGTAAGAAGGCGAAGGCCCAATGGACCATTAAGACTAGCAAGAGAAAGTGCTGGGTAGATTTTTTGTCAGGTTTAAACAAACAGACTTCTGGACAAGACATATGGACAAAAATAAACCAAATACAACACAAGAAGTACAGACTACCCATAACTGAAATACATAACAATAACATAACTGTAACTGATCAAAAAGAAATGGGAATTGTTATGGGAGAATTTTTTGCTTCTATATCCAGTAATGCAAACTATTCAAATCAGTTTTTACAGTACAAATCCCATGAGGAAAAAATAAAACTTCCCATAACTACAAAAAATGACCACTGTATAAATGACCCATTTACTATGAACGAGCTGAAACTCGCATTAAAGACTGTATGCTCGACATCACCCGGACCGGACGGACTGACGTATGACATGTACAAGAACCTACTAACATTGGCCTCGTCACTCTGCTCAAGCATTTTAATGAAGTGTTTTTGAACGGCTCCTATCCTTTCTCCTGGAATGAGGCTATAGTTATTCCAATATTGAAGCCGGGGAAAGATAAAACATTAGCGTCAAGCTTCAGACCAATTTCTATGACCAATTGCAGCAGCAAACTGCTGGAAAAGATGGTCAATAAAAGGATACTATGGTTTTTGGAGAGTCAAAAAGTTCTATGTGACTACCAATGTGGATTTAGGCCACAGCATTCCACGATGCACCATATTGCTCGTCTAGAGAATGATATTCTTGATGCATTCCTTGAAAAAAAGTCGTTAATTGCTGTGTCGTTGGACATAGAAAAAGCATACGACACTGTATGGAGAAGACTCATCTTAACACAGCTGATAGAATGGGGCATACAAGGAAATATAGTACGATATCTTAAAAATTATCTTTCCTCACGAACATTCCGAGTAAGGATAGGTGCTGCTTTATCTGATGTATTTCTACAAGAGAATGGAGTGCCTCAGGGAGGGGTATTGAGGACAACGCTATTTAATATTGCTATTAACTCTATCAGCAGCTGTGTTACCCAAGGAGTAAAGTATTGCCTGTATGCTGATGACCTCCTCATATACAGTACAAGCAGTAGGCTAGACACGGCAGAACATGATATTCAACAGACATTACACAATTTAGAGGATTGGTCATGCAAATCAGGGTTAAAATTTTCTAAAGAAAAATCTAAATACATGATCTTCTCTAAAAGACGATTAAACTTAACCTCCGACTTAACACTTGACGACACAAAGATTACCTACACAGACACACTATCATTTCTAGGACTGACATTTGACAAACATCTCACGTGGTTGCCCCATTTGAAAAGACTTCTTAATAAATGCAAAAAATCTTTGAATTTACTAAGAATTCTGAGTAATACGAAGTGGGGTGCTGACAAAAGTACTATGCTTGCATTCTATCGTGCGTATACCAGGTCTCTTCTGGATTATGGATGCATAGCTTATTCATCTGCCAGCCCAACCACTTTAAAACTCCTCGACACTATCCATAATACTGGCCTCAGAATAGCTACTGTTGCCTTTAGGTCTAGCCCAGCTGAGAGCCTATGTGCCATAACAGGTGAACCTCCTCTACAATACAGACGGCAAATGATTTGCTCTAGATTTATAGCTAAATCAACAGGTCTCGGGGCCAGATGCGTACAAGAGTTTTTGAACAATGCTAAGTTAGATTACTACATTAGATTACGTGCAAAAGCAAAACCACTGATGGTGAGAATTAAGGAAAATGGAAAATATGCCATACTATCTCAAACACCAATTTACCCGAATACATTTTCAAACATTCCTCCTTGGAGAGTAAAGAACTTACGAAATGACTTGACATTGACAAAGTACAGAAAAACTGGCCCGACGGCTTCAATATTTTACCAAAAAATATTTAATTCAATCATAAAACTGAACTCAAATACAATGTATCTATACACTGACGGATCCAAAACAAACTATGGTACCGGAACAGCAGCAACAGTAGACAGTACAACATACCAGATCAAATTACATGACCAAAGCACAGTCTTCACAGCCGAATTACAAGGAATATTACTAGCACTGACAAACATCAATACTATACAAAAAGACAAAATCACTATATGTATGGATTCTTTGAGTGCTTTTCTCTCCTTGGAAAACATCTACAGCACAAACCCAATCATTACAAGTATATTCTCACACCTGTACACTCAGCAAGAACATAACAAACTCATCACGATGCTATGGCTACCAGGACATTGAAGACATACCACAAAGCACCAGTATAGACTTAGCAGCAAAACAGGCGACAAAAAGACAGACTATAGACATTAACATACTGACAACATCAGACGTATGTACAGCATTACATGCACAGGTCCTCCAAGAATGGGAATTAGACTGGCAGAGATCAGACTCAAAATTACGAGTAATTAACAACACTACGACAGCCTGGCAAAATGAACACCGCATCAGGCGTGAAGAGGTCATTTTGGCTAGGCTTCGTATTGGCCACTGCCATCTAACCCATTCTTATTTAATGGAAAACAAGCAGAGGCCAACCTGTGCAAGTTGAAATGAGACTTTGACTGTTAGACACATACTGACAGACTGTAGACTTAGAAGTGACTTAGACATTCCTCACGACCTTCACGAATTACTGACTGAAGGTAGTCCATACATCGACACAATACTTAGACATTTTAAGGCACTCAACATTTATAACAAAATATAACACATTAAAATAACCTGAATTTACTTTTCTTCTATGTAGCTATATATAATATTTTTTCTCCTTTTTATTTCCTCCTTTCTCCTTTTTTTTTTTTTTCTTGTATTATTATTTTTTTTTTCTTGTATTATTATATTTTTTTTCTTGTATTTTTTTTTTTTTTTTTTTTTTGTTAATCAGAGACAACAGAATCATTTTTATTACTTGTTTATATATTAGCCATTTTCTTATCTTTTAATGTGACCACTTAGTTTTATATTTTACTTTTTTTTTCTTTTTCACTTGATTTCATTTTTGATGTATGAACATACTTAAAAATTATGTATGAGTATTGTATGGATATGATATATAGGCATACATTATAACCCATATGTATGCGCGAATATTTGCACACATCAGTGAAGTCACTCAAATTATTATAAAATTGTTCTGGTTGTTCTTGTCTTCGTTTTGTTCTATGTTTTTTTTTTTTTTTTTTTTTCTTTTTTCTTTTTTTTTCTCTTTTTTTTTTTGACTAGACAGAGATTTTTCTGATCATGAGCTTATCGCTAAAGTTGCGTAGCTCATAATGAATAAATAAATATTTATGTCATCTAGAACAATACGAGCAGTTTGAATCAAATATATTTATCGATTGTGGGTAATGTCTCAATTACTTGAAATATGAAAAGGATATATTAAATATGTTATATATATATATATATATATAAATTTCTAAAAGGAGTTAGATGGCACCGAAAAATAAGAAGTGCACTTATTAGGGGTTAGACGGGTTGCACAGAAAGTAAAGAGGATCAACTCACAAAAATGGGAATGGGCTGAGCACCTTATCAGTACATCAGACAACAGATGGATGAAGATTGTAACACCCTACATGGAATTAGGATGAGAGGAAGACCTATCACAAGATGGGAAGTCAACATTAAAAAACATGCTGGCCAAGGATAGATCCAAATGGATGGAATCGGGACAGGCCTTTGCTCCTAAAAAATAATTGACCTTTGTTCCCAAAAAACTACTTGAAGAATTTTATTTATTTACTTTCTGGGGTCTCCCGTGGTCTAGTGGCTAGCGCGCTAGATTCATAAGCGGGAGATGGTGGGTTCGATCCCCACTGGCGCCAGAAATTTTCTCATCTCAAGGCTCGCTGAGAAAATTCCAGGCTGTACCCTGGATGTGGCGCTAATAGCCAAGATTTGTTGATGCGCCGTAAAAAAAAAAAAAAAATTTACTTTCTTTTTTAAAAATACCTTAGTGGGAATTGAACCAACGACCTTAGGCATGGAGTTCATACGCCTTAGCACTCACCCATGGCCACCGGGCCTCCAGTATTTTATTTTGTTTAGAATTGTTACATTTTGGCTGTTCTTCTTCTAATTTTGTATTAATTGAACCAATAAAGTCTGTATTATAATTATATAAATTTTAATATATGTAATTTTCGACAAATACCATTTGTTAAAAATTCCTTAATTGGAAGCAACTTCATTAGATACACCAACAAAGAGCTAAATGAAAACAATAAACAGAAAACAACAATTATTAAAAATAAAAATCGAAAATAAAGAAGATATCTAGAAAGCGGACTTCTATAAATGAGTAGACCAAGCCACTAAAACTAAGAGTAGAGTAACCTCAAAGTTTCTCGTATAGAAAACTGTATACCATCTTTCCTATGAATAAGTATTCCACCCCCCCCCCCAAAGGAGGAGAATGATGATTTTAAAAATTTGAAGGAATAAGCTTGGCTGACAGTAGTTGAACAATAGGGGCAAGTTTAGAGTTCTGAACAAAGAAAAAGTCATTGTGGTCATGTTAGGCAAACATTTTTGGAAGGAAAAGCAGGATCAAAGTGTAGTGGGAGGTTTTCAGGTAGTGGGAATGAATAAGTGATTTGAAAGTATGAGGGGGCTTGAATGTATGTAAAAAACACTTTATTCTGGTACTTTTCCCTTAAGAATAAAACACACACACATACACACAATCACACACACACGCACGTTATTGGGTCGTACCATCCGTTCTCCCGTAAAAATTGGATATTTTTATTTAATCAACAGTTCATCTGAATGTCATAAATACAAAAACAATAAAAACTTTTTGCTCAAATGCTAGAAATAAAAAAAAAAATACCTAAAACTTAAGCAACAGTAACTGTTTTTTAAAAAAGACTAAAATATTAAATATCTTGGTAACGGGTAACATTTGGATAAGGAAATATGGGCTTAAAATTTTTTGTTTTGACCTAAACTATCACGTCGCGAAGGATGTGGGTCTACTTACCAGTAACCCTGTATGAATATATTATAGGAAATGAAATATACAACTTCTGCCATTACAGCTCAAATAAAAGAAACCTTTGTGACATTGCGAGCGTAGAAGCCTCTACATACAGCCCGAATTATCGGTATTTATTTGCCTCCAGCCTAAACTCTCAAGCAAACTTACCAGCTCCCGTCTCATCAGATTTAAGAGAGAGATAACACAAATCTGCACATCCAATATAAATTTTATGATGACAAAATTTTAGTTTAGAGCCTTCTGCTCAAATTTAGGAACATAAATATGCTTTAGGTCCACCTGACAAACCTATGTAATGTACTGTATAACATACAGTCATCTTTTTTGTACATGGCCACTGTGCATGCGAGAACGCCAGAGGACACTTTTTTATGACACAGTCTTCTTTTTTGTACATGGCCACACCACTGCGCATGTGCGAACGCAAGCGGACACTTTCTTGTGACACAGTCTTCTTTTTCGTACAAGGCTACTATGCATGCGCAAACGCCAGCAGACACTTTTTGTGACCCTTTTTTGTAACGTTTTTTTCCAGATTAGTCACCGCTAAAGCATATTTATGCTAAAACTCAACCACGACATTAAAATAACAACATAATTGCCATCTGTGCAACATAAATGAACCAGAAGATCTATCGCACTTCTATATAAATTGTCTCATAAGAAACTCATACAGATCAGATCTCCTTCCAAAATTAGTTAATATACAGCCCAACCACTTCTTACGTTTCCTCAAAACAATAGAAAAGGAAGATATTTCAAAATTATATTATTTTAATGTATATAATTTAAGGGTGGTCCCGATGGAAATTGCCATACTTGAGGTGTGTGTAGTTGAATGCCACCAAGAAGAAATGTTTATTTGTGTTATTTTCCTAGATATAGGCGTTTCCGTCTAAACGCTATTTTTGACCATTTTTGCGTTATTTATCATTCACGCCATAGGGAAAATTTAATTCTGATGACATTTTCCAAAATCTGCTTTAAATTTCCTATAAGATATAATGTAGCTTGTGCTGAAATTTCTCAAACCTAATTCACAGCAGCCACCCAAAGAAATAATGTATCACAAAAAAAAGGGTTTTCATTTTTAATGTTCCACGCACCACACAAACTTTTTTTTTTTTTTTTTTTTATAGATGGGATTATCTCATTACCATGGATAATTTGTTAGTAAGTGTTGAAGGCCAAAAAAGGATGCTTTGCATGGGTAAATTGTGGTCAATTAAAACATAAAAAAATGAATAAACAAAACATTTTGGCTTTTAATGATCAACATAATGCAATGCAGCAATTAAAACAAAATTACTACTTCAAAAATCATAACAAAAAATTTAGGTGAAATTGTAAAGATAATGTACGAACCACATAAAATAAAGTGAAGTGACAAAGTTTGAATCACTTTGTTTTAGTTCAATTTTTTGACATTGGCCTGAATTGAAGACAAATCTCTCATGGAATGCAAAAAAAAAAAATATAATTATGCTTCATACTGAGCGCAAATGCTTGCGAGGAATTTGAAAAATTGTAAACCTCAGCCATGTCTCCTTATCAAATACATATATTAAATCGGTATATTACAACCAACTCTTAGGCAGCAAAACATTGCATCAGTAGTCCAACGAGTCTCACTGTATGTGATGAAAGATCAATTTTAATAAAAGAACACACAAAACCACGGCTGATTGCACCATAACTTGTGACTGAAATCTCGAGGATCATCTGACGGGACTTAAGTAGCAGTTCAGTAAGAAATGATCTCAGGAAAAAATAATTACTCTGATGAACAGTACCGAAGAACTTTTTGTAAGTAAAGTTAACAATTAGAAAATACTTTGCTATGCAAAATAAAGTGTTTACTATCCTGCTGAATACTGTCAGTAGGATTTAATGTATTCATGAGTGCAAAATAGAACTTTTTAGCCAAAGAAGTTGACAATGTGTGGAGGAGAGCGAAAGAACAGCTCAAATCTCGGGGCTTGGTATTTACAGTCAAATATCAGTAAGGGTTTGGGGCTGTTCGCCCGCGTAATCCATTTTTCCTGAGATAATTTTTTACTGCACTACTACTTATGTCCCGTCAAATGATCCTCGAGATTTCAGTCGCAAGTTTTGGCGCAATCAGCCATGGTTTTGCCTGTGATTTTCTCAAAATTGATCTTTCATCACATACATTGAGGCTCTTCGGTGTCCTGACATGATGTTTTGCTGCCGCAGAGTTGGTTGTACTATACCGAATTTAAATATTTGATAAGGAGACATAGCTAAGGTTTATAATTTTTCCAATTTCTTGCAAACATTTGCGCTCATTATGAATCGTAATAATAATATTTTGTATTTTAACTGAGGTTTATTTTCCTCCTGTCCAAAGTCCAGCTGCAATAGTAAAGAAATAAGATGTTCCAGTACTTTTTACGCATAGAATATTGCATTTTATTGTTAAAATGTTAATAAATAACACAAGTACAATTTTTTAATGTTGATTTTTAGGGAATATTTAAAATATAGCTTATCACCATGTTATTGATACCTAAAGCACAACTATTTTAGTCACAAATGTTAAAAAAGTAAAATATTCCAATACTTTTTACACTAGCTGCATTTGATAGGGCAAAACACTGTCAATGCGGAGTGCTCATAAATAAATTAAAAAAATAAATAATGTAATATAGTGCAGTTTTGACGGCTATCTACAGTGAGCAATGCGTGTAAATCTTGTGGCATGAGTAAATTGTCTCGTCTTTTTAATTTACTGTCCGAAACCATTGTTTTAGGCCATCTTGGGATATGTGTGCTCCGACTGTGTTACATAAGTAATTTGTAATTAATTGTCCAATGTCAATGTTATCTTTTGAAGTAGCATCTTCAGCACTGTTGTCAACACCTGTACTTAGTCCTACGTCTTTATGCCAAGATATCCAAAGCATCGTAATGTCGTTAAGTTTTAATATCTGGAATTGCTTTTATATTTATGTGGTTATAGGATGGCTGTTGTAAATGTTTTCCATAGAGTATAATGAACTGAATGAATCATTACAAATTATAATATCAGTTTGCTGTCTGCTATGTAATTTGAAAAGTGATAAATGTATACCTGTCCGCTTTCAAAACTAGGGAAAATAGCAAACGACTCAGAACAATAAAATTAAAAATAATTATTTATTTAAATTTTAAAGTCCATTTATAATTAACTCAGAATTTTAGGATGGCTTATCTACAGGTCACAACTCTTTTCCAGCCAGGATAGTGCTGATGCCTTTTCTTTTTTCTATACTAAAGCCACCACCCCTAGTGCCAATCATGGCCCTTGACACAGAGTGCATACGCCTTAGCAATCACGGCCACCGGGCCTCCAAATAAAAATGAAGTTTGGATTACATGTGATTATATTATAATTACAATTTCACTTCATATAAAAATAACAGCTTATGGGAGTTCCCGAGAAAACGGGCCAAAACCATCGGGACGTGGCAATACAGGGAAAATATTAAACCTGGAGGACGCAGAAATCTGACAGAATAATGTCATATTTAGTAGGACGAAAAGCAGGAAAAAGATTAGGATAGGTCCTTACCAAATGAGACAAATACGAATGAACAAACTCAGCTCCCTATGTGATCTTACTACACAGAAGAGCACACCAAGAACTCTGATGCTTATTGGTCCAATCCAAGGACTTTTCCTTGCACTGCCTTTTGTATACCAAAGACTCAGGACTTTTGAAATTTAAATGCATATTCATTATATTTTTAAACAAAGTTACTCATGAAAAATTGTTCAAATGATCTAAAGCAGATGTACGAAAATGTTATTCAACTGACTCTAATCAGATTTTATAGAATGAAACAAAATATATTTTTATATTTATATTTTTTTATATTTTGTAAGGACTTGGTAAAAATTACATGGAGCCAGAAACCAACTAAAAAGGAGTTGGAAACCAACAATAATCCGTTCAGTTAGCCAATTGCATGGGTATATTTTGGAGGAGCTGAGGGGGGGCTCAATCGATTCTAAAAAAGGTTGTGTCACTAAATTATATATTCCAAAGGGACTCAAATTATTAATTTATTTATTTTTTATAAAAATGTTCTTAAAGTTTATATTATTTTAAGTAATTTTAATTGTACTATTTAATTGTTTATTTTAATAAATTTTCAATAGTAATTTTCCTTTTTTTGGCCAAATAACAATGAAAGCTTTTTATAACCTCATCATTTCTCTCGTTTTGAGTATCTTTCTGTGTTTCACATACCACATGCATCAATTTTTACTTGGTTAAATAAAATGCAGAGTTATCAAAAATTGTTTTGCATACTCAACTCCATAGAAATCATTATTCTGCCAAAATATTCCATATACCTACTTATAAAAAGTTATCGATTATTAAAAAAATTTTGATTTAAAAACGGATGTTAGGTTCGTTTTTAGCACATTGAAAACCCCCTAAATTCAAATTTTGGGAATATTGCAAAAAAAATGTATTTTAAATTTCGCTAAGGGGGGGCACTTAAAATTTTGTTAAAGATTCAACAATCCGGCCATGTTTCAAAGAATATGTACCCGATTCAAACCAAACATGGAGGGCCGATAAAGACCCTAATGTGGAACATTTCCTTCCAATCGGGGTGTTTCTACGTGTTCTGGAATTGACGTTATATGCAAAAACGTTTACATTTTATTTTGAGAACCATATTTTGCAAGTACCTTTTGAAATAATACAATAGTCATTTATATGATTAGAAAAAGGAGTCTTCCTTCTTTTGAAAGATTTCAATGACGTAAAAATCGGATTATCTCAAGGGGAGATATTGAATTTCAAAACGTCACATTACTTTTTCGCTTACAAATTTTTAGCCTCTTCCGGACTGGGAAAAATCATTATTTTTTGTTTTCAATGATATTCACCACATTAGGGTTTCTTGGGGTGTTGATTTTAAATCTGCTATTATTTCTGGTTTAAAAAAAATGTATAATACTAGTTTACTTGTAAACGTAAGCATATTTTTGAATATATTTGAGGAAATATAAATTAAAGGTAGGGATTGTCGGGGTTCGGTCACTGCTTTTTAATAAAACTACATTTTGCCGTGAAAATGGTTTTATTGATGCCGACGTTTCGGCTTGAGATTCAAGCCTTCATCAGGGCTGTAAAAACAAGTAGGACATATTTAGTAATACAATCTACATATATGTATATATCCATATATATATATATATATATATATATATATATATATATATATATATATATGGATATATATATATATATATATATATATACACACACATTTACATATATATATATTTATATATATACCCACATACACATATAAGAAAAAGTCCGTCACGCAGGAGCTGCATAACTAAGCACTTTCCTCAGAATTTGGGTAGTGTAGACTGCTTTCCAGAACAATTTGCTTAAAATATCCTACATAAATTAAATAAAAACATGAATAGTTCTCTTTTAATTTTGTAATGAGTAACTGATAAATTATTAATTTGCTTCCAGAGTTATGTTTACACATGGTACCTACTACACTACGTAATAAATACAAAAAACCTCATATTATCGTATTTTGATCTAACGCAGGAACCGGATACAGTCCCTCTAGTGGTAGAAAGCGCTCCTTGCGGCGCCTTTGTGAACCTATGTCTGGCTGGCTTTTCTATTGAAATATATTACAAAGTAAACCCCCCTTTCCGATTGACCGATTAAGCTCATTTTTACAACACTTCTTTCTCATGAGTTACCCACGACGTATACCGCGTTTCGTTACAATACAGCAGAAATTACGACCAGCATGAGTATATTAGTAATTTGGGTCCGGAGTAAACCCCCCCCCCCTCCTAATGAACCGATTTAGTTTATTTTTACAACACATATTTACCTGTAGATTACCACTACGAATACCGAGTTTCGTCGAAATATACCAAAAATCACGTTTGGTAGTGGCGAATTTGTATTGTGGGTCTGGAGTAAACCCCCCCTCCTAATGAACCGATTTAGTTTATTTTTACAACACATATTTACCTGTAGATTACCACTATGAATACCGAGTTTCGTCGAAATATACCTAAAATCACGGCTGGTAGTGGCGAATTGGTATTGTCGGTCCGGAGTAAACCCCCCCTCCTTATCAACCGATTTCATTTTTATATCTCACTTTTCTCTCTATATTACCACTACGAATACCAAGTTTCGTTGAAATATAACAAATATTACGGCTGAAATGGTCAAATTAGTGTTTTGAGTTCGGGGTAAACCCCCCCTTCCGGTGGACCGATTTTGGTGGTTAACGAACTCGTTCAATCGTTTGCCAATTGAATGCTATATACCAAGTTTCGTGACGAAAAAAACTAAAACTCTGGCCGCTATCGTGTTAACAGACACATATATATATATATATATATATATAAATTTTAACGGGGGTCATTTTCGGTGTCTACTAGGTAGGATCGATAAAGATTTGAAGAAATTTTTCAAAAATTCCGTCATGAGTCCAACCTCAATAGCTACTTTCCTTCGGAGGAAAGTGCTAAAAAGAGAAAAAAAAACTAAAAACATAATATACAGTTAGGAGAACAATGTGCTATAGTAATGCTTAGATTATTAGGAGGACAGATATAAGAATAACAGATTAGATTAGAACAGATATAAGAATAACAAGATGGGCTTACCGATGAGAAAATTGAGAACTATACCTCACAGATGCGGGATCATTTCTGACTGTTGATACAAGGAAACCTAGGGGGAAAAAGTTGGTGAGGGGGGGGGGGGTTCTGGACCACCCAATGAACAGGGTACTTTGGAGATGAAAGAAAGAGCGGTGGAAGCTGTGTCGTAAAGTAAGGTGTCATAAAATGTCTGTGTTAATGGAAGGGAGGCAGGTATGACGGACAATAATGTATGGAGTATTAGGGAGAAGTTTTTAATAAATGGAAGATGTTGGAGTAGGTAGAGGAGATGACTTCTTTATCAATTTTGTCATTTACTGGGTTATTTTCTAGGTGGATAAATATTGATTCGGAAAGGAGGCGTTTGTCTTCGTTGGATTCAGTGGAGAGGATGGAGTAATGGTCAAAACCAGTCATGTCCGTCTGTGATAGCATGTCTAGTTAAAGCTTAATGTCTTTATTCCTTACAGGAATCTTGTTATTCTTATATCTGTTCTAATCTCTTCTGTTATTCTTATATCTGTCCTCCTAATAATCTAAGCATTACTATAGCACATTGTTCTCCTAACTGTATATTATGTTTTTAGGTTTTTTTTCTCTTTTTTCTTTTCATATATGTATGTATGTAAGTGGGTGTATATATATATATATATATATATATATATATATATATATATAGATTGTATTACTAAATATGTCCTACTTGTTTTTACAGCCCTGATGAAGGCTTGAATCTCAAGCCGAAACGTCGACATCAATAAAACCATTTTCATTTGTAAAATGTAGTTTTATTAAAAAGCAGTGACCGAACCCCGACAATCCCTACCTTGCATCATCAACGGTCAACGATCTCCTCTCAATGAAATATAAATTATTGTTTAACAATTATATTTTTCTTTTAATCTACTCCATAAAACAAATGAATTGGTGAATGAACCACGTCGATATCATTTTCTAAACACGATATAAAAAATAAAGCACTTTCAACCTATTTTATTTTATTTCTCGGCTCCGAAGGCGCATTGGACGGAACGCTCAGACTTACTATTTTTCAACGCAGAATCACCAGAAAAAAGTTGGTCCAGATTGGTGACCCCATCGTTGTATACTCCCCTTGTCAGTCAGAACTCAAGATCAACATTTCTCATTGATTTTGGTGCAGATATTTCAGTGATATAATGATATCACCGGGAGCATAAATCATTATCAGATTTGATCATTTATGTTGTCAATGGTACTCCAATCCGGACCTACGGAAAAAAACTCAACTAGCTTCATCTTGGCCTGCGGCGTAAATTTTCATTTGTTTTATCTATTGCGGATATTTAACATGCCATCTTGGGTGTGGACTTTCCTGATCATTTTGGTCTTCTTGTTGATATCAAACATAAGTATCTTAATGACCATACAATATCTCTGAGCTCAATATATTATTTAAATAGGTGGGAAGGTCATGCATACATAAAACTCGTCAACTTCTCGTAATAATATGCTTTGTATTTAATTCCCTACGTGTTTCGCGTCCTTTGAGGCCTCTTCAGGAGCAACTTAATTATACCTAAATAAATGTAGCCTTAGCTAAGGAAGACCTTCCACAGGTAGGGTCACATTTCTTGTTTCACCTATCAACCCTCTCATACAATCCAAATATCCTGATTTATTGATATAAATTGTCCGCACGATTATGACAGGACGAAACCTTGAAGTCTTCCTGTGGATAAGTTCGAACAAGCTCATGGAGAGATTCAACACTCTCCACAATGAGATCATTTTTGCATTTGTCTATCCATCAGCTGTTGGGCAAGCGTCCTCCGTATGGTCCTATAATAGGATGGATCATGGAGGCCATCAAGCGATTATAGGACTTAGAACAACGTAACCCAACCTGATCGATATGTAGTGCCTAATTTGCAGGATTTTAATTCTCAATTATAAAAGAAAATGTTCAGCAAAGTAGATCTTATGCATGCATTTAATCAAATTCCTGTTTCTCCAGAAGATGTTTTAAAAACAGCCGTGATAAAATCCTTTGGCTTATATGAATTCACCAGACTTCCATTTGGGTTAAGAAACGGTGCACAATTGTTCCAGAGGTTCATTCACTTCATTTTACACGACTTAACTTTTATGTATGCTTATATTGATGATATTTTGGTTGCATCAGAATCATAAGAATAACACCGAAGAAATCTAGATTTATTATTTCACTGACCTAGTAAGTTTGGCATGAACATTAACTATCCAAATATTTTTTTGGTGAATCAGGAATCATAGGCATATATAAGAAATGGGCTGCAGCCCCCACATTTTGATTTAATCGGTAAAAATGCCATAAAACCTTAAAAAATAAATTAAATAAGGTCACTTAGTTCAGAAAAAATATTTTTTTTTGGGGTGTAATAGCTTTTTAATTGGGTAACTATTCCAAGTTCTATATTGTTAGTATTCCATACCCCCCACCCCCCAAAATTATTTTCTATATAAGCCCATGTCAGGAATCAAAGTTATTTGGGCATAAAGTCAATGAATCTGACGTTTCTCCACTTAGGCCCGGGAAAAATAATACAAGAGTTTTCTCAACCAAAATTATCGGCCAACTTTGCAGGTTTCTTGGCTTCCTTATTTTATAGGTGTTCACTCCCAGTAATTTCAACTACTCAGCTAACCCCTGTTCACACTCTGTGGAGATTTGAGAAAAAAGGACAAATGGGAGATAAATTGGTATCCAGCTGTTGGGCCATTCCATGTTACGTGTGTAACATTTGGAAAACATTTTTTTTTTTTTTTTTTTTTAAATTAATCAAGGAGTTTTCAATATATTTCTCATTTAAAAATACTAACGGAAGTTTTTTTTTTTTTAATAATATATATTTTACCTTATTATATTATGTAGAAACTTACCATTTTAATGTAGTAGTTATTTTTTTTAAATAGGGTTTTAAAAAAGTTATGTTTGTGACTTAGAAGAAAGCAAATTTTTATTAATAACATTAAATGATATATTTCTGTGAGTTATATTGCCACACATTTAATTTAAAAAATATGGTAACAACTTATTTACCATACAATCTAAAGTCACAGTTAAAATTAAATTCAATAGATATTGTAGTTGGTTGAACTATAGTTGGAGAAAGTTCCTGCGAGTCGGACTTTTTTGTTCTAGATTAAAGATTGCCGCCTGCAGACTATTGCCCATGAAAACAGAGGGTTTCTGTTTGCTTCCAGATGATTAAAACTTTTGGGATATTTTAATATACCCCGAAGAGGTTCGGGTCATTATAAAATATAAATTTTGATTTTGATCATACAAGGTAGTATTACTACCTCTCTACAATGGGGCGGGTGAATAAAAACAAGTAGGACAAGTAAATACTTGTGGAGTCTCAAAAAACAAGTAAAGACTTAAATTGAAGAGATTAAAACAAGTATTTACTATTACTTGCAAGTAAATACTTGTACAGCAAGTATATACTAAGTAAACGCCTAAATTGGTGTGAATAAGCGAAAGTAAATACTTCTGTGGCGAGTAAATACATGTAGATTTGCAAGTTCACCTGACCCCAGACTTGCCAGTCCGTACTTGCATTTCGATATATATATATATATAAATTTTAACGGGGGTCATTTTCGGTGTCTACTAGGTAGGATCGATCAAGATTTGAAGAAATTTTTCAAAAATTCCGTCATGAGTGCAACCTCAATAGCTACTTTCCTTCGGAGGAAAGTGCTAAAAGGATATGAGTCGAGTTGGCAAGAAGTTGAAACAGGATAATAGGATAAAATGGACAGAAAGGCACAACAGGAAAGATGTGTAGCTGTGGCCGCTACGAGTATTTACTTGCATTTCTAGTGAACTCGTTTGACTCGCAAGAAAATACTTGCAAGTATACTCTCGAAATGGCAAGTAAACGGTCACGAGTAAACTCTTCACTTTATTCACATCGGTTTACTTGCTCTACAAATACTTGTCACACTTTACTTGTTAGTAAATACTCGTCCTACTCGTTTTTATTCACCCGGCCCAATAGCAGATTCTCTTTGAGAGTTTTTTTTTATTTTTATTTTATTACTCACTCCATAAACCAATCACTTGATGCTTGTTATCTTTTGAGATGTTTTCACTTTTTTTTTTTTTTTTTTTTTTTTTTTTTTTTTAATGGGTCTCTTTTATATACTGTACTAGAAGGAAGGATTGAAAGGATATACAATCATAAAATTTAAAAAAGTTTATTAAATGACTCTAAAGTTTCTAAAGTAAAAATGTAAATAGTCTTACAATTAGTAGTTTACAATACGTGTTGGCATGCAACAAACTAGCTTATACAATTCTCTTTTGAGCCTAAATGCAAAAGTAAATTTAAATCAATTATAATTAGTCTATAACTCCTTTGACAAACAGCAAAAAAGAACATGTGAAGAATAGTATATTTTGTAAACATTAAATTAGAAAATAAAATATCTTATGTAGTATAAATGGGGGAGTGTCGGCCATCTTGGTCGTGAGGAGTCTACCAAAGGCCTGAAGAGAATCCGCCAGGAGGAACACGAGTGCGTGACTGAGTCGATGCCTGTGGCGCAGGATTCCCGTTCATAGGTCCAGCATTTCCGTTTGTAATCACTTGTTGTTGCGGCTGCGGCCCTTCGTCAGAGTGGCCGTTCTCTCCTCCTCCGTTCATCTGCCCATCTGAATAAGGGAAAATGAATCATTAGCTTAGCAAACAATGTATCCACAAACATAAAAAGTAAAACCCACCCAAACCAAAATATTTAAAAATATAATAACACAAATATCAATGATAATTAAGTTTTTTCCGTAACTGCTATAATATTGGTTAATAGTTTGCAAATTTTATGGAATGCCTGAAGATAATTATAACAACTACTTTTGTACTATTAATATTATAATTTATTTGAGAAGAGATAGTCAACTGTTGAGATTAAGAAAGTGTAGATCGGGGTCCAGTCACGTGTTGAATAAAACTACATTTTTTATTTTATTTTAGTTTTTTCACCATTTGGTGATAAAACTAGGGCAAAACTACATTTTATAACTAAAATGAGTTTTATTTTTGCCGACATTTCGGCCTGACATGTAAGTATTATTCAGGGCTATGGAGGAGAGGGAGAACTGTTCCGTTTCATGTAGACTACATTTCTGGGCCCAAAACAGTAGCCTATACGAAACGGAACAGTTCTCCCTCTCTTCCATAGCCCTGAAGAAGGCTTGTATGTCAAACCGAAACGTCATAAATTAAACTTATTTTAGATGTAAAATGTAGATTTATTCAACACATGACCGAGCCCCAATGATCTACACATTCTTATAATTTAATTTCATTTTTTACTAAATTTATTTTCTAGATTCAGTAGTATTTCTTTTTTTATTCCCTGCATTTGAAAAATAATTTTACAATTACACGAATATTATTTTATTTATTAGATAATTTATATATTGTTTGTTTTTGTAATACTTCAATCATTGATCCTTATATTCTGTTGCAAGCAACACCAATTTTAACCATTTATTTTCAAAATGATGTTGGACAGTTTAATTTCCTTGGCTTACTCAGGAAAAAAAACCGGACATAATGAAGTTTAATCACTTTATCATCTTAAACTTTACTTATTGATTTTACTTTATTTGACGTTTGGGCATTACCAGTATTTATTATTTAGTATTATGATTAACATGTTTAATTTTCAATTCAAACCAATTTGTAAGGGATAAATTAATTTTGTTCTAAACTTTTATTTGTCCTCTGAATAGCATTCTGTCGGAATGTTGTAGGTAATCTTAATCAAATGTCTAAAACACTTTTTTGTATCTTAATTAAACAATGAATTTAATAATATAATAAGCTGCCTCTTCAAGATTAAAGTTTTTGTATTATTTTTTATGTATTTAGTGGATAAATGCATTCCACAATTTCTGTTCCAGATATGACGATTTCTGTCAAAGAGTATGGACACTCTTTGAGTGTCATGGCACTTTTCATAGAGCGTAGATAAGATTAAAAATTTGAGACAAACTAAAGCAAAGCGCTAGATAATGCCTTTTAACCCAAAAAGCATGTGAAGCCATTGTGAAGCTTTTAGGGCACAAATATTGTACAATATTATTTTTACTTAAAAAATATTTCAAAGTCTTGAAGCATAAAATCTATCATAATATCTGTTAAATTATATAATTTTATCAACTAATTATTTAACAAATTTGAACTAATTTTCAATCTATAATAATATTATTGAATGAGATTTAGTAAAAAAAAAAAAAAAGATTAGTATGAAATACGTGGATAGTTTGTCCAAGAATTGGCATCCCCAATTGATAAATGTTAAGTTTAATTTAGGGCAGCAGTCATGTTGTATGGTAGTTTAGTTCAGTACTACAGTCTTGTTGTATGGTAGTTTAGTTTAGTACGGCAGCCTCGCTGTATGGTAGTTCAGTACTCTAGTTTTGTTGCATGGTAGTTTAGTTTAGCACTCCAGTCTTGTTGTACGGTAGTTTAGAATTGTTTAATCTCACGTATTTGCAAGCAAGTTTCATGAGGGGTCATTAAATAATAACCTGCCTATAATTAGTTTTTATAATAGCAGTATGGCTTAACAAAAATCCTCTTCAGCTGTAAAACAATGCTGTAGTTAGTAGCTAATGTTACTTCTCATTTCTAAAACTACGGTCTTTTAAGTACTTCACAAAAACAAGTGCAATTTGTTTTAAATTAAAACACCTCCTAAATACATGATAATCATCTAATGAAAAGTGTAAATTCTATTTTAAAGCAACAAAATAAACACACGTCTTAAAAAATAAAGAAGAATTTAACTAACCCAATATCATGCTACAAAATGTGTATACTATCACACTAATTATTTTAATTTCATAGTAAAACTCAATCTGATCCCGGACTGCTGACCAACAAGGCGTTCTCGATTAAAGATGTTTTTAAGAGAACGTAACTTTTCTTTGTGCAAAAAAAAGATACTTTTATAATTTAAGGTTGTTTAGACTTGATTTCTTGCCAAAAGTGTATTTGAGGTTCATAAATTGGTCAGCTGGATCACAAGGTCAGTGATAGTATAAAACTAATTAAGTAGTTTGAGAGCATTTATTGCTAAAAGAGAAATTACGAAAGAAACAATCTTACGCTAAGTTCAAGTTCTGCCCTACTCTCCCAAGAATATTCCGTGCATATACTAGTTTTGAGGATCAAGGGACGGTTCATTATATCAACACAGAGATATTTAACTTGACATTATTTATAAAAAAAAAAAAAAAAAAAAAAAAAAAAAAAAAAAAAAAAAAAAAAACAACAACACTAATTTCTTAAAAAATAAAAACAAAATTTAAAAAATGAAACGTTTTTAAGCATTCCGTTGACTGGTCAAAAACCTAAAATAAAGAGGCCTCAGCTATTTAAACACCTTCCTTTGGAACCAGAGAGTGAATCGGGCTCCACTCCACAGGCACCTGGAGTTGCCGTTTTGTAAGGGTTAATGTGTGTGCAACGGGGAAAATCAAGCGCCTGGAGCATAGTACTGACCATATTATCTCTCTATTGTGCTGTATATGTTCAAGAATAAGATAACTAAACAGTATCTGCCCCAAAGGGTACTCACAGCCTGAAAAGAGACTGATCTCACACATAAATATATATAGCTATACGTGTATGTAGCTATATGGATCCTTTTATATCCAAAAGAGTGCTATATTTTATATTCCACTGAATAATTTAAAACAAAAATAAAACCAATAAATGCTCTCAAACTGTAACTAATATAAAAAAACCCAACAACCCAATTAAAAAAATACAATAAATAAAAGCAGACACACAGAAATTAGTATTTCCTTATTAGGAGAAAGACGAGATGTTAATTACATCAAATCATAATCCACACATTTGTACGAATCATGGAAGAATAGATGTATCATCCCTACCATGTCAAACTATCAAATATGCAAATTGGAGCAAAGAGGAACAAACATATTCCATTGACGAAGTAATATATTGAAAATGGTATTATACAATACGTTATTTAACGCATTAAATGGGTAAGAGTTGAGAAAATTTACCACAAACCGTATCGTCCACAATCTAAGAGCAAAGTATCGAATCTGAAAAACGAGTTTTTGGATATTCGATAGTTTGATATGGTAGGGACGATATGTAACATGAACAGTAAATAGAAATAGCATAAAGAGGAATAAATAGAAAAATATATGTAGGCCAAGGAACTCTTCTTATTCAACATCATAGTAAGTAATTTTTTCTTTAGTAGACATTTAATATTTAATTAAGAGAATTTTACAAAAATAAATAATCATAAGAGGAGTTGCAAACATGATTGAGAGTTCCTTGGTTTGGTTACCTCAGAAACGATGGGTATCCGCAGGCAGCTTGTCTCCAGCTTTGACTTGCAGGTCTTGCAATGTCACAAAGTTTGCGAGAGAGAGAGATAAACTAAGAAAGTATAAGCATGCACCCACCACTAGAACCCATTCTTAGTCTAGGCGAATTAAGTACTTCCACCAAAAGCAACAGTGTTACAGATTAGCGATCACAAACATATTGTACGATACTTGACATGCAAAAATGCTAAAAAAAAAGCATTAAGTTTATTTTCAATTTGAAGGTTTCAAAGGACATAAATCAAAGTAAAATAAAGGGGATTGCGTCCATATTTTTGATGATTAGGGCTCCGATTAACCCCTTTGTGGACAATTTAGTTTCTTGTAGGGCATTAAATGACCCTTCATTCTCAGCAAGTTGACTGCTAACCATGAGGTAACTTGTAGTATATCAAAATATATAAGAATAGATGGCCTCAAGGCAAGAGAGCAAAAATTGTAGCGACACAATAGCAAAATGTGCTGGGTACGAACTAACCCATCATTGTTTATGGCAAAGAATTTACTTTTTAGTTACATAAGCCAACTACGAGATTATTTATTTATTTTTTTTTTCAAAAAAAAAGCACATTTCATATGCTTTTTGCTGATAATTTTGCCCTATAAATATAGTATTTAATTAGACGAAATGATTGTATCTATAGTCCTCTCAGAGAGGCGGAAAAGTTCAAGTCTGCATGTGCAAAATTATGAGGGAAATATTTCCAACGGTTCTGCCCCTTACAAATTCCCATTTCAATGAACAAGACAGTTTATTGGCTGGCTGATTTTAATTATAACCATAGCGTTGCCTATTCAAATAGATGAGTCAGTAGGAGGGAAAAGGACGTACCTATAACGCACGTGCGTGTTGCACTTCAGTAAAATGTACGGAAAAAACTCCCTTGATATATATTGATTGAGTATTGATAGATATTAAACACTATCTCCCTTGGCTGATCTCTCAAAACCTCGTCTAGTCTTAAACGAAGCACAATCAATTTTTATAGTGCTTTACGTATTGAGTTGTTCCTTGAAATGAGAATTTGCAAGTAGGGGAACCATCAGGAATATTTCCCACAGAATTTCTGCACAGGAACTACATATCCTCATTCTCCTGAATATACCTACAGTAGCTTGTTTTCTTTAAAATATTCTGAACATGTCATACAGGAAATACAGAAACAATATTTTTTCTTCTAAAGGTAAACTACAACTACCAGTAATTACAGTTCTAAAATATCTAATAAAAAAAGCCTATTGCGAGAACCGAAAATAAACTTAAGGCCAATTAGCAATGCATGAATCTAAATAAAACAAAAAACATGCAATATTACAAGTAATTCACCCAACACACATAAATGCACCATTAAAACCATCTAATACAAAACAAATAACACATGCATTAATATAAAATTATAAAAAATAATAAAATCATTTTATCATTAGGAAGCAGATTTATTAAATTAGATATTATTAAATTAATTTAAAAAAATATAATGATATATTATATTTAAAAGTAAATAAAAATTGTGAGAAAATAAAACAAAAGATAAATTAATTGTGAGTTCATTATGTATTAGAGTAAATTGTATGTACATTTCTTAAAAAAGAATAAAGAGGAATGAAAGGAAGGATTGCACATCAAGGAATCGCTAAAATCACAACCGGAATCATTGTTAAAATATTGTAAATATTTTGTAATACAAAAGTTTTAAACTGCACTATATTTTTTCTTGTTTAAATATGTATTCTATCTGATGTTTATTTATATATGGTTCTTTCTATTATTTGATGAGAAGATTTTGTTTTCCAATATGTAAAATAACAATTCACATACAAAAGCTATTCTATTTAACATTACGTGAAAATTTCATTTAACACAATATTCAAAGTATTGATCGATATCCCATAATACTGATTTATAAGCAGTTTTCATTTTGTCAAAAGAAAAATTGAGTGAAAAAGCAGTACTAATAAAAACGGTTGTAAATTGTAGCTACTAACAATAAAAAAACTTAGCTGTGGACGAACTACCACTCAGCCGTTAAGAATCCATTTCAGAAAAAAATAAAACTCAATTTATTTAAGTGCGTTTAACACTCTACAGTGCAATATTAATGAAAGAGAGACCTTTTGGGAGAAATTCTTCAGGTACTGATCACAACTGCTAAATGAAAATTAATGTACGTTTCCTTTAAGAAAGATCAAGATAATTGAAAATAGTAAATAGAAACCAACCAAGAAATATATTTCAGTTTGAAAACTAAAGGTATTCAAAGAAATTATGAAGGGCCAAATGAATCCTTTTAAGACAATATTATTCAATTGTTGATAGTTATAAGAGGGCAAACAGATTCTGAAACGAAAATAAACAACGAATAATAAAATTGTGGAATTTTGAATGAATTATAAATTGAGAATGGGAGTGATATAAGTGAAGATTTTGAGAATTGTAATGGCCATATTACAACGGAGAATTGTTGTATTTACTCAGGAATAAAGTGGTGTGATATTAGTTTGTAAGATAACCGGCCAAAGATTAAAGTCCAAAAAAGAAACAAAAAACGAACCATCCAGACTTCAATTTTATAACTTTTGGAAATAGTTTGCAGTGTTTAGTTTTGTTATTTTACTGTTATACTAATAGTCAAAACTGTGTTTCACCCTATGTACCAAAGGCTATATAGGAAATAATTTCGGGGCAGGGCTGGGAGAATTTGATGGGTAAGGAATACTAACAATCTAGAACTTTGAATATTTAGCCAACTAAAACACACACAAAAAAATCTGAACTAAGTGATTTTATTTTATGGTTTTTATGACACTTTTTAACCGATTAAATAAAAAAAAAAATTTTTGGGGGGGGGGGGGCTGCAGCCCTTTTATATACGCCCATGCTTTGTACTATATTTTATTCGTGCTACTCAATATTAGAAATTATAATTTCCATCAATTCCCATCTCAAGTTACTGCCACATCATTTCATTATTTGGTGATTGTTAGTTAACTTTTAGTATTTTACATATTTCATATTTTGCTTTTGATTTTAATATTGTTAAATGATTTTTCTGTGTCAGAGCCAAAACTAAGGGCACAGGATAGACAGCTGTTCAACCAAGTGTCAACCGAAGTGTGCTGTTGTCAACCCCAATGTGCTGAGCACAAATAAGATAAGAGAAAGAAGAAGAATATTTTTTAGGTAATGTACAATGACCCTCGTAAGGCAAAAAAAAAAAAAAAAAAAAAAAAAAAACTAAAATGAAAAGTTCACGACTGTCTCTAGAAATTATCTTTTCTGGGAATATGAATTGAGGTTATAAACAAAATTTCAAGTTGATCCTTGTATAGTTAATTCATGAGGAGAAAATTATTTTTCTCTTCCCTTTTCTCAAATTTTATGAAAGTTGATTAATTCAATGTTCCACAAAAATCCCCCCAAAACTATTAACGAAACAGTTTTGTTTATATGATTTGCAACCCCCTGCTTGTGTTTTTTTTTTTTTTTTTTTTTTTTTTAGTTTTTAACGGCGCATCAACTATGTTGGCTATTAGCGCCGGGCTATCTACAGGCTGCCAACCTCTTATAATGCCAACAGCACGTGGTCGGTCACCCATTCAGGTACTGACCACGCCCGACGTTGCTTAACTTCGGTGATCTACGGGAACCGGTGTATTCAACGTGGCTATGGCCGTTGGCCCCCTGCTTGTTGTTTGGTAAAAATGCTACGTTTTGACTGGCTGATTGACCTTGATCTTTTAAAAAGGGCAAACCGTTTTTCGGGTCTTTTTGCGAAGACCACATCCAGTTACTTTTGAAGTAGCAGTAGTGATTGTATCAGTGATTTAGCGCATGCGCATAACTCCTTTGCCTTCCTATTGGAGGATTGGATGACCAATTCGTTCTTGCTGGGAGTAAAGTAACCTTCAACAGTGAATTAGCTTTTGTTTATGAAAAAGCTCTGCTTATGTTTGTGAGAAAAATGAGTCTTTTACAATTAGTTCGCGATGTTCCTGACAAAGTAAAAGGGATTGGTTTCTTACTGGGTAAAATTAATGGAATCCTATTAATTTTAGCGAGTTGGATAGCCTAGAGTCGCTACAATTAATATAATTCTATTAATTGGGAGTTGGATTGACTAGGGTTTTGATATTTTCTTGAGCGAGCGGAAACGCATAGCATGTAATGCCTAATAAATGTAAAATATCCAAAAAAGAGAGAGAGAAAAGGAATAAAATATGTTTGTTTACAAATAACGTTGTTTGTTATCCTTCATAACCTGCAAAACAGTCAACTTTAAAGCTTAATATCTTATTTCATAGTTGAGAGAATTGATTTTGATCATATTAACCTTTTTATTAATAAATATTGCTTGCCATTATCTAATATGATTTATAACCGTAGATAACGAGTCAAGAAGTAGTAGATAACCAGCTAAGAACCTATAAGCTAATCAGTAAGCTTATCAGCGAGTACGAGTAACTGTTATAAATCACTACTGCTACTTCAAAAGTAACTGGATGTGGTCTTCGCAAAAAGACCCCGTTTTTCTACTGAACTTTATTAAAATGTGATCTGAATCGCGCCCTGATGTAGCCGGTTCCATTGAAGTGCTTGGGATACTATGGGCTTAGGCCTGAACGGAGGAATACATACCAATGCTGTCGGAGGAAGGCGACTTAGCCTCATTCATTGGGGGAACATTGTTCATGTTGGCAGTATCCTCATCGGATAGGAGTATATTGCTTTTCATCCTGTTCTTGGAGCAAGAGCTTGGAGTTTCCGGGGCTGGCCCGAATAGACGGGAGTATGTGTCTTTACCATGGTTCCTTGCTGGAGTGTTGGCCATAGTAGATTCGTCACTCAGGAACAAGTTAGAATGCTGATGGTTCTTGACGCGGCGTGGAGTCGAAGCGTCCTCGGACCCAGCACCAAAGATGTCAGAGCTTCCACCACCTGGTGGTTTCAGCACCCTGTAACAAAAAGAAATATTTTGTCAGAAAAAGAAGCAACTTCAATAGCAACAAATACCAACCAAAATGTCCAAGGATAATTACTGAAATGTAATATATCAACTCCCTGGAACTGTGTCTTTCTATCTAATGCTTATCACTGCTGTGATTTGGATCAAAACTTAACATTTCAGATATTAAGCTATTTTAGTTTTTTTTTTCAACTAAAACTTCAAACGTACAGATAATACAGGCATTTCAATCCAAACTCATTCCCAAAATAGTGAATGCTCCTTTTAGCACTTTCCTCCGAAGGAAAGTAGCTATTGAGGTTGGACTCATGACGGAATTTTTGACAAATTTCTTCAAATATTTATCGATCCTACCTAGTAGACACCGAAAATGACCCCCGTTAAAATTTATATATATATATATATATATATATATATATATATATATATATATATATATATATATATATATATATATATATATATATATATATATATATATATATATATATGTGTGTGTGTCTGTTAACACGATAGCGGCCAGAGTTTTTGTTTTTTCGTCACGAAACTTGGTATATAGCATACAATTAGCAAACGATTGAACGAGTTCGTTAACCACCAAAGTCGGTCCACCGGAAGGGGGGGGGGGGTTACCCCGAACCCAAAACACTAATTTGACTATGTCAGCCGTAATATTTGTTATATTTCAACGAAACTTAGTATTCGTAGTGGTAATATAGAGAGAAAAGAGAGATATAAAAATGAACTAAATCGGTTCATTAGAAGGGGGGGGGGGGGTTACTCCGGACCAACAATACCAATTCGCCACTACCAGCCGTGATTATTGGTATATTTCGACGGAACTCGGTATTCGTAGTGGTAATCCACAGGTAAATAACTGTTGTAAAAATAAACTAAATCGGTTCATTTGGAGGGGGGGGGGGGTTACTCCGGACCCACAATACCAATTCGCCACTACCAGCCGTGATTTTTGGTATATTTCGACGAAACTCGGTATTCGTAGTGGTAATCTACAGGTAAATATGTGTTGTAAAAATAAACTAAATCGGTTCATTAGAAGGGGGGGGGGGTTTACTCCTGACCCAAATTCTTAATATACTCATACCGGTCGTAATTTCTGCTGTATTGTAACGAAACGCGGTATACGTCGTGGGTAACTCATGAGAAAGAAGTGTTGTAAAAATGAGCTGAATCGGTCAATCGGAAAGCTGGGGTTTAATTTGTAATATATTTCAATAGAAAAGCCCGTCAGACGTAGGTTCACAAAGCCGCCGCAAGGAGCGCTTTCTACCACTAGAGTGACTGTATCCTGTTCCTGCATTAGATCAAAATACGATAATATGAGGTTTTTTGTATTTATTACTTAGTGTAATAGGTACCATGTGTAAACATAACTCTGGAAGCAAATTATTAATTGATCAGTTACTCATTAGAAATTTAAAAGAGAACTATTCATGTTTTTATTTTATTTATGTAGGATATTTTAAGCAAATTGTTCTGGAAAGCAATCTACACTACCCAAATTCTGAGGAAAGTGCTTAGTTATGCAGTTCCTGCGTGACGGACTTTTTATGTTTCGAATAAAACTCTTCATAATGACATCAACATCCCTTTTGTTCAAGAACTGGCAAAATCCCGTTTCCTAACCTTTCATCCGAATTTTCATTACATCCCAGAGAATTCCTAGTAGTCTACAATAATGGACTACAGTCCATGGTACTCAGAATGGCTTCTTTGACCCAGAAATAAACCCCCCTTATCTCGAAATCCCTTTCCCCACGAGTTTCTAAGAAATTGTGTTTAGATTATTTTTGCTCCCAATGTTATGAAAATTGGACCAGTTTGTGGGCAATAGAGTACGAACATTCTAAAATTTGAACGACCTTCTTGGCGTTCGAATTTTCTCGTAAGCAGTTCCTTATTGATGGGAATAGACGTCGCCAACTTCTTCTTAAGGTGCCAGAGCTCCATTCAATGTAGATCGGTAACAATTCTGGCAAACTCATTTTTTTTTCATGCGCCCTCCTCAACAATGTATGAGAGTCCAATACCGTCCAGTCTCTGACGTTCTGTAACCACGAGCACTCTCTCCGCCCTGGACCTCTTCTACCATCAATTTTGCCTTCTATTATAAGTATAGACGTCATAAGCGTCTAAAATTCCCCGAATTTAGAGACTCATTACAATTGGATTGTTTTATAGTGCTTTGATTGTTCTTTTCCACCAATTAAATTTTTAACGTCCATTTATTAATGACAGAATTTTAGGACGGGTTATCTAAAGGTTACCACTCTTTTCTAGCGAAGATAGGGCTAATGCTTCTTATTTTTTCCAAAGAAAAGCCACCACCCATAGAAGGACTCGAACCCACGACCTTAGGCACGGAGTGCACACCCCTTAGCACTCGCGGCTACGGGGCCTCCAAGATATGAGTAAATAGAACAAAAACTAAATGCATCAAAACGCAATTCAATTTATAAGACCTTTCAGGCGTACAATAACAAATAATGCTGGAAAGAAATTGAATATTGGAAGTGAAAGAAATTAATGAGTGTAATGCGGGCGAGATTTCCCAGCCAGCCGAGGAAACAACAAGGAGAAAAAACACAAGAACAAAGGCGCTACGGCCATATGGTCTTTCAGGGCCGCCATCCTGTTTCCGCTAACTCATGCTCAGGCCTACCAACCTCTCAGCCTTAACACTACCTGTTTAGAATAGAATACAAATCAAACAACAAATAAACAACACTGACAACCGATGTTAAACCAAGTGCAGCCCTCAAAATAAAAACATCTACAAATAAGCTACCAGCTGAGAGATGAATGGTCTACTTTCTAAAAAGAGCAAACCTCGAATTAAAGTTTACCATTTCTTTAAGGCATACCAATTTTATGTTTACATTAAATTTAAATTTTGGTTTTACATTAAAATGGACGACAACAGGATGTAGTAAATTTAATAAAATCTTGATGAAGTAGTTAGTGTTATGTAAATGAGTGAATGATGTTATTGTGTAGTTGAGTGAAAGAAGCTAATTGTAAGGAATCATAAGCAGCTTTATTATGAATGAAGACTGAAGGGAACATGTTGATATAATTGATATAGTATAAGTGACTAAAGATATAATGGTAGATTGTGAGAAATAACATCTCCCTAAGTAGGGTAGAGTAGGCACCATTATACAGGAGGAGGCAGTGTATCCTTATCATCTTGGACAAGCATTATCATTCAGGGCAGCGGTCCATACTTAGCATTTATCAGCTTCTGTAACTACATTCCATAAACAAGCTTTGGAAACCGGGCGCGGTACGGTATTTAGACAGCTCTGTCCAATCCATGATTGAAACGAAAGGTTGGAAGGCGAAATGACCTCCTCGGTATTTGTTCAAAGGACACATATAGGCCCATCCTCACCCTCAACCTTCTAACCTTTGAAAAAGTTGCTTTTCCAACTCGTGGAAGAGCCTTTACGAAACCTGTAACAAATATTAAGAAGACATTTACGTTCAGATTTTGATAGTCGAACTTTAGCCCTAGTCTGTTTTCACGACTGCGTAAGTTCCTCAAGAGCCGAAAAATGTTTCGAGTGCAGGCCGAAGTTGCCAGAAGGACAAGCACTGGGTGAGCTAAGGTTGACGACTTTGAACCGACTCCGTCGCCAGTCGGATGTCGGACCTTCGAGCCGTACCTCTAAATGTTACGAACCGTCCAACGAGACTTCCAACAAGCCTTTTCACGATCCGATATCGGAAGTCGGACTGCAAATAGGAACGTGAATGACCTGCATACATTTTTGCGTTACTAGGTACACGTATTATAAGTACTTGGACGTCGGAAATTTAATGAAACCATTTCCAACGTCATGCCTATATCTGCTGTGTGACAAAAACTGAAAAAAAGAGCTACATGGCCTTGGGTTTTTTGAGTATATTCTTTTATATCTCGAAACCTGCTGGGAAATTGTAGTAAATGTAAAGAACCAATGTAAAAGCTTATTAAATTTCCTACAAATCAGATTCTTATACTATATTTGATAGAGCCAACTCATTCGGAGAAATTGGTACTTAAATGGAGCAATTTCTGCTTATGATACTGTCAGTTTCCTGTTGTGGCACCAAGATCTCGTTTATCTTTGAGATTTCATTCTAAATGTTTACTTGCCTGTTTACTTCTGTGGTTAAAAGACAAATAATAAAACTTAAACTATTTGCACACAAAAATCTAGTAAAACGTTCTGAATGAAGCTTGCCAAAAGACAGAAACTGAAGCTTGCCAAAATACAATTCTTTTGTTCTTTCATTCTTTACAACGGCCATGGCCACGTTGAATACACCGGTTCCCGTAGATCACCGAAGTTAAGCAACGTCGGGCGTGGTCGGTACCTGAATGGGTGACCGACCACGTGCTGTTGGCATTATAAAAGGGTGGCAATCTGTAGATAGCCCGGCGCTAATGGCCATGATGTAGATGCACCGTAAAAAAAAAAAAAGAAAAAAAAGACACCTTTCATTCTTTATAATGAACACGAAGAGTTCTTTTTTTTTTTTTTTTTTTTTTTTTTTTAATTATTATAATTATTTGTGGGATTGATAGTTAGCCGTCGAGGTGATAAGCAGTCAGTGAATAGTTGGGATTCGGCTAAGAAACATCAATAAGATTTTTGTAAAAATCTGTATTCAGGCTGTTTCGGCTACTCTATAGTAGCTTTCTTAAGCAATGAATGATGTTGAAAATATAGAAATAAAGGGTATTTCGCCACCCCCGGCAATCATTGGTGACGAAGGCCACCAAAGAGTAGCCCATACGTCCTGACTACAGATTTTTACGAAAATCGTATTGATGTTTACGAAGTCGAAGAATCCTAACTGAATCAATCCATGCAAAAAGAACTTCAGTCCATTTTTCCCTATATGAGTTCCGATAATATTTTCGTTAGTATGAGTGATGAATTCTTTGTATCTAAAGGTAACTTCACATTTCTATATTAAAAGGACTTCAATCCAATACATAGTTGATATAGAAACATAGCCCTAATTTTATTATTCCATGTAGAAAGGGCTGCATTCTAGTTTTATCAAAACTACTGATTTTGGACTGAAGCTCTTTCTGCTTGGATGGATTCAACTATCCTCTGACTGCAAATCATATTTATTTTTGTATCATAAATTACATAAAAAATTATGTTTAAGTGTTTTAATAATGTAATGCTTGGGCGGATATATAGGAAATAATTTCGGGGGAAGGGCCTGAGTCCATTTCTGGAGTATGGAATGCAAACAATTTAGAACTTGGAATAATTTGAGCCAAGTAAAACGCTATTACACCTAAAATAAAATATTTTTATGAACTAAGTAATCTTATTTAATTTATTTTTAAAGGTTTTATGACACATTTTCCCGATCAAATGAAAATTTAAAGGGAGGGGGGGAGTGTGCAGCTCTCTCTGTCCCCCCTCCCTTATATTCGCCCATGATATAATATTATGCTGAGAAATTCCATTGATGCGAGTCCTCGGTACGCGCCCATTACAGGATTAATATGACAAACCTTGCAATTTCAGAATCAAGCGACTTTAGACTCGTGCGAGGTTATACGTTAAGACTATAGAAGAATATGATAATAAAGGATAAAAAAAGCCTTTTTAAATGAGAAAATGAGTGCAAGGACGACACATAAATAAGAAGTAATTAGCTATTCTATAAAGGATCACGCGAGAATGTCTAATTAACATTCTCAATCTTTACATTGCTGAGAATGGACAATGCAGCGCCTGAGTAAAACATACAAACGACATCCTTCAGCAAAGACAATCAATACATTACTAAACATAATTATTTAATTTTTAATATCACATATTTTTAAGACGGATTAACCAACCTATTCTATTCAGGATAGGGGGAAAGCCTTCCCTTTTTCTCCAAGAAATGTCACAAATCCCAGCGGAGGTCGTTTAAAATACAAAATTACTAGTTATTGCCAACGTTTCGGCTTGAATTTTAAGCCTTCACCACGGTTATGAAAATGAAGAACTGATCCCTACAATAGTTGACACATAACTGATTATGTTCTTTTGCACCTAAGTGTGGGCAAATGGTTACATTTCCGAGGCACCATTTTGGCAGTAAGTTTGAAAATAATATTCATAAACAATTAAAACAAATAGTGTTAAATAAATAATATTGATTCTGTTTATCTTGGTCTTGCTAATTTATGATATGTTATAATATATATTTGGGTATGGCGGCTGGAGCATTTTACTGGTCACACTATCTCCCTAGTTTGTCGAATGGTCAAGAATCAGATACCACTACAGTATCTGCCCCTCTGAGCCCTTGTGTCCTGGTACCGAGCAATTTTATCTATATACTTTTATTAACATTTAAATAGAATAATTTTATTTTTGTAAAAAATAAAAACTATATATATATATATATATATATATATATATATATATATATATATATATATATATTTATATATATACAAGGAGCAGCAGAGTTTTTTCTTTGCGCTAGAATGTTAAGCTCCCCGATTATTGTGTTCTAATTATCATAAATATTGTACATAGTTTTGATAAGGTAATCAGTATCATTTTAATTAATGAGGTCTCCCAGTTTCTTGCTCAATAATGCATTAAATTTATCTAATCAAGTTGAATTTAAAATTCAAGGATTAGGTATATATATTTATATAAAAGTGTTTGTAATATGAAAACCTTGATACGTGATAACAATGTATTTAGTCACGGGTTTTTTCCCCAACAAAATAATTGTAAGACATGAAACCCACGCGCTTAAGCGTAGTCAACATTCGATTAGTTATGTAACAATCAACAGCGTGGTTTCGCTTCCCAAGCTATATTTATATGTTTATATAGGAACAAAGCTAGAATTTAAAATAGATATCTAAGATAGAAAATAGTATAGGTATGACTGCCCTTAACCGGTTGAAGAAACCGCCCTTGAAGTAAATCCTGAACAGGTTAGTACTTAATCTGGTGCTGAGTAAAACACATTGCATTGGAGAAAAATTCTGCAAGTATCGTATATCAACGCGATATACTATTTGATTAATGGGGATTAAATGTCGTATATTTGATTCATGGAGCCAATGTGTGATATTTGAGGAAAACAAGAAGCATTGTCGATTATAGTTACTAAATATTTTCTTGTATATTTTCTCTAAGTGACATCCCGCCTCAAGTCCCAATGAAGGATCAAATGGCTCCTTAGTAAATCAAAGGAGTCTCAATGTTGAGAAGAAATAATGTTTTTTTTTTTTTTTTTTTTTTTTTTTTTTTTTTTTTTTTTTTTTTTAACGGCGCATCTACACCTAGGTCATTAGCGCCGACATCCAGGGTGCAGCGAGGAATTTTCCCAACGAGCCATGAGATGAGAAAATTCCTGCCGGAGGTGAGAATCGAACCCACCATCTCCCGCTTATGAATCCGAGGCGCTAGCCACTAGACCACGGGAGACCCCAAGAATTAATTATTGACAAAATTATCATTGTTACTCAATTCTCATACTTCCTTAAGGATATATTTTCTTCTGACCAAAGTTAGTTCTGAGAAATGGAGTACTTTAATATTTGGTAATTCATTTTGAAAAAAAAAAAAAAAAAAATCTTCTAAAAATAACCTTGAGTTAAGAATGTGGATTTGCGTAAAACCTTCTGATAACTTTATTTACATGAAGCCTTTTAACAGTACATTGTCGTCATCAAGTGATTAGGAAGTGGTTTCAGATTGTGATTAAGATTTGGCATTGCCAACTTCATATCTCATAATCTCTTGGCGTCATCATCCAAATCATTTGAATGCTGGAAGCAAATGTTTTAAAGGCCATGTGTTCATAAATAATCGTGTGGATGGAGTGTTACTAGAATAAAAGCATATGTAACCAAAACGTGAAGGAGGATTATTTTGTCACCAAACCTCCCAAAACAATCACATGGATACAATTCGAGTAGATAACGACAAAACTTCATCCATGTTCTGAGGTTGGAGTGAATTTCAGGGGGAGTTTCATGAGGTAGCTCTTCATTATAACCATTGGTAAACGAATAGTTTTAGCCCAAGGGTTGTATTTACACGGCATGGCTTCGTAAGACATACACCAATGTCTATAGGCATATTTGTCAGAAGGCAGGAGGTTATCATGATAAAACCAGGGACAAAGAAACACAAACCATTGCTGTGTCTGTTTTTTGAACACGTCATCTGACTCGTGATGGTTCTTCGCGATAACCATTGTAAACAAATACATACCATTTTTGTCGGACCCTTCCTGAATATTCCAAAGATCTTATATCCAAAGAGTAGCAGCCACTAGGCGCCAAAGAGGTAGAAGTTGCGACCTCCACCGCCCACCGTGGGCCCACACAGCCTGTTTGTATTCGCCTTCTAAGGCCCGTCTCCATAACACTGAGTCAGCTAGTACACCACTTTCCATTTCATTCCGACACCACGCTCTTTACAAATAAGCAAAATGGAAAAGATTCGCTCTTCCTGTCCAGAAAAGATGATTGACAGGCGGGGCAGAGGAGACATCAATGACATTTCAACAGACATGAGATAGAATTTCACCAAAACCGAGTCAAGAAATGGTCCTCCCTTTCCCCTCCCTCTGCAATCAATTAAAATGCTTAGAATCCGTTAAGCCCAGCCTGCTAGGAGAGAAGGGGCGTGGTAGGAGTGGAACGCGATGTTCCACATAGCTCTCGCATAACTTCGGGGTCGAACAAACAACCTGCCCGGCACCGAAATACAACTCTTTCCTCTTCATCGGAATTTCTGGGATTCCTCAAGGCGGTTCATTAAACCCGCTATTATCTTGTTTTATAAATAAACCACTTTCTACACTTTCAATCAACGATCTTCAGAAAGAGATGTAGCAAATTCCAACAGGATCAGTTCTTTCTCTTCTCATGACCGTGATGATGACTTGAAAAACTAGGCTAAACGCTGGTTAAAATACTAACTCATTATTTACTAAAATTGTATTTCGCTTATGAGATAAATTAGTTTTGGTTCTGATGGTACTCGTTTCCATTGACTGTAATTAATTAATTTTTAATCCTGGGGTTTTCTCAAATCTGCTGAAGCGGCACCGAACATGTAGAGTTTCTAATAAGTAATTGTAAATTATGTAGATTTTAATAATTCCTTCCGTCTTTTTCAAAAATAAACGAGTCATACCTGAAGAACTAGAACGAAAAGAACATGTTATTGTAATAAATAAGGGTCTTAAATTTTATTGAATTAATTACGGAAGTTTTTTGTATTGCTAATTCACTATTTATTCAACAAAAGATTGGAGGCTCAGTGTCCGAGATTAATCCGTGCCTAGGGCCGTGAATTTGATTCCCCCAAAAAGACATAATTTCTATTTTGGTAACATATAGATAACCCGTTCCAAAAATTTGTTTTATGTATAAGTGGACGTTAAAACGTTTTTCTTAAAATCAGACATTTTCTCTTAGCCGAGTCCTAACCATTCCTCGACTTCTTATCACTTCAGCGGCTATCTGGAGCTCATTAAGAATAAACTGAATATTTATTTTATGAACACACATGAAACCGAACAATTAAGCTTAGTGACAAAAACATGGAACAGAAACCCACTCACTGCGGTCGGAGAACAGAACAAATACAATCATACAAGAAGAAATGGAATGGCAAGACAAACCGAGAGAGAATGAACGCTCCACTCGTGAAGGACGCAGCTATCAGGTTCAGTGTATCAACTCTCCTGGCTATTATTGCATAGAGGTACGGATTCTTATATAACAACAACATAAATACCTAATCTCTTTGTTCCTCTGCATTTCTAAGTCTCTTATCACATTACCTAGTTTGCATAAGGCATTCCTACTCGCTCGCGGTTAGATAAAAACGCTAAACATATTTCAACATAACGTCCATAAACAGATTGACATAATAATTTACATGAGAATTTAAATTATGTTTACTAGCGAAAAGAAATAAAATGTTTGTTTCTAATATGGAGTAATAAGAAGCAGAAAAGGAGTTAACGAAAGGTCAATTGGTGGGGATACATTAAATATAATACGAAGTCAAGGGATGATTGGGATTCGGCTAGGAGAAAAAAACGTCAGATCTTCAGGCAGAAATCTATATTTAACTGAAGAAGGCTGCCAAAGTGCAGACGAAATGTCCAATGTAGATTTCACCTGAAGATCTGACGTTTTTTTTTCACCTAGCCGAATCCCAACCATCCCTTGACTTCGCATCACCGCAACGGCTAACTATCTTCATCTCCATTAAATATGCATGCTGGTCCGCCACGCAGGAGCAGCATTATTAAGCACATTGACGAATTTCCATATGCTAACGTAAGATCAAGGAACTTGCAGTAGCCGAAGATATGTGCTTTGCAAGGGTAAATATGTTTGAATCTGCCAGTTTGTCAGCAAACACCCTGGCTCTGAGGATAGAAGCCATCGCAGAAGATATGTCATCTCAACTAAACAACAAATGACAAAATTGGACATCTAGACATAAAGACGTTCTAGGCTGTTTTTTCAAGAACACATATGAGTCAACGGATGTATCACATATTTGTCAGGTGTTGATTTTGATTCGAGGGGGTAGATAAAAGCTATGAAGTGTATAAGGAACTTCTTGATACTGATAGCACACACGGCATGACTAGTGGCCTCATAGGCATTCAATTTTCTTGTTTGTTTTTCACGTGACCTTGGCTGAAAATGAAACATTTCGGCAAATGTTGTGTTAACTAGTGCCTAGTAGGTTGGATCGATGAAGATTTGTTTTTCAAAAACTCCTATATATATATATTTTTTTTTTTTTTTTTTTTTTTTTTTTTTTTTTTTTTTTTTTTTTTTTTTACGGCGCATCTACATCTAGGTCATTAGCGCCGAAACTCCTATATAGTCTGTAGTCTGTTTAACCACATGAAATGCAATTTTTTATAACTTTTGGCTGATTGTTCTGAGATAAAAAGGCAGAAATAGTTAGCTTATTTTAGAGCAATAAGACAATGGAGAAAGTATTTGCACCTTTATATCTCTTTGTGACGCTGATCGATGCTGCATTAAATATGATACGAGCACGCCTTCAACAAAGCTATGCTTCGTCCTAATGGAAATATTGACAGGTAATATGTTGGAAGCGGACGACAATGAACAGCAAGGAACAACAGTAAAAACCAAGGCGACGGACATTTGCGGAGGTAGCAAACCAGATAAAGTTCTCTTATTTGAGAGAAATACACAGAAAAATGTCTTGAAACGAAGATTTATATCTCTAAGTGACGTCAGAGTATCCTTGATCGACGTTGCATAAAGCATCAGACGAACAAGCCATCATTCAAGCTTCGCTTTATAGTCCCCATAGAAATATTGACTTATGGGAGGCGATATGTCGGTAGCCGAGCGACATTCGCACTTTCAAGAAAGAAAGGCAGACACAGTTTGATTGCTTCAGAAATATAAATCGAAGAATTCTCGTTGTTCATTGGATTCCTGATCGATACTGCATAAAATATCGGAATCCATCGAAGCTACGCTTCATGCTTCTCATGGAAATACTGACTGATGACAGGTAATACGTCGGGAGCCGACGGCAATGACCAGCAAGGAGAAACGGAGCTACGGCGACATTAGCGCTCGTGAGAATAATGAGGGACCATTTTCCTTCAACAACTCCTAATGCAAGTCTCAAGTCGTTCAGGAATCCAGCATTCCTTCTTCGCACGTCAGTTTCCTTCGTCTCCATTACACGGGCCATCTTCTACGTGAGGGGCAGTCATCTCATATCACAGAGCAGCGATTCATTCTGATACTGTTTCAATCAACAATCACTGACATTATTTCTCTAATATGAAGCCATGAAGGTAGGCAAAATAGCGAAACATCACTTTTCATTTCTCAAGCTGTTGAGCTATTAGGGTGTGTTCAGATAGGTCGCTATGGACTTAGTCACCTGGACAAACCTGTACTCTTTCACTCGTTGGCGGATAAGTAGTGGTCCGTACGGTCCGTCCAGTAATGAACACAACCGACCATCTTGTCACTCTCGCTAAGCTGGCTTAGAGTCAAGTGACAACTAATCGTTCAAAACTAATGGACAAAAAGCGTTCTGTGCGTTCCATCCAGTTTACACAAAGCCACAAGGGCCAACTGCATTGTAAGAATGGCGGAGGTGGAGCTTACTTACTTGTAAGCTAGGCAAAAATTAGTTGTTAATAGCTCGGATGTCATGATGTTATCAATCAGGTACCCGAGAAGTATTTTTATATACTGAAGCCTACCTCAGTCCTGCTACAAGATGGATTATTTTTGTTCCAAGTGTTCCCAAAATCGGACCAGTTTATAAAGTGAGAGCAGACAGACAGACACACGAATAAAATTGAACGACCTATTTTTTCATGACCTTCGAAGTTTCTCTTAAGCAGTTCTGTATTGATTGGAATTGTCGTCATAAGCGGGTTTTCATCCCTAACTTGGTCGTCACTAAACACTTGTTGGGCTCTTTACACGGTAAAAAGTGACAAATGGGTAGTACAAAGGTGGTCAAGGGGGCTCACTTGATCCTTAGTAAATTGAATCAATTTTTTTTCACTCATTTATTGTAGTTACCGCGTTTATTACTAATACTTGCCACTTGTCACTAAGTAAGAACCTTTTTACACGTACAAGTGCTTAGGTGTTTCAAGATAGAGTAAAATTTGCATAACTATCGATCATTTATGACATGGTATATTTTTGGAGAACAAATTAGAGGAAAAACAATATAAGTCTTATGCAGTTTCGCTGCGGCTGCATTTTATGTTTGAATTTTTCACGTAAACATTTATTTTTTTTCAGGAAAAGTCTTCCAGTCAGCCGATTTGAAAACGGAAAACACTGTTGGAAAGCCCAAACACTACTGAAAGCAACTGTCTTTACCTGGAGCTGTATAAATGAATCCCCTTCATTTGAAAATAAAGGGAAAAGTAATGGAGGAGAGTCCTTGTGAAAGGACACTCGTAAGCGGATAGGATCGCTAGTGTCCTTCCGTAATGACACCCGCAGGGAAAGTGTTAAGGCGTGAGTACTCCGTGCCAAAGGTCGTGTGTTCGATTTCCACTGGGGGTGATTGATTTACTTTAAAAAAAAAAAAAAAAGAGGGTGATATTCTATAGATAAGCCAACCCAGAAATCTGAGTTGTAAATAACAGGACGTTAAAATTTAAACAAATAAACCACTGGAGTCCTTTTTAGGTACTGATTCTGTTATCATATTCGCCTTCTTGTTATTACAACATAAGTGCTTACTCTTGATCCCAGAATCTGAAAATGCTGATTCTAAGAACATAATTAATGATTTGACATTAAATATTTAACAATGACTAATTAGATAACCTCAGAAGATTCCAGTTTTCTTATAGCTCGATAGTTAAGAGTTTTAATATAACTGAATCGTGAGATGGTGCAATATTCGCTATACAATAACAAAAAATGCGAGTGAACTCAAAGAAAGCTCAAGATTAAAAAAGTTGACTGATTGCATTAAAACTCTCCATGCCCTGTAAGTACCTTATAGCGTGGAAGTAGGACATAGCCGCGACGAGACCCCCCGTGTACTGCAGGGCCTAAGCTATGAGCTGACCTCCATCTCCCCTCCACACCCACACCTGTCTCCGTAGGCAACTCTACACCACCAATAACAGGCTTCTTAAGACATCATAAGGCAGAATATCATCTAGCCAATATGGATATTGGGGATAGGGAATAAATTCGGGAAACCAGAATAAATAGCGGATAGGATTACCTGATCCGAGGTATATTTGGTAAATGGTCTTAAAGGGTTAGGAAGTGAAGGGATGGTTAGGATTCGGCTAGGAGAATAAAAAACGTCAGATCTTCAAGCAAACATTAGATGCAAAAATCAGACTTTTAAAAAAAAATCCATGACTTCTTATTACCTCAACGGTTATCTTGGTTTGCCAGTAAATATAATGTACGCATTGTGGTGGAGGCAGTCGTCACTGGCATTGTTCGGAGATCTCTGGGTGACCGCTTTCGACACAAGCACATCATTCTCTAGCCACTGATCAGGCTAATGTATATATTTTTTTTCTGCCTAAGCGCGGTATTCTGTACGCTCCGGGCTTTTTTGAGCGGATAATCGTGGGAGAGGGGTGACGTATCAGATGCATGAGGTTCACAAGGTTCGACGCAAGGTTAGACTCGTGTCATCTTAGCGTGTTTCCATAAAATCTGTTGTGATTCGGAAAGTTTAGAATAGTGACAATCGACGATAAGTCTATTCAGACTATCATGGGTCGTTTGCGGGTTTTGCAATCTAAAAGGAGGACTAAGAACACGTAAAATAAAACAGAAACGATTGGTTTGGATCTGTAGCCATACAATCCAGGAAACAGGTTAAGAAGTGAAACTGGTTAGGATTTTTAGATAAGTTAACCCCAAAACGTTTTAGATGAGCAGCCATTTAAACCCCATAACTAACAGGATATCCTAGCATCTGTAGGAGTCCTGAAATTCGCGAAAGATGTTTAGCAGCCATATAAACCATAAAGGAGAGAGCTATAATTGGGTCGATAAAGGTGAGTTTTCTGGAAAAAATAAAGGCCCAAGATGTTATCGATAGAATAAACAAAAAGGAGGTTAACTTCTCACTCGATATTCGAGGGGTCACTAACTCCTTAATATTTCAGGAGGTCGTGTTCCAGATCAAATACATCGGATGATGAAAAATCAATTTTCCTATCGTATAAAGATAGTGGCGGAACTAGGTTAGTAACTTAAGGTCAATCGGGAACTTCTCTCCGTAATCTGCTATTAATAGTATTAAATTCTATTAAATTGCTATAGTGGGGGCGAGGTTAGCTCAGTGGTAGAGCATTGGACTAATATGCTGGACCGGAGTTCAAAACTCCAGCGCGCTAAAGATTTCCCTTGTGACCTGTGTACAGGACTGAAATACGTTATAATACTTCTATTATAGCCATTCGCGGCGTTTCAGGTACATCATTCTATCGTCGTTACTGGTGTTTCAAGTACAGCACCCTTAGGGTGCACCTACACTGGACCCGTTCCGATCCGATCCAATTGCCACCGACTGACGGTAGGTCACATCCATATCAATGGAGGTGCCTACATTGGTCCCGACCCGATCCAATCCGGTCCAATCCAACGGCCACCGATTCTTGGCCAATCAAACTTGTTTGTTTCTAGACCGATTTCGGACCGACAAAGCAAAATGGCGCCAACCCACTTTTAGTGTTTCAAAAAGGTCTAGAGGTTCTAAATCTTAACAGATTTCACTGCATATTCTTTTATATCAAAGGAAATAACATTTAGAACAACTTTGTCAATTCAAATTTTTGTTTTTTGTTTCCCTTGTTTATTAAATTGCGTGGAAAGATGTTTATAACCATCCAACGTCAATAACCTTCCAATATTTATAACCTTCTAATGTTTATAACTCTCCAATGCTTATAACCTTCTAGTTACCTTTCTTATAAATCATTTTAAACTATAAATACCAATACTTCTCTTACCTCCTACATTCAACCTAATCGAAGGTTTCTATGCTTATTAGGTGGTATTTCTTAACTTAATCACTCTTTTTCACTTCACTACGAGGTCATTACTGACAAGCAGGGACTAGATCTGATTGGATCGGGTCGAGACCAATGTAGGCACTCACGTCGGCCGCTGTTGGCCATTGTCGATCAAACGAAATCGGATCGGATCGGGCAAAATACGGGTTGAATGTAGGTGCAGCCTTAGGGATTGACTATTTAAGGTACAGATTCCCTTTGCGGTTAGCAGAGTTTCATTTACTGGATCCCAAAGCACCATATGTTTTTTTTTGTTTCAAAGTTTCGGATTGATTCTCGAACCTGCATCAGGGCTTTCAGGGGAGAAGTCACAATGATATGAAGATAAAAATTCAAGGGATGGTTGGGATTTGTCCAAGAGAGAAAACGTCATATCTTCAAGAAAAATAAATATTGCGGACTTCTCGGCTGCAATTTGGCAGCCTTCTTCAGCTAAAAAATAAATATACAAAATTACAACCGAGAATAATCATAATACGGTATGAAACCTGTTAACAACATAACAATATACGTTTTTCTCTTACATTAGCCGAATCCCAACCATGTCTTGGATTCTTAAAAATGATTATATTAACATTTATGCGCAAGTTTTTGTTAAATATCTTGGAAACAGTTGAAATCTTGCAGTTAAGCCTAATAAATGTAAAAGGCCTAAAATTCGATAGTACCACCTCAGTGTTAGAAACGGGGTTCGAAATTCCTGAAATGTTGTTGGTTTCATTTTATAAAAGGCGAACAATTCAGATTTTTTGTTGTGATCATTCCAAATCACACCAGAGATTAGTGCATGGAGAAATAGGCGATTAAGACGGTTTCGTACTTTTTGAATAACCATTTCTTTACAATGACAGTCGAAAATCAACGATGAGTTCTGAGCTCGAAATTACTCAGATATTGCGGTACTTGTTGTAAAGATATGCCTACAATGTTTGACTCATCCAGCCAAAACTGTCTCGAAGCAAGGTTGGAACGGGTCAAGGAAGTGTCATTTCAATACAATGGATACAGGGGATTATATTCAAAACAATGGTCCATGGTTCGGCAAACATGGGAGCCAATCTGTCAAAGTACAAACAGAACTGTCAAGTCTTTCATTGGATTGCAATTTCTTTAAATCAACTCTTAACAATGCACTTTACTCGGAATATATTGAATGAGTTGACATTCAAACCGTCTTCAAATCATGCCTTTCATGATAAATAAAAGAAAGCTATTCACTGCTCAATGATCGAATTTATATTAAACATTTTGCCAATTTATACTATTTTGTATTATCTACAGATATAGCTCACTATATGTACCATTATCAGGCGCAAAAAATAACAATTTAAATGTTTTTTAATGCAATAAATACGAGGTAATGCACATTTATACAGATTGGCTTATAGCCGAAACCTGTATGTAACAAATTTTAAATAACTTACGGTGCGGCTGTAGCTTGAAAATAAAAATATATTTGAGGATTGAATAAAGCTGTTTCTAATTTCGTACATCTTAGTCTTCAACTTGGGATCTAAACAATAATTTTATTATATTCTTTTCCAGGCGATAATCTTAATTCGCTTAACTTACTAGCTAATTGTAAAAGCAAGAAACTGCACAGCTTATAAACTGCAGACTTTGAAGGGCTTTGATTCTCTAACTAAAAAAAAAAAAAAAAAAAAAAAAAAAGCTTTTCCTTGTTTTTGGAGATAACTACAATAAAGAAGGTAGCACATCCGATTCCTGGATGCGGCTTCGAATCTCGCCTGCAGCAGGTTGAAAAAATGTCCTGCTCCACCAAGGATGTTTCGGAATGGTGGCAACCTATACCAAGCCTAGCTCTGGTTCTCGATGCGGCGTAAAAAAAAAAAAAAAAAAAAAAAAAAAAAAAAAAAAAGCAAGGATTGGTTTATACATTGAATCTCACTAGTTACCCAAGCAACGGCTAATCAAAGCCCAACTACCACAATGAGGTTTCGCCGACTGCACTCCTAATGAACAGCAAGGCTAGAAATGCGCCACCCTCCGCTGAACGGAGAGAGTACTAAATGAGGCGAGGAATGTGTAGAGCTTTAAAAGCTCATCATATAAAAGGAACAACTGGAGCAGAAACAATTACAGCTGAATTGAAGGCAATTGGAGTAAGAGATTCCTCTGGATGAGAGGTCAACGACTCAATATCCAGGAATCCCGGGTATTGCGAGAGCCAGGTGACCAAGGTCGGCGGGGGAATGCCAAACCTAACTATATGCATAGGTTATCTTTGAATATCCCAAGCAAGACAATGATCAGAATAACAAATTTATTAACATAAATATGCTTTAGCGATGATTAAACTGAAAAAAAAACCTTACAAAAAAGTGTCCACTGGCGTTCGCACATGTACGAAAAAGAAGACTATACTATACAGTACATGACATAGGTTTGTCGGGTGGACCTAAAGCATATTTATGTTCCGGAATTTGAGTAGAAGGTTCTAAACGAAATTATTTTTTCCCTCACATTTCTTATATATAACGAAGAAATATACAGATTTTGGTGGCCTGCTGGCCGTGACTGTTAAGGCGTGTGCACTCATAGAAGGGATCAATCGGCCCTAAACTTCCTAGAAAAGAATAGTTACCTTTAGATAAACCGTCCTAAAATTTGTTGTCAATAAAATAAATGGACGTTAAAATTTAAATTACTTATATATATGTAAGTAGGGACTAATATTTAAATAGGAAAAAAGGCTTTCAATGACCATCTTTATCATTGTATTCTAATTTTACTAGTTAATTTCGGTGGAAGAAATATAATTACAGCCCCTAAGGCATTTTTATATTTTGGCCCAGAATGATCTTTTAAGGCAGATGCCCATTTCTTCTAGTCCGAATACTCAGGTTCTCAATGACCACCTTAGTATCATTAGCATAGAATTTTTAGTAGCTAGTTTCGTTGAAGAATAAAAATTACGGCCGCTAGGGACATTTTTATATATTTTTTTTTTGGAGTGGTGGTTTCAGGTAAATTCTTCTGATTTTCTAATCATGACTGAAGAGAAGTCATGTTAGAAAATTTCACTCCATTTCAAAATACACTAGTTAATATCTGTACAATAAAATGCTAGAAGAATAGGAAAGCTGAGAACAAAACAAAAACCCGAAACCGTATCGATGACTAGCACAAACAACTAGACATCACTTCTAGAATCTGTGATTCACACGGCGCCTATCTCTTTTCGAAACGATTCCTTCCTCTTTGGAATTAAAATGAACAGCTGATCGCCCAGAGTAGTAAGCCGTATTAAAAATATACCTATAAGCTCAGGTACAGGACTAAAGGGGGTGGAATTCCATGCCGAGCAGGGACCGGCATAGGACCTCTAGCGCTACCCTTGCCGGTCCCTGCTCGGGTACCAGTAGGACAGGCAGTGGGAGAATCAACAAGACTAGGTCCACAACATGGTTATGCCGGTCCATGCTCGGCATAGGACCGCCAAGGGTTAAAAGCTACATTCCTTCGGGTGGAAGAAAGGCTAAAATGTTTTCAATATGATATTGTGAATTAATCCTCGTCGATGTGTCTTCATTTTTTATGTGTTAGTTCATGAAAAAATGTACACCGCAGTAGAAACAAGCTGTGAATCAGGAGAAAAGAAAATCAATGACAGTCTGTTTGACAGGTAAATACGCCATTTTCATAAATTGTCTTAAATGCATCATGTTTGTTCAAAGCATACTGTATGTATATGTAATAATCATCATAACTAAGCATTAAAGCACAAAGTTATTCCATTAAGTGAAAAGGTTGCTAGGCAGCTCTGGCTAAACAGCTGGCAGCCTTCTGGGAAGGCACACAACAGCAGGTTTGTGAATGCTCCCATAGAGATTTGAATGCATAACACTCCGACTATTTTCGACTAAAGTGGTGGCAATGTCAAGGAATCGATACCCCGTGCGTCTCTTCTAGCTAGAAAGTGGGGGACAACACTTTGCTTCAAGGGCAGCCCTGAGAATCGGCCTCCGATATTCAATAATTCCATCAATCTTTGCAACTTTAATGATTCTAATAGAGCAACAATAATATATAACTATCAGCAGAGTGATGATGCAACAGTATACTGCTATAGTTTTTATACTTGCTGGACTATATCAAGTCTTAACAACATTCTTCATCTAGATTCCTGCTACATGAGGCAAGGCCAAGGCTACTTAGACAATAATACTCTTACAAATGAAGGGGTCGGGGCAAAAGAGTGCCAAGCAACGTTTTTAACAAAACATAATTGTAGCTGCTATACGTTGGGTATTATGGGGGACTATCAGTTGAAATAGTTAGGGGCAACAAGATTAAGTAGCATAAAGAGCACTTTGTAGTCATGTCTTAATAGCATCATCATAGACCAATAGTCCAACATATAGTAGCTACAGTTAAGTTTTGTTAAAAATGTTGCTTGGCACTATTTTGCCCCGACCCCTTCCAATGTTTCCTTTTGATAAATAGTAGGCCACCGTTAGCATAATTCAGTAAAATTCACAGCCATATTTTTTTTTTTTAGTTGAATTTAAGGCGTGTCAACCTCTGAGGTCATTAACGCCATAAACAGCCATCTTTGTATTGAGAATAAAATTTTTAAAATTCTAGCCCATCAAATTTTAAAAATAATGGGTCTCAGGCCCTTTTGAGGTATTGTACGTCAAATATCGCGAAAAATTCGATTATGGCAAACTTTGAAAAATTATATAAAAAAAAAAAATAAAGAGTTCTCAAGCTTGAAACTTCTGCAGCAAGTAGTCATATAACACATCTATGCAAGAAACAACACAAAAAAAAAAAAAAAAAAAAAAAAAAAAATGAAGGTGAGTCTTTATTCCTTCCCATAATTTTGAAGCTCTAAAACTCACGTTTTATGTTAAATTTTAATCAATTTTCTTGATTTTTTTCCTTCAATTCCCATACTATTTACAAAACACAATGTGGGAACAAAAATCAAGAGCATATCGTTCTGATAATTTTAGTGTTTATTGTGTTTTGATATCTATGAAATTAAGAGAGTTAGATACATTTACGTAAAACTTGTTTTCGGACAAAAAGTAGTTAAAATGCAAACTTAAAATGACCGACAGAAGGAAACTATGACCCAGAGAATATTTTTACTGCAGGTCTGAACTCACCTAGTATAGGGGAACAACTGGTAAAAAAATTAGGAAAATCAAAAATGTCGAGCAACATGGTCTGGGTGATTTCTAATGGATTGCCCTTGTAAAGTTGGTTCCGTAAAGACCAACCAATTAGATGATCCCAACTGGGTGAATACCCAATCTCGAAGGCCCGATCTTCTTAAATCTATAAAACCTTCAAATATCATTTCTGGATGTTATAAAAATAGTCTTGTTACAAAAAAATCAAAATTATAGCCTAATCCTAATGGACTAATGGGGCTGGTTAGTGAACTCGTCCAGCTGCCTAAAGCTGTAAACCGAGATGCACGACGAATGACCACGCATTTTCGTGTTAACACATGGATAGAAGTATTCATTTTTATGATTACAATCTCTATAGAAACATTCCTTTGATGTTAGCTTCAATAAAGTCCGTTGCTTATAAGCGGGCAAGGAGAAACCGCTCAAGGTAATAAATACATCCTTAGAGACAAGCATGCGCAGAATGATGCCGGAGAGAGCGAGATGATATCGGAATGGATGAGAGGTCGTTAATTTGCATCAGTTATGACTAATGAGTTGATGGTCGAACGGACCGTTAGTTGCATCAATCTCCGCTCATCATATGGAGAATATCTAACAAAGTAATGGACTCAGCGAGACACCCTGCGCAACCCCGCAAACAAGCTGCCGTGTAATATCAATCTCCTCTCATCATATGGAGAATATCTAACAAAGTAATGGTCTCACCGAAGACACCCTGCGCAACCCCGCAACAACCTGCCGTGTATTATCAATCTCCACTCATCATATGGAGAATATCTAACAAAGTAATGGACTCAGCGAGACACCCTGCGCAACCCCGCAAACAAGCTGCCGTGTATTATCAATCTCCTCTCATCATATGGAGAATATCTAACAAAGTAATGGTCTCACCGAAGACACCCTGCGCAACCCCGCAACAAGCTGCCGTGTATTATCAATCTCCTCTCATCATATGGAGAATATCTAACAAAGTAATGGTCTCACCGAAGACACCCTGCGCAACCCCGCAACAAGCTGCCGTGTATTATCAATCTCCGCTCATCATATGGAGAATATCTAACAAAGTAATGGACTCAGCGAGACACCCTGCGCAACCCCGCAAACAAGCTGCCGTGTATTATCAATCTCCTCTCATCATATGGAGAATATCTAACAAAGTAATGGTCTCACCGAAGACACCCTGCGCAACCCCGCAACAAGCTGCCGTGTATTATCAATCTCCGCTCATCATATGGAGAATATCTAACAAAGTAATGGACTCAGCGAGACACCCTGCGCAACCCCGCAAACAAGCTGCCGTGTATTATCAATCTCCTCTCATCATATGGAGAATATCTCACAAAGTAATGGTCTCACCGAAGACACCCTGCGCAACCCCGCAACAAGCTGCCGTGTATTATCAATCTCCGCTCATCATATGGAGAATATCTAACAAAGTAATGGACTCACCGAAGACACCCTGCGCAACCCCGCAAACAAGCTGCCGTGTATTATCAATCTCCTCTCATCATATGGAGAATATCTCACAAAGTAATGGTCTCACCGAAGACACCCTGCGCAACCCCGCGACAAGCTGCTGTGTATTATCAATCTCCGCTCATCATATGGAGAATATCTAACAAAGTAATGGTCACTGCGAGACACCCTGCGCAACCCCGCAACAAGCTGCCGTGTATAGTCAGCGGGAGCATAGATTTATGGCCCTATTAGGCTAAGGATGGTCAAATAAGGCCCAGAAAAAGCCTCGGAAATTACACTAAACGATAACCAATGTCGATACATCGATTTTCCAAACATTGGAGTCAATCATTTACGATTAAAGCGTTTTATATTAAAATGAACTAATAATTGGTATTTGTTTGTTTTATTACATAAACGATCGTTCTAAAGATGCTTAGGACGCATACTTAATAACCAATGGAGTTGATAATCCTTACCAAACTCTTCTGATTAGAAGACTAATACAATATAAGAAGTTTTATATTGAAGTAGCACATAATAGCAAATATGCACTGAAGAATTAATTGGTACAATGTACAAAACCAAAAGATTTCTTAAGGGTGTTATTTTGTGATTTTAAGGATTCCATCAATGTAAGAATTACCTCCTATGGCCTTGGGTCATTATTTGTACAATATCTGACTGAGGTTTGCAGAAGAAGGCGTTAAATACTCAAAAATCAGCAAAAACGCTGAAAAAAAAAATAAGTTTTTCAAAGAGCTTTCACTTCGTCCCAAATTGAACAATTGAGTTCGTTAAGGTCTCAAAAACTTAGTATTTAGTAGCACTAAAAGGTATACAGGGGGAAAAGTCGTATAAGACTTGTGTAACAAGATTATTGTGTAAATTATGACTTTTGGGGGTTAGACTAAAGACCCCGGACCAGGTCAGGGGCCTCAGCTATTTCCTAGGGCGTTACGACAGCCCTGTCAGAAAGAATAAGCCTGCAGATGCCTCTAATTAGTAAAACTCTCATTAAGAATTTCTTATGTATTACCTAACTTCTTTTATGGAACAATCGCATACAGAAACAACTCAAAAATCTATATTTTCTGTCCAATTTAGCCTTTCGTCTAACGTAAAAAAAGAGTAAAAGAAAGAAAAACCAATAATAGAGCTGAACACGAACATGCGGATAAATCCTAGCCCCCCCACAGGAAGTGGTTGTGAGTCACGGGGCTTTAGGGCTACTCATAGGGCCCCCCTCGTTCGATACATTCATTATAGTACCCAGACAGTTCGATTATACCAGGCCATCGGGTCATAGAACATTACAGAACATAGATCTGATCATTCTCAACAATATAGGTATCATTCAATACTGAATAGAATACTATTTTGAAAGTGAATGAGTGAAGAGCCAGTAGCACAATGGAATTCTTTAAGCGATATCTTAAGTACAAAACATATCAGAACCCAACGAACCTTTTGTCATAAACATGCTATAAAAATCCACGCATCTACAACATAAAAGGCATTATAATTTTCTTTGGTACATTCATAGTAAACATTTTTTAATAATGAAAATATAGCCTCAAAATGATTCTTCAATAGTTTTTTTTAATTTTATTAATATCCTCTCTTGTATAAGAAAACTATATTTTCAATCTTTTTGTTAAAAATTAACATACTCATCTAGAACCATATTATCCCTTCATCCCGAATCGGGAGGAATTCGGCTTAGAAAAGCAGTCAAATTTCTAGAAAAAGTTATATTTTTGGACTTTTATAACTTATATGTTTTGGCATATTCTTTGGCAGCCTTCTACAGCAAACAATAAAAAATAAATAAAATATATATATATATATATATATATATATATATATATATATATATATATATATATATACAAAATTAACGAAAAGAATAATCAAAACAGTACACAAGATATTAGCTTGAGAACACGTTTTGTTTAAAATCAGAAACTGTTATCCGTGGAATGATTAGAAAGTTGTTTCCAAATTTGGTCAGTTTTCATATATGGTCAGGTACTTCCTAAGGTAGGTATTTTAGATGCACATAAAATGCTAATTGGGAGCTGGGACCAGGAGAGAAAATCAGGAGAAATAACGATAAACCTATACCACTATAATAACTGTACATAGATAGATGAGCCCAAGAAAATGATAAAATAATAATAATATTAAAGTGTAGACCAGGATTTGACAGGTCGGCCTGTTTTAAGGTTGTCTTCGTTCCCCATGGGCTGTTCGTGATAAAAACTTTTTTATTGAGGGACCAAAAAGGAGTGAAACATGTAGTAGGAAATTAAATATTTTGGGCTGAATTAATTGTGTATTTTTTATGATGGGCTTTCCGTCACATTTAAGAAAATCCATTAATCGACCAAACCCACGCTTAAGGCCCAATTACTTCTCTACTTTGCCTGGCAAATTATAATAACCTGACAAAAAAAAAAACTGTTATTGACGCCTACGTACAATTTCCTTTTCAAAAATAAATCTGTTTTTAAGTGTCCTTCTCCATTGTACTTGAGTGCAATAAGGAAGTGAGTAATATGTAATCTTGTGTCCATGAACTACCCACATGCACTCGAGACAGAATTATATTTCAATGAATATACTACTGTACTGTTTCAGTAGGTCTTATGCGACAGAAGGATACAATTGTTGGGCAAATTCGAACTCTTTCAGCGATGTGGCCGACGAAAAAGGTCTTTACTGCACTTTGGATGCTTAGGAAAGTATACAGCCAGGTGAAGTTCAGTCTTGGAAAAATGAAACTTTGAGAAATACCGAATCTCAAAAAAGAGAATTTTAGAATCATTTATTACTTCAAATAGAGACAAATTTCTTTTTAAAAATGCCTCAAATCTTGAGTTTAACTGCTTCCCAATAATTCAATCTGAAATTAAAACTAGATATTTTTTGTGGTTGTCGGGCCGATAAGTACAATTATTATGTTCTCAAGAAATTATGATAGAATCAAATGAAACTTTACAGTAGGAATTAACTTTCCATTTATTGCTTGCCAGTCACCCCATAATCCCATCAATGAATCAGTAAATTTTAAAATAAAAAGTTGATCACTGATAACAGATCGTTGACCGGCGAAGTTGAAGAATGTCGTGGTTTGGTCATGATAAGAGAATAAAACTTATTTATTTTTAAATATAAAAATGAGTAATATTTTACGTTTCGCCTTGAGTTTTAAGGCCCTCATCAGGACTATGAGGAGAAAAAGAGCTGATCCTGACGGGAGTTACTACATTCCTGACATATTCTTAAAATAAAATTAATTTTGCAACATTTATTAGGAATATTGATAAAATAGGAATTTTTTTTCTTCTTGACATAGTTTACCCATATTTTAGAATTAATGCATATTTCGTACCTAGGAAGGCCCAAAAAATAACAGAAATCCATTATAAGTTGAACCCCACCATTCTCCTATAGGTTATTTTTTTTTTTTTGCTTCATTCAAGAGAATATATAACTGATCAAGTGTATTATGAGAATAATTTCACGAAAAAATATTTTTTGAAATCATGAGCAGCATCAGAACGGCATAAGATATTTTTATGAAAAAAACAAAACAATTAATATATTAAAGAATTATACAAAAAGATATATGAATGAAAATAAATTATAAAAACAAAACTGTATGAGCTGGAATATAGAATACACTACATGCATGAGAAATGCAGTAATATTAAATAAACCCTCACAAAAATGCATTAATATGCAGATCGAGGACCTCCTCAAGGCTGATGCACGAAACAATCAATCATTCTAAATAATACATAACTTTTGTTGACAAAATATTTTATTTTTATAAATTGAACATTTAAGGAAACACAAAAGCCTTTTGAGAAAAATAACTTAAGTAAAATGTACAAATATAATGTATAATTCATAGGGAAGTTGTAATAAATTCGTACGCTAGAAATGATAGAAGATGGCCTTGGTGAGTAGAAATAAATTTATCATGATGCATCCATGTATAATTAATTATAATATCAATATTTTTATATTGATAATTTATGCATTTATCATGAGACTTCCTACCTCCGTCTCTTAAGAAGAATATTTTCTCAATTGGACAATATTTTTGTCTTATATAAATGGACGTTTTTTCTAGAATTTCTTTGTGGTATTGTAAAAATTTATTTTTCAGGAAAAATAATAAATAAAATAATTTTCCCTACATCCACTGTCTTGTAATTTTATTATTTATGCTTCCCATTTTTTTTAAATAATTATTATTGTGTAGTGACTAATGCCCAAGAATATTTTTTTCATAAATCAGGAAATAGTGGGGATTCGCCTAAGAAAATCAGTCAGATGTTCGGAAAAATCTTTTTTAAACGTTTCGGCTTTCTCCTTTGCAGCCTTCTTCAGCTAAAGTACAAGGCTGCCAAGGTGCCTGCCGAAACGTGGATTTCGCCGAAAAACTGGCTGTTTCGTTATTTTGGTAGCCAAATCCCCTAACTTCTTATCACCCCCAGGACTATCTGCATCTCATTTTGCTTCTTTTTTTTTTTTTTTAATAACTATTAAAATATCAAATCAATATTTAAAAGGTCCGAAAGTAGGATAAGACAGCGAGTTACTTGCCTCTGGTGACTGGGTGTCCCACTGAACTCCGCGCCGAAAATGTCCCTGCTTGGTGACTTCATGTTGAGAATGAGTGAGTTAGTGAGTTCTTGGTGACTATTGAGTGCTTCTACCAGCCTTCGCTTCAAGAGACCGACTGAAGCCCGACACCAAGAGCACTCCGCTGTCTCGCCTCTTCATCCCCACCACCACCGCCGGGCCCTTGCGGCTCTTACACAATGCTCCGCCCTTTACTGCAGGTTCTCGGCTTAGTCATAGAAACTAGCTTTATGGGGAAACGATTTCGGGCGGCTAGCCGCAGTGAGTCAGAAACAAGAAAATGTTTAGTCCCACGCAAGAAAAACAAACACTAAGCCACTTCTTCCATACCGGAATATAAAATTCTTTATTTTACTATGCGATGAGCACAAAAAAAGTGTTTTTTTGGACTTCTGGCGGCCGCTAGTAATCCGCAGAAGGAATGGTGGCCAAATCCTGGCTTGAAAAGGGTTTTTTCAACATTGAAATAAACAAATAAAAGATGAAAATCCTGATGAACACGATACTTTCTAAACGATCTCCTACTCGTTTCCAACATTTTTTTTTTATTACTTGCTACTGAAAACGACCACACTGTATATACTTTAGTTTTTTATGATTGTGGGACAGCCGGAAAATGTATAAGGTCAGGAGGGCGTTTTCAAGTGCCCGTAAAAAGTCAAAAACTGTTAAGGATATCGATACGAAAATCATTTAGACACCTTTCTTTAATAAAAATAAATAATAAAAAAATTAGCAGCAATTTAGGCCCTTTTTTTTAGCACTTTCCTCCGAAGGAAAGTAGCTATTGAGGTTGCACTCATGACGGAATTTTTGAAAAATGTCTCGTTATCGATCCTACCTAGTAGAGACCGAAAATGACCCCAGTTGAAATTTATATATATATATAGTTATATATGTGTCCGTTAACACGATACTGGCCAGAGTTTTTGGTTTTTCGCCACGAAACTTGGTATGTAGTATTCCCTCATCAAACGATTTAACGAGTTCGTTAACCAACAAAATCGGTCCATCCGGAGGGGGGGGGGTTTACTCCGGAGCCAAAGTAGTTATTTGTCAATACCAGCCATAATTTTTGTTATATTTCAACGAAACTCGGTATTTGTTGTTGTCAACTAATGATAAAACTTTGTTGCTAATAAGGAAGAAGTGTTGTAAAAATGAACTAAATCGGTCTATCGGAAGGGGGGATTTATATTGTACTGTGTTTGGATTGAATTGAAACAGGTGTTATTTATGTTTTTATTTTATTTATCTATATAGGTTATTTTAAGCAAATTATTCAGGAATGCAATCGTCATTACCCAATTCTGAGGAAAGTGCTTAGTTATGCAGCTCCTGCGTGACGGACTTTTATATTACAACTGTAAAATAGCGAGGAAAGCAATTTGTATTTATAAAATAAAAATATTCTTCTATAAAAAATCACAAAACAAGAATAACCCAGTTCTGCTGAATGTTAAATATAAATAATTAAAGATTATATTCAAATGAAAACCTTGATGAGAGAAAATAAAACATCATTCTGAGTAGAACTAGTTCTGAAGAGAGGAGAGAGTTCTGTTGATTATTAGTGCATGTTAACAACGAAAGCTAAGGATCAGTTAGAGATAGTTGCATCAAAACAAAAACATTGTCAATACAAAGGAAAGGATAATAAACAAAAACAATTCTCTTACAATGAAGCATTGACGTCACCACGCCTTCATTTGGGTTGCAGAGATGTCAATAGCAAAACGTAAAGCAAAACCTATAGTCATTTAATGGTTTTAAAGTGAAACAAAAACATTGTCAATACAAAGAAAAGGAAAATAAACAAAAACAATTCTCTTACAATGAAGCATTGACGTCACCACGCCGTCAGTTGGGTTGCAGAGATGTCAATAGCAAAACGTAACGCAAAACCTATAGTCATTTAAAGGTTTTAAAGCGAAACAAAAACATTGTCAATACAAAGAAAAGGAAAATAAACAAAAACAATTCTCTTACAATGAAGCATTGACGTCACCACGCCGTCAGTTGGGTTGCAGAGATGTCAATAGCAAAACGTAACGCAAAACCTATAGTCATTTAAAGGTTTTAAAATAAAACAAAAACTCCGGAATATTTACGGCGTTTATACTTTATATGCAATTTTCATTACTACACAACTTATTACACGTAAAAATTACCTCATTCTTGCTGTAATTTTTTATAATTTTTTTTTCCACTTTCCGAAAAAAATGTCATCCAAATCTTTCCAGTCCTTCAAAAGACTTGGTTGCGAGTAGGGAAATAAGATAGTCAGGAGAAATGAAAGTTTTCACATCCTTCCAAAAAGTTATCTTTTATAAGATCGCTAAGCACTTTCAGTAGCTCGTGCCACCAATTTCAGAACTAAAGGCTCGTTAAACTTCTCCTGTTGTTAAAAAAAGGCATTATAATACAACTCATCAGGCATTACAATACAATTTCGATAAGCTATCTACCCTAACCCAAGAAGAGCACATTTGAATATATTAATGGGATCATATATTTCATAAGCCATGCTACATTGTTTAGTATAAGCGTTTTCGAAAGTAATAAAACGGTTTGATTTCCGTGGAGGTTCCTCAAATAAAGAGTCCGTCCTCAAAGAAAAATAGCTTTCAGATATTCTATTTGAGGAAATAGGAAGCGACAGATTAGTGACTTTTGGTTTTCAGTAAATACATCTCCACGCCCCACAAGTATTCGGCATGGTATTGCCGTATGTAATTTGCTGGATAAGGAAATAGCTCTTCCGTGAGGAAATGTGATGGAACAATTCATTCATGTGATAAACATTTCACTAGAATTGATATCACATACTACTGAATTATGAGACACATGAAATTGATAATGACGCTTTGTCATCCGTCACGGAAATTCCCTTTCTAGTGACTGCTTTGTTTACCCTTTTGTTTTAGTAACTTTTGAGGAGAACCGGTGGTCGTGAGGCCAAAGGTGTGTTTAGGTCGTGAGTTCGATTCCCACTAGGGGTAGTGGCTCTTCAAAAAAAGTAAAGGCATCAGCCCTATCCTGGCTAGAAAAGGGTGGTAACCTGGATGAAACCCGTCCCAAAAATTTTTATAATGAATAAAAGCACGTTAAAATTTAAATAAAAAAAATACTAACATTGGAGGCCCGGCGGCCGTATGTGTTAAGGCCTGAACACTCCATACTTAAGGTCGTTCGATTCTCACTGTAACGTGAAGATAACCCGTCCAAAAATCGTTAATATTAATAAGTGGACATTAAAATTTAAATAAATACATACATACTTTTATTAAGAAAATTGCTTATTATTTATAATTTATGCCGAGCTAATGTACATTATGAATAAAAGCTAAATAGGTTTATTATGATTTCGGGTTTACTCTGTAATCAAATTCTTGTTTGCCCTCCTAACTTATTTTTCAATGTGTTCTCCGTTTCTACTTCTTAACGAGAGGCAAACAGTTCGCCGTCAATGCGTTGTGTTTTGGCTGAGAAGAGATTGTATGAGTATGAGTTACGATTCTCAAGTCATCATCACAACTTTTTCAAGTTGATTTTGTTTCTTAAAAACCTGCAGATTCTGGTCAAAATAACGGTATTTTAATAATTTTGGCGTACAGATAATTATGAATATATATATATATTCATATATATATATATATATATATGAATATATATATTCTCAGTGAAATTATTAGGCTAAATGATCCCGAAGCATATTCAAATATCGAATCTTCCTATTCATTCGATTGTATATCCTACCCGACTCTAATAAAAGACATCGCACCTTTCGAAATTGTAAATAATGTGAGCATTAATGTTTTTGGTCTAGATGAAAAGTGTCAAGTATATCCGTTAAGAATAAGTAAGAAGTATGAATATGACAAAGCTTTTGATCTTTTATATCTTCAAAATGAGGAAAACACTCATTACTGCCTAATTACAAATTTATCACGATTACTAAGTTCGCAGATATCCTCTTCTGGTAAACGTTCATATGAAATCTGTCGAAGGTGTCTTTCTCAATTTCCAACAGGAGTCGTGAATATTAGGGGGCAAAACGCCAAGGAACATGACCAATTCGTTCCAGTGTTTATCGGTCAACATTAACTTCTCTTGCCAAACCAACAACAGAAGACCCACCACGTCTTCGAGATCATCTCTAAGATGAAATGTTTGGAACAATCGCTGCACTGTACATTCACGAATGTTCCCTTCGCTCTAAAGATCGTAAAGATATATATATATATATATATATATATATATATATATATATATATATATATATATACACGCACACAAGTAGTCCTAGGGCAAGGAGGAGAGGAATCAGGAAACGCCCATAGAATTAATTCGTTTTAGTGTCCATTAATTTATTCCTATCAGGGCTTGATAGAAGCCCAGATGGGTGGGAATGTCTAGACACAGCTTCGAATAAATCCTGGGGTTGAGTTGATTTTTCCCAGTGATGGACACTTCGTTGAAAGAAGTCCTTACTTCAATGAGGTTTCTTCAGAATGGGTGGAGACATTTGATAACCGTGATAATGTCCTCAAAAGTAAATGAATTGTAAAGAAAACAAAATACAGAATTTATTGCGTGAAAGACTATGCTATTTAATCAATAACAAAAAAAATTGAAGAGACTATCTTAAGAATACAGGTATTCAACTAGTAACTTAATTTGAAAATTCTAATGTGATGTATATACGATTTAAAGGAGGACTGGTGGCCGTGAGCGTTAAGGCTTGAGCACTTAACACTCCGTGCCAAAAGGTCGTGGGTTCGATTCCCACTAGTGGTGGTGGCTTTTCTTTAGAAAAGAAGAAAAGGCGTCAGCCCTATCCTGGATAGAAAAGGGTGGTAACCTATAGATAACCCGTCCTAAAATTCGTAGTTAATAATAAACGGACGTTAAAATTTAATAATAAAAATAGAAGATTTAATAGCATTAGAATCAATCTTCGACTATGTCCAAGGATCAGGCACCTTCTTCAAAAGTCATTACCAGTAAAATGCAACGCTTAATGATATTAAGGTGCATAAATATTGCAAATAATGCAACAGAATGCAATATATAACCCTAATATTACTTGTCGAAACTAAAACACTATCTCAAGCACCGAAGTTCCATTATCTCTCGGAATTCGCTAAATTATGATTAAGTACTCTATAAATTCCAATTAAAATTCATGGAAATTAATAGCCTTCAATGAATTTCTAATAAGGAGAATTTATCAAATCAACATAAGACATTAAAATATAACGTCATTTAACCATAATGATTTATTCAATACTGAGATAAATAATAAAATTGTAGATAATACTTATCGGATTCTGTTGAATAATTGTAAAAACCACATACCTGGAACAAAAATTAATAGGTTAGAAAATATTCCATAAATAAAGCATTAAAGAATAATTAATTTAGTTTATTAAAAAATTAATATAAATAGAATAATTAATTTCTTAATATACTGACAAGAAACGCTACCCTAAGTTTTTACTGTAAGTAGTTATGAGGGATAATGAAGTAAAATTTTCCGTTTTTTCCAATTTATTAAGGTCACAGATTTAATAAAATTTATCAATACCAATAGAAATACTTAATGATATGCAGATATTTTGTTAGCCGTGGTGGGATAAGAAGTCAGGGATTCGGCTTGGAACAACAATCTGATTTTTTATTATTATGTGATTTTTTATTAGATTGTGACACACAATCTCACCAAACATGTGCGATGTGTTAGGTTCATGGTCACCTAACATGTGCGTATATGGAAAATACTTTCGGGAGGGGCTGGGAGAATTTCGGGGGGGGGGGGGGCTGAGAACATTTGGGGACATGGAATACTAACAATCTAGAACTTGAAATAGTTAGCAAATTAAAACGCTATTACATCTAATAAAAACTATTTTTTCTTAACTAAGTGACCTTATTTAATATATTTTTAAGGTTTGTATGATACATCTTTACCGATTTCGGGGGGGGGATGCAAACCCCTCAGCCCCCCTTATATACGCCCATGTCACCTAACTGGTATTTTTTGTCTTCCTCCATCCCCTGGGCATTACTTGTTGAAGAAGGCTGCTAAAGAGAATCTCGAATCGTTCAAAACATAGATTACTCCGGAAATCGAACTGCTTCTCTTAACCTAATCTAAGTTATAGGATTGCAGGCTTCGTGGGCGAATAGTATCAAAGATATACAGCTCCAAGGCCCATGGCACTAATTTATAAAGTACCTATTTCTCTTTGGTACGCATACAGGACCCAAAGACAATTTAGGCGTTGTGGATACGAAGGCCGAACACAACATCTGGTCAAATGTTTTCCCCGCTATCCGAATCTAGATGCTTCAGAGAATCTACAGGTATATTTGTTTGAGTTCGCCCTTCATCCCTCACAAAATATAGAGAGAATGAAAACAAGTTGGCTGGAAACTGCCATAGGAAGGCGGATACGAAAGGCGAACCCAACACTGCACTACCGGTCCGCTGGATGATGATATGAATAAAATGCTTTTTTCGTTGAAAGTGAAGTTCAGACTAATTCCTGGTCAATTGTTAGTATATAATTTCTTTAATAATATAAATTAGTAAACAAGCAGTGAGATATCTCACAACGAAAACAATTTATTTAATATCTAGTGGAGTTCGGCCTTATGGAATAAAAATTTAAATGCATTTTCCTGAAAACTGCATTTTGTTGAATTCGCCCTTCGTATCCGCAACAACAACGAATTTGGTTAAATACACATACAATCCTTCTGCGATCACTGTAAAAAAAATAAGTTCGGTATGGTACAAATAAGCCGCCAGCTTTAAGGCCAAGCACAGGATAGCTACATAACTTAATAATAATACCTTGACCTGATGTTTTGAATCAAGTTCTACCTTAAAGTAATGCAGATATATAATTGGGTTAGATTATGAAGGCCGCGCCTACTATCCAACCTTCTACCGTCCATATTTACTAGTGTTCTTGAATAGGCCAAACATGGGCGAGATCGGGACTAACCAATCGTCAAGAGAAAGACAGCTCTATCTGTCACAGGGCCTCGGCTCTTCGGGATTGGAACCAGATGTGCAAACAACAAGGCAAGGACTACAGCTTTAACATTAATAGGAGACGGGTCAGCAGTTCGGAGGCCTAATATAGCACACATCTAGACGGATTGAAGTTACTGACAAAGCAACCAGTTCAATAGATTTTAGGCATTCGACGGATTAGGAAAACTGGCAGAAATATTTAAAAGCAATGAGCCAGAAAAAATATTAAGTTCCCGGATTAAGTACCTACTCTACTGCTAGCGCAGGCGGGTGACCTTACATAAATACGCTTTGGGACTTCAAATCATATTGCAGAGAGTTTTTAAGCCCGGTAGTTCCCAAGGACAGGAGAGGAACTGGGTTCAAATACTAGCCCAGCAAAATTAGAAAACGTATTAATAAAGATACTCTTCTCTAATTTATAAACATACAGCAGAATGAAAACCTCTCATTCTCAGAAGGAACATGTTTTGGCCACAATGCGATAGTGCACAAGAACAATACACTTGTGAAGTACAAAAACTCTTAATACATGTGTGCTATCAAGTGCTAACAACAAAAATAATCAAAATACCAAGATTTACAAATAAAACCTCAACGACAACAGAACAAATTTATCAATAGTCAAGAAATATAACAGAATTGGACGCCTTTAAACGGAAGTGACATATGTTCATTCTTTAGAGAGTTGGGTTTAAAGTTTTTTGTGTGTCTTAAATTCATTTATTACCTGAAATGTTTCATTCATTTTCTCTCATTAAAATAAACTGTTGGTATGGTCATGGGGTTTTATTTTTATAGTTATTGTTAAAACTGGTGCTTGATTCCTTTCTGTTTATTACATCATACTGGATACACCATTTCACTTTTTTTTTTTGGTATTTTCTTGCTTTAATGACAACATTATATTTTAACCAGTTTTTTATTACTATATAAATTCTCTAATTCTCTACAAGATAGCACCAAAAATTCAATTTCGTTAAAAATGGCGCTTGGTTCCTTTTCGTTTAAAGGCGTCCAATTAAAGTATTTATCTACAATTTTTATAAGAAATTGCCTTTCACTATTGCCGACGTTTCGGCTTTAAATTCAAGTCTTCATCCGGGCGATCAGAAAAAGGACAAATATGCCTCAGAGATGTGTCATCTTCTGTCAATGATGATTCCAAAGGGAATTGATCGCACATCGATGAGGCATAGTTCTACTTCTTCTTATCGCCCTGATGAAGACTCGAACTTCAAGCCGAAACTACGGCAAAAATAAAACGCATTTTCTTATTTAAAAAAAAAAAAAAAGAAAAGAAAAGGTTTTATTAGGATAAGAAGACCGAACCATGACTAAATCTACCTTAGCAATCCAAATGGTCAACAATTTCCTCTCAATTAAAGCATAGAAGATTGAAATTTATCGCCCAGAACTGCGGGGCGACAGTGCAACATTGTCGCAGAAAGACGACAAGGGCTGCAGAAAGATCAGCCTGACCGATCGGTTGTTTTTTAAATAGTGACTGCAGAAAAAGTCAATACAATTGTTTTTTTGCAGGAAGATTTTCTGTAGAAAGTCATAAAAACTATTTTCTGCAGAAAAATTCTCCATTCCCCAAACTATAACCAACGCTACAAACGTCATGCATTATGTAAACGAAAGAAAGCTGCTCTGCTAAGTCGATATTCGGTGTATCGATCGTGAGAAACGAAAGAAAGCTGCTCTGCTAAGTCGATATTCGGTGTATCGATCGTGAGAAACTACGCATTCCATAGAATAACCCAATTACCAAAGCAATACAATATTATAACATTAGGTGTATTCGAACCCGATACGATTGGTTGAAAACTATTGATATGCGATCATAAAATGAAAGAATGCGTACTCGAATACGCCTATCATGTTTGAAATGTTGAATTACTATTGTATCATTAAATTTACTAGAATTATATTACAAGCACTTATTTATTCCCGATTATTCTTGAAGATTATCTCGCTCGCGTTTCATATTACACGCAACTTGAACCGCATGGGGCTGCAGAAAGTCTTGGGTTTCTCAAACTCCGTTGCAGAGAGATTAAAAAGGTTCTGCTTTAGGAAAAATTTGTATAAAATACACCTAAAATCTCTTGTTTTCAATAATTTTAATAAATATCTATATACTATCAAATAAAATAATCATATTTAAATTAAAAAAATTGTACATTCTACTTCTGGGATATTAGCGCCGGGTTATCTATAGGTTGTCACCCTTCAATAATACCTACGGCACTTGGTTTTGCCAGGACGGTGTATTCAACATGATTATAGCTGTTGGCAACACGACATTTTATTAACTTTTTATGGCATAAATTATAATTGTCCTTTTTAGGAGAATGAAAAGGTTTCATCTAATGAACACCATGTGATATTTATGATTTATTTATGATATTTATGGCCTGTTACAGAGTACAAATTCATATGCAGACACATCAAAAATATTAATTATAAGCCTATTTATATTGTAAAAAAAAAAAATAAAATAAATAGACAGTAAAACTGACCAAAGAGGAATACTAAACCTATATAAGCTAATCAGCTTGCAGGACGAGCACTGCCTCAGCAGTCTCACATCCTCAGGGTTTCTTTTACATAACTCACAACCAACAGCACACAATTTATATGTGAGAACAACACACAACACATCTTATAACATCACTCCTCTATATATATCTCTTATTCAGCATACAAACTACTTTAATCTTATAAAAAGAATGTAATTATACATTCAGTAAAATAAGTACACAAATTGCTTTAATAAGTATATTTCGAAAAAATAGAATTTCTAAGCTGTGGCGAAATTGAGTAGTATTATAAGTTAGGAGGTGAAAAAAAAACACACACCAAAAAACTACAAATACAGGAGTAATCATATTTCTTAACAAAAAATCAAATTAAAAAAATAATTAAAAAGGTCTAGGGTTTAACCCCAAACATAATAATTGTGGTAATTAAAAAAAAAAAAAAAAAAAAAAAACATGACGTAGATAATGACCATTAGGGAAACTAAGAATGATTAGAACAATTTAAGTTAAAGCCCAACGTTTTTATTGCACTTACAAAATACACATTTTTTTTTTCAAAGTGATTATTTTAGAATAGTTTGTTGAACTAGGTACTTTATTGGCGAACCTATGAATTGTTTGTTTTTTAATTAGTGTGCATTAACTACAAAGGGTATTGACAATAAGGAATATTATCAGGATATTCATGAAACAAATAGTGAATAATGTCTTTATTACGCACAAAAGGTGTAGGAAAACACACACGAAAATGTGTATAGGTATATATATGTATTGGCGAACCTATGACAAACATAGTTTGTTTTTTAATTAGTGTGCATTAACTACAAAGGGTATTTACAATAAGGAATATTATTAGGATATTCATGAAACAAATAGTGAATAATGTCTTTATTACGCACAAAAGGTGTAGGAAAACACACACGAAAATGTGTATAGGTATATATATGTATTTATTATATACTAGCTGCTACCCGGCATGCTATGCTAGACCTATTTTCTGCATCTATAAAAGCAAAAATAAATTAAAAACTAAATAATTAATATTAAAATCTAATAAAGCAAATCTGTGACTATTTGAGTTCATTGTTTCGAACTCGTGATCTCCGAACTGTGAGTCATAGACGATTTTACCCTAGACTATGACTCTCCCCGTGTCAAGACCTACTGTGAGCCACGTTTGGTCAAAATCGGTCAAACGGGGTGAATTTGTATAAGGAACAAACAGACTGACACGTGATTTATATATATATATATATATATATATATATATATATATATATATATATATATATATTATATATATATATATATATATATATATATATAAACACACACACACATACTCAATGCATAAATTTTGAATGAGAAAAGAGTTCGTAAATCAGCAAAATCGTACAGCATGGCCTAAGATTTAGCTGAATAACGGTCGCCTTTTTCTTTACTTTCCCGAAAATATGAATGAACATGACTACATACATAGGTGTATTATGGAACTGACCAAATCGGACCAGAAAAGTGGGTACTTTTCACAAAGCTAGAATGATAAAAGTAATTCAAATTACATTTTTGAGTGTCGAGCTGATTCAACTTGTGTCTATCATGAGTTATATAAAGTTAAAAAAAAAAAAAAAAAAAAAAAAAAAAAACATTGTGTTTTGCACGTAGCTCTGCTTAGAAATTCGCTTAGTTTTTGAAGTCCCTGAGTAATATTAAGCTGGCCTGTAAGCCGCAGGTGTAGTACAAGGAAGGGGTATTGTGGTCGGAGGAGAGGTAACCCTATAGCAGCCAAAGAGGATGCTGTACCGACAATACCTCCATGGAAAAAAGTATATAACCTCGCTGGCCGGCTGCCACATTCCTTCTGGACCCACTGCTACACGCCACTTCAACTACAACCTTGGGTGAGGTAATAATCATCTCGCTAGTATTCTAGAGTACCCATAATAATAATAACAATGATAAAATTGATTAAATTCCTCACATTAGTCGTTGTCGAAGCAAAAACAAGAGAAAAAAAAAAGAAGAAAGAAACAACAAATAACGTCATTCAATGGATTATCAATTTTTAATAGCAGATAGTAAACCGTTCGGTTTTCGGTTAAGAGAAAACGAAATATTTTCAGAAAATCAATATTTGGAACGTTTCGGCATGCTCTTTGGCAGTCTTCCTGGGCTACAAAATATATATAAACAATTACAAAAGAAAATAATCAAAACAGTAAGCAGAATGTTACATCATGAAAAGTAGGTCAGAAATCCTTTTTTTTTATTTGCATATTAATTAGGTAAACAACTTTTTTTGTTTTTTATTTTGGAACAAATTAAACGGTAATTTTATACAGCACTTAGTTAAGAGGCCAAACTGAGGATTAATAATTTTGGCCCACGAAAACAAGTTTATATATCTATATTTAATGAAGAAACAATAATAATAAAAACGAATCGATCAAAGATGGGTCCTCTAAGGAAGACACATGGAGAATAAACAAGACATATTTTCAGGACATGGGACTCAGGTAACACACTCCAGGACTGGACTTGCGACTCAGCTAACACACTCCTTTTAGGACATGGGACTCAGGTAGCACACTCCTTTTAGGACAAGAGGCTCAGCTAACACACGCCTTTTAGGACACAGGACTCAGCTAGCAAACTCCTTTTAGGACATGGGACTCACCTAGCACACTTATTTCAGGACATAGGAATCAGCTAATACATACCTTTAAGGACACGGGACTCAGCTAACGCATGCCTTTTAGGACGTAGGACTCAGCCAACAAACTCTTTTTAAGACATGGGACTCAGCCAGCACACTCATTTCAGGACGTAGAAATCAGCTAGTACAATGTTTGTTAATATACCACAGGTACTATGGAAAAAGCTTGAAAAATTACAGAAAAATGTTCAGTTTGGAAAAGGACGCCTGAATAGTCAGAAGAAATCTATCGAATAGCAGAAGATTCACTTCAGCATAACTCTTTCGCTAGCAACAGAAACTCAACTGCAAGAGTACAAATTATAAACCATTCTGTTTACCTTAGTAAACAGAATGGTATATACAGGCTACGGAGATTTACCTGTGATCTGAAGAATCAGAAGAAACGGATTGAATGCTACAGACATCTTTCTGTAGTGTAGGCATTTTTGTGGTTTTAAGTGCTGTTCCGAAAGGTTCCCAACAGTTGTCTGATAGGATAACGATTTTAAGATTAACATAGAACATAAATCTCCCTCAGAATATAATGACATTTATTGCAGAATAGCAAATGATTGTCAAGCTAAGAGACTGCAGAACAGAACAAAGGAGCAAACAATTCGTCAAAACCGGTTTTTGCCATAGTATTGAAAACAGGTTAGGATGCAGGGTCTGCAACACACCTTACCTTCGTTTTGGTAATATTAATATGCTGTTTAGGGGCTCAAAACCCAAATTTTTGGCTAAGCTATATTTTATATATTCATATTTATAAATTTTAGTACGATTCATTATGGGGAATAGTAAATACGATCGACGTATAGTTGAAGAAATGTTGAGAAAATTAATTGATCGAGAGAAACCTCAATAGCTACTTTACTCCGAAATGCGCAAAAATAAAATCCTTGAAAAAAACTAGTTGTAGAACTACTAAACATAATACGTTAACCAGTTAAAAAAACTAAGTCTTTGACAAGGATAACTCCACTGAACTGTAAATGTTTTGCTAATAAATATCTCAATTTAAGAGAATCGTAATTTCAATCAAGAATAAACAAACGAAACTTCTAAAAAAACAAATACGCCATAACAAATCCAGCTAATTGACAGATGTTTACTATTGTAGTAAAGCAATAAAATAGCTTTGTATTATTTATAAGGAGTTCCAATACAAAAGAAATACAAACATAGCTTAGACAAATGTTTAACTTCCTTTGTCGCAAAGTAAAACTACAAACTAAACAGGGCATTTTGTATTTGTATGATTAAAAATACACAGTGCTAACAAAGAAAATTTGTCTTTGTTTAAGTCGGTATTATGCCCAAGGCGGAAAGTAGATGAAATCCATAGTCTAAACCCAAGAAAATCTTAGTGGTTAGAGTAAAGGAATCTTTGCACGGGAAGAAGGCTATGTTCGAATCTCGCCTGATGTGGATAGAATTCTTCCGTTGATGTGCTCGTTGTTTGAGGACTCAGGAGGATATCAGTATAGCTGTAATTGTGCTAAAGGCCTAAGCAGTAGACAAACCGATAAACTTACAAATACAATAAAAAAAAAATATTTTTAAGTGCAAACGTATTTTTAAGTTCTGATTTGTTTATCTCAAGAAAGGATCACCCTTACACTTCACAACCAAAGTTTTTTTTTATCTCGAAACGTTTTAGTATTTTTTTCCTGAAATCAATGGCATTAAAAAGGCGCTTCAATGGACATAAAGTTTATACCAATGGGTTGCAACCCCTATTTGTTTTATTGGTATATGTGAATTTCTTTCGTGTAAAATTTATTAAATCAGCAGACTTTAATAATAAATTGTATTATCACTTAGAAAAAAAAAAAAAAAAAAAAAAAAAACCTAACTTGACTTGTTTTGGGGAACAAAATGTTCAAGAAAGAATAATTTTTCTGAAGTACTTATAAGAATGAAATATTCCTGAAACTATATGCAGAAATATTTTTTGAAAATATTACAGAAACATTAACGGATTTGTTTCAGCGCCCTTTACTGTTTTGGTGGATTAGTTTAAGGATGATTTTCATTTCTTAAATCGATGAATTAGGACTAATCGACGAATCAAAATAGAATGTGTCAAATTCTATTTATTTATATGTTGCCATACTATCGTGCTAGTCCATAATAATCCTAAAAGCACGTGGTTTTCCCTGGCTGTCATCCATCTAAGCCCGATGTTGCTGCGTAAACCAGTATATTCAACGTGAGTAAAAAAATTCTATTAATTTCGAAAAGAGGAGCGTCGCCCATATATGGGTGACAGGCGCCCAAGGGAACACACCTGTCACCCAGATATAGGCGACGCGTCGCGACGTGGCGCCGAACGTGTTAATAAATAGGAAGTTGAACAGGATCAAAAATGGGCTTTATATCATTTGTAAGGTAGAAAGAAGGGGAAAGACGTAGTCTTGACATGAATATGCATTGGCCATATCGGTGTAATTTGCAGATGCAATACATTATTGGAAGGCTCTATCATCCTCCGTTCTCAGAAGTAAATCGAGGAATTCATTTTATTCCGCTGCACATCTACAATCTGGGTAACAACAGATTTTTCTACGTTCTACCTCGACAAAAACACACATCTGCATCTTAAAAAGTATTCTAAGAAGAGTGCTAAGTGTCCCCTCAAAATAGTCGATCAGACAAGTTTGCGCAGGACTTCAAGGTCACTAGAGAACGTGTTCACTCCTGCCTTTGTGACTCGCTCCTGGGTCTTCCCCTTCCTTCTTTGGTGGCAATAAAAGGAGGTTTTATTCATTCTTGGTATCATTCGCACCTTTATTGATGTGATGATATTCCATTTTTATTTTGGCGGAGAGTATATTAAAAATTAGTCATAGGAAAATTGCGTCCAAAAATGATGGTGGTTATCAATCTCTCTGAGAGGTTCTTGCGAAATTCAAGCTATAAAATCAAGTGTATAATTTTCTATGATATGGACCCTGGCAGTCGGAGCATCTATAATTAAAAAAAAAAAAAAAAAAAAAAAAAAAAAAAAAAAAAAAAAAAAAAAAAAAAGTAGACGTTTGGCCAATAAATATGCTACCTAGCCGAATAAAACGGTTCGTTCATTTTTACGGTCTCGTTAATTCAACAAATGCCTTTGATTAAAGAATATATTATTTGAGCATTTAACAAAAGTTTTTATTTATATATAGATAATAATAACAATTCTACTTCGAAACAATTTATTTTCCGACTCGAAGTAAAGGGAAGAATAATATTTTAAGAGACACCACGACCGGAGAGGAAATCCTGTCAAGATATGGCAGCTAGAGGATGTTGGTGACCACATTGCTGCACCGCAAACCACGACCACAACCACTCGACGGGAACTGCAGGGGGACGGGAGAATTGCAGGAGGTGCGTAAAATGCACTTCTACAGGAGGCTTCGGAAACCATTATCCTTTGTCCTGGCCACAGAAATATCTCTCATGTCACACCAAGCTAAATTAACCAAGAATTCTATGGTCTTATTTGCTGATGGATTGGCTATTTTCAGGGCAAGACTTGATAATTTTCAGATTTTAATGTTTCTGCCTAAAATGTAGACCGTAATGAAAGCTTTCAAGGAAAAGAAAGAGAGAACAACTTTATTTTAACAAAAAATGTTTAGTTGCCTATCTAAATTGGGTTGCTTTCCGCACAACATACTGATCAGCCAGAGGGCATAGGAAATAAGTTACAAAGAACAATTCTGTTCAATTCAATCACGGGATTATTAAAAACGTTTTCTCCTTATCAGGTACACACTTCAGAGGTATTTATGCACCGGCCACCTGGTGGTGAGCCTAAATACGGCGAAGGACCCTCCAACGACAAAAAAACATCACATCATTAAGTCGCGTCCGAGTTTTGAAGTGCACTGAGCGAAAGTCTCATCCTTTTCCCTCTATTACCATATATAAAAAGTGTATCATTCTGAAGGATTTATAGATCCCTGTCTGAAATATTTAACAAATGTTATGAAAAAAAAAATCCCGAACACGTAACACTTTTGGGATTATACCAACAATTTACTCAAAATATATAAAAGGATAAACAAATCCGAGACCGGCCATATCGCAGAGAAAGACACTTGGAGACATCAAGTACTGATATATTTATTTCATAATATCAAAAAGAAGTACACAAAACCATTGATAACCATTAATATAAACGATATAAAATTCTATTTATATTAGCTATGTAAAGAAAATATTGCTGAATCACTAGATTTAATTAATCTTGGATATTTTATGAATGAAGAAGAGTAACTAGAGTAAAAACGAAGGAAAGTACAGATGGAATGGTTGGGATTCGGCTAAATAAACCTCAATATGATTTTGTTTTAAAAAAATCTATATTTCGGACGTTTCGGCTACTCATTGGTAGCCTTCGTCAGCTAAAATGACAAAAAAAAGAAATTAATACAGAAACAATCAAGAAAAATTTATAATTGTGATAGGTAACAGAACTATAGATACAGTTTAACTTATAACAGAACATATCGTCTTAAAATTCTTAGAATGAGTAGAATGAAAAAGAAAATAGGTACAGTAATTGATTTTAATAGTAATTAGTAACATTAATTGATTTTACAAAGAAATGAGAGAACTATATACCAATGACAAATATAGTAGCTAATAGTAACATTAATTAATTTTACAAAGAAATAAGATACTACATACCAATGGAAATGCCGAGCGGCAGAGGAAGACCAAGGTTGGCAATTAAGTAACCATTGTGAAAGTGTCTAAGGAAAAAAGGAATCTGCAAGGGGTATATGTAACTGGAAACAGCAAAAGGTGGGGGAAAACGGGCGGTAGGATCAAACAGATGTTTATGACATTTTATGACAGGAAAGGAGAAAAAGGTGTTAATGGAAGGATACCCAAGGGGCAAGGTAAAAATCTAGGTAGGTGGTCGGGCGAGTATTTGGAAAATATTAGCGTACATAGGAGAAATGCCTTGTTGGTCAGTTTTGTAATTTATATTGTTTTTGTTTAAGTTTATGTGTACACATTCCGAGATCTGTAGTCTTTTTTTGTTACGTTGTGTAGAGAGAATTTTCGTGTCGTCGAAGTTAAAAGTGTGTTTTTGTGTAATGGCGTGTTTTGCAAGTGCAGATTTATCTATTTCTTTATTAGTGATGGTTCGTTTATGTTGTGTAAGACGTGAGTGAATGTCATTTATGGTTTCTCCTATGTATACACCATTACAGGAAGGGGTTTGGCAAGGGACTTGGTAAACACATCGGGTTGTATGTTCAAAAGGTTGTTGTATCTATAGTTCTGTTACCTATCACAATTATAAATTTTTCTTGATTGTTTCTGTATTAATTTCTTTTTTTTTGTCATTTTAGCTGACGAAGGCTACCAATGAGTAGCCGAAACGTCCGAAATATAGATTTTTTTAAAACAAAATCATATTGAGGTTTATTTAGCCGAATCCCAACCATTCCATCTGTACTTATCACCTCGACGGCTAACTATCTAATCATCATCATGAAAAAACGAAGGAAGTTATTGCAATTACATGGTTGAATAAGAGCTGGGTTAGTAAGAAGCCGCCCTTCTGATGCCTACATCTTATCAGAGCATGACACATCCACATATCTTATTATCAAAGGAAGTTATTTCACGGCGTATCAGAAACAGTGCATTTGTATTTATCATCATTCAGCCTAAAATAAAATCTTAACAAATTTATTAGTTTAACTCTTAGGCTTCCACGGTCCGAGTCATTACAAATATTATAGTCTTCTGGTATTGACCGTGTCACAAACTTCTTTGCCGACGTTTCGCTAGTCATACTGCCAGCTTCCTCAGGGCTTAGTCTGAGAATGAGGATGTTCTTCTAGTTCTTCTGTATAAATACCTCTCGTTGTTTTCATCCGCGGGCGTAGTCTGCTCTTCCATGTCCCTGATTGGTTGGTCCCGGTCTTGCTTGATTCTGGTTGGTGGGCTCCATCTGGATCATTGATTGGCTGAATCATTGACTGGCCAATCAGGGACATGGAAGAGCAGACTACGCCCGCGGATGAATACAAAGAGAGGTATTTATACAGAAGAACTAGAAGAACATCCTCATTCTCAGACTAAGCCCTGAGGAAGCTGGCAGTATGACTAGCGAAACGTCGGCAAAGAAGTTTGTGACACGGTCAATACCAGAAGACTATAATATTTGTAAATTTATTAGTGTTTCTAACACTTGTAATATTTATTTGAGATTTTTTTCCCAATTACTCTACCATATCTTCATGCACTACAGCTCGTTTAAAAAGAACGTATGGTCAACTGCCACAGGTTTCAAACATCTCCTAAAAAAAATATAATAATTTCACCTTCACACATCGGGATTTTCAGCTTAGTCCACGCTAATCGTTGGCTCTTTACGAAGTTCACACAATTTAAGCCAGTATACAAAGTATAGGACTTAAAACGTCGCGCCCCGTGAGTAGCCCATAGGGTTGGAAAATTCCTTACTTTGCCATGGAGATTTAGGAAGGGTAGTAACCAATATTAAGAATGGTCTGTATTTCGATGGATCTGGGAGAAGGCTGAATAAGGCAAATAGAATATTTCTCCTCAAGAGTTGTGAAATGTATGAGTCAGATATTTTGACATCCTACAAGGATCCTATGACACATAAGACGACGCCGAACAAAAACATCTTCAATAATAACTATACATAATTAACAAAAATATGACTCCTCATAAACACATTAGTAAAATATAGATATTAAATACAAATAGAGTCTTACTTTTAGAAACTAATATTTAACAAACGGGCGACTAGAATTCCATGTAAGTCTTGTAAATAGATTTGTAAGAGAAAGCCAAGGGATTTATAAGTTCATTAAATCACACAAGGGATATCGCCTGTGTACCTTATAAGGCCCGTTCGAACATCCTCCGAGTGTTCCGCGGATTTCATTACCATATCCTACAAACAGGTTAGTAACTGGGCATTAATAGGCCTTCTACAACTCCTTACACATTCCTCGCGGGTACAAGTTCGTAGCTCGTAGAACAATTAGTAATAGAACAGCTGTTTCTATATGAAACTCATAGGATGGCAATAATGGTTTACCATTAATATTGATTTTCTAAACAAAATATTGGAGGATAAGAAATAGTACGACTCGCAGGAACTGCGTCATCTTAGCGCGTTTCCGTTCATATCCCTATTGTCATTTTTATTATAGTATAGAATAGATACACTTAAGGCTCGGGCACACAGAACGCGATCTGTATCGCGGCGGGCAGCGATCCAAGGATCGCCCGGCAAAGCGATAAAGACAATCTCGCATCGACGGAGCTAATGAAATACTGTTTAATGCATGTAGATCGCCTCCCACCCTCGGTCAGAGATCGCTGGCCGCCGCGGTACAGATCGCGTTCTGCATGCCCGAGCCTTTAATGTTTTGTCATAATCTTTCGTAAAATGCGAGCACATCTATAAATTTAAAATAAAATCTCAATGTGAGATCTTAAGGGCCACAACAGAAAACTCACAGTATCCTACCCGCAAATTACTTCCATTTAAGCAACGATTTATAGAAAGAGAAGAATGACTTCGCTCTGTCAAGCATGAGCTGTAATCATAAGTCAAGACGGAGACTCGTGCATATACAGCAAGACGAAGATAGCACACATATACAACAACCAAAATCATAACGAACAGGCTGAACACATTAGAACACTAATAATTATGTGTAAACAGAAATATGTTACAGTTATAATTATATGGATTAAAGGACATTCAGGACTACTAGGGAACGAGACAGTTGAATTACTGGCAAACTCAGCTTCTCCAAACTCTATACTTACATCACAGGCTATAAAAACACGACTAAGAGACACATCAATCCGAAAAGGGACGAACGATGGACGAACACAACTAAAGGAAGACATTTAGACAAACCCATACCTCCGATACATAACAGACAAAGATTACCACTTAACAACTTTAAAGTAATACAATTTATATCTGGACGTGGACCGATTACAAGTTATTTATATAAATTAAAACGAATTACCAATAACACATTTAAATGCGACAATTCACCGGAACAGAATTATGACCACCTCCTGTAAGACTGTATATTACTGGAAGGACCCAGGACAAAACGCATTAAGGACATTACCTTAAAGGACGGAACATGGCCCACTGACAAACCCGACTTACTACTTACATATTTTAAGGAATTTGACGCATTTATTTAATATTTGGACCTGAAGACATTCAATGTCATCATCTGATTGTACACATATGTAACTGTTATTATGTATGAATATATTTTCTTTCTCTGTTTTTCTTTTCTTTTTTTTTTTGTGATAGCTCTTTTACTTTTAGCACTTTCCTCCGAAGGAAAGTAGCTATTGAGGTTGCACTCATGACGGAATTTTTGAAAAATTTCTTCGAATCTTTATCGATCCTACCTATTAGACACCGAAAATGACCCCAGTTAAAATTTATATATATCTATATATGCATATATATGCGTGTCCGTTAACACGATACCGGCCAGAGTTTTTGTTTCTTCCCCACGAAACTTGGTATATAGTATTCCTTAATCCAACGATTGAACGAGTTCGTTAACCAACAAAATCGGCCCATCGGGAGGGGGGGTTTACTCCGGAGCCAAAGTAGTTATTTGCTAATACCAGTCGTAATTTTTGTTACATTTCAACGAAACTGGGTATTCGTTCTGGTCAACTAAAGAGAAAAATGTGTTGTAAAAATAAACTACATCTGTTCATTAGGAGGGGGGGGGGTTTACTCCGGACCCAAATTACTAATATACTCATACCGGTCGTAATTTCTGCTGCATTGCAACGAAACGCGGTATACGTCCTGGGAATCTAATAAGAAAGAAGTGTTGTAAAAATGAACTAAATCGGTCTATCGGAAGGGGGGATATACTTTGTACTATGTTTGAATTGAATTGAAACAGGTGTTCATAACAAATTCAAAAGAGCAGAACTATTTATGTTTTTATTTTATTTATCTATATAGGTTATTTTAAGCAAATTATTCAGGAATGCACGCGACACTACCCAATACTGAGGAAAGTGCTTAGTTATGCAGCTCCTGCGTGACGGAATTTTGTTATTATTATTATTCAATATTATATTAATTATTTAATCAAAATGACCAATACGTATATGTATGTAATCAAAATAGGTGCAGTATCCAGAAAGGATGGCACTAGTACTTTCAAACTAACTCCCACGATGGAGGGCTACTCCAACGTGGAAAACAGGATGCTTTACATTTACCACGATTTCCCAACCGGTTTTGAGATGTATAAGAATATATCCGAAAATCCAACGGAAAATATATAATATTTTGAATAATAAGATCAACTTCATACGCTGGTTTCCTATGGATGGATGGAGGAGTTCGCTAAAATGAATACAGTATATAATTTTAATTTGAATGAAATTAATGTAAGGTTGTATTCCAAAATGTTATCAGGACTTTATTAGTATTAATCATATGGAAAAAAAATGTATCTCAATTTTTGATCTATTCAATGGCAGTGGCACGCCTTCTTAAATGATTGCATGTTCCAAATATGCCACTGTTCCTTGATTTCCAAGGCTGTCAACAGCCAAAGCAACCTCGACGTGGGATGTAGAGGTTGCACATAGTAATAGATTACATATGTAAAAGAGATTTATTTTGAAGTACTGAGAAAACTCTACTAACCCTTCTAGCGCCTTAATATTCTCAAAAACAAATAAATAAATATGCCTAAAATTTTATTTCCTACACTTCAATATTCCTGTCCATATAGAGAAAGTGTAAACAATTTCTCCAGGATGACTGCTATATCCAAAAAAACGTCCGACTTGCAGGAACTGCGTCGTCTTAGCCTTTTTCAGTTATTTTATCGAGTTTGATTTGGAAATCTTTGTTATGGAGTTCCTATTCTGTTTTAATTTTAACGTAAACACCTAATCCAGTAAAATTCCAAAGAAAAACACAATTTTCAGCTTCATAAATGCAAAGACATCTTGACAGAATTCCTAAGCGGAAATAACTCAGTCATAATTCTCAAACTCCCCTCCAGAAAGACACTAATAAAAATAAATTTCACATTTACTTATTTTGTTTTACTAAAATATCAATCTTACCGTTACTACAATTAAAAATAAACAGGAAAACAGCGAAGAAAAAAACCCGAAACCAATAATTTGAATTTTAAGCACTGATTTATCCGAATGAGGTCGCTCTATCATTAAAATAAATTGAATCAGAACCGTTTTTGCAGGAAATTTATTAGGTTTTGGAATAGGTGACTTACGTTTTCCACGATTTCCCAAAAGGTTCCGAAATATTTAAGAAAATATATGAAAACGCCAACAAAACTACTTTTCTCAAAAGCAGTTCTATGTATGACATTCAAACCTTACTCACATTATCCTGAAGGGATGTGTTAAAAAAAAATTATAGGATACCCCAATGGCAAAAGATGTAAAAGCACCATATTGAGTAAAAAAGAAACGAACAATTAGTTCCTTGACCATCAGAGGATATATTAATTATAATTTACACAAATATAGTTTAGAAAATTATTATCAAACAAAACGCTCATAAATAATGAAAACTGCACCAAAATAATAATTAAAAATAAAAATACACGCGAAGAGACAATCATTCCCTGCTATGGAGGCAGAAACACTCCAACAGCACAATTAGCTACAGCCTTCAGACTCCAATTACACACCAATTATAGGAGAAAAAAGGTTTGTAAAGGCCTTAATTACTGGTTGGGCTGAAGTGTTCTTTAAGGTGTGCATTAACTGAAATTTTCTTCAAATCCGAACCATTATTTTTTAACGACTGGTTTCAACGTGAGCTTTAGGATATGAGAACTTTAACTTTAAGCGAGTTCTTCGTTAAGCAAGTTTTTCTCCCTATTGGTAGCAAGAGAGGAAATACTGTAAAATGGAAACAATGCTTCCCATATTAAAACAATAATATCTGGAAAAACAAGGTGTGATTTAACACTACCCAAAAACAGAACTCCATATGTGGCGAAGAAAATACAACATTATATAAGAATACAGGCTTCCAGATGGACAAAGATGAAGGACTGACGTGCATGTTGATAAAATGTGGCTTTTAAGAAAGCTTTGTGAATGCAAACAATTCATGGGTTTCGTTTCTAGCAACAATACGTACGTGGGTGCCGTTTGACGAATCTTGATATATATAACACTCGAAATTGATTTATTTATTTCAGATGGCGAAATATGAGCTAAAACATTCTTGGCGTATTGTTGTATTGCAAAAGGTTCGAACCGCGGACGCACCCTTAAAATTTTATCTTTTAATGTCGTCGACAGATAACTGAATTCGGGGTCCTAGACCGTCCCTAAGCTCGCTTTAATGGGTACCATTAAAAGGAGAAAATCATCGGAGCTTAGTAATGAAGCCACGCGCCGAATGGTCAAGAATGACGTAACCCTCTGGGTCCTTATGGACAGTCATAGGACTTAGTTAACGTGAGCTAACCACCGTGTTGATGTGCGTTAATGTTCAGTTGACCAAGTTCCCGTAACATCTACCCCAACGGTTCATCTTCAAAAGGACCTCAATACCCCTGCTACATGCCGAAGGACTCAGGAACAATGGCTATTATTTCCTGACATTCTACGAGCCCCGACAATAGCCACGAGATGAAAGGAGTCGTAACCCCAAGGCGTGAGTCACAGCTGACTCAGGGATAGCAGTCGTCTGTGACCGGTCTATAGTCGCAGACACTTCTCGAGAAGTCAATCACTCCGAGCAGTCAAGCGGAAACTAGAACAGTGGCAAGATGTGTTTATACTTCTGAGAATCCTTGGAGAGAACACTACCGGCGAGAGATTAGAGGAGTGACACATCCTTCGCTAATAGACTCAATAAACCAAACCATTGAAGCATTACTCACAGCAACGAGTCATTCCAATTGCAAAAGAAAATAAGAATGTAGAAAAAAAAAATTATTGTTTTTTCTCTTTTTTTGCGGCGCATCGACTGCGCTATCCCACTCAATCCTACAAGCCTATGATCCAAGCAGGACCTTTTCCAACATACTGAACGACCCTGAATAGCTATTTAGGAACCAGCAACAATATTTATTTAAATATATTTAAATTTCAACGTCCCCATATGAATGACAACAATTTTTAGGGCAAGCTTTCTACGGGTTACCTTTCTGTTCTCGCCGAGATAGGGCTGATGCTTTTTCCACTTTTTTTCAAAGAAAGGCCTTCACTCCCAGCCGTCCATCTATACGCTTTTTATTTTTAAAGATGCCATTACTTTTTAAAATCAGTATAGCAGAGGTTATTAATATATTTTCTAGATCAAATAAATGGTTATCTTAGCTTATACCATTCTTTTTAGCACTTTCCTCCGAAGGAAAGTAGCTGTTGAGGTTGCACTCATGTCGGAATTTTTGAAGAATTTCTTCGAATCTTTATCGATCCTACCTAGTAGACACCGAAAATGACCCCAGTTAATATTCATATATATATATATATATATATATAGCCACGAAACTTGGTATGTAGTATTCCCCCATCAAACGATTGAACGAGTTCGTTAACCAACAAAATCGGTCCATCCGGAGGGGGGGTTTACTCCGGAGCCAAAGTAGTTATTTGTCAATACCAGCCATAATTTTTGTAATATTTCAACGAAACTCGTTATTTGTTATGGTCAACTGAAGAAAAAAATTTGTTGTAAAAATAAACTAAATCGGTTGACTAGAAGGGGGAGTTTACTCCGGACAGAAATTACTAATTTGCTCATACCGGTCGTAATTTCTGCTGTATTGTAACGAAACGCGGTATACGTCCTGGGCCCATCGTGGGATGAAGTGATGTAAAAATGAACTAAATCGGTCTATCGGAAGGGGGGATTTACATTGTACTATGTTTGGATTGAATTGAAACATGTGTTATTTATGTTTTTATTTTATTTATCTATATAGGTTATTTTAAGCAAATTATTCAGGAATGCAATCGACACTACCCAATTCTGAGGAAAGTGCTTAGTTATGCAGTTCCTGCGTGACGGACTTTTTTAATTTTCCTGACGCATTTCGAGCCTTCCATAATCTTTTTCTTTTTAAAGATGCCATTACGTTTTAAAATTTGAAAATCAGTATAACAGAGGTTATTAATATATATATTTGTCAAACCGCATTAATTAAAGTACATAATAGTTAACATTTAAAAATTTATTTATTTAACTTTTAACATCCACTTATAAATATTATTTAATAATTATTATAATATACGGTAATATGTAATAAATGATAATGTAAAATAGAAGAGAGTACATGGCTGGATCCATCTAGCGAAGGATTGTAGAAGATGGAGAGAATGTAGTTCCGCCAGTCGCCGCTAGATCGATCCATAACCCCAAAAGATAACATATCAAACAACAATTTTCAAGCCTAAACGATTCAAATAGGGCTGGGAGGGGGGACTTTTATATAAATATATACAGTGATATATAACATACATTCATGAACATTTACGGATGATATATATAATACATTTCATTTTTCATATTTTTTTTTAATAATTGGCACTAAAGTGATGTTTCTCTCTATGTATTCAGCATTTTGTGGCAAAAGAAACAAACTTTTGTAGTATGACATATATACGTATAGTCGAACAAGCAATGCATATATGTACACAAATTTAAATGGGGGTCATTTTGAGTGCCTAGTAAATAAAATTGATAAAGATTTAATGAAAACATCTAAAAATTGTATGGTATTCCCTAATCGTGAGCCATGGACTCTTCAAGCTCCTGGCATTGATTTTTCAATGACCATATATACAAAATAAAAAAGAAGACGATTTTTTAAGCTGAATTCAATAAAGTAGTTTATAATGCCAGAAGACAAATGCTATCCCTAACGGATATAAGTTCACTATATACAGTAGAACTACGTTGTTCAAGTAACTACAGCATGAAAACTTTTATCTTAAAACACTAGATGCGGTGGTTCTGTCGAGAATAAGAATTGGACACACTAATCTTACCCATGGTGGTGGAGATGGAGGTAGTTAGCCGTTGCAGTGATACGAAGACAAGGGATGGTTGGGATTCGGCTAGGAGAAAAAAACGTCAGATCTTCAGGAAGAAATCTGTATTGGAGGTTTCGGCTGCACATTGGCAGCCTTCTTCAGCTAAAAAAAGATACGCTCAGCTTTATTAGCCGAAACGTCCAATACAGATTTCTTCCTGAAGGTCTGACGCTTTTTTTTCTCCCAGCCGAATCCCAACCATACCTTGTCTTCGTAATCTCACCCATGTTTACTTATTTATTTAAAAGAGATCCAAGGTCTGAATTCACGGTTTATGGCAAAAATCATTTAAACAAAAACGTTTTCTCAGAAGTTAGAACATCTTGAGTTGCTTGAAGCCAAATGGACATTCATGCTCCTCGATTTGATATACTTTTTAAGATTTTTTATTTGCAGTAACTTGCAGTTTTATTTTGTCTAGTTGTTACTTTTAACTAATTTTAATTCATAAAAATGAAGTACGTGTCTGAATTTTCTTTAAAAAAATATAAATATATAAAATAAAATTACTCAACGTCAATCCGATGTAAACAAGGTTCCCATAGACGAGTATGTAAGCACTTCTTTATTATTCAGATATATCGAGAACACGCTTTGTTAATTGTGGTCGCCCCTCTTCAAAATAAAATTACCCAACGTCAATCCGATGTAAACAAGGTTCCCATAGACGAGTATGTAAGCACTTCTTTATTATTCAGATATATCGAGAACACGCTTTGTTAATTGTGGTCGCCCCTCTTCAAAATAAAATTACCCAACGTCAATCCGATGTAAACAAGGTTCCCATAGACGAGTATGTAAGCACTTCTTTATTATTCAGATATATCGAGAACACGCTTTGTTAATTGTGGTCGCCCCTCTTCAAAATAAAATTACCCAACGTCAATCCGATGTAAACAAGGTTCCCATAGACGAGTATGTAAGCACTTCTTTATTATTCAGATATATCGAGAACACGCTTTGTTAATTGTGGTCGCCCCTCTTCAAAATAAAATTACCCAACGTCAATCCGATGTAAACAAGGTTCCCATAGACGAGTATGTAAGCACTTCTTTATTATTCAGATATATCGAGAACACGCTTTGTTAATTGTGGTCGCCCCTCTTCAAAATAAAATTACCCAACGTCAATCCGATGTAAACAAGGTTCCCATAGACGAGTATGTAAGCACTTCTTTATTATTCAGATATATCGAGAACACGCTTTGTTAATTGTGGTCGCCCCTCTTCAAAATAAAATTACCCAACGTCAATCCGATGTAAACAAGGTTCCCATAGACGAGTATGTAAGCACTTCTTTATTATTCAGATATATCGAGAACACGCTTTGTTAATTGTGGTCGCCCCTCTTCAAAATAAAATTACCCAACGTCAATCCGATGTAAACAAGGTTCCCATAGACGAGTATGTAAGCACTTCTTTATTATTCAGATATATCGAGAACACGCTTTGTTAATTGTGGTCGCCCCTCTTCAAAATAAAATTACCCAACGTCAATCCGATGTAAACAAGGTTCCCATAGACGAGTATGTAAGCACTTCTTTATTATTCAGATATATCGAGAACACGCTTTGTTAATTGTGGTCGCCCCTCTTCAAAATAAAATTACCCAACGTCAATCCGATGTAAACAAGGTTCCCATAGACGAGTATGTAAGCACTTCTTTATTATTAAGATATATCGAGAACACGCTTTGTTAATTGTGGTCGCCCCTCTTCAAAATAAAATTACCCAACGTCAATCCGATGTAAACAAGGTTCCCATAGACGAGTATGTAAGCACTTCTTTATTATTAAGATATATCGAGAATACGCTTTGTTAATTGTGGTCGCCCCTCTTCAAAACATGCTCTTGTCAGATAAGGAGGGAACGTGAGATAACCCAAGATGAATGGAAGTACATCAGATAGTAGAATTAATGAATGGGGAACATTACCCCCTCCCCTCGGTACAAACCATTCATATTCTATATTTATAAATAGGAGTAGTATCTATGGAGTGCCCCTGGAATACTACAGGCTTTTTATCAATGGATCCCATTCATGCATGGAAATAGAGATAACCATTCCGGGGCTTCTAAGAAAAAACTAGATAAACCTATTAAAGAACCAGTTAACTTAACACTATACAGCCACTGTACTTCTTATTATAGGCTAATGAAAACGGAGAACATATCTCAGATTAAATAAAAAAAACCCTCAATAATTCATCTAAGAAAGCCATATAAAAACGCCCAGTCATTATTAAAGAATTAATTACCGACAGCGATAAACGGTTATCAACGTAAATTATTTTTATTATTTTAGATATATTATTAATCAATTAAAAAGTAAATATATACCACTGACAAACCTACGTCCTGTGGTATTCATGTGTAAATGGAATATGTCGTTTGAAAATAAGCTTCTAGGACATAAATTGACTTGATTAAATATTTTGATTCAAACAGAACATTCTTTGTAATATTTAAGTAAATGCATTTTCAATCGCGCATATATACATAGGCAAAAAGACCCTCGTGGTTGACTTGCTTTAAAAAAAAATGGACGGAGGGAGGGAGGAACCGCGCTAAAACAAAAAAAATCACATGTGTGAACCCACGTTAATGGGTCAGTTTTTTTTTTTTTTTTTTTTTTTTTTTTTTTTTTTTTTTTTTTTCTTTTTTTTTACGGCGCATCTACATCTAGGTCATTAGCGCCGACATCCAGGGTGCAGCAAGGAATTTTCCCAGCGAGCCCTGAGATGAGAAAATTTTTGCCGGAGGTGGGATTCGAACCCACCATCTCCCGCTTATGAATCCAAGGCGCGAGCCACCAGACCGCGGGAGACCCTGAGTCAGTGGTTTAATCTATTTTTAATTATTATATAATATGACTTCTGTTACATCATTTACGTGTATAAACTATTTATACATTTCATTTTTTATACTTTTGTTTGTTTATATGTGCATGTTTACTAAGCTATACCGTCTAACACGTATTAATTATATACTTGTGCATTAGATGCTTTGTATACTCGCTCAATGCTAGCTAATATCTTGATAAAAGAAAGCGTGGAGTTTTTCTGTAATTAATTTTAGTATTATTCTCCTCAATTAAAAAAAAAAATAAATAATGGAAAACTATATCTTAAGGTTCCTTTAACTTCCATAAAAAAAGCGTAAGAACCAGCTTGTTGCTCACCCAAATAACCTAATCCTAATCCTTCTTGTACTAGACCGGAATAATTCCGTGTTAAACCTGCAAATAAGTCAATAACTATCACAGGAATGAAATAACAATATCTAACTGTTTCAGGTTTCCACTAACCAAGATTCGCCAATCATCAGATAATTACTGCACTGTTAAGTATAATTAATTAATTAGATGGCTTTTAGAAGAAGTCCTATAATTATGAGAGAATACTCTGATAAAATCTATTTTCCCGCCTAAAAACTCCATGTAGAAACACACCTTATCTTCACACTTCCACGTACATGCAAACTATCCCACGGAACATCCTAATCTATCTTCAGATAATTAACGAAATTATACATTCTTATATCTCGTCGATAAACCTATATTCTTATCTCAGAATGAAGATGTATTAGGACTACTGAAGGCAAATCTACCATTAGAAAAAAGGGGTAAAAAACTAATATAAACGAGATAATTTAGCTAATTAGTATTTGTAATTCAATTAACTGTTTCTTTGGAAAATTAAAATTTATTAATAACTTTCTTATTGCCTGATGTCAAGTTTCTGAATTCCAACGGTCAACAATCTGATGAGATTTTTTCTTGTATTTTATAACAGCTGCATCAATTAATAATTAATTATGTTCCAGAGTAAACCCCAACTTCGAATTGACTGCATTTTTTTGTTTTTTAAAACACAGGTTCATCACTTATTAAGCGCCATATCTAACCAGTTGCGTTGCAAGGAAGTAAAAATAACTGCAAGTATATAAGTAATGAGACGATTTAGTTTTTTTTTTTTTTTTTTTTTTTTTTGTTTTTTTTTATGACTAGATGAAGGGTATTAATTAATAATACCAACAAGGATGAGGAATAACCCTTCACAGCTGTACAACATACTTTTATTTCAACGTTTCGGACCGTTCGTCCATCTTCAGGCAATCTACAATAGTATATACATTACTAGACACTGCAGAAAACAAGCTTTATAATTACTATCAACCAAAACCTTACATCATCTAATGCCAATTATTACATTTTATTTCCTTAATTATAAACTCACCATATCCTATCACTACTTAAAATAACAAAAACTTAAAAGTAAAGTAAAATAACTTTTTTTTTTTACAACTCATCTTTCTCTTTAAATACCCAAGACTTGTACTAACATCAGTCGATGAAATATAACAAAAATGTTAGGCGCAAACAGAAAATAAATAATTTGGGCCAGGAGTACATCCGCCTCCAAGATGGAGCTACTTTACAGGCTAACGAACTCGTCCAATCGTTTGGTATGTGAATACTACATGCTAAGTTTCGTAGAAAAAGAACAAAACTTGTAGCCGAATTATTATTTTTTTTTTTTTTACTTAAATAATATTATAGTTTCATTTTTTTCTGTAAGTAATAGTATAATGTATGTATTAATTTATTTTCATGCTTGATTATTTATTAATCGATGATTACATATATATTTTGTACCATACATTTTTTTAATGTATATTTTTTTTTTTTTTTTTTTACGGCGCATCGACATAAACCTTGGCCATTAGCGCCGACTTCCAGAGTGCAGCCAGGAATCTTCTCAGCGAGCCCTGAGAAGAAAAAATTTCTGGCGCCGGTGGGGATCGAACCCACCATCTCCCGCTTATGAATCTAGCGCGCTAGCCACGAGACCACGGGATACCCCAAAAATGTATATATTCTTGCAATTATGATTGCAATCCTCAATAACAGGCAGAAAGCGGCGCAGAAAACGGCGCTAATGACCTTGATGTAGATGCGCCGTAAAAAAAAAAAAAAAAAAAAAAAAAAAAAAAAAAAAAAAAAAAAAAAAAAAAAAAAAAAAAAAAAAAAACAGGCAGAAAGAGGCACCAAATTATTTAATTGACAGATCTGTATTTATTTTTGTACGAATGTAATGAAAGTGTATTGTATCTTATTATATATATAGTATACATACATTTCTTTAAAATGGGAACGATGTACTTTTGAAGACATTTTTTAAACTTTCTGTCATGAAAGACACCTCGATAGCTACATTCCTATTGCAGCGGAAAAAATATGTATGATAGAGAATAAATATTGAATTATAATGCGAAATAAACTTGCAACGAATGTATACAACCATGAAAGGTATACAATAAGTCCATTTAATAACCTTTAAGGATTTATTGATTATCATAACTCCACCGCCATAGAAATGTCAAGGCTCATGGAGTGAAGTTCACAACAGCTCCCAGCAACAGGTACTGCATTAATTCAAGCAGACATATTCACTGAAGTCATAAGTTCGATTCCCACTAGGGGTGATGGCTTTTCTTTAGTTAAAAGAACAGTCATCAGTCCTGAAATGGTTAGAAAAGAGTGGTACTCTGTAGGAAAACCCCTCCCAAAAAGCTGATTTATTTGAATGTGGACGTTAAAATTTAAATAAATTTGTAATCCACAGTTTGGAGTATGAAACATCTTTCTCTCATACCTAATCTAGTAATCATGGATAAGAAGAAATTCTAACACATGAGAGGCCCTATCATAATTGACCTATTTCTAAAATATTATGTTTTACCGTAATTATAACAGGCAATGAGAATAATTGGTTTTTAATAAAGGAGTAATTGGTTAATTAAGAAAGGCAGGATGGGCGGTAATATTTTGAAGGTTTAAAATAAAACAAACCCTTTGGCGGCGCTATGAACGTGCACTACCCGCAAAACTACAGTGTTCGGCGGGTTTAGTCTACACTCTTAGGCAATAAACTAAAAATGTGCTGCTAAATTACCATTTTTTGTTCTTAACTTTCCTTCCTTTCAATACAGCTACAGGTAAAGTGACGGCACGTTAAAGGTACTTATCTCAAATATTACGTCTCGCCCAAATTTGCAACGCAAAAAACATGTACAACGGATACAGTTCACTAAATTCTATTAGACCCATGAATAAATATTTAAGTATCTAGGTAGGAGTATATAGGAAAATGGGGCAGAAGATTGACTCGACAGCTAGAGCGAAAACTAAATCAAATCTAAGTGCTGTATTTATTGCTGAAATTAGGTCGGACAATGATAAATTATTTAAGGAATTCTAGGACTGGCACGCAAACACAATACAGTTTATGCAGGAGCTCGCCGTCAAATGCATAAGTAATATCTATCAATCTCGAGAAATGTAAACAAATATAAGAAAAAAGAATATACAAAGTTAGCACGCAAAGTAAAACTACCAAAATCGCAGCAAAAAAATCCGACTCAAAGGAGCAGTTTCATCTTAATGCTCCAAAACGTTCTTTACCGCAGTATTTTTTACAAAAATTAGAATATGGCAGGAGTTGCTCCCCGAAATTGTTTAAAAGTTGTGTTAAGGTCTATGGTGATTTTAAATTTCATTTTGGCTACATAAATATTAAATTTTGAGAGTGAACTTTAAATCCGGATAATATCTTCATAATGTGTTGAGTGGACGAGTTATATTCACACTGATTTTTAACCGAATTGAATGTTCACTCTAAAAATTAATATGTGTGGAATTTAAAATCATATAAATAAGATCTTTACATAAGATGTCTGATGAAGAACATGAATATAGACCCTCACTTCATCTTACATATAAACAGTTCTTATTTTTCTTATGACATTTTGTCAAACATTTAAACACTTACTCAAATCTTGAAGGAAAGCGAGACATTAAAGGCTCTGGCATACAGAACGCGATCTGTATCGCGGCGGACAGTGATCTCTGATCGAGGGTGGAAGGCGATCTACATGTATTAATCAGGATTTCATTAGCTCCGTCAAACAAAGGACGATCTGTCAATGCGAGCTAGTCTTTATCGCTTTACCGCGTGGTACGGTTGTAAAAAAAAAACAGATTTATCGCGCGATCTGTTCCCTTCTAGAGAACAGATCGCGCGGTAAATCTGATTTTTTGTTACAACGTCTTTTGTTTGTCGGAGCTAATAAAATCCTGATTAATACATGTAGATCGCCTCCCACCCTCGGTCAGAGATCGCTGCCCGCCGCGATACTGATCGCGTTCTGTGTCCCAGAGCCTTAAGTTCTTAAAACATCATAATAAGGCAATAGACTAAATTTCTCACTCCCTGTTTTCTTAATTTCCGCTCCTTCAGTAGGACGGGTACAAATTTACTTAATTATTTTTAAAAAAATAAATGAAAAAAAATTCACCTAAAATCTGAAGAAAACATAGACAAAGGGACATAACAAACACTTTAAACAATTTTGGGATTGATTTCTCGAGATCGTCTTATCGAAAACATCTACAGAATCATTTCTTTCTAAACTCTAAACGTAACCAGTTAGTTGTATCATATGATGGATAAACGTCTCAAAAATATGTCAATTAAATACATCATTTGATTAACCAAATAGAACGAAAGTTCTATTAAATAATAGACATATACTCCAAGTGCACCCAATTCTACCAGGAAAAATCGCAGGAAACAGTCTGAAGAAGGAAGCAAGTGGTTGAAGGCCTATGGTTCGGCTGGCTTCCTACCAAACAACAACCACCTTTGGAATAACAACAAGGTGTGCGACAGAGGGGATTAGAGCTCCCGTCTATTTTAATTAAACAAATTATGAAAACCGCAATTTTAATAAATAATTACAAGTACAAATTATTCGCAGAGAAAGGGAGTTTAAATAAATTAAACGCAACATCTACAATAGAGGATGTAAATATATTCAGAAGCTGGCGTGACAAGAGACCGTATCGTGTGGATTTAATGCTATTTATAGAAGCCGATGTCCAATTCATATTCATTAAGGTATACTTTCGTGCATATTTGAAGAACAACTTCATATGATAAATATAGAAGTGTCTAACCCAAATCTGGAACAGAAATCCTCTTCTAATTCCCCTTCCTCTCTGGCATTGTATCTTTCAAGAACTTCCAAAAAAAAGTGTGCGATAAGTTATTGTTCCCGCGAATCCAAAATTAAACTCCAATGATCGACTGCTAGATAAGACGCCTTGCCTAGGTGAGTGACCCATGGTCGATATTTTAAGCAATGCCTCGGTCGAAGGTTGCCCACCCCTTACTTCCTAGTTATGTTGAGGTTCTAGTAGTAGATTGGTAATGTGTTAGTAATTAGTTGGGTAATTCTCAACAATTAGTGACCCAACTCGGATTTTCGTAACAATTTCACACATTTCTTTATTTTAACCCAAATATGAATAAGAACGTGAAAAAATGTCATATTTTTTAAATAGGAACAATAGAATTTACGTACATTTAAAATGGACTTAATATACAGAAAACATTATAAATATTTTTCATGTATGTTGTTTCCATACTCTCCGATAGGATTAATACACAACGATTGTATAAGTAGTAAAAAGGATTATCTTTCCGAGATAAGTGAACTTAAGGTGGTAAACATTGCTTCTTAACGTTACAGAACACATTCAAACGAATTTAAATATATTAAAATCTATTGCAAAGGTTTACTTTTGTTTTCCATTTGGAAACTTATGTTCGCGATTTAGATAGTAATGAACTATCAATTTTTTTTTTTTTAATTTTAATTATTAATCTAAGTGTTCCATAACTCGGCAATTAACTTATAAAAGGATAAGGTTTCATATATTTTTTTTTTGATAGAAAGTAATTTAATTGCAGTTTATACAAGTTGTACCATAATAATTAAGTATTTATTTATTTATTTATTCACGGAGCTTCACAACGGCAAGGCGATTTGCTCACATAAAAATAATCAATTTCAAAAAAAGAAAAAGAAAAAAAATATTAAAAAATAAATGAGAAAAAAAATTAAAATTAAAAAAAAATTAATAACAATGATATAAAATAAAATAAATAATTAAATCAAACCAAACAATTGATTTCATAATTTAATGTATAGAATATAACAAAATAAATAATTAAGTAGTAGTAGACCAATCTGAGTGGTAGCTGACCACATTGGGCAACAGCATTCTAATAAAAATTATTTGATCTTTTAGAATTATTGTTGGGCTTAGAAGAATGCTTGCTTACCGCCTCAGTGGTCTATATATTTGATTTAATTAACATACATATGTTATTCCCACTAATTCCACTTCCTTATGTTTTAGCCATAAATATGGTGTCTTTCAGGATAGTTTTACCCCCCAAATAGGACCTCTTCTTTGAGTTTGAATCTCTTTCCAAAGTCCCGAATGTATTGCGCTATGGTTTCTCGAGCGAGGAAATGTACGAAATGTAAGAAAATCTTTAATTTTGTTACTTTAATCGTATACCTTCCCTCTTCTCTGTATATCAACGAATCTTCTACGTGGATTTATATTTTGCAAGTTGGTCATAGAGGTCATGTTAAAATTCGTCGAGTAGTTCAATATTTGTCCTATATATCCCTCCTCCTCTTAACGAGGATACATTATGGCTCCTATTAACGAGTCATAATGTATGATAAGTCATAGTTTTGTCTCTGTTTTCATTCAACCAGTGCGTGTTATATGGTCAGTGTTGAGTTCATAATGTTCAAATTTCGGCATCTTCTCTCTCCTCATGAGAAGAGACTTGAAAAAAAAAAAAAAAAAAGAAAAGAAACAAAGACTGACTTGCGCTTAATAGGCAGTCGAACAGAAAGCAAAACTACTATAAGTATTGGAAAGTGGAGGCGATGATATCAGGAGAGGATATTCTCCTGCTTGTTGGATATAATTGCACAACACGTCATAAAAACCAATAAACAGCTGTTTCATATCTCCTAGTAATCTCATCCACAGAAGAAACTCCATCTGAAGATGCTATCTCCTTCCAAGCTTAGTGAGCGTCAACATGAATGTCCTACATTCTCTAAAAGGGAATATCGAAGTAGAAAGAGCAGCATAGATCCTAGTGTAGCATGTAAATATCTCCACAAGGCAATGTTTACAACAATTAGATAACCATTTTTTTTAAGCACTTCCCGTCTGTTAAAACAATAGTGGCTTTAGTTTTTTTGCTGCAATTGAGGATTTGGACCCAATGTAGCAATCCGGAGGTGTAAATAAGAAATGTCGACCTATGTAGGAAAAATCGATATAAAAAAAATTAATGAACAATAAAAAAAAGAAAGATGAATTGCATGCGAGACTTCTTGTTTTACATTTCAACGAATATCCCATTTGATGTTTGTAATATTTGAGTATTCTTTAATCCAATTCCATTTAATTCTGAGGACACCGTAGATCGTTGACATTCTGTACGCAGATATGGTCTTGGTATAATACAAGCAGATTTTGGACGCTCTCTGGGCCAAGTTCTGGCCCCAAGACTTGGAGTCTTTGCTCGCCCTCCCGCATTAGGGGGCGACCACAGCTCCTTTCTGGGCTTCGATGATACAAACAGGAGAGAAAATCCTCCAAAATATAAGAGCAGCGTCCTTGTGCAGCCGAGGGGATTCTGCCTGCCACTCTTTCTGTTATCTCGGTCCCTGATACTTTAAAATTAAATAGCTCCAACAAATTATCCCCAAATATCTGTGTTTGATGACCCCTTGAGTTGTAACACTATAAATAACAAAAAAAAAATAGATTGTTATAAGAAAATGCGTTAAATTGTTGCCAACGTTTCGGATTGAAATTCGAGCCTTCATGAGTGCTGCAAAACATGAAGGACAGCATTAATACAAATTAATGCAATAAATTAAAGGTACAGGGGCCATTATCAATCTACCTTTAATTAAAGCTCGAAGCTTATCACACATTTACAATATGCATCATTCATCATCATCGTACATGTAAAATGGTTTCCCTCTTATTTCATCTATGACTTATATCTAATATAACTTAAAATTAACTCAATCCTTCTTGTTTTACAGCCCTGATGAAGGCCTGAATTTCAAGCCGAAACGCCGACAAAAATATAAATCATATTCTTATGAACATGTAATTTTATTAAGATGCCACATGACCGAACCTGACTATATCTACCTTCGTAATTTTATTTTATTCTCTTTTGTTTAAAAAATTAATTTTACCAAACATATGAGGAAATGACTTTCAAAATAGGTTGAGTCCATTTTGCCATCAAATTAATTTATTTTCTAAAAACTTTCTTTTTTTCCTCACAGCAAAAACTTTTTTTTTGTTGTGGAAATTCATTAAATCTCATAAAAAAAAAAAAAAAGGAAATGAATGTTAGTGTGGCTCGTAAATATTAATTTTCTAAAGGAATTATACTAGCTCAGACGTTTTTTGTGTCACCTGAATACATTGGACATAACAGTTTATGAAAGTCGGCGCCTCATATATACTTTATACTGTAAGTTCATGAATGTAATGTATCAAATTATATAATATGTTTCCCCGTAGGGACGCTATGATAAAATTGTAAAATGATTAATTTTCAATGCAGATGACATTTTAGTATTTTATTTTATATGATGCCTCCATTTACCCAAAAGTTATCTCGAAATACCAATATACAATAAGATCACCATTAATATGCGTACAGAACATTTAACATAAACGTATGTTGAAAAACAATAATAAATACTATACAAAATTTATATAATCATATAAAATGGATATAATCATTTTAAATTAAATCAATTACATTACTTAACTTACTGTAGACTGATAAATTATCCTTAATTCACACCAGAACTTACCTGAAACAGAAAAATAAACATTAGTACTATTTCGAAGCATAATAAATAATGTTCTGTGTTCTATATTCTTGAACCAATCAAGTATATTTATCTGTCGAGTAGCTGTTTGTGGCTTAAATCATAAAAAAAAAAAAAAAAAAAAAAAAAAAAAAAAAACGCAGCTCTAAATGTTTCTTGGCCTTTAAACAACTTTTTAAGGGTAATTAGAACCCTGCATGTGTGGTTCACTCATCAAAACATTTAGATCAAACGTGTATTGCAGTTTTTTTGTAAGGATCTAACCCACACTACTAAAGGAAAGATAAATAATAAATGCTTTATATATATATATATATGAATGAATGAATATGTTTATTACTTTTAAGTAAAAAACTTACAGCAAGGAGTTGGTACTTAAAATTAAATTTCACTTTCCATAGTAAAACAACAAATAATACTTAACATTATTAAAATAACAAAAATATTTTTATGTAAAAACAAATAATACATGATGCTTGTAAAAAAATAATAAATAATATGCATCAAAGTAGGTGTCTTTAAAGGTTGGCACTGATTTCAGCTTAGAAGAGTCTTCCTAGGTTGTAGACATCGAAGGGTCTGGTGACTAAAGGCATTTAGCTGGTCTTGGGTGTTGGGGGATAAGACATCAACAAGTTGGGTAGATGGTAATTCTTGATCTTTGATGACGGTAATTTTCAGTGGCTTGAGAATCCTGCATTCAGTAAGTAGGTGAGCTATTGTATTTTCTCCTGTATTGCATAATTGGCATGTTTGATCTATATTAAAGACATAGCTATTGGATTGGATGTATATTTTGCTTTGCTTTGTGTTAGATAACCTAAGTTGGGCTAGGAGGCGCAGCTTTTCTATATGCATCGTCAGATATAACTATGGCTCTCCTTCACAGCTATATGAGCTAAGGTTCCTGTATACATGGCTACATAAGAGCTTTTTATATATATATATATATATATATATATATATATATATATATATATATATATATATAGGTACATAAGGAATTGGAGAAATGTTCTAAAAATTCTTTCTTTCATGGGTGCAATCACAAAAAAAGTTTTATTGATATTAGTAGTCGCTGTATTACTTAGTGATGTTGTCAGTTTGTACAGCTCTTGTGCGAGGTAGTTTTCAATTCCTGCAGTAAATATAGTAACACTTATTTACACTAATATTTGTAAATGTGCACGCCAAGCCTTCAAAGAGATAAGCGCGAAAAATAGAGTAATCACAGATTATGTTAATACCATATTTACCTTGATAAGACATATTTCTTATAACAATTCTTCACAATTTGAAGGAGAATAGGAAATTACACATCTCGGCAATCAAATTCAATTAAGATTGTAAATTCGATAAAAATAATTATTGTATCCGAAATATTTAATCTCCATTAGAGCTCCTAAGCAAGAATGGGGTTAAATCGAAAATGTGACTCTTATATCTATATATTTTACAATTTTTTTCGAAATAGAAAACACGAACGGCGTCGTCTCAGCGTGATTTCATATAATGTCCCTACTGAGATATGAAAAGCTTTGAATAGAAACAGTAATTTTTTCAGCATAAATGTAACGAAGCTAACTGAAGTAGCCCTATGGAAATTTAGTCCTAAATGATTTTTTTTTTTTTTTTAATTCATTTTTTTATGAGCACCCGCAACTAAGGTGATATGCTCGAAACAATTATACAGATTCATTTCTAGTTGTAATTAAAAAAAAATAATATAAATAAAGAAATACATTGTGAATTCTTAATAATAACAGATAAAATACATTAGAACAATGTTCATGTGGTTACAAATAAGGTCTGTTTACAATTACTTCGAGATAGAAGGTGTAATATAAGAAGTTGTTTAGCACTGTTGTTGATACTGTGAATAAGGTATATACAAAATTTGATAATGAACAAAATTATTGAACAACGTAAGAATCGGTAAAACGAGAAAGGCAGTAACTCTTAGGAGGGGAAAATGTATTAGTAACAGAAAAGGTGAAAATAAGAAGAGAAGGAAAAAAAAAAATAATAAAAAAAAAAATAAATAAAAAAAAAATAAATAAAATAGAAAAAAAAGGAATAAAGTAAATATAGAAATTAATATTAGTAAATTAAAAATAAATAAATAAAGGAAAATATTAATAATAATAAATATAAATAGCCGAAGTAAAAAAAAAAAAAAAAAAAAAAAAAAAAAAACCGTTGAGCGTTATTTATGGTGTTAAATTGATGTCGATATACGAGTATATTCGTATTATAAACACAAGAATATTAATGCATAATGGTAACGAAGAGTTATATTATATATATTTTTTTTCCCTTTTAAATACAGTATACTTGTTAGATTTTATGGTGTATGTTTATGTTATGAAAATGTTGTAATATGGTTTTAATATGTGGGCTGTTTTCCGTTAACAGTTCTTGAATGTCATAAGGTATGTTTAGTAGATTTCTCTGTCTGCATTCTGTAAGTATATGTTTTATAGTAAGAGTCCTGTTACAGTACTGGCAAATAGGTCTATCGTTTCTATTCATTAAGTAGGAGTGAGTGAGGAATGAGTGTCCAATGCGTAGTCTGGTCAATATAACTTGGTCTCTCCTTGTTAGGGGCCATTTATGTTTAGACCAAGGTTCTACAGTTGGCTTTATTTCAAGCAATTTGTTGTCTGTTAGTGTCCAGTATCTTTGCCAGTAAGTTAGTACCTGTCTTTGAATTGTTGAACACAAATCTTCAGAAGTCAGTTTGTCAATATAATAATATTAATATCTTGGTAATATAATAATATCTTGGTTAATGGTAATTAACCAAGATGCAGATATGTAACCAACATGCAGACAAACAAAACACATTTTACTTGACAGACAAGGTGTAATGTAACTAAATATTGTATTGTACAAGTTTTGGGTTTTTTAAATTTGTCCCAACAATTTCTAAATAATTATAACCAAATAAATACTAATAAATAAGAAGGAACATGTTTATGTCAACTGTACATGTCATAAAACTTATGTATGGTACGTAAATAAAAAAATAAATAAAAAAATAAAAAAAAAAGATTTTTTAGTACTTCCTTTACTCCAAATGTAACCAAAATAAATGTATTTTAGTTTAAACAATCGTGAGAAAAAATGTCAATTATAACATTATTTATTGACAGGACATGGTGAGTTTAAAATTAAGAAATTAAAATTTATCAATTGTTTAAAGATGATATAATATCTTGGTTAATGGTAATTTAAATAATGTTGTTTAAAAGCATTCCAGCCGTATTTAATAATTAACATTCTATTTTAGCACTCCTGAAGATGGACGAATAGTCCGAAACGTTGAAATTAAATAATAAAAGTATATTTTGAGCTATCGAGGGTTATTCCTCACCTTGGTTAGTATTATAAATTAATACCCTTCACCTATTAATCAAAATGCCACTCACGAAATAACAACATGGTATGAAATGTACGTCCGTTCATTAAAATCGAATTTAATAATAATCGTTTCAGTACTTTTTCCAGGAATTTAATCAGTTTACCCATCTCTTGCGGAACATATTTTGTTCAAAACACGTTAGTTTTAACCTTTGATTTTATACTTTGGTAACAAATAAAATGTTTAAAAGAGGCACTATGTTAATTCTAGTTTGAAATAGGTTGCTAGCCCATCATTAAATGAAGAGAACTCCAGTTTCCATGATCTTCAAACATGTAATTATGTATTAGGAAATATGTAACATCTCGCTCCCCCCCCCCCCCCCCCCCCGCTTTCGAAATTTCAAGAATGTAACTAAAGGTAGGCTGGCCAGCCTGATCTTCGTGCAGGCTTCACTCACACGGTAATTAAATGCTTCAAGTCACGAGAAGGAAGTAAGGAGCTGAAGAATTCTCACCAGCTTTGTTTACTACATTTAGTACTCTATCGAAGACGCAATAGAATTATAGAGTTTATATATATATATATATACAGGGTGTCCCGTAAATGTCTAGTCATATTGTGAAGGGTCATAGAGGACCTTTAGGGGAACAAAAAATGTTCTATGGCGATTTCCCGAATTCTCGCCCATAAGGGAGAAAACGTCGTTTTATTGTTTTTTCGAGACAAACGTGGTATTTAGAAGAATAAGCGTTGTAACTCCGTCCCAGATGGTACTACTAGAAAGGGAGTGAAACCAATAAAAAGCTGAGTAAATTTACTATAACACTAGTTGGGATAAACGTAAAAATGAATGAATGTAAGTATGTATATCTTACCAAAAGAAAGCTATTCTAAATTTCCTGACATTTTATTGATATTTCTTTCCAGCGTTACTCCTCAATGGGCAAGATCGGAGATTTCCGGGTTTCAGAAAAACTTCCTCATTTAACCAGCTTTCCATTCATGTATCACAACCCTGTGTTATTGTAGTATGTGAACGGTTTAGGAACAAAAGTTTGAAAAAAAACATGGATCTGTGAAAAGAAAATTATATTTTTTTCTTCAGTACATTATTACAGGTATTTACATTTAGAAAACAAATGTTTTACCTTAAATTGATGCTGATGGCTACGCTTGTGAAACTCACTGGGATTCTCGTGAGCCCATGCGTTTTTGTTGTGGTAATTAAAAATTCTATCCCTCATAAATAAGATGTACATAGTCCTGTATAAATGTCTTCAAATGCGTGATCTAGGTAAAAATAATAATTTTTGAGGTTAATGTATGGTTGGGGTTCCTTAATGGCCGCCTCCTGGACCCAGTATTAGTTACCTGAATTAATAAATTCATAATAAATGTGTATTTTATTTTATTTTTTATATTTTGTTTATTTTTATTTATTTTGTTTTAGGATTTTTTTTATATTCGTGGAAGTAATTTTTTTTATTGTTTTAAGTAAATATTTACTTAATATTTATGTAAACATTTATAAAAATAAATTTTTCTCTTCAGCTTTTTGAATAAACTGAAGAAAAAAAAATAATTTTCTTTTCACAGATCCATGTTTTTTTTCAAACTTTTGTTCCTGAACCGTTCACATACTACAATAACACAGGGTTGTGATACATGAATGGAAAGCTGGTTAAATGAGGAAGTTTTTCTGAAACCCGGAAATCTCCGATCTTGCCCATTGAGGAGTAACGCTGGAAAGAAATATCAATAAAATGTCAGGAAATTTAGAATAGCTTTCTTTTGGTAAGATATACATACTTACATTCATTCATTTTTACGTTTATCCCAACTAGTGTTATAGTAAATTTACTCAGCTTTTTATTGGTTTCACTCCCTTTCTAGTAGTACCATCTGGGACGGAGTTACAACGCTTATTCTTCTAAAAACCACGTTTGTCTCGAAGAAACAATAAAACGACGTTTTCTCCCTTATGGGCGAGAATTCGGGAAATCGCCATAGAACATTTTTTGTTCCCCTAAAGGTCCTCTATCACCCCTCACAATATGACTAGACATTTACGGGACACCCTGTGTATATATATATATATATATATATATATATATATATATATATATATATATATATTAATTCTTGTGAAAGATGACCCGATATATATTTTCCACTTTTTCTTGTTTGTTTTTCTGGCAGGGGGTCGATAAAGCAGTACACTCTGTGTTCACATTAACTGCTTTATTTGTTATGTTTCGCCCGACATGTTTCGTGCCTTTTCGCACCTCTTCAGGGGCTTTCCTATGTAACAATATTTTTTGTAAATCCTAAACTTTAAATTGCTTACACTAATACACATATCCTGTCCCTAAATAATTTACATTTCAACATATAATATTTTAACTTAATCTTAATCCTACCTTATCAAGAAGTCCTCTCGTCATGTTGTCTAGCTTGAGTCAGGCGTAGTACTGAAAAGTCATCTGTGGTAATTAATATGGCTGTTTGTATCGATTCTTTAGCTATTTTCATGGTATCGATTATTGGTGAAATTTGTTTTGTGAGGTTTAATTTATTATACTATGGAAAATTTGGTGCACATTCTTTAAATCTGTTTTTTTATTTATGACAGTGTTGGAATTTTTAATTATGTAAATATTTTCTTTGATTTTTCTTTTTAAAGTGTTCCTCTCTTTATTTCTTCGTGCGAAAAGGCACGAAACATGTCGGGCGAAACATAACAAATAAAGCAGTTAATGTGAACAAAGAGTGTACTGCTTTATCGACCCCCTGCCAGAAAAACAAACAAGAAAAAGTGGAATATATATATATATATATATATATATATATATATATATATATATATATACGCATACGAATTTATACCCGAAATACAATTAATGCTGTTCTGAGAAGGTTAGATTTTCTTTGAGCGTTTCCCAGATCGTTGAGCGATTCTGGGTTTCCATTTAGAGTAAGTACTCTACTATAGGAGTTGTTAACCAGCTCAAGTAGAGGCCGACAATAGGCTGGCTGCTTCTAGTTGGTCGGCTCCGCAAAACAGCAGCCAACCAAATAGAAAACACCGGTTCTCGTCCGGCCACCTAATTAAAGAAAGGGGACAGAATTTGGCAAAATTTAGTTACAACTACTAATTACTATACCTTAAATTAGAAGCAGTTCTGACAACTAACAACATTTGTAGTTAGTGAATACATGGGCAGAACTACATTTTCATTAAAAAATATAGTCCTGTAACAGGTCACGAGGGCCCAAAGGGACAGATACTGTAGAAATATCTGGTTCTTCAGCATATGACAGTGTGATCAGCACTATGATCCGGTCGCATGAATTTCCCCTTTGCAGGTATACCCATCAATATATTAAAGGCTGGGTTGGCCTTGGGACGGGTAGGCAGGCCGAACCCAACCGACAAACGATGACACTAGAAGCCTTTAAGGTTCTCAGGATTTATGCTGATCGCAGAAAGGTATAAGATTTGACAAGAAATTCAGTTAACTAAGCGAAGTACTTAAGCCGTTGGCAACACCACTTGCAGCACCCCTCTTTACACGAATTTATATTTAAAATATTTAGAATGTCAATAAAATAAAAACTGGTTTGATTAAAATTCCCCTACCGGTTTCACATCCTTTGATGGCAAAACCGACAACCGGAAGAACTATATTAGTCTTATCAAATAAAATAAATTGTCGAATTGTGAATGATATATTTTGTTTAAGCGTTATAAATAAAAAATAAATTTAGACATGTATTATTTTAATATTTTATATACGTTTTTTTTTTGTAAATAATTTTTTTCTTATTTTTATTTTAGTTTATTAATTAAGTTTATCGCAACTCAGGCGACGAAACTGCAGCTATAAAGAATTGAGGTAAGTACAAGAAAGTCAATGATAAATAATATAACAAATAAAAAGTACTAGTCGTAAGTAATGTAGTACTTAATATCTGTGAGAGAAGTAACTTAATTCTCTGTTGATATTTCAGTGTCTCACTCAGTGATATTTACTTCTAGAAATAAAAAGGGGGGAAGGAAAAAGTTTTAATACTCTTATTTTTAATACTACACATATTTTCTTTTTGTTTGCATTTTGTGGTATTTTTTTCTATCTTTAAAACCTTAACCATATTGAACTCGAATACATGGTTACATAAATGTTATGGCATGATTTGCAAGTACTGTTATATTATCGTTTAGCGCTGTTTTATTATTCTCTTAAGTAATTGCGAGGATTCTGCAATATATTCTTTCATCGAGCACGTTTTTCTCAATGTAGTCACTATGCGTAATCAATGCTAGCCTAGTCCTTGTAGGACCTGAGCCTCAATTTTGCTCCATTCCATTCAGCTTAATGCTTAATAAGGTAGCATTTATGTGAGCCTTTCCGAATCTCTCTCTCTCTCTCTCTATATATATATATATATATTTATTTATTTGTTTTCAGAGACCCGTAACGTTTGGCGATGGTCTCCTTACAGTTTATGACTATGAAAATCCGTCTCAGTCCAAAAGAAAAAGATAAATAAATAAAATGAAATAAATAATTATAAAGTATAACAAAATAAATGAAACTGAAAACAACAAAATAATAGTAAATAAAGGAATAGAAAATAAATAAATATACATAGGTATATATATTATAAGGAATATGTATAAGCACTTTAAATTAAAATTATCTCAATTCGATTTTTTAAATTTTAATGTAGATGGAGGGCAATTGGAAATTTCATTTAGAAAAAAAATAAAAAAAAAACCACTAAAGCGCAACTATACTTTACTATAAATTTTACATATTTTATTAAATTTTTGAGTATATGTTGAGTGTTTTTAAATGTTTGAGTATTGTGTTGATGTGAGGGCTACCTGGTAATAGTATGTCAACTAAGTCGTGTGGTATTTGCAAGTTGTCTCTCTGTCTACAGTCTATAAGTACCATATGTGTTTTACTGTAAGGTCCTGGTTACAATGTCTGCATTTTGGTCTGTCTGTTTTTTTGCATAAGATGTCCGTGAGTTAGTAAGCAGTGTCCAATTCTAAGCCTGGTTAATACTACTTGTTCCCGTCTTGTGAGGTTTTCGTTCAACCAGGCTCCTGTTGTGTTTTTAATCTGTCTTAACTTGCTTTCGGATTTCGTCCATTCTTTTTGCCAGTCGTCCAATATAATGGTTTGTGCTAAGGTACATAAATCTGATGTAGTTACGGTTTCTGAGTCTGTTGAGGGTCTCTGTGTTGCTAATTTTGCTTGTATGTCTATATATATATATATATATATATATATATATATATATATATATATATAAGGTTAGCCTAAAATGAAACAATGCCAAGTGGGCGGATAGGATGATATTAAGAGCCGGAGGAAATTGAAGGCGAAGCTCTTAAACAGCTAGACAATCGGGACGTGCCCTCGCCAGCAATATTACATTTATTTAGAGTCATTAGCTGCGCCATTTCTAAGGGAGGAAGTGCTTACGACAGTAGGACAATCGACTCATTGTCAACGGTTTCCTTTAGCAACAAGTTTGTAGCAACAATTATTTTTTGTTAATTTAAAACCTGCAATTTGCATAACAAGATCTAGACAATGCCAAGAGATGAATTCAGCAATGCCATATCTTTTAAAACCGTAAAAACCAGAATCCGTTTCTTCCCAAGCCCTTCCAAGAAAACCATGATCATCGGAGGGTTGCAGAGAAATTCGCTTCGTGAAGTATTGCCCGCACAATACATCACAAAAGTACGTTTTGGGAAAAAGCAAATTTATTGACTACTAAAAAGTTTAGTCCCAAAATTTATATCACCTCAAGAAAAAGACGCGAAAATAAAACTGTCTGTCACGAAAAAAGATGATTCTGATCGCACCTAAACGATATACTATCGCCCTTTTAATCATAAAATATGCAGGCAAAATTGAGCTAACAGAAATGGACAAAAAAAAACTCACGAATATCAGTCAACTAACGTTATACAAAAAAAAAGAAAAAAAAAAAATCGCTTTTGTATCGTCACACAAAAAGGTACGTGAAGAATATGCAATAATTGTGATCTAGAAGTAAAAGACTAAAAGAGAATTATTACTCCGATTTTGCTTAAAAGACACTTATGTCATTAATTTCTGATATTGTACCTTGAGTTTCGCTGCAATAATACAAAATGACTGCTGAACCCCGATTGGCTAGTGCTGGCCAGATTTTGCCGTACAACTAACTCATTCAAAGTTTTGTAGATTAAAAACCAATTTTGAGTCCTCTATCCTCGAATATACGTCATATTTCAAATATTAATTTTTGTAAGTATATTACACCATTATCATCATCATATCCGGGCGTGACAACTCGTCATCGTGTCTGGGCCGCCTACAAAAGCCTGTGCTAGATGGCGAAGTGTATTACAATAGTATCAAAATAAAACTACTGACTTTTTCAAATAAAGTGATAAATATTCACAAAATCCATCTCCTTATAACAATACTTTATCAACTGAATATTAAAAGTAATAATTAATAACAGTTCCGACGATTGTAAGAAATCGTGTATGATTATTTGATCGGACTGAAGAAGGTTGCCTAGTTCTGTAGGTTTCTGATAGGGTTTAGATTGTTGATAAGAGTAAGGATAAAGAAAACAGACAGAGCCTATTGTAGTATCGTCACGAAACATCGACCTAGCAACCTCTTCCACGTGGAAATCGACCAGGTACGCCCCTTCGTAGTCATTACACCAGACTGGCTTTTCTGAGGGAGGGGAAATACTTTAAGGGAACCTATTGCTAAGTCTAGAATACATGGGGCCTATCAGGATCCGAATCCCCGAGAGTGTAGAAAAAGAGGAATGCCTAGAGAGTCTGGGCGCAGAAGAAATTGGGATGAAGAAATATGGTTCGCAGCTCCAACAGCGGAAATGCGTTTTCATGTGCGGACTTGCATGAACTTGCATGCATTTTTATGTGCGGACTTGCTTGAACTTGCATGCGTTTTCATGTGCGGACTTGCTTGAACTTGCATGCGTTTTCATGTGCGGACTTGCTTGAACTTGCATGCGTTTTCATGTGCGGACTTGCTTGAACTTGCATGCGTTTTCATGTGCGGACTTGCATGCACTCGCATGTGCGGACATTCATGCATTTTCATGTGCGGAGTTGCATAAGCGGACATGCATGTTCATGACATGTCCGGACATGCATGCGCTTGCGTTTGCATTTCAGGAAAAATGAAATTTCGTGACATGGTCTCAAAATGCATAACTAATTAATACCCTGCACCCTGAACTAATTTCATACTGTAGACACCCTGCAAATACACAAAAACTTCACATGTAAGTTCATTGATCGTGATGAATTAAAATAATTGAAAATGAATAACAACGTAGAAACCGGACACAGCGTCCCTAATGGTAGAAGCAACGACGAATGCCTGTTGACGGCAATTCAAGTACATAAGTTGAACATAATAACGAGTAAACCCCAACTTCAAATGAATCTATTAGTTTATTTCTAAATCAGATCTTTCTCTTTAAGTATTTACACAGTATACAGAGTTTCGTTACAACACAAAAGAGATAACGACCCGTATGAGCAAAGTTGAAATTTTGCTCATGAAAGTAAACCCATTTTTCAGACGTACCGATTTAATTTACAAGGCATCTATCTCTTTAGTTGCCACCAATATTTACCTTGATTCCTTGCAATATAACAAAAATTAAGGCTGATATGGGCAAATTAGTAATTTGGGGTCTTTTAGCGCGGTTCCTCCTTCCCTCCATAGTATATACATTTAACGGGAATCATGCTGGTGGTCTTCGGATAGAAGCTTTAAAGAAATGTTTAAAAAAATCTTTCATTAGTACAACCTCAATAGCTAAATTCCATCAGAAACTTAAACTTAAAAATAGTCCTAGTTATCAATAACTTCTTGCTGTATAGAAGCAGGATAATCTTACTCCTGCTAAAGGTAGTACAGAATGTACTTTAACATTTTTTTTAATTAGCTGTTTATGAGAAAGCTGTTTAGAATTGATTAAGAATAAATTAAAAGTAAGTGAAATGGTGTGTATAATGAACCTCAAAGACTAGGATAGAAAGGATCCTGGACATTAATCAAAGGAAACTCTAGCCAATATGCAATAAAACCCGCAAACATTTTCTAATTACTCCAAGCTATTTCAGTCAGATTGTATGGAATATTAGATAACTGATATTCAGAATACTAAAGGGTAACCAATTAAAATAGCAGTTTCCTCATTAACATAATTACTTTGTGAGGAAGGTGAACGCCCGGGGATCACCTTTAGTAGCAGAATGGAGGATACGGAGATGATACAGATAAATGAAGTATTATCCAGGTAGAGGATATAAACTAAGGTATTCGAGGATTAGTAGGAAACTAGACAAGTTACTAAACTATTAGGTAGTAGTACTAGTAGAAATCTAGGTCTGTCAGGACTAGACTCCTACAGATGGAAACATGCTGTGCCAATCAAAGTCAGGGTAAGATATTTACACTTTTAGGGACAAGATGAAGAATAAGGAGACTGTCCAGGTACAGGACATAACCTAAGGCTTTGGAAGATAAGTAAGAAACTAGATAACTGGCGTTAATGACCTCGACGGTTGACACGCCTTAAATCCAACCAAAGAAACTAGACAAGTTACTAATCTAGTAGTTCAGAAATGTAGTCCTGTCAGGACAAGACTTGTCAAGATGAAAACAGTCTCTGTCAATCAATGACAGGGTAAGATACTTACAATTTTAGTAGCGGAATGGAGGATACAGAAAAATGAGATATTATGCAGGTAAAGTATATAAACTGAGGCTTTTGAAGATTAGTAGGAAACTAGACAAGTTACTAAACTAGGCCTGTCAGGACTAGACTAGTCATGATGGATACAGGTTCTGTCAATCAATGTCAGAGCAAGATATTTACACTTTTAGAAGATAGATGGAGGATTCGGAGATTATACAGAAAAATGAAGTATTATCCAGGTAGAGGATATAAACAAAAGGCACTCGAGGATTAGGAAGTAACTAGTCAAGTCACTAAACTATTAGTTCCTAGTACAGAAATCTAGGCCAGTCAGGAGTAGACTTGTCAAGATGGAAACAGGGTCTGTCATGCAATGTCAGAGCAAGATACTTACACTTTTAGTAGCAGAATGGAGGATACGGGGATTGGCCAGATAAATCAAGTATTATCCAAGTAGAGGTTATAAATTAAAGCTTTAGAAGATTCATAGGAAACTAGGCAAGTCACTAAACTACTAATTAGTGGTCCTCAAATCTTGGCCTGTCAGGACTAGACTCGTCAAGATGGAGACAGGCTCTGTCAATCAATGCCAGGGGAAGATATTTAAACTTTTAGTCGAAAGATGGAGGTTATTATCATGGAAAAAAGAATTATCCAGGTAGAGGACATAAACTAAGGCATCCGAGAAAACACACTCGATGAAAGCAAGATTTCGCACGGAATAACAAAAATTCAAACAAATAAAAACGAAGCTAGGCGTGGTTGTACTGGATGGCAGCATGTTATTACCTGTGAACAGCTATAATACCTATGCTTTACTAGCCGACCTGTCCTTCATCTCCAATTCGTCCGAAAGCGAAGCATCAATTACATCAAGGTGAATGGAATCGCCTAATATTCGCTTTGAACTATATAAAACACTCTACCAAATAAGACAGGCCACCGCCTAATATAAAGAAGGCTGTAAGCTCAGCAGTGCCGGATCAGGCTGTCTGTGCAACATGGCAAGTAATGCACTAGCGGACCAGATGCTCTTGACAAGAAAAGCGTGGCAAAATTGCAGACAGACCTCGGTAATCCTCAGCTAGCTAAGGCATACAGTGCCTTCTATGGAGAACATGAAGGGGTGCCGTGTATGGTCATGTGCTGTCTGCTATAGGCACACATTAGGATGTGAGGCATCACAGAACAGGCTACTTCAAGAGCAGCAAACTAGGCCAGTATGCTCGCTCTCAAGCAGAAATTGTAACTCATAAATCATTAACATTTACTTATTTACTGAATATCATAATCTATATATATAAAAATCACGTGTCTGTTTGTGTGTCTGTCTGTTTGTTCCTTATACAAATCCACACCGTATGACCGATTTTGAAAAAACTTGGAACCCTGGTAGGTCTTGATCCGCGAAGTCTCATAGGCTAGGTGAAAAACGTCTATCAGCTGTCAGTCTGTATATTTGTTCCTTGTAAAAATCTACACAGTTCGACCGATTTTGACCAAACTTGGCACACATGTAGGTCTTGATTCGCGGAGAGTCATAGGCTAGGTCAAAAATGACTACCAATGGTCTACCTGTATAATTGTTCGTTATACAAATCCACACAATTTGACCGATTTTGACCAAACTTGGCACACAGTTAGGTCTTGATACGGGGAGTGGCATAGGCTAGGTCAAAATCGTCTAAAGCTTTCTGTCTGTATGTTTGTTCTTTATACAAAACCACACCGTTTGACCGATTTTGACCAAACTCAGCACACTTGTAGGGCATGATCCGAGGAGTGTAATAGGATAGGTCAAACACGTCTAGGACTTATAGAGTCAACAGAGGACTTAGAGGTCAACATTTGCGTTCAGATGTCAATATTACTTATTTGGTTTCTAATCTATTTTTGCTTTTCTAGATGCAGAAAGTAGGTGTAGCATGGCAAGCCGGGTAAAAGCTAGTGGTAAATAAATTTAAAAGAAAAAAGTCCGACTCGCAGGAATTGCGTCATCTATATAGTAGCAACTATCTTGGGCCACTGTACACTATGAAGATGAGGTCATCGCCAGACTGCAGATGGTGCAGAGACAAGGATGAGAAAACCATTGGAATGTGTACTATTGGAATAAAGGTGGTTCCTAGACTTCGGTAGACTTGATGAAGATGAAATCGTGATCTCGAAACGCGGAACGCTTCGACATGTTTCCAAAATCATTTAACCAATTAGGATCATCAATTTTTCAATGAAATCGGTGAAGCGGTCACTGCAGTGACCTCCTTTTAAAATAAATGAATAAACGAGCAGGTAAATTTTACAAGCGAAATAACAAAGCCAAATTTAAATGCAAATTTGCAGAAGGGAGTAGCATTTGCCTAAAATAAATCTTCTAAAGAAAGCCGAGGAGGTCTTCTACTTCCTCCGGCGGACCGGTTCGATAGAATATTCAGGAGACGGAGCAGATCTAGGTCGATCCTTTCCAGGAAGGAAATAGCCAAGACACTCCCGTTGTAGTGCAGGATACGAGGAAGCGAGGGGTATCCATATAGAGGCAAAGGAAAAATAAACATAAACAAATATTCTTATTAATAATATTAAAAAAAATTTGGATTACAAAAGAATATGAAGTGTTTGACCATACACAATTTTAAAAAGGTTCACATCACAGGAACTGCGTCATCTTAGCGCGGTTCCTTTTTTATCCCTAGTGCCATTAGCAAAGGAATTGAAGCAGTTATTGGTGGCGTTTGATCTTTCGATAGAAATATAAATTAAATCTTCAGAAGAGTTTAAGGCGCCACAACATGAAACTGAAATGAATATTCCTCCGACATCTCAAACCGTTTGTTCTATAAAACCACTATTGCCTATCAGTTTCTCGTTTTCTCAAAAACTATAACAGACATCGCCTTAAAAATGGTAACATTCGTTTTCATATGGAATGAAACCTATAAAACGAGTACCTGCAAGCACATGAATTTAAAAATGTAAGCTTTACGATTTTTTCCGCACGAATTTCGCTCCAAATGCCATGTCCCAGTGGACGTATTCTGCTGGTTAACGAAATCGACCTTTCAAATTATACGAACGATTTTTGTACTAAATTTCATCAAAATTGATAGGAAAGCGAACAGACAAATGTGAATATAGATAAAAATGTTTACCACAGTTATTTTCGTGAAATGTGAAGTTTACTAGCCGGCACTTCCGGATTGCGTTATGAGGTCAACCTTCATATGGAGGGCGCTAAAAACATTAATAATTCACTCAACTGTACAATTAATGTTTGTATTGTATGTATATAGGTTATTTTAAACATATTATTCAGGAATACCCCGCCCATCTTCTGGAGAATGGAGAACATTTTATATTTATAAGATTGGAAGCCAAAGTTAAAAGAGGAGGCTCGCCCCTTCCGGAATGTTGGACGAAGCGTGAGTGGTTTTTCGCAGCCACAAACTCATCTCTGACGGGAAATGATAGATCTAACCGCAAAGGATAAGAAACAGAACCTCCTTCTCGAGCAGTTTCCCCGTCGAGTTGCTATGGAAACGACACTGCCTAGGAGATGGAAGTCCGCGGAGGAATAGGAAATAGAACTGCCTTACCTCCTTCTCGAGCAGTTTTCCCGAAGAGTTGCCGTCGAAACGATACTCCCTAGGAGATGGAAGTCCGCGGAGGAATAAGAAATAGAACTGCCTTACCTTCTTCCTTTACAGTTACCCGTCGAGTTGCAATGGAAGCGACACTGCCTAGGAGATGGAAGACCTCGGAGGAATAGGAAATACAACTACCTCATCTCCTTCTTGAGCAGTTTCCTCGTCAAGTTGCCATGGGAACGATACTGCCTAGGAGATGGAAGTCCGCGGAGGAATAGGAAATTACGGACCTTTCTCCCAAGATGGATAATGTCGAAAGTCGCGAGAGACTAATGACCCCGAGTACCATCTCTCACCCCTCTGATTGCTTCACGTAGCGGACAGCAGATCCTCCTCCAATCAGAACCTTTCTCCATCTCCGAGCATTATCCTCAGATCATGGTCAGCTCGGGGGAAATCATATTTCCGACAATCAACTTTCCATCGTCACTTTCATCCGCGAATAGATACGCAATTAGCGTACCAAGTGCTCCGATTGCACGGGGTCAGAAAACTATCCACAACGAAATCTAATCCGAATGTTGGGCTGCATACAATTATGCCCCATATAGCAAATCAGATAAAATTTCTTACACCAGAGATACCGAAAATGGTCTAATCAGGACGACCTACATGGGGTCCATGGGAGTAAAGAAATGATTTGGGGAGTCCGTGATATGTTTAGGTCAGTTTGACAGTGGTGTTAGTCACTCTAAATATTAGAGCCGACGGCAATGGGCATTTATATAATTCAAAATTCAATAAAACCGAATACCATTACATGGTATAGAACCCGATTTTTTAACTGGTTGTGACACAAAAGTGTTCATCACTCACAACTTACACCATTATCATTCTGTAAATGGACGTCCAGAATACTACATCTCATTTAAGCAGGCTGTGCTTAGAAAGAACTTAAGGGGTGCAGTTGAAAAATGAGATATCAGCCCTTCTGCCTTCAAAAAGACATACCTGTTATTTTCCCCATATAATGGATTATATAATGGATTATTACAACAAGCTTTTATCATCTACTTAAAAGAAAGAAAAAGAGCGGACATAACTACCCAAAGGGATTTAAGATTAAAACTAAATGCCTAATATAGAACATTTATTTTCAAAGAATTAGAAGCATGAATAAGAATTAAAAACAATTATCTGTGTTTTTATAATTTGAATTCAATAAAAAAAAAAAAAAAAAAAAAAAAAAAAAACTCTACACTTCACCGAAGGTAGAAATTAGTCAAAAACACATTCAAGTTGATGAATTTGCAAAAAAGCAATATTAGCCAAGTAGCTTCGGCACTAACGGCCCAGATGTCGATGCGCCGTTAGGGAAACTACCCAAACTAGGAAAACGTAGCAAGTGGACTACAGTGCAAAAAAGTTGGGTACTGATTTAGGCCAAAAGAAACTTGCAAAATCACAGTTTTGCAGTGTTTGTTGCGCGCAAATGTTTTGAAGATAAGGTTAAAGATTATTTTTGTGTCAATATAATCAAGTACAATAATAATATAATGTGCAGTATATGAACCCTCCTTGCATTAATTATAAGTCATTGTAAACGCCATAAGGAGGTTCGGATTTAGTAAACATGGAATGCCCAAAAGGAAATACACAACAGATGGTTTGGGTTAATTCCAACAACTTCCTGTGCGGTCCTTAGCTGCTAAAGAGGATGTGAGAATAATAAAGGTACAAAGTGCTGCACTGCTGACTGGGTAAATGGCGGCCTAATGACTGTGATCCACAGTACAGCGACCGTTCTGCCAGGAAAAACGCGGGGAATTTAACGCTGGTACAGGAAAGGGGAGCTCGCTCATTTTCGACATAATTCTCCAGTGGATAGGAACCCAGGAAGTAAGGAATAAGACTGTATCCCAGACACTGGTATTGTGTAAGCATAATGTCATAAAAATATTCATAAAATGGTCATTTATATTATTATGAATTATGGTAAATTTTGCAAAACCACATATTTTACAGATACGAATTATCTTTTTGGTTACTACAAAGCACCGTTTGAATAATAATTTTACATAACTGAAAACCCAAAAATAAATCATAAATTATTATTAAAAATGGCGGAAGGTCATATGTCATAGCATTTAAAACACTTTATCTTCTCATAGCATTCTTTACTTACTTCCGCACGCAGGGGGGCCACGTCAAAAAATAAGTCCATATAGCAGGAGCTGCATAAACGGAGCTTATTTTCCAATCAGGCAACCAGTATAAGGAAGTCTTGTTATTACACTTTTTCTTAATAGTGACTGAAATATTCTTTCAATCAAATAAAAAAACAAAACAAAATAAGCACATAACAAATTGATAGGTAAGAACCTAACCCTACTGGTGCGATTTTGCTTTGAACTAGAGTACATTTTTTTTCCTGATATTGAACGATTTACGTGAGTTAGATTGCAAGAAAACAAAAAGTAAAGCAGCTGGAAGCTCGTTAAAAACGTAGCCTGTCGTAGGGGTCTCAAGAAAACCTAGAAGGACCTAGTCCTTTCTTTTGTCATAAAAATATTCGTTTCTCACAAAGCTACTTTTTCAGGTTTTTATCAAACTCTTTGCCAGAGATCGATTTTACAACCGAGATCTACATTGGCATGGTCTTCAGGCAACGAAGTTGAAATTCTAGACTGCTGCTTATAGGCAACGAACGAACTGTGAAGTCAAGTTAATCAATCATTCCTATTGGGGAAATGTGTGAAGTTCAAGTTTTTACTTATCATTTTGTTCACACAGTCCACTAGTGAACAATATTGTATGCCGGTTTCGTTGCAAAGAAGTGTAGCTTTGGAGACTTACGTGTTTACAAGAACAATGGGGATTTCCAGTCACTGGTGGATGGTTGAATATAAATCAACAAGAAAAAATATATAATTAAAAGCAAGTGTATTTTTACTTTTAATCACGATCTCAAGAGGTTAAGTAATCCTCAAGCGCGGGTCTGTTCACGAAAAAAAACACGAAGCAGCAGGAGCACAAAAAGGAAATAGAAAGCGGTCACGTATTCGCGGAAACAATGAGGCGAAAGAAATCAGGACCTTGCTGAGAGGATGATTATCAACACGAAAACACCGTGATTTTACCCCAAAGAGGTTCGACGAGCCATCAACAGTAACGAAGACACCGTGCTTTAACCTTACAGGCACAAAAGACACGAACAGAGAAGAAACAGACAAAGAACGGCTAATACTGTACTTATGTATCTTTGGATTTGGGTCTGCATTATTGAATAATTCAAGGCAATTATAACCCCTGAATAATAAAAGAAAAAATATACTTTTACAAATTCTGAACATAATACAGCGAAATACGCAACAAATTATTCAAATATCCCGGCCCACCCAGACTTTAATAAATTTAGGTACATGCAAACGGGAAAATCAGGCGGCCAAAACATAGTACTGACTTCACTCCTGAGTAAGCCGTATGGTCAAGAATCAGATACCTCAACAGGACTATATCAATCCACCCTTCAATGAGCAGCTTCAAAGGAGGAAATCAGGCTACTGGAGCATACTGACCGCATCTTCCTACCGAGATGCAAAAACACCTGGCTAAAATAAAATCAATTATTTTATTTATTTCTAAAAATTACAAATATTTTGCATGGCCCTCCGATTTGATATTTAGCACTCATAGTATAACTATGTTCTGTATAAAACTTCTGTTTAATTGCTCAAATATTTTTTGCTATTTAAAATGCACAAATAAAATTTTTTTATAACCTATTATCGAGATCGAATATATTGTTACCGTTATAATTATTCTGTTGGTAATTTTTTTTAGCTAAAGAATTCAGCCAAAACGTCTAAACTATAGATTTTTCAATAATCTCAGTGATTTTCTTAAGCGGAATCCATGGATTCCTTTAGTTCTTATCATCCTAGTGTGCAGTCAATACTCAGATACATCTGCAGTAAAAGCTCCTCAGGTCGTTCCTGGCCTGTTGCGGGACTGATTTTTCTAAATGTTGGTTCTTAGTAGGGACCGCATGACTCCGATAGCCCGATATTTAAATTCTGTGTAGGTATGCTTTTACTCTATAACCAGAATAGATGAAATAACCTTCCAGGGATTCTTCGATGGTAAAGAGAGATTTAGAGGCAGTTTCAGAAACACTTGAGGAGTCGAAAGGGGGCTTAAGATTCTATGATTTATAACAGCAATCGACTGTTAGTAAGGCCATCTGAGTAAAAGAAATAATAACTGTCCTTGTTTAACATGGATTGTCGTCACTAGATAACCATCATTTTCAGTGTGGACTCCCAAAAACTCATGGACTTTAACTCAAACTACCCGCAAGTCGGCGGGGTTAATGGAGGGTAAAGAACCGACTGCGTTCACGATATGGCAAGCCAAAATATCCACAGTTGACATCCCTGTTATTGTTTCGAATTGTGTCCACGCCAATCCACACCACATCGTTGGATCGTGCTTCACAAGTCTGCACCAAGACGATTCCTCTCCGTCTGATTAACGGGCCAAGAGAATATGATCTGGTCAGTTAACAAACTCTTCGGCAAAACTAACATTTAGCTCATTTTGGAGGGTATGATCTGTAACATAATAAGAAGCATTGTAGGATAAGGTCAGTAATGGAAATGGATTGTAGTCACACCTCCAAATAACAAAGAGTACATCTATCCTCGAACAATATAATGTTCTAGACTAATGGAAGAGTGTTGACCTCCACGCTCCCCCAGTAAACATAGACAAAGCATCCAAGACGGGGGCAACAGCCACGAGTAGACCACAGACCGCATGCCGCCGTGACGGTAAGGCACCTAGCTACCAATCTACACTCAAACAGGAAACAAAAAGGCCACAGGTTTAAAGAACTATTCCTCTGGAAAGGAAGAGCCAGCGACCGCAGATAAAAAGGACTCAAGTACATGGGTTATTTTGTTTTGGTTTATTTTCACTAGTCCAGGAAGAACAAAGTCCTGATAATTCATACAAGGCATATTTAAGAACTTGTTATAAGAATATTGTATGTTGAAATTTATGATTTATTTATTTGTTTGTGTCCCGCAACTTTTTTTTTACATTAAAAATATGTCCCAGTCCAAAAATTAATAAATACATAACAATATTTAAAAAAAAATATGAGACAAAATAATAAGAAATAAGATAATATAAAACCAAATTAAAATATGCTAAAAAATAAATACCTCAATATAGTTAATTTTAAATACTATATTTGCTTTGGCTCTGGACAAATGTGAATTTAAAGCTTGATTGTTCGTATAAGACTTAAATAAGACTCAATTAAATTTAAATTTTAGAGTAAACGTCGTTAGTATTTAAATGTTGGAATATATTGTAGTTTTAGGGGCTACCTGGTGATAAGTCAAGTGATGTGGTTTTTGTAAGTTGTCTACAGTCTATCAGTATGTGTTTCACAGTAAGTTCTTCGTTGCGATATAGGCATCTTGGTCTGTCTGTATTTTGCATGAGTTAGTGAGCAGTGTCCAATTCTAGTCCCGGTTAATACTACCTGTTCCCGTCTTGTGAGGTTTTCGCTCAATCAGGCTCTTGTCGTTTTTAAGTCTTCACTTGTTTCAGCCCATTCTGTATGCCAGTCGTCCAGTATGATGCTTTGTGCCATGGTACATAAATGTGATGACATTATGGTTTCTACGTCTGTTGATGGTCTCTGTGTTGCTAATTTTGCTTGTGTTGTCAACGTATGTACTTCGCGGGATACCAACGGACCAGGCAGCCAGAACACGACTTATCAAATTTATGATTTAATGTTAAGATATATTTAAATTATTTCATTTTGCAGGTCTGGCATATTTCTGGTTCAGATAGCAAATACAATCAAGGTATTCCAACTAACAACCTCTCAAGGTATGCTCTCGGTCAAACCTCTCAATTTATTCGGGGTTGGGGGGGGGGAGACTTAGAAATATTTTTTTATCTCAGAATGCAAGATTTTCTGAAATGAGCAGGTAGGTCAAAACCGGTTAGGGATGAAAACACAATAAAAAAACGCACACATGCACAAATATAAAAAGATCCTGAGACAAGTAACCAAAATGAAGCCAATTTGTATGTCTACTTGAATACTGAAGATAAATGCGGTGTAGACAGTGGAGACTGTCCTAAAAGGTGCTTGATAGAGGTATTTGTGTGTTTAAAGCTTGTCAATGGTTAGGTTCGGGTATAGGAATCCCAAGAACCGGTAGAAAAACAGGCACCACCGCTGTAAGAACCTGTCCTCTACCTCTCCTAACCCACATACTACACACAGGTCCCTCTATACAACCTCCTTCGTACAATATAATATATACTAGCAATAGCACCAAATTCCATTTTGTACATACATAAAAAACAGTAAATTACCTAAAAGCACATAGGGCATCCCTTCAGTGTACCTGAGGAAATCGTGGAGGGACTCGTCGAGAAAGAAGCAGAATTTCTACTTCAATTATAGCTTGGGTTTCCAAATACACTCATTTGCAGGGTTTGATGTACGATGTGTTCAGCGGGGATGTACATTTCAATGGGCTCATTTTAAAAGTAACTTAAATTACTGATATTTACCTTATCTTCTCCTGTCTAAGCTTAGGAATAGTAAAATGAAATCCGTAAAACTTACCTAGAAAAAAGAAGAAAAAAAATAGTTTAGACATTTAAACCTGATATTTTAAATAATATAAAAAAAGATAAAAAGTTAAAGGATTGTTGGGATTTTGCTCAGAGAAAATGTAATATTTTTTAAAAAAATCTATATTATAAACTTTTCGGCATGATCTTTGGTGCTCTTCATCGACAACGAATGCCTGGAGGATTTAGGAAGATCACGATAACGTTTAGATGACTTCTTATTACCTGAACGGCTAACTATTAAAATCTCATTAAAAAATAAAAATGTTTAAAACAATACTTAATATACGAGTATACGTCCTTAGTGATATAATGATATCAAGGTACAAAGCACTTCAGGCTAGACCTCCACTAGCAATATGAAATAGATCCATGCAAAAGGGGCTTTAGTCAAAAATTAGTAGCTTTCAGAAAACTAACCTGAATCCCTTTCTGCATGGAATAATAAAATTAGGACAACGTTTCTGTGGCAACTTTTTATTGTACTCAAGTACTTGTAACATAGAAATGTGTAGTTATATTTCATAGAAACCTTCAGAGACAACGAAGCCATCACTAACTCATGTTGGTAAAGAATGGACTGAAGCCTTTCTTGCATGGATCGATTCAGATGTAGCCGCGGCGATAGATCTAATCGCCGTAAAAGAAATTCTAGATGGTCACCCATCGATAAATTTATTGGTAAATTAAAATAGTTTCCCAATGCGTAAAATTCAAACTTCTTGAATCATCACTGCTTTCCTTCCAAAGAGAACTAAAAAACGCAACATCATTGTTACTGGGATGATCAAATATTAAGTCAAACATTATTGAGGAGTTTTACAAATTGTTTCAAGATTTTTGTGAGTATCCTGAAGTCCAGAGATGATGAAGTTTTTCCAGAAATTTAGAATGACAAAAATTGTTTTTTTTGGGCATTGATGATCGATTTTCGCGAGTGGATACACGTCCATTTCTGCTCATGTGTTCCGTTCTGCAAACCGTGTTCGCGTCGCAGCTAAAATAGGATATCTTGCAGCACTTTAATCGCTGCTGAGATTGTTCAGACACCGTGTATTAAAGTTCTATTTTAAAAACTGAATAATCGCGTGACAAGAAATAGCTAGTGGATGCCTAGCCATAATCTATAAGGGGAAACAGCAGGCATCATAGAGGTAGTAAATGCAAGCTGGTTATAAGTTTGCTATGCACGGGATGCTAAGTCCTGCTAGAGCACGTATACCTCACCGTTAGCCGTCCTCCTTACCCTCAAGACCACCAACCTTCAATATAAAATATATGTACTTTTATTGGCAATATAAACTCCCAAACGGCTGTATTATATTCCAAATATTAGTACATATTTTACAGTTATTACACTTTATAGTTCGGAATAATAACATTATCCAACCGACATTCCGCCTTAAATGGACCGGTTTCAGTTAAATGGATCTCCTTTAGAAATTATAAACCGCGTTGGATCTTCTACAATATTTGACATTTCATATTTTAATTATTGTAGAATTCACTTTATAATTCTAAAATGATATCCTACAAATAACTTGAAAATTGAGTAAAAACGTATTTAATACATTTACTTAAAAAAAAAAAGAAGAAAAAAAAAAAAAAAAAGTAAAATCATAATGTAGCAAATAATAATAGTATAATACCCAATATTTATGAGTTGATCAAATTACATAAAAATGGAAAACCTTTATGACCCATAATAAGAGCCTTAGAATCTCCACATAAACTGGCTAAATTCATTAACAATAATTTAAAGCTTTTAAATAATAGTATGCCATTCGATAACCAATTTATATAACGCCCTAACATATATATATTAAACCCAATACCTAGTACCTAACCCAACGCGTTCCACTTAGCAGCCCTGGCATATAGTCGTTACAAATGTAAATTATCGAATGGGAAAATCACCTCATTCCAGAATGAAAAACCTTTTTTTCATTACTTCGCTTATGGGCAGTCAAATAGTCGGCAGATTCGATCTTTTGACAGTGGATAGGTTCCCCTTTACTAAGTGAACTTAGATTCGATAGTTTGCCAACCATCAGTCTAACAGCAATCAGTATAGATTGAAAATAAAAAATGCGTTTTTATTTTCAGATTCGATGCTTTGCATTTGTATCGACGATATCTACGGATCTCTTAGCAAAAGCAATGTATGCCACTTAAGAACCCTAGTCACAAAGGGAGTTAACAGTTCATCAAAATGTTCTTGGTTACGCCTCTCTACTTATTGGGGAGCGCATATACAAATTTTAAAGGGGATCATTCTTGGTATCTGATGGAGATGAAGATTTGAATAAATGTTTTTCAAGTATGCAACCTCAATAGGTACATTTCTTCGGAAAGTGATAAAATTGCAGAAGCAATTGGCCTATAATTGTGAGCGGTCCAACTTCATTTTAGCTTTCCAGGAAATCAGAATTTATAAGTTCCGAGTCAGAATTAGTGGGAAAGAGATCAAAGGGCACATAGAGACTAGGGGTGTAATCAACCCCTGCCGAACAAGAACAGCTGATTAAAGTACTTTCTCTATTCGGGAAGACTCGACGAGCCGTCACCAGGATCCGTCGTGTCGAAGCTCGGGCTGTATCGCCAGAAGAAAGGCGAGAGAATATCACGTGCAGAAGGTAGCAGGTAGATCATGCTTTCTCTCTAACGATCAGTAGACAAGATCTCGTGATGAACACCATCTACCAGGATGCCATCCTTATCACTGGCCGATATCAGCGACTTGTCTGCCGATCCAGGCCAGTCATAGGCATAGCCATCTCCGTCGAATACCAGGCCGAGCAATGACAAGTATAGACACCATCAGACGATGTACACCATCCTTATCACTGGCCATTATCAGCGACTTGTCTGCCGATCCAGGCCAGTCATAGGCATAGCCATCTCCGTCGAATACCAGACCGAGCAATGACAAGTATAGACACCATCAGACGATGAACACTCTGCCAATGAATTCCAGACCACCTTCCAGCCAGGTATATAAATAGATAATATCTGAATCAACTAGTGTACTAGCTGGGGATTTGCACCCACTTCCATTGCTGTACTAGCGATATTAGAAATATTGGTAAGATATAGAACATTTTTTTTTTTTTTATCAGCAATATTAAATTGAACAGGCAACAGTGGGTCTCGCCGAGTACTAGTGACTAACGGTTTGGATTCTCATTTCAGGGCACCTTGAGAAATTTCTCTGCTGCACCATGAATTGCGGAGGAAATAAGCGGATTTATAAAATTATAATCCTTTATTTCGAAGATATCGCTGTAGTATCGATAAGTTGATTCGACGAGGACATGCCTCCATAAAAAAACGAATAGTCAAATATTCCGCCTTCTCAGTCTTTTCAAAATGGAAAAATGGATCAGCATTTAAATGTCAACTAGAAATTAAATGAAATTCCCGACAGATGACCGAGACAAAAGCTATTGTTAAGAACCAAGACAGCCGAGAAGAACAATAGAGAAACCAGACAATCGTACAATACTGCACGACGATAAGTGGAACACCAACATTCAGTATAATAACACCAGGGACCTTCAACAAGGTGTTATATCTAAGGGTAATTCTTGGTGTTTCAGCTTTATCAACACACCTCTAATTTTCCACAATATTTATGGTTATTACGAGAAAAGAGATACTACGAATTTTACATATTCCATATCAAATCAGTTATTGAAGATAAGGCATATCGCAAATAAAAATGCGATATAAACGACTGCAGAATATATCACAAATGTAATATTTATAGGGGAAATAAAACCACATTATATGGAAGAATAAAGGAAAAGAACAGTGCATAGAGATAACAACATTAAAAGGACTCAGGGAACGGAGATTTAAATCCCCAGGAATTGTGATAATGTTCCCTTATGACTCCTGATAACTATTAGACTCATGGAATGGCGGGATATCCGGATAGCCCCATGATATCATATCTATATAGGCTCATGATATCATATCTATAAAAAATACTCACACAACCTTATCTATAACAATTTATGAGGGAAAAGAAGAATGCAGGAAAGTGATAATACAAACATAGAGGAACAAGATGTTAGATAAAACTTTAAAGGGAAAAAACTAGATAATTATTACTATTGTGGGTCTGATAAAATAATTCTATTTATTTGTTTATTTCCTTTGTCCTTTAAAAAAATACAGATTATTCTTGAAAATTATGTATTTATTTATTGATAGATAATGGTCCGCATCTAAAGCGAAGAACATTCAATTCCTTGTAGAAAGCTGATGTAGGCGCTGCATGAAACCTTGCCACTCCAAAATATTAGCTCAGACAATTAGGTAAGTATTGAAGTATGAATAGTCAAGAAAACAAGAATTGAATAAATTACTAAATAATAAATTAAAAAATAAATTTTAAGTTAATAAGTTAAGTTAATTTTTGAATTAGTTGAGTGATTTATTTATTTATTTTTATTGTAACATTATTGCAAAAAAAGGTGAAATGGATTCTTTTGGTTATTGTATCGTTTTATATTTTGTCGCACATGTTAGTGTTTTTTAAATATGTCAATGCTGCGTCAATATTCTGTGTAAATTCTTGAAAATAACAAAAAGTTAAAGGGAGAGGTGGAGAGCAAATACGAAAAAAATATTATATCAATTAACAAAAATACAAAAACTAAATTAATGTGAGCAACTATAACAGAAAAATTAATCTGCAGATAAATCGCGTGTTAAACATATTTATCCTGGCCTTAGTAAATAAATTATATTTTGGAAAATACTTAAATGTGTTTTAATTAAACATTTAATAATTTAATGTTTGAATAAAGTTTAAATATTATGTACAAAACAATATTGCGGAAGTTAAAGCCAGAAATTGAAAAACGTATGTTCTAAAATATTAGAAAATGAGTTAACATTTTACGTCCATTTACTATTTTGGAACGAATTTTCTAGCCAGGATAGAGCTGATGCCTTCTATTTTTTTTTTTAAAGAAAAGCCATCATCCTAGTGGGAATCGAACCCACGACCTTAGGCACGGATTGCATAGGCATTAGCACTCACGGCCACAGGGTCTCCAGAAATAAAAAAAAATCATTTCAGAAAAATAAACATTCCTAAATCAACAGAAATAATGAAAAGGCGTTCAGGATTAATATCTTCCGTTATTTTAAAAACAATGTGCCAATATTCTGGAAACAGGGGAAATTTATCTCGTGGTAGTTCTTATATCAATGTTTATTGAAATAAAAAATTTCAGCTTCTTTAAGTACCTCTTTTTGTAAAGTTTTTCATCCTGTATAATTTGTTTTTTCTAGTTTAAGCTGTTGGAAATTCGACAGAATGTGCCAGAATTGTTACAGCATGGAGAAACGTAGAGCTCACACATTTGGTCTTCGAATGTTGTCAGTTTCCTTACAGTATGAACAAACATATTCTAACCCATAGAAAAAAAAAAAAAAAAAAAAAAATGTCTATTTTCTCCTATGGTTATCATTTGCCTACGCCCGCTAGGAATCCATTGCTAAAGAAGTCTGCCAAAGAGGATGACGAAAAGTGCAAAAAAAAAAAAAACCTGTTCGGATTAAATGGATTTTGGACTAGTAAGGCTCAATAAATATTTCCGAAAATATAATTGTTATTCTGATCCGAATCCCAACTATTCCTTGACTTATTATCACTTATACGGCTAGCGTTCTGAATCTCATTATAAAATTTTCTTTATCAGGGCAATCACCCAATGACGTCGTAGTTATCTGTATCACACCAAAGATAAAGTTCAAGAACACACTCCGTCAAGGTAATAAGAAACACGACCCGCAAAGAAACAAGCCTTATTTTTTTATCTAATTTAACCTTCTCAGATATACAATAAAACCAATACCGGGATCCAATAAAGCCAATGCAGATTATAGATTTGTATTAAGGAATCTATCTGGCTCCTAGGGGGTAACCATTGTACACATTAATTGATAATGTATTTTCCTTATTATTTTCTTCTTGTTGTAAATAATTTTTATTATTGATAGTGTTCTATCTTTAATCAATCCACGGCCTTGATAGCTTCTATTACAGTGATCATAGTACCAATCGACACAATATCTAGGAAGAATAATATCGCATAATGACTAGGCAGAATTCTTAAAGTGAATTTGCTAATAACAGTGTGTGTAATGCATCTTTATAACATTTTTTCTGACTTATAATGCCTTGTCTACCTCAGACAGAGTGATTTCTGTATCTAAGAAGGGATCCGTAACATCTATGAACTGTACGTCAAGAGAGGGGGAAAGTGTTCTGAAAGAAAACTAGCCAAACATTGGGAGATATGTCCCATATTTTAGCGGATTTCCTTCAAACACTGCGAACTGCAAATCACTGGAACTGCACTTTGGAATCTTCAGCGTTGCTAAGGCTTTCTTTTCAATTCTTCAAGGTAATGTTACCGTATTATTTCTACCTCCTGCATCAAAAATAATTTATTAGTTCTGAAGTCAAGAAATAGCTGGGAATCGGCTAAGAGAAACAGTGAGACTTTCGGAAAAATTTATGTTTTGGACGTTTCGGAGTGCTCTTAGACAGTAATAATCCAAAACAGTAAACAATATGTTAGATAGGTTTATAAACGATTATCCTATATATTATATTGTTTATTGTTTTTTTTTTTTTTTTTTTTTTTTTTTTTTATTTCCTTTGTTAACTTTATATATTTGTTATTTATCTGAAGACGACAGCTGATTATTGTTCTTAGCCGAATCCTAACTATTCCCAGACTCCTTATCCCCTCGACGATCAACCCCATTTTATTAATTATGAACCCAGATTCCTAATCCTCTCCGTGATAGTTGCCAGGTACTATTAATTATTATCATTATTATTATTTTTTTTTTTGGTTTGTTATTTACGGCGCACCGACATCTCGGCCATTAGCCTGGTGCAGCGAGATATTTTCTCAAAGAGCCGTGAGATGAGAAAATTCCAGCCGCCGGTGGGACTAGAACCCACCATCCCCGCATGAGAATCTAATGCGTGAGCTACCGGACCACGGAAGCTCCTATACGGAAGCTCTACAAAAAAATGGCAAGATATTTATATTTTTATATGTTTATAAAATAATTTATTGTTTCTAAAAACAGTATAAGTTGGTATAATTACCTAGAAAAGGCGCTAATGACCTCAGATATTGAGTGCCAATAAATGCTTGACCATAGAGTAATTTGTTCCTAATTATTTGAATTGCTAAGAATACCACAAGATCAGCGCACATAATCAATAACTGTAAAGAGGAAGAGATAGGAAGATAGGCAAGGTGTGTTTATTAGTTAGAAGAGCTCGGGATTCGTGTGTGTAAATTGACAGATGAATCAGTTAGTATTAAGCTGAGCTGCACATTCGTCCATTAGTTTGATAGTACTCCTCAATACCATGGTCACGAAGTCTGACTCATGGCTAAAGGTTATTTCATTCAGGTGTAGCATTTGCTACAAAGATGTTACTGTGAGTTGATTGGAAAAGGGATAGTACACACATACGGGGGGGGGGGTTGGTTATGACGAACCATACATTTCCCAAAGGACAGCTGTGTTGTTAATATACTGGACTATCACCGCCGAGAAAAAGGATCGAATCTATTTTAATTTATCTTGTAGTCCCTTAAATCCTGCCCGAAATCAGAGAATGAGGCAGTTAAAATGGTGGATGGAAAAATGAGCAAACTGAAGAGATCCAACAGGAACATGCAAAGAAGAACGGGAGGTAAATTATTTAATTTCGTTGGGCTAAACTATTTCTTGAATCAATCTGTAATCAGGAAAACTGGAAAGTTCAAGGCGTCGATAAAAACTTGTGGAATGCAGAGAAAAATCTTCAAAGTCAATTTCTAACAGCATAGCGTTCCATATTAAATTATTCCTAAGAGGAACAGAAAGAAGATGTAGAGATGAACAAGAGCTGAGGTTATTCACAGGAGAGCAATTAGAAACGCTACACTTCCTTCATTAGATCCGAGTAATGCACCGTGTTCTTCAACAGATTTACATTCAAGGATAGCAACAGCTGTAAGAATCAGCAACCATGTGTTATGTAGTCATAGGGGGCTTTCTGGCATATTGCAGGGCGATTTGGGTATTTTGGCATATTGTAAGGGAAAATATGGTAGGCGAGCCTGGCGTATTGCATGGCTACATGGGCACATTACAAAAATCATGGAATAATAGAGATTCAGATGCTTTACTCATTCACAGCTGGTTGTCTAGAAAAGTACATTTTTTAATCCACTTCATTTTGCCCAGAATTCACTCCGGCTAATTATATTTACTGTACCAAAAGAACTGGAGGTGGTAACCCTGCAAAATATCATTTACTCCAACTCGGACAACGCTGGAGAAAAGATACCGTGAGGTTTATTAAAAACCTAAAAATAAATAATCTTTGTAACTAAATAATTACAAATTCGTTTTTGAATTTACAAGACACAACCAACTACTTCTAGAATTAAACGGATTCGTGCATTGGTTAATGTTATTTGTTGCAAGGATTTCAGCTTGCCAATGGAAAAAATCACTCTCCAACAAGAAACGGACACAGAAACAAGACTGCCCTACTATCATAGAACGAATACTTAAACCTAATGATGACTGAGTTATATTTAAGAAAGAAAAATTCCAAGAGAAATTCGGGCGAAGGAAATATATTGTTCAAGGCCTTTGGTTTGGAGCTAGAGGAACAATCCCGAAAGAGACGCAAGACTTCCTGCTAGATCTAGGCGTGGATCCCAAGGAACTACCTATCCTCGCGGAATCTATTTTAGTAGATTCTCTGGGGATACTCCATAATCATATATATGGGAGCTAACCAGCTGCTTATCAATCTTTCGAAAATCATTTGAACAAATCTGGTCAAACTTATCATTATAATTCTTTGTATTCCAAATATTATCAAAATTCGTTTAATATTAATTAATTTTTTTTTTAACTAATCATCAAAATTTATTTTCCAAATTAATACGAAACCCTTTTTAACCAACAAAAATGAATTTTCGAAAGATTGATAAGTACGCTGTGTTTATAGCACCCCAAAACATTTGGGCAGCATACTTTATTTTCAATAAAGATTTTTCTTTCTTTTCTACATAGTTCATACAAACCCGATTGTTTTAAGTCATCAGAGACTTTATAGGGTGTCTACTACTTTTGTGAAAGCCAATTTCGGGACTTTTTCGTGACATTTTAATGATTTTAAAAGCAAATTTCATGCTCATTAAAAAAAAAAATAATTTCAATCAAAATGAAAAAGCCTACTACTACTATTGGCTTAAAATTGGTCCTGTGTATTGAATTTCAATATTTAAGTTTGCAAATATTAAAAAATGAATAATTGATTTGATAATTGATCAATTACGATTGCGCCGAAGTACCGCGATTACGTTACATTCCGGTAAGAACTGAAATGTCGTGACTTGGTTTCTAAATTCATGACTTTTTCGTCCCCTATTTTCAATTTCGTGACTTTTTCGTGCAGTAGACACCCTACTTTATATTAACCCAGAATTGTTACCCTAAGGGGCTGAATTTTTAAATGCCAGAAATAACTAATCCAATCATGCGGCCATCATTTAACGAAAACTGGCCAAGTTTGAAAAGTAAAACTAAGTGAAAGGGTATCACTAGGTTTTTGGTGGGGTGTTAAGGGCCTAAAACTTGACCCAATTCTATGATGTAATAACGTTCATGGCATTTATTTATACCGATGGCTCAAAAACAAGCAGTGGTACAGGTTCAGCAGCAATCGTGGAAGATAAAGTATTTCAGGCAAAACTAGCAAATGCTTCAAGCATTTATTCTGCCGAGCTCTTCGCGATTTACCTAGCCCTGTCAAATGTGTCCATCACTACACAGAAACACATCGCCCTATTCACAGACTCTCTGAACATCACAGTTTATCATCGAAGGTTCTCGAAGATGAAGAAAATTATCAGTCAAGGCTAGTTATTTTTTTTTATTTCTTTTTATTTTTTTAAATCATTGACGCCTTCAATTTAATCACTAGTTTTAACACATATTTACTACCTGTCAGTTTTATTCTTCCTATATATATATACATTTATTCTTTTATATATCAAATTATTATTGAGCAATCAGTATTAACACTATCCATCCTATTTTACGACCCTAATGAAGACGTGAATCTCAAGCCGAAACGGCGACAAAAATATAACATATTTTTTATCTAAAAAATGCGGCTTTAGTCATCACAAGACCTAACCCCCCAATAACAATATCAAACTTCCGTAGAAGGTAGAAAAATAATGTCTCTCCACTGTTTTAACAGTGGAGAGACATTATTTTTCTACCTTCTACGAAATCGAGAACTCCACAAATAACGCTGCATACATCACAAATATCAAACTTTGCAATCTCAAAAGCCGACTATCTCGTCTCAAAGAGTTTTTTTTTTTAAATCATATGTGGATTGTATAAACTGTTTTACTAAAGGCCAAAAATAAATTGTTTTAATTTTGCATCTCTGCCATTATTAACAGTATAATCACACTCATATAAGAAAGTTATTGAAACAACAATGAGTTCCAAAAACAATGGGTAGCAACGCATTTAGCAAATGTATACAACAATTAAAGCTGAACAACAAAAGGCCCGAACAATGCAGAACATACATAAAACCGTTGATGACTATCGAAAGAACGGTTCGGACACCGTTGTGTGTTTTCATTTCAATCAAAACCAACTGGGGCATGGATAGCTAGTGCAGTTAGGATCCCAAATGAGCAGCTGATTCAAATCGAATTTCCTCCTGGTTATTCCCTCAACTAGCACATGGCGTGTTCCCTGATGGGTTCAGGGCTCCCGGTACTTCAGAATTTGGCGGGATCAATCAGCTGGGAGCGCTGAATTCCTTCGCCTCCTCTAACGGGTCTTCCCGCCATTTCGGTAATTCGCGCGGGGGAAATGATGGCTTTCTGGTGGCTAGCCATTGTCAGGGAGGCACTGCAAATTATACTATTTCAAGCTTCCTTTGCAGAAAAACAGTTAGACGGGCAAAATACCGCAAGAAAAATGTGTCTTGCGGGGGGACAAGAATACTCTTGCATGCTGTCACGTGCTATGTGATAAAAATAATAAAAACTTATGTGAATTCAATGAATAAATCATAGCAATTATGTCGGATTTCGTGGATAACCTTCACTAACAAGACTTAATATTTTCCATTCCAACAAATCTTTATAGAGCTATAAGCAGAAGGAGGTCAATTTGCGCGCATGTTTTTATATAATCAACTAGAACAACTTAAAAAAAAATGTGTATACATGTGTGTGTTTGTGTGTATGTATGTATGTGTGTATATATATATATATATATATATATATATATATATATATTTTAACTATTTAAATATTGTATGGACAAGTTACTCAAAAATGTATACAAAAATTAACAACTGTGTGAAGCTACAGGTGCTTCGACTACCTAGGTCATTAGGTCAACAAAATTATCACTGTATTAATTATATCAACAGATAAGAAGTAAATAACTAGGCATACACAGGACAATTAATATTAATTAATTTTATATAGTATTTAGATTAAACAAAAAAAATCTTCTTAGGCAACAGATATTGGCATAGATCATTCTTCGGAAAAGCACCCTCAATAATGATAGCAAAGTTGTTTTGAACGGCCACCACAATAATGTACTTGAGGCGTTAAGACGTTTTTGGTTAATATTTATCCTATTCCAAAGCTTCAAAAAATAGTAATCATTTTTTAATTCATGAGCAAGTATTGAAAATTATTAAATTTTGATTCCACAAGAGACAAAGTATTACGAATGAGGGTGAGTTGGGAGAGCAGTTACAACGTAATGTCGGAAAAGAATTTGGACAGCAAATTATGATTCCATAATGAAATAAGTAAAAGTATCATTATTTTTTGAAAATAACTTGATAAATATCTAAAACGAAAATAGTATCAGCCATTTTTCATTTAAGCTCCCTTGAGCCCAGCTGTGTGCACAACGCTTATCAGCGATAAGCTGTAAAATCGATAATTTCATATCAAATCGTGGAAAATACAATCCAGGAAAATGCAATATTAACAGTAATTAGCAAAATTAATTTAAATAAAATATCGTTGCCTATAATTTTTAATGAGCATGTTCTGTGGGTACCTTAAAAGTATTTTGACAACAGTATTTTTGACAAATCCAAGATGGACCTTATCTTTATTGTGTGGTATATTTGATCCTGACGATTTCAATCCCAAACAACATACTTATACAAGACAGAATGCAGTAAAGAGAGAACACAGATTAGTACTCATAAGTACACTTGCTTATTAAAGGTACTCAGAAATTGTTATTAGATTTTCCCCAGATAGTAACAGCTGGCCACAAGGCTACAGGAGCGTGTAGAGTAGACACGCACGATCTCTGAACGTACATCGCGAAAGCAATCCACCAAGATTAACGGTAATGGTACCATTGGAGGAGGCAATTAGCACGCAATAATCAGACTCTCGTATGGTCTACTTCTTATGTCGGCGGCGGCCGGAGCATAATGCGGCCCTGTAGGCCCAATTGTGGGGGGAGCATGGAGCAGAACTCCATCTGCACGTACCTAACGTTCATTCGTACCTAATAACATGGTCAGAGAGTAAATTAATTAGACCAGTCGGAAGGAGTCTCGAGTGAACCTCGCTGAGATATAAGAAGGCACTGAGGATGAGGTGGTTACCTCGATAGTACTTTACCAATGAAATAGATACAAAGTGGGCATGTCTTAAAAATAGTTCTACGTCGGAAATGTTCAGCTAAAGACCAAACATACCTACTTACACTTCCACCCATTAATATTCCACTTGAAAGAAAGAAACACAGTATATGTTTTAAATATACTAAATATATACGGTCCAATCAGGAAAAACAAATACGAGGTACCTACCAATATCTATAAGCGATGCTTTCAGGTTCATCTTCGGGGCATATGGTATGTCACTGCAGACGGTTTACACGTTGACTACTCTCGTAAGTTTAAGCCTGGGGCTACGACCGAACTGCCTGTAAATACAAGACGCACTGAAGATAGAGCTTCTGTTTGTCAGGTAAGTCACTGCAGACGGATCACCCGAATCATTCTCTACGTCTAAAAACGTAAGAGTAAGGCTAAGTGAGAACTGTCATCAACTACGTACTGAAGACAAGAGCTACTGTATGTCTGGAATGTCTATGTAGGAGGTTCAACATACACTAGAATCTACGTTTAAGCGTGGAAGAATAAAGCTAATGTTTCAACTGCCTGCAAAAACGTACTAAACGAACTGAAGATGTAGCTCCATTACGTATGGTATGTTACTGCAAGCGAATAACCTGTAGACAACTCTCTACGTCTAGGCCTAAGGCTATGTGTAAACTGCCAGCAAATACTTACTAAACGAACTGAAGATTCGCCTAGTCCTAAACTGCCTCCAAATACGTACTAAGCACACTGAAGATAGAGCTTCTTTTCGTCTGATATGACACAATAGGCGGTTCACCCGTAGACTGGTGCCCACGTCCAAACCTAGGGCTACATGAGAACAGCCCGCAAATACGTACTAAACGCACAGATGATATAGCTTCATAACGTCTAGTTTGTCGCTGCAGGCGGTTCAACTAGTCTCTATGTATAATCACTAAGAGTAAGGGTACGTGCGAACTGCCTGCAAATACAAGTCCCACTGAATATGGAGCTACACATTCGAAAAGCATAACATTGGAATATATATATATATATGTGGTGGAGGCCCTGGTGTTTGATTTTACTCTGCGACGTAGTATAAATGTTGTGATATGTTGGGGCCAGGCCATCTTGCTCCAGTTGGAGTGCCAAATACGAAAATAAATAGAATAATTATTGAACGAACAAATAAATATAAATATAATCGAAAAGGTTGATCATGACCTTGAACAAAATCGCACGTATAAGGCATTACACAATATCCATTTACCAATAACACAATATCCATTTACCAATAACACAATATCAATTTCCACGAGTATCGAATTCTAACGTTATGAAAGCAAACAGCCAAGGATATTAGTACCTGCAGACTTAAATACACAATGTCTGAATTATGGGAGCTTTTTACCTTTTGTATAGTCTATTACGGTAGTTAACCATAAACACTCTTTCCCACACAATATTACCACATAATAGACCTAGAGAAGTGGGAGGAGATTAGAAAGCACCATAGAGGGGTATCCTCCGAGAAAAGATGATTCTAATAGCCAGTTATGGATGATAATCCATCTAAATGTAACCACCGGGAAATACATGAATGGAGATAATTACAATTATTATAACGGCAATTGCTGAACATTGTTCACAGGATTTTCACACAATAATACACCAGGGTTTATCGTTCTGAGTATGATCACGCTGCACTTGCTAATGGCGAGCTATACTCCATGGATTCTTCTACGGGCTCGTGTTAAGCTATTTCTGGAAGGAAAAACAAATAGGGCCAAATTCCCACAGGTGCAGATACGGCCCAGTTACGGCATATTATTATAATTGAAGGGGCCGTGACAAAACAGTGCCAAGCAATTCTTAACAAAACTTAACTGTAGCTGCTATATGTTGGATATTATGTGGGACTATCAGTCTATACTACTAAAATATGACTACAAACTCTGTATGCTAGCAAATGTACTTACTTTACTTTATCCTACGCCCGCACGAGGCAATTCTGCCATCAAGCGCATCGCAGACCAGTACAGGGAGGAAAGCAGCATCATATCATCGTACTCTGGACAGGTTAGCGCACTGCAGGATGTAAGGTGTGCAGCGTCCATTCTGCCACCATTGCACAGTGGACAGATGTCTGTCTCAACTACGCCGATTCTGAGCAGATGAGCCTGTAGGTAGTCATGTCCGGTGGTTGTTATGAAGAGGCAGACAGCCAATTCTCTGGGCAGATCTCGGGGCACCGGTCCTTTTGTGACTAGCTTCTCCCAAATTTTGCCAGTTGCTGCTTTGCGGTGTCCTTCAGCTACTGCTATGTTCACGATAGCCTTTATTTGGGAGTATGGTGCTAGCAAATGTTGCTGTCCCTAACCATTTCAACTGATAAACCCACATTATATCCAACACATAGCAGCTACAGATAGGTTTTGTTAAGAATGTTGCTTAGTGATTAAAGATAAGAGAAAATGTTAGTGATTAGTGACGAAGAAAGATTTCGATTCGCAGGAGGTGCGGTATCTTGGCATATTTCACTGTGAAGATTCCCCTGTATCTGGAACAATGTTGCTCTAACTATGAGCCGGATTATAAACAGCAAGAAACAAGTACCAACAGGAGATATGTCAAAACCCCCTACCAGCATCCACAAACACAACATTGGATCCTGTAGATTTTCCCTAGCCTGCAAGTGCGCAGGAGGAAGTAGAAACCGCTCCGAAGGATGTTTATGAAGAGTCTGTAAATTCGCGATGGTCCCTCCACTTCTCCGCATTCCTTCATGCTCCATTATCTTCTAAGGCTTCTCCTTTCAAGGGTACAACAAAACAGCATTCAAAGAAAACTGACCTCAGAAGAACCTTGGAGAAGATTTCAAAGCCCATTCACAATATTTAGTCACAATAAATATCAACGTTTGAGAAATTAGAAGATTCTCATACAGAAGTATTTTATTAGATAGTCCAAATCAGTATTAGGCGTTGTTTATTTCCACCATAACCTCTCATTATTACTGTTAATTAAGAAATAGGGGAATAGGTTACGGCTGAGAAGAAAAAACAGATTTTAGGAATCTGTCAATTATTTGGATGTTCTTCTTTGGCCTAGGCGATGGAGAACGACCAATTAACGGTTAGGTGACCAAAAGAAAAATCTATTTACCTTTTTCTACATGGGTCATATTATTCTAAATTCTTCTCAAGGTCTTGGTCTTCATTCATCCCCTAGGAATTTATTGCTGAAGAAGGGTTATTTGTATAACACATTTTTTTGAGAATCTGACTGTTTTTCTTAGTCGAATTCCATGAATTGAATTTGGCTAACTATTCGAATCTCATATCTTTTAACTAATAATTTAGTTTGGCTGGTTGTATATTTTTATACATATATAAATGTAGGGCCGTAATTGACAACATGTCTTCTTTTAGTCTTTTACCTAAAAAATCAGGAGACAAAGGAACACTACAATATGTGTACAGCAAAGAAGAAAAAAATATCTCAAAAAAAAAAAAAAAATTGGCAAACATTATCTAATTGGCCATTCGACTAAAGCTTACAAATGTAGAACATATTTAGAAATTAATTTTAACTTTTTTAAAAGGGGTAAGATCTTTGACCTTCAAGGCTAAAATTGAATGTCTAATAAAAATTTAATGAATTCTTGCTGCTTATAAAAAAAGGTTAATGAAGTTTAAATGGACAATAAAGTTCAAAGCTATTATTAAAGGGAAAAGCAATTTCGAGCCAAGTATTTTTATCAAAAGCTAGTTTCTATTTGTTCTTAAATATTCAAAGTAAAATAAAACATATTCTTTAAACGGCTCTTCTTTTTATATCCAACTTTTTTTTTTACTGGTTTTTATAATAATTCAGTCTTTAAAAAAATAAAAATGGAGGAGAGAAAGAAATTACATATAAGTACAGATGGAATGGTTGGGATTCGGCTAAATAAACCTCAATATGATTTTGTTTTAAAAAAATCTATATTTCGGACGTTTCGGCTACTCATTGGTAGCCTTCGTCAGCAATGGAAATGCCGAGCGGCAGAGGAAGACCAAGGTTGGCAATTAAGTAACCATTGTGAAAGTGTCTGGGACCTTTCACAATGGTGCCTTAGACACTTTCACAATGGTTACTTAATTGCCAACCTTGGTCTTCCTCTGCCGCTCGGCATTTCCATTGCTGACGAAGGCTACCAATGAGAAGCCGAAACGTCCGAAATATAGATTTTTTTAAAACAAAATCATATTGAGGTTTATTTAGCCGAATCCCAACCATTCCATCTGTACTTATCACCTCGACGGCTAACTATCTAATCATCATGATGAAATTACATATACTAGAGCTCAAACATTTAATTTTCACTAAATTATATATAAATAGTATGATAATTAATAAAACAACATTTTAAATTAAAAATTAGGTGTTTTTTTTCAACGTTTTAGCGTGAAAACAGGCCCACATCAGTGCTATGAATAAAATGGACACAGAACAAGTCAAATACTTTAAATATATCAGGCAATACCTGAAGTTCATTAAGATATTGTGAGGTTGACCAATATCGGACTCGCACAATAGGACAGATGGGCGATGTGCAGGCACATGTGCAGGCAGTGTATGAGTCAATAACTAATCTAATCTAATCTAATATATATATATATATATATATACACGCACACACACGTATTCCTACACATGCTATTAGTTATTAGGAAATAAAAAGTCGGGTTTTCGACAAAAGAGTTTGCATCGTAAAGAATTCGTTAAAATTAAATATTTAAACAAAAATGGGCAGAGTATGTCCCATAACAGGCCGCAATGGCCCTAAGGGGCAGATACTATAGAGGTATCTGATTCACGACCATACGGCACACGATGGAGGTAGTGTGGTCAGTACTATGTCCGACGGCCGGATTTTTCCCTTTGCTGCTATGACTGCTAGTGTCATTTGCACCAAGGTACCCAATAATAAATTATTTAAAGGCTGGGTTGGCCTAGGAACGGTCAGGGAGGCCGAATTCAACCCATGAACGAAGACACCAGAAGATAAGAATCTTTAGTGCTTCCTCGGGATTTGAACTCAGGTCCTCCAGTGCTCTGCCACTGAGCTAAGCTCGCCCCCATATATATATATATATATATATATATATATATATATATATATATATATATATATATAGACAAATATTGTAATTAATACTTACTACCTCCATTTTTATTAATATTTTTTACATTCACAAATTCATCAGGATAGAAGGTAATTTCTCACTGGGAGTCGAATAAAAGCCTCGATGCCTTGTAATTTCCTACTAATACCACACCTACACGTGACTAATACCGCCCTTTGCAACCCCCCCCCCCGTGTTACTATCTTTGGAAGACCTAGAAGAGCCATAGCGAAGCCCTTGCTTCAGGTAGGGCAGGCTCGCCCTATACAGTTCATTCACCCCGTGGATCTATCTAGGACGGCAGGCCGCTAGCCGCAGTCCGTGATACGGTATTTCTGTCGGCAGGGGTTCTCTTCCAGGGGTTGGAAGGTCGCTTGTAGATAAGGCTTTAGGCAAATCCACTTAATCATTAATCTAGAATTTATTTATCATTTTCCCTTTATTGTTGATAGTTACATGGTAGTACGTTCGTTTTTAGTAGTTTTTGGATATCCCTTCAAAGAGAGTTTATTTCATCTCGACAAGAGAAATATAATATGGTTTCGTTCGTAATGCTTTGAACTAATTGAACCTACAAAACAACGTTTGAAAATTATGTCAATCGCAGTGAATATCGCCACCATTTTTATTAAACATGCATATAAAACGCAATAAATGATGAATAATAAACTAAAAAATAATAATAAAAATATAACAAAAGATAAAAGAAAAAAATAAGAATGAAGAATAAATAAATAAAATAAGATTTATACGCATGCGGAAATACGTTTTACGTACTGTACATGTACATTGTGTTGAGCTAAGTATAAGATCCTAAAAAATTATATATAGGACAAATAGATTCTAGAACGTAATAACCTTACAGTTTCTCGCCCAAATATATTTACGTCCTATCCCTATCAAAAACAGGTTTCATAAACAAGATTTAAGAATAATTTTTATCTATTCGAAGAATAATATTTGGGGATGAACGACCAAAGCACACCGCTCAACTGAAATTTCATAAAAAATCGTAGGATGAATAGTCCTTACAATTCGTGAAAACTGTTGGAAGAAAGTTATACTCGGATGTAATCATTCTAATGTTGCAAATGTGGAGATTGTGTGCGTTCGGTGTTAAGGGTTAAAAGAACTACTATGTTTTAAATATATAAATGCGTTATTTGCAAAAGTTTCTTATTTAGTACAAGAAAATAAATCCAATCATCTTGGAACATTACAATCATCTTGTGTATCTAACCCCGGGCCTGGCCAACTTATCCTCTTCTAAAGAAAACTCTAAAGAAATCGTTGTGAACGATGCAGTAATCATTTCCTAATAGCCTTTCTAGAAAAAAAGAGACAGGATTAAAAAAAAGCCAAGTTTCTAGATTAAAACAAGTTTTCTTTTAATTGTTTTCCCATGGAACGCCAACTAGAACCCCAGGAGGAGACCCGTTATTACCCCGATGCAGAAGAAAAGGCGAGGAAAGCAGGCTGCATAACCTAAATTAGGGAAAGCGTGAAGATCCTGCTGCAAGGGTGGCGAAATAAACAAGTCTAACTTTGTAGAAACAGATAGGTGGCAGGGATAGTAGAATCTTTTAACAGGATCAATTAAATATACTTTCAACGTAACAAAATGTAGTAATCGATGCTCCACTGGTTTCGTGAGTTTACAGAAACCAAGCACAAGTCAACAAAGAGGCAGGCGAGGCTTAGAGCCGACAGCACAAGCTTCGCACGCCAATGATTCTTGCGTCGTGTCCTGGACAATCTTCAAGCGTCGTCGGTCAAAAGTTGGCGTTTTGGATGCTGTATTTGGTTATACCCAATTCTCAACCTCTAGTCACCTCATTGGGTAGTCAAGTTAGGAATCGAAAACCTCTACAGTGTCATCACTGACAGCAGTCCAAAGCTCCAGGCTGTAATAATCACATCTCTTCCATGCCTGTGAGGCACGTTTCTCAATATATATAAGTTCTCTACTGACCAAGCTAATAAACCCAGTAGTCTGATCTTAAGTTGTGGAAGTTAGAAGTTAGCAGTCGCCATTTCAGTTTGACGGATACAAATGTCGTCAACATAAGGTATAATAGGAACTAACCTAGCCAGATCGACTTACCAAAAGAAAAAAAAAACAACTATGTGCACCAAGAATTGCCCAGGAAAAATAAACTCGGAGAAGTACAGTTGCTTTTGTGCAGCGACGGACGCGCATTAAAAAATGTGCATCGTTCAACACCGGTGCCGCAGACCGCCCCTAAACTCACCTACCCTTTAATGGGTATCTGCTATAGTACTGACCACACTATTTCCCAAGTACACCATATGTACAATTATCAGATCTGCTCCTCTGGGAGGGATTTTGTCTTCATACAGCGCACATAACCATTTTAATGCATCTTACCATGAGTTCTGTAGGATCTTCTGAGGTTTGGGTTTCTATCAATTCCTTTATCTTAATAGGGAAAATCATTCTATTTTATTGTGAGCAGGTCAATACTTTCACAACGAAAACGATTAAACATTCCATCAGTTCCTTAGTGCCAAATACACCTGATAGAGGAATTCCAAAATAACACTACCTAATTCAAAAATACATCACAAACTAAAAACAACCGATCCAATATGTACAAATTATAGTCGAATAAAGTAAATCATTTCCTGAAAAGAGGATGAGAAAGCGTCCAGGATTTTCCCTCTAACCGACCATAAAGGAGGAAGAAATATCGTGATAAAAAATCTTCTGAGTCACTATGACTTGTGACAGGGAAGGCAGCGTGACTAGGGAAAAGCCAAATACTCAGAAGAAATAATGGTAGGGTTGTTAGTTATTAGCGTCGTCTCGGTGAGAAAAATATTTCAGCGGCCTGCATTCTATGGCTGCATTTTGTTCTTTATTCAACAGTTGGCTGAATAGAGGTCACCACTCTTACGAAGCATCCATGGTGGAGAAGGGTTCATTGGTTAGAAAAGTATAACTGCCCTAAAGGGGCTCCAACACTGATTTCCTTAGGTTACAACCCGGCTTGCAACCACTCTACCACCATGGGCCCTGAAGAGAGTGTTCTTTGGCCAGCTTAAAGTGCTAGCTTTAGAATCGCCAGGCTAATGTGATTACAGACCTAAATGAATCTATTCCAGTACGATGGCATTACGAGCTAATTCGGCATTCATGGTTGGGAGCAGGAGCAGCAACCGTGTCTGCGAGACTTCTCTAATGGTTTCAAATAGATTTAGAAACACCATTTACTCCCTTTCAATCAAAATGTCAGCAAATCCAATTATTACATTACGTTTTCTTTGTTAAGAACGTAAAGGGGTTAAATACTTTTTGGCTCAAGTAGAAAATTGATGTGGAAAGAAAAAATAACATACCAAAAAGGTCCCAGAACAAGAATACAACCAAAACATGTAGCATCGTCAATCTTTTTTACATTAGATGAATCTCTACAACACTTAGACCAATCAACTCAATTGGCGTCCATTTTTAGGTAGTTTCTAATGAGCCTTCCGGATCTTAAGTCCCAATAACTACTGAATTAATAGATACACCTTCAATAATAACCAAGAGGCTTTGCAATTTTCCAAGACAACCAGACGTTTAAGGTAGTAAAATGAATGGGCGTATATAAGGGGGGGGGGGGCTGAGGGGGCCTCAGCCCCTCCCGAAATTTTCATTTGATGGTAAAAATGTGTCATAAAAACTTTAAAAATAAATTAAATAAGATCACTTAGTTAATAAAAAATAGTTTATTTTAGGTGTAATGGCGTTTTAGTTGCCTAAAACTATTCCAAGCTCTAAATTTTTTATATTCCATACCCCGGAAATGGTCTCAGCCCACCCCCGAAATTTTCCCAGCCCTTCCCGAAATTATTTCCTATATACGCCCATGGTAAAATAAGAGTAGAAGTGGTATGACTTTGAGATTTCTCCATTCTTGAATCAACCTTGCATATTATATTATCGTGGTTTTCCTGACTATTAACGATGTCCCATAGGAAAAAATTCTAATTACCCAAAAGAGCGTTGCATTATATTACTTATTTTCATATAACAATATTCGGTTTTGCAAAGGCAAATATTTTCGGCTGGCGCAATCGCTTGCAATACAGCCTGCTGATAATTATGATCGATGTGTAGTAATGACGCTTACAAGACCTCAAAGGAGTTGCAACAGTTTGTTCGGACATAGGCATTGCAGGAAATTCTGTATTTGAGTAAATTCATCCTTTAGCCACAACTGTGAAAGTCTATTGCAAATAAAAAAAGCACATTTACTGAAAAAAGTTTGAGTAATCATAGGAGCGAATTCCCTACGTCTTGACATTTCATCAAACGAACGCCTGAACAAAAAGAACCTCAAGATTCCTGTTGTCGCTCATCCCGACAGCTACAGAGTTGCAAGCGGCCAGGGCTGCTCAGGAATCCGAAGGCCTTTGTTAAAAGGCGGACCTCGACTCAAAGGAAGCGGACAAGAAAAAAGTGGCAACTGTAGGAAATCTGTAAAAGAGCCGTGACCAATCACATTGTCCCATCCACTTCCACCGTCCAGGAAATATCAAGGATGTACGTCATTCTTCGCTCCGCATTACAGTACAGCTCCCTCTCAATCATCTCAAATGCGCATTGATGGAAGTAGAAGATATACGCGCAAGTAGCACTGTAAGAACAACATGAATTACCAAGAATCTTCTTCTCAACGAATTCTTTGCACTTTTGCCTGAAATTACCTAAAAAAAAAAAAAGCCTGAAAGAAAGAATGAATTTTTACAAAATTACTCTCTAATCCTACCACCTGGTGTGAAAGTTTAGGCAAAACCTTTGCTGACGGCTTATAATGAAAATTACCGACGTAAACACCTTACCTATCGTTACTAATAAAGATTCCAAAACTGAGCTCTAAACTCAAAATTGGCTTTAAATTGATATGCTTATGTCGAAAGCGCTCATAGTACTCCAATCGGTGCGTATGGCGGCAGTTCCCACCACGAACTATGAAAGGACAAGTGGTTTTAATACAATATAGAAGACAAACCACATAGAAGATTTGGGATTAGGCTGTTGGGCTTTCGGTTGTCCATTCGAGATCAAAAACCATGCCTCCCTGTAATGCTGTATTTTGAAAACGGATGGCGCACATCAGGGGTCATTCCATTTTGGTTTAGCTAGTTAAAAACAGAGCGTAAAATCGAAAGTTAATCTGCATTCAAGAAAATTGCTGATGGTTTTTTGCAAGCAATGGCTACCGAGAGAAAGCAGTGATTTCGAAGAAAAATGTGCTAACGAAGAGAGATACAATGTGGACGTCTTGCAGTAGGACAACTCTAAATTGGGGGATTCTAAATATATTATTACAATTCCTTGGCATTATTTAAATTCAGTGTCTCTCTTGGGTCAATGAGGTCCATCTTATAAAACTGGTATCATTTCTTCCTAAATGTCCAACAAAAACTGTCACTTCTAATAAAGAAATATAAAATGATTTGACAGGCTAAATGTCACTCCGAAAAGAAGAAAATACACTAATGCAATTTGTCAATCGAACGGTTTAATGTCAATCATACCACAATACATTCTGCCGTGATTAATTCTACCGGCATCATGTTAACCTTCATGTTAGATCTATATTAGAGAGATGCACCAACAGCTGGCCTCCTCGATGCACCATTCTACACGCCAATACCAGCTGTTTCCTCTCAGGAACAGCTGATAATAGTTCTAGCAAATCAATATTCATTTAATAGGATATCGTGCATAAATTTAAATTAACCGCAGTATTTTAGTTTTTACATTCCAAACTTGCGACCCAGGAAGACACCTACCCGCCTTATGAACTTTACTACAAAGACATAACAACAATTAACCGAAATACCATACATCAGAAGTGGCAACATGATTGGAATAATATGACTGAAAACAAATTGAGACAAATCAAACACATACTTACTGACTGGCCATCCGCTTACCGAAATTCCCGGAGGGAGGAAATAGTTCTAGCAAGGCTGCGAATAGGCCACACACGCATGACTCACGAATACTTAATGAATAATACTGAAATACCAAAATGTCGGATTTGCAATACAGGACTAACAGTTAAACATATATTACTCGACTGCCTTCTTATAACGAACTTGGAACATTTTTCATATAGTGAGAAACATTTTTCATATAGTGAGAAAAATGTTTCTCACTATATGAAAAATGTTCCTTTTTTGTACTGATTAGTTTTTGTACTGTTTACTTACTACTTTCTACATGCTGTTTACTTTCCAACTACCGTATTTTCATTGTTTAAAAATAAGATTGGTTAAAATTTATTGTCTTTATGGATATACTATACTCATTTCTGCCTGTTTTTTACTTACAAGTTGTATATATTTTTTTTTTACTTATAAGTTCTATTTTTTAGCTGAAGAAGGCTGCCAATGTGAAGCCGAAACGTCCAAATACAGGTCTCTTCCTGAAAGTCTGACGTTTTTCTCCTAGCCGAATCCCAACTATATATTGTCTTCGTTAATTTTTTTTATTTTTACTACAGGTAGTTTAAAGTATCTTGGTTTAAATGCCAAAAACTATTATGAATGAATGATGAATATTATGAATCTCTACAAACAGGAAACTGCGTGTAAGATGTTAGAGTCATTAGACGCATTTGGATTCTATCAAAGGATTTTATGCAATTCAAACAGAAAATAATTCAAATGAAAAATCCTTCAATCAAATAAAAATTCACTCAGAAGAGGACATTGACCAAAACTATAAACAGTGTGGTTTCGGCCATAATAGTCGAATTAAACTAAAATTATAGTTTTCTTATAAGTTTCGCCTAGATTTTCATGTCTTCATCGGGCCTTTGAGAAGAAAAAGAGCAGTTGAAGGCTGGCAAATCAAACCGAATCGTTGGCAAAAATATAAAATGTTAATTTTGTCTAATAAAGTAATTTTATTAAACGTTTATGACAGCAACTCGAGTATCTACATATTGTGTTATGTTTATTTATGTTTATTCACTAATAAAATCGCCATTGATTCAGCTCCAAACGTAGATGGGATGAGTCACATGGCTCTACATGTTTCGCTCCCTTCTGGCACATCTTCAGGAGCTTATAACTAAAAATATTTCTGGTCGCATCAGAAAAAGTATAGACAGCCCAAGGGGCTGAATCTTTAAACAACCCCGGCTGAGTCAATACTAAAAGATCCATTTTAGTAAATACTAGGGGAAAAGACGTATTCTCGATGAAGAATCTAAGGTGTATCTCTTTCTTCCGAATAAATTTCATGAAATGGGATGTACGAATTGAACTGATATTACCGTATGCCAACTATTTCGATCAAGACGAACAAACTCTACTAAATGAAAAGTTAGATCGAAGAACAGAAACTTGCCGTCACCTACGTCAGTGATTAGGTTATTAAAGCTAAACACCCGATGAAATCAGCCTAATTGCTAGAAGTTAGAACGGGGCCAAGAAAACCACGAGAGTAAATCGCTGGGTATCTTGAGCTGTTATGGAACTACAAATGCCGCTTTGGGAACTTGCAAACTCTTAAAGTGGCCAGAGCACGCCATGTCGACGGACTTGCTTGGAAGGCCAAGGTAGGGAGAAAAACAAGAAGTAATAACAAAACTTATTGGAATATATGAATATCGAAAAATACCAAATATCAAGGTTAATCGATCAGTCAGAAAGGCACACGAAATATAAGTATCAATATTTCACAGATAAATTCATATTTTCTAAGAGCACTTTAGATGCTGAAGAAATACATATATCAATTCGTCTATGAATCAGATGAGTCGAAAGTTCTACCAGCGCCTTGACGAGCAATGTGTTCAAATTACATTCAAATCTTGTTTTTTGCTCAAGAAGTTTCGTGAGTACTCTCCAGACGTCCAGACTATGAATAAAAATAACCAACACACCAGGGATGAACTGGTTTCCGAAGTCTTCGCTAACACTAAAACCCCACGACGAAAAACGCAATAGGTTGGAAACATTACAGCCTTGAATGAGAAATATCGCATCAGGTTATAATGCGAGATTGACCATAAACTCTTGCGTATAAAGAGGAGTGAAATCTTTATAGACTATCTTATGATATCAGTACGAGGACCACTTAACATAGAAATTATGAAAACAATGATTATGGTTTCTATCCATAATGGTTTATTCTGGGGATCTCCTGAGATCCATGATTTATGAATATATTATACAAAGTTTTTTAGGAATAGTCCGTTTCTATCAACAGGAACTTCCTCCTGGTAACTCCTGCTGTAGATCAAGCATAAGTCAAGAAATATTACCAACTGTAGGCAATTATTTATCACTTTAAATCAACTATTGACACTCATTTATTTTTTGTCGTAGGGAGTAAGCCCATAATAGTACAATAAAAGTAAAACTGCCCAATTAAGAGTCAGTCAACTTTAAACGATATCCATACAATGGATTAGGCAACCAATTACAAGCAAAAAAAAATATTCTAGAAAATATTAAAAGAAGAAGAACAACAACAAAACTTTTTTTTAATCAAATAATAAAGTTGGCTGCCCAACTATATTGCTGTCTACACAACATGCTCAGCTTTCCTCGCGGTATTCCTTTATATCCATATTTTTCCCCAATGATTCTGTTTGCTTTTTGGGCATCTGGAAGTGATAAAAAAAAATAGTTCTTCTAAAAACAAACATAACAATTTAGGGAACGAAGGTCATTGCATTAAAAAAAAAAATATTGAGTAGACATAGTCGACCGTTAATATACAAAAGGTTTTGACCATCAATGTTCGGTCTTTTGATTAAATAAAAAAATACATTTTATAGTTAAAATGAGATTATTTACGCCAACGTTTCGGCTTGATATGCAAGCCTTCTTCAGGGCTATGGAGGTGAGGGAGAGCCGTCCCGTTTCATGGAGGCTACATTTCAGTAGTAAACAGCAATTATATGTCAATTCCGGCTTTTTATGAAAAACCTCAGGCATGTCTGAGTGAGCATATATACGTTGGCTTACTATGCAGGTAGGTTTTCCGGTAGGATTTCTTAGTTCTTGTAAAAGAGTGACTAGTCATTTTTGGAATTATGGCTCTTGCGCCAAACCACAGACCATTAATCACGAGTTCTCTGGGTCCATATTTATCTAAGAACTTGTCTTGAAGATATTCAAAACATTTTCAATTTTATTAGATAAATTATAGTAAAATAAATTAAAATGTTTCTGTTCGTACGGGTATAAATATAATATTTAAATTTTAACGTCCATTTATTATTGACTATAGTTTACCACCCTTAATAAGGGAATTAATGATAATATACATTTCAGGAAAATAAAACAGATAAATTATACCAAACAAGATTAAATAGATGCCTAATTTAAAAGGCCACATATCGTCCCTACCATGTCTAACTATCGAATATGTAAGTCGGAGAGCGAACATATTCTATCCATTGACAAAGTAATATATTGAAAAATGGTTTTATTCGATACTATATTCAAGTCATTTTAAAGGAGTTGTGACAATTTGCGACAAGCCGCATCGTCCACAATTCAAGAGCAAAGTCTCGAAACTGAAAAACGAGATTTTCAGGGAGGGACGATATACAATATCAGTTAATAATAGTAACATCATGATGCCAAAAACAACTGCATTTGACAGCTAAGATTTTCATAAAGATCCCTGGTATTGAGAGCCTTCTCTTTTAAGGGATTTTCTGAGTTACTTGGAATAACAAGGCTAACCCAATAATATAAGTGACAAGCCTTCATGCAAGGAATAAAAATAAAACATATTTTTTATTTAATTTTTGTAATTTTTCTAATCAATGTAAGTTTTCTATATTTTGCTTATAATATAATGTTTGGGCATACCTCTTCTTTCCATAGCCGACCTTGTCGAGTTCGATATGCCTGTAAGCAGCGTATGTAGCCATCTCGAAGACTGGAGTAAAGGTAGAGAACGAGGGGTATAGCTCCGTATAGCGGGGCGGCACAACCACGACTGAGCAGGCTCCCCTCTCGTTCGCCGCCTCTTATAGTCACCACCCCCGCTCCTCTCGCGCTGTCTTATCAGTAGTGATAAGGGAATAAGTACAACCTGTACGGCTTAGATTTACAGTGACACCAAACCAATAAAAGTCACCACTGAGAGAGAGACAGAGAGAGAGAGAGAGAGAGAGATAGAGAGAGAATTGTGTGAATCTTAACTTAATTATGTACACAGAAAGATTTATTGGTCATGAGTCCTGGGTTTCATTTTTTTTTATTGAAAAGTGATCGTTGGCCGAATTATCGGGTCAAATGTTTTAACATATTTTCAACATTTAAAGCCTCCATCGGGTTATGAGGAGAGGAAGTACTGATCCTTATGAAAGCGTTAACACTTTAAATGTAGCGACATTCTAACGGATCAGTAGTCCAACTTGTCTAAGCGCTGATGAAGGCTAGAAACTCCTGCTAAAACTTTGATATGTTCAACTTATTTATTTATTATTTGGTTTCGACTTATTAGTCATTTATGTAAATTTCAACGTTCACTGATAAATGAAACATATTTTCGGGACGGGTTTTCTACAGGTTAACGCCGTTTTCTAGACAAGATAAGGTTGATACCTTGTAGTAAACGAACCCAGGCCTGCAACAGGGATTTTTTTTTCATTTCAGGGCCCCCTGAGAAAATTCCTAGCGGCACCGGTGCAAATGGCCCAAAAATAATAATAAAAAAATGCAGGGATGAATAAATAAATAGAATAAAAAGTATTATGAAATCCATTAAACAATTCCCAGATTTCGTTCTCTTGTTCTCTTCTTCGGAATGCACCGGTTCCCATAGACCAGCGAAGTTAAGCAACGTCGGGCGTGGTCAGTACCTGAATGGATGACCGACCACGTGCCGTTGGCAATATAAAAGGGTGGCAACCTGTAAATGCACCTGTAACCTGTAAGTATGCAAACTCAGAAGCCATATTGTACGAATCAATCAAGTATAATTTGCTTCTTCCATGTTTTGAATGCGAACCAAAAAGGCCAGATTGAAGAATGTTAAAAGAATTTATTTATTTTTTTAACCTGAAAAAAATCTGATGATTAGGATTCCCAATTAAAGTAAAAACTCGTAGTGAAGAAATTAATAATAACCGTATTCATATTAAAAAGTACGCCAATAACGACTAATTTATTATTTTTGTTACGGAATTTGTATTGCCCAAAGTAATGAAAAATTTTTTTCCAGAAAAATTAATTTTTAGTATGTTTCATGACATTACTCGCGTTAACTCACGCATTCATGAAGGTGCGAAAAAAAAAAAAAAAATAGGAAAATCGTAACATCTATAACTCGGGCGTGGTCGTTAATAGATTAAGATTTCCAACAACGAAGCTCGAAGCTGACTTTGTTCTGGTGTAAACCATTGGCCTAAACGTGCAAAGGTTTTTCTTGTTTAAGAGGCCTACTCAAATGCCCGCAATTAGTTCCACTGGTGGAGAGTACGAGTAAATAGCAACTAACAGGACAGGCACCGGTGTAGTCGATAAAAACTAATAAGAGCATATTCCAACGTTTCGGCCAAAATTTCAGACCACCATCATGAAAATAGCAAGGGAAAAGGAAACCACAGCCTTCCTCAATTCCCGTTGTATCTGTTCTCCACACTTACACGAGATGACAGCAGGAAATTTGGAAGCAAAACGTTGACACAACTTCTCAAAACTGATCAAATCGATAATCCTTATTACAAATATGAAAATGTCGATTTATTTAAAATTAATTTATTACATTTTTATACAAAATCTCATGACTCAACAATTACCAGAATTCCGGGAAATAATTAACATTTTATCAAAACATCATTAGGAAAAAAATTAACACGATAATTAATTATTTTTTAACAATGTTATTAATAAAATATATTGCTCCATTATTAATGATTTTTCTGATGTTTATTATTTAAGCAGCAGCCACATTTAACGAGAGTTCGTAATCCTTTTGAATGCAAACGGGAGGTAATTATGATAATTTGCAAATAATTAACTTCGACCGTATTATAATTTAATTATGACAGTCTGTCAATCAGGAAGATGAACGGAATAGAAAATGGGTAAAGATATGGAGATGAAAATCAGGATTTTTAGGTTGATATGGAGCTAATATTCCACAATCTTAGAGCCCTCAGGGAGTCATTTTAGGATAAGGGTTTCAATCCTGCAAAAGGAAACTATCATTTTATGCTATTTTTGCAGGAACATTAACAAAGGTATCTAACATTTTATACAAATATGGCAAATTTACATTTTTCGTTTTATTTTTTACCCTCTGCCCGCTGTGCAAAGGACAACACTGCAGTTCCCCTATCCTCCAGAGCTCTCAGTGCCCCAGAATCCGACTAACCTAATATGATCCTTTCTTTTCCATACTGGTTTGCGAGGCGCATGATGGCTTAACTATCTCGGGTGGCATAAAGTAAATAAAGGACATTTCTAAATTAAGTACTTTGTTTTACTTTCCTCTAACAAGTATTTTCTTTTAACACGTCTACAATTATATTCTTAGTTTTATTAGTTTGATTTTAATTTAAATATTGTTTTTACTTGTTTGAGATAATTTTGCAACTCTTGCAATTTTTGTTGATTAGTTAGTTGTGCAACTAAACTTTGTTTTTGTTTTTACAAATAAATCTTGCACATCTAGTCCTCCTTTACAGAAGCAGACTCAAATATATGAAATAAAATGTAATAATTGAGGTATAATAATCATCCATGTAATAATAGAGACACGAACCATACAATTAAAAAAATGAAATTTCCTCCTCAAACTAAATAACATTAACTTTACAAGCACATAATCTGAAGATCATAATATATAAAAAATAATGCAAAATCATACAGATAATTAGATTGAAAATGGCTTATAGCCGAAACCTTTCTACAACAACAAAAATTTAATATAAAATAAATGAAGACTGTATAAGCTGTTACCAACTACCTATATTAATAAATAAAGTTTTTTTTTTTTCTTGCGTATGTAATATTTGGGTACACGGTAGCTTTCATGTTAAGTTTTGGTACCCCGTGCCTAAGGGCTATGAACAGGCCGCCTAATCTTCTCCTTAGCAGGTACAAATTAGGTTTCGTCGTTCTTGGATCGGAATAGGGGGTATCCGATCCACGAACTACGAAGCTAGAAGATAGAATCATTCAGAGTTCGCCCGAGTTTCGAGTTCAGGTCCACCAGACCAGGCGTTTACCCATGAGCCAAATTCGCCCCTTTCAAAGTGTTACCTAATTAAAAATGTCTACAATCTGATGGGGAGAGTAGTCGAACCCATTAGCAGATAATATAACGGGACTTTGGGAAATTAAATCTTTAACTAGAGAGGCGCCGGTACTGCACGCAGGTAGTTTTGAGTCCACTCGAGCGTTCTCGAGCTAAAAAGGTCTGCTCCCGATCAAGAATGAGATATTTGCAACGCAAGTCTATTCCAGGACCAATATTGGCTTATATTCGTGATGTTAGTCTGAACCTGAGACAGTTTTTACATTAGGAATATTATTGTCAAGCTTGAGTCCAATAAATAAAAACAGCGCGCAAATTAGTCCATACATCAGGCAAATTGATTCGTTGTCGAAGAAGAAAATTTTAAAATGACGCATTAGGCCTCTAAACGAACTATTGCAGTAGACAAGACAGTAACAACTTAATGAGGCGTGAGAAGGTACAATAAGTGACAGTAAAATTTAATATTAGTATACTTTCGTTCGAGTTTAAAATCATAATAAATAATCTAATAACACACCTTAAAATGCATGATTCGCATCTAGTTCCATGTTCAACTACAAGATAGTGCTCTGATGCAAAGCTTAAACTCGTTCAAAGGAGATATTTATTTATTTACTAGCTGTTACCCGGCGAGCCATGCTACACCTACTTTCTGCATATAGAAGAGCCCCAAAAATTTTTTTTGGGAAAAAATTAGAAACCAAAAGAGTATTATTAAAATCTAATAACACAAACCTGTAACTGTTTCGAACCCGTGACCTCCCAACTTTGAGTCCTAGACGACTTTGACCTAACCTACAACACCCCCGTATCAAGACATACATTTATGCCAAGTTTGGTGAAAATCGGTCTAACGGAGTGGATTTTTATAAAAAAAAAAAAAAAAACAAAAAAAAAATAAATAAAAAATAAACATACAGACTGCAGCTGGTAGACGTTTTTGACTTGGCCTATGACAATCCCCTGATCAAGACCAACCTGTGTGCCCAGTTTTATCAAAACATATAGAACGGTTTTGATTTTATAGGGAACAAACATACAGACAGACAGCTGGTAGAGGTTTTTGACCTAGCTTACGGCACTCTCCAGATAAGGATCTACCTGTGTACCGAGTTTAGTCAAAATCGGACGAACGGCGTGGATTTGTATGAGGTACAAACTTACTGACAGACAGCCGGTAGACGTTTTTGACTTAGCCTACGACACTCCCCAGATTAAGATCTACATGTGTACCGAGTTTAGTCGATATCGGACGAACGGTGTGGATTTGTATAAGGGAAAAACATAATCGAACGAACGGTGTGGATTTGTATAAGGGACAAACATACAGACAGACAGTTATAAGACGTTTTTGACTTAGCCTACGACACTCCTCAGATTAAGATCTACATGTGTACTGAGTTTAGTCGAAATCGAACGAACGGTGTGGATTTTTATAAGGGACAAACATACATACAGACAGTTATAAGACTTTTTGACTTAGTCTACGGCACTCCCCAGATTATGATCTACATGTGTACCGAGTTTAGTCAAAATCGGATGAACGGTGTGGAGACGGTATCGAGTTTATTCAAAATCGGACGAACGGTGCGGATTTGTATAAGGCACAAACATACAGACAGAGAGCTGGTAGATTTTTTTGACTTAGCCTAGGAGATTTCCCGTATCAAGACCTACCTGTCTGCCAAGTTTGGTCCAAATCGGTCAAACGGTGTGGATTTGTATAAGGAACAAACAAACAGAAAAACAGACAGACACGTGATTTTTATATATATAGATTAATGTTTACGCAACTTTGGCGACAAACATTTTGAGAATAATAATAAAGAATCCACAATTTTCTTGAGGTAATATGATGTAGGAGCGTTAATGTAGGTATTACAAGTTTTCAGTTATAGTAATCATATGTGAAATGTGTTTGAATGTAAGTGATATGTGTGGGTTCAAGCAGATAGTAATAATAAGTAAAAATTTTGGTAGTGAGTTCATGTCGTAAGTCCAGTAGTTCTATCTTATCCAAATGTTATTAGGTTAGTATGGTATTCTGTCGATACGTTTTTCTTACTTAACAAATCTACAAAAATTGAGACTTGTAGTATAAGTTTTACTAGATGGTATACATATCAGTTTTATATAGTCAATCGAAACTGATAAGGATTAATTTTTAAATTTTGAAAAATAATTATATGTTGTTATATTGTTTAATTTGTTTTAGGTATTGCAGTGTTTTTTCTGTATATTGGCTGCTGTCCCTGAGTAAGGTAGTCAAGCTGTACGGTAGGTCAATGTTTTGTCTAAGTCTGCATTCAGTTAGTAAGTGTTTTATAGTTAATGTCGTGTTGCAGTATTGGCACTTTGGTGCATTCTGTTTTGTCATGAGGTGTGAATGAGTAATACGTGAGTGGCCTATTCTTAAACGACAAAGAACTACTTCCTCTCTTCTATTGCCTCTTTTGCTTGAGGTCCATTCACGTATTGTATTTTTGATTTCTCGTAATTTGTTTTCTGTCGTGTAATACCAAGCTTGTTGCCATTTTTGTACGACATATTTCTTCGCTTCAAGTTGCATATCTTGGTACGTGATATCCTGTTTGTCGAAGTGGTCTCGTTTAGTGGCGTTTTTGGCTAGATTGTCTACTGTAGTGCTCTCCTTTATGTCAACATGTCCAGGAAGCCAATATATAGTTTATATAGCCAATATATAGTTTATATAGCCAATATATCAAAGGAGATATAAACCAAGAAATAAACTTACAATCCTACTTATTCAACTGAGAGTATACACTTCATTCATATAAATCCTCATTCACTACAATAACAATTCAAATATTTATCCCAAATGTTTGCACACAAAATGACAGATCTTTTAAAATATCCACATATTTTCCTAGCTGAAAAGCGTTTACTGAAATCGGTTTTAAATTAAACTAATCATATCATAGTTTTGACATTTTAATGTAGTTTATATTTCTCAGATATATTCATATGTTAATTTAAATATTTTTCTAGAGAGACTTCCAGCGGAAGGAGTAAATTCGAATCCGACAGCATAAGGTGCGAAATAAGGAATGTATGAAATACTTTCCAGCATCACCAAGCTTTAGGATGGGCTGCAACCAGAAGACTTCTGAAATGCTGATCAAATTGTAAATGTTCCGAATAAAATGTATATATCTTATTTTATTTATCAATATAATGTGATAAATAAACTCCAAATCGTATGCTGTTATTGAATAAATACTTCAGCCGGAGGTAATTAATGATGAATCCAACAGAGTGCAACATTAATGGCGTCTGATTGAAGGAGGAAATTACCCACTATTAAAAAGGATAACGATGTAACTGTAATGTTTATATCTCTAATATAGGCACACCGCTATTGAAGGTAAAACACGGGATGCTAAGAATGTTATTAAATCATTGTAGAATTCAATCTCTTTTTATCGAAAAATGAACTCTAAATTTTCGGATTTGATCCACGATCTACCAGTTTTATGCCTTCAGAGATTCTCAATAATACTACCGAGCGTCCTATCACAAGAAGAAAAAAAATATATCCAAAAAGTAAAATCTAAATATATATAAAGAGATCAAAGATTTATCAAAAAATGCATTTTTATATAAAGAAAAAAATTCTTATTCACATCCATCGCAAACAATTTTTAAATACTTCATATAACCACCAATATATTATTTTATATTCACTTTATTAAATAAATAAATAAAAATTTATATACAGAAAAAATACTATTCCTTTTTCTTTTGTAACATTCTTGGATTGCCCTATATGTTTCGTGGCCTTCATGCCACCTCCTCAGGGGCCATTAAATCCTAAACATTCGTTAAAAAAAATTAAATTTAGGATTTTATATGGATATTTTAAAACTAATCGTTCTATTACATATTAATGATAAGTATTTTATTAGATTAACTAAAATCAAAATTTAAAAAAAATGTTTAAGATTTAATGGCCCCTGAGGAGATTGCATGGAGGCCACGAAGCATGTAGGGCAATCCAAGGATAAAGTGGTACAAACAAAAAAGGAGTACTATTGTTTGACCTACGCCATATATATACAAGGAAGAATTTTATAGATTGCGAAAACGTTAAAAATAATTATGCATGAAGGAAAAGTAATACACACAGATGGTAAATAATAAGTAACAATTATTGATTATTTATTTAACGTTCATTATTACTAACTAAGAATTTTTGGATGGGTTATCTATAGGTTACCACCCTTTTCTAGCCAGAATAGGGCTGATGCCTTTTCTTTTTTCTTAAGAAAAGCCACCACCCCTTATTGGGAATCGAATTCACGACCCTTGACACTCACAGCCACCGGGCCTCCAAATTACTGATTACATTTAAGAGAGATAGATTTTATTAACCAAACATTTTTACAAAGTTTATGGCCAAAAATTATAGAAGAAAAAAGGGGGAGAGAGAAAATGCACTAAAAATAAATCTTTTTTTGATAGATAGACATCAAGAGTAACATCAATTATAACTAAAGTCGGAATGATAAGACAACTTTCCAAGCTGAACTAAATCTGATAACGACAATAGGTTTTGTATTTCCATCAGTGACCTGTAATTCCATTCTACCAGACTTCCCAAGAAGGGGCGAAGTGGAGAGACCGTGAGACTAGCAGAAGAAACCTTCTAACAACCCGATCTAGTAGTTCATTTCGACGAGAAATCTCTTTCTGTCTTCGCGAGGGATACTCCAGAAAATCTCATCACGAGAGAAAATCTAATTCCTTTTTAGGAATTCAAGGATAGTTGAGTTTCGGCTATGAAAACAGTCAGATTTTCAGTATGCTCTTTGGCAGCCTCCTTCAGCAATGAATGCGTAGGGGATGGAGGATGACCCAAAGACACCGGTTTGTTGACCATGAAGAAAATGTAAGCTATTTGCATCATGGTCACCAAACTGATAAAACTGGTATCTTTGGTCCTTTCCCACCCCCTAGGCATTTATTGCTGAAGGAGGTTGCCAAAGAACATGCCAAAACGCCCAAATTATAGATTTTTGCGACCATTCCTCGACTTTTTACTACCTCAACGGCTAACGATTTCTTTAATTTCTTTTAGCACTGTAGAATGAGCTGGATGTTGGAAATTAAAGTTTATCGTGAGAATAAACATCAGAAAATATCAAAACTACTTTAATCTTAGCAGAATTTTTTCAGGGGCATACCCTCCTAAACTCAAGACAGTTAGTTATTGGTCAAAAAAAACGTTTGGCAGCCTTCTCTAAAAATAAATGCCTAGGAGGAAAACCAAAACGCCACATCCAGCCCCTAGAAATGTTTTGCTAAAGGAGGCTACCAAAGAGCATTCCAATGTCTAAATACAATTTTTTCCAAAATCTGACAATTTTTTTTAGGCGTAACCCAAGTTTTCTTGATTCCTTATCACCTTAACGCTTAACTATTTCCACTTCTTAGCCAAATTTCGTTTAGCACTGTAGAATGAGCTGTTGGAACTTAATTTTCGTCGTGAGAATAAAGATCAGAAAATACCCAAACTACTTTATAGTTGGCGAAACGTTTTCAGAGACATAGCCTCCTTAGCTAGGCAAGACGCAGTGCCCAGGGCAAATCTAAGGGACGGAGTTAATATATAAAACACAAATTGACAGTTATTCAAAATATCCCTGGCCATTATTCAAAATCACATATATGGCTGAAGTCTTTTAATTTATTTATTAGATTTATTAATTCTTTTTATCATAATTTGTTATTTCCCATAATTAGAAGTATTTTCATTTTTTTTTTTTTTTTTTTTTACAATCAATTTTATTATTATTTCCGTAGTTTTATTAGATTGTTTTTAATTTACATTTTGATTTACTGGTTTGAGATATTTTTATAATTATTGCAGTTAGTTGATTGGTATGTTGTGTACTGAGCAACCCAATATAGTTGGGCAACTAAACTTTGTTTTTATTTTGTTAAATAAAGTTTTTTTCTCTTCTCTCTATTATAATTTTTAAATTTCACATTAAGGTCCATACATTTTGGCAGTAAACGTTCTTAACTGGATTTAACGTTTACTATCAAAATTCAAAATGTATAGACCTTAATCTGAAATTTAAAAATTATAATAGACCTTAACATGACTAAATATGAGATGCCTGATGATAAAACAAAACAGGTTCAAAACGTCTCAAATATAAGTGAACGTATTAAACAATTTTGGGGGGCAACCCCTTGACAGGTACTTCAAGAATCTATTGTTCCTTCCCCATCCTCACTTTCAACAAACATAATACTTTATCAAAGAGTTAAGGTACGATTTGTGTAAGTCGCCATCCGTATAGTCGTGCCCGAGGTATCTTGGATTTAGGGATGGCCGTCTCAGTAAAAATTATAATACGACAAAAACCATCAAAGTCTCATGTCGACAGTAAATCTTAAAGCAAAATTAAATCATTTTTCAATGCATAAACTAAAAAAAAAATAGCCATGGAATGTATGTAAGGTTTAGTACTAACAGTCGGGAGAGGAATGGTATGTAAAGGATGTACACAGAGGATCCATTATACCATTTCCGGGTAGGGAACAATACCAGACTAGATGTACGCACTTCCTATTCGTTCGGACAGAGGACAGGAACCTGTAAAACTACAGGCCACAAGCGAGAGCTTTGACAAATACTGTGCATATCGCAAAGCTAATGAAATTTGTGCACACAATAGCGTATGTGGACAAATCATAGGAATCCAATTATTATTACTAGCCAACGCCCATCCGTAGTTGTCCGACCATTTGTCGTCGAACCTCCCTCCCTATAGCGATCGACGATGGCATCATCATTCAGGTGGCTGAGAGCCATGCAGCCCCACAGATGGCCTTTAAACATTCTTCCAAGTTTGCAAAGCGGACAGTTGTCATCATGTGCAAGACCGATGCTGTGTAAGTGAGCTTGCAGGTAGTCGTGGAGCCCTGTCGAGGTTTTTCGAAACTGGTCCCATCGAAGCAAAAGCTCCCATTCCTCGCCAGTGCTTAAGGCGTCAAGGAATCCAATTACGATGTCTTACTATGGAATATTATAACTCTGGCGCGTAGACAATGACTTAGCCTATAATATAAGGATGCAATTACTTCTTGGAGATATCATCTTATTGAAATTTGCCAGTGAACCAACATACAAAGAAATTGACCTCTGAGAAAGTACCCTTTAGGATCGGATCTGATCTCAGTGTTTCTTCAATGCTTTTCCCTCAGCCAATCACTGCTTCATCTAAGCCTCAGGTACTGGAGAGACCTTCTCGAGAAGTGATTTTCTTTCTTGTTAAGAAAGTGTTGTGAGGGATGATTATGATGCTGTATGTATCTAGTAAGTACCTTTCTCTTCTAGTTACAGTGATAGAATTGTTAAGTCATGTTTCTTCTTTACCATTGATGTTAATCATTAGAATATGTTTATTAAATATTAGAGAGCCCAGAATTGGAAGGTTGAGCAGTGTAAGGAACCTCTCCCAAACGGCTACAGCAACGTTTTAAAGAGAACAGGAAGTAAAATATTGAGTACTCTAAACGGCTTGATTAATATAATGTATAGCTCAATGAAATACATTTTTTCGAAGGAATGATTTTGTATAACATTCAAATTATTCTTCTCTTCTTCTTCATCTTTTCTCTTCTATGAAACAACTGAATTCCGGAATAACCCTCCATTTGATCGCCCAGAAAAACCTTACCAAATCTTCTACCGTAGTGCAGTGTAAGGTATCTTTCAAGATCTGATCCACAGATCGCGCTCCCGAGCAAGCTGCCTCCTTTTCCAATCCCTAGAGGTATTTCTAGGTCTTCCATGTTCCAACGTGCGACCTCCTATTGCTGAGCGGGTATCTGTCATACGATGAGGTGCCCAAAACACCTCAAGGCCCATAGGCAAGACAATCACAATATCCATCGTTCTGGATGAGTATCCGGATTCTTAGAGAAGGTAGGCATTCATAAAATTCGCTTGATACAGTGAATTAGTCACATTTGAGCGTAGAAAGAGCAAAGATGAAGAGCGGAGAGCATAGTGAATCAGCTGGATAAGAGCTGAGAAATCAAACTGAGTAGAAATCGTTGCTATGCTGTCTTCTTTATTGGGTGTTCCACTCTGTACACTTCCCTTTATTCTCAAGTTTCATTTCTCCACTATGCTCTTTGCTCTCTCTACGCTTCACGCTTTTAGTAATCATAGCCAGGCCATTAAGCCACTTATATATCAACCATCGTTATTCCGATATTCTTCTACTAAACCATATCACATATCCTTGGGTCGCACACACGGTTTAATTTATATTAAATGCTCAAATAAGCCTCCTTACGAAAAGAACTGATGTCAAACTCCCAATAAATCACTAATAGCGCATAGTTTCCGTTACTTATGATCCTTTATTAATTATCAGATAGAACCTAAATATAATTTTCATAATATGTAGCCCAGGTTGTTTCTCCGACCACAATCCCCATAAGAACCGCCATTGCGATGGTGTCTGGAGTTGACCACTACTAGTGACCACTCTCCGTTTTCTACTTCTCAAACCACACCTTTCTTTCCTAGGAGCCTTTCATCAATGGATTCAAGAATTCTCTCTAGTACTAAAAGAAAGCACGCCGAATTCTATGTTGGAGAGAGCGTATAAGAATCTTATGAAGAATTCCTGTTCAGGTAACAACTTTTTCGAAAACAATAAATTTATATTCTCCTTATTTCTTAAAATGTGTATTTAAAATTATACATTTGGTCTAATAGTTATTAATCTAATGGAATTTTTCTTTTTTAAGCCTAACACCATTATTTGAGTTGTACCGAAGATATTCCCGCAAAAATTAGCTAGCCCCCTCTCAAAATCCACGTAAAGCAACGTTTTAGGACTTTTCTACGAAGGAAATTGGCTACTGAGGTTGCACTCACGGCGGAATTTTCAAAAAAAAAATTGGTGGGTTGTTTTCTTCTGACTTCTACTACTAGGGGCGCTCTATCTCTTTCCTGTTTTATTATTGCAAGAAGTTCTTACATGGGGACGCTTTTATTATTCAACGAGATCAATATACGATAAGAAGTGTTTTTTTTTTTTTTTTTTTTTTTTTTTTTTTTTTTTTTTTTTTTTTTTTTTTTTTTTTTTGTAAATTTATTAAGTAGAGTAGTTCTTCCTTTACACTAAACTCTGGCAGGAAACTAATTAAAAAATTAATTATTGGAACAGTTGCTCCATTACAAATGTAAAAGAGGAGAACCATTCATGTTTTTGTTTTATTTATGTAGGTTATTATACGCAAATGATTCAAGAATGCAGTCTACACTACCCAAATTCTAAGTGAGGTACGTTCTTATTAATGCAGCTGCTTAGTGAAGGCCTTTTTACTAATGCGCCCTGGACTAACATGTAATGATCAACCGGCCGGAGCCTCTATTAATCAACCTTTGTAGGCGAAGAAGTAAACTGTCGTACCCTTTACAAGTTGTAAAAACTGCAGTTCTATGGTGCATTACTAGCCCAGCGAGTGGCATTATGGCTGAAGGTAGTTGAGTATTTCAGGCCAACAGCCCTAAAGATTATTCTTCAGTAGACTTAAGACAATTTTATTCAAAGTATTCCATAAATAGAAATAAAGTCACGATCTGAGGTCCCTGCCCAGCCAGGATGGTGGTAGAGAGTACACTAGGTGCAACGCCAGGTCACAAACCTCACCAAGAGAGTGGGCAATGATCCCAGACTCACTACACTCCGCTAATCATCAACAGCGCAGTGGACCCAAAAAAGTGTGCCGCACCAGAAACCCGTTACGACGCCACAACCATAAACACGGCGGGTGAGGTTATTAGTCCGCTCAGAGATATTCCTTACTCTGATTTTTTTTTTCAACTCTTCGTGTTTTCTCTTTTCGCTTTAATGAACTGTAAAACTCAGCATCCAACATGAAAAAATATTCCAAAACCCAATCCAAATGGCTGTAAAAAATGTTCCTTAACCTCATCGCCGTTCAATCACGATGAATGTATAATTAGAAAAAGAATAATATGGTCGACATGTAGGACGTAATTTTCTTTCGTTTTCACTATAATTGTAGCTTGGAGGAATCAATTGGTGACAGATAATGTGGTGACGGTTAGAAATAATCTAGGTTTCAATAGAAGGGATTGAAAATACGACACACCTGTTTATTAAATGTTTAGGACTCATGGTGTTTATATGAGGAGTACAAAGAGGTAAAAGGAGAATGAGGGAGAAAGGAGAGATCTAGATCAGAAGGGAGGCATATTATGTAGAATCAAGAAATCAATTCGGTTTTCGAAAAATGAAACGAGCTTACTGTCAACTCGAAACGTCACCAATTATCGTAACAATTTGAAAATATTAAAACCTGTTAAGATATTAATATATAAATCTTTCAAGGATCAAAAGGCGTTCTACGGCATCAAAAAAGCAGGAAATTAAGTTGAAACCCGAAAATGATTTATTTATATGTTTTATATTAATAATTTAGAGTTCCTCCCTCCGTTGATTGAGAGATCATATTAAAATAAATGATAAATATTTTAAAAAAGATTATCCTCTCAAAATATTAATGATACGATTAAAAATCACATCTTTAATACAAAATGATTGTCAGATAAGAGAAATATTACACTAGGTTACTTACGGCTAATAATTCAATTCTGCAATGTACAGGAAAACTTACCTGAAACAGAAAATAAAAAAAATTATAATAACAATTGTACAAATAAAAAAAAAAAACAGATAAAAGCAGTATATGAATTATTTTCGATTGAGTTATATTCCCAGATTTTTGTTTATTATTTGATTTTTGTTTGTGTTATTGTTTTAGCGCAAGAAGATCGCCTAAACGTCCCCTTCGATATACTCTTCGAAAACTTTTGTATTTCCTAGGCCTCAAAACAACCACTCGATAATTTCCCATCAGTGATCGTAACCTATTAACAATTGTTTTATGATAAAAATAAAGTCCGTCACGCAGGAGCTGCATAACTAAGCACTTTCCTCAGAATTTGGGTAGTGTAGATTGCTTTCCAGAACAATTAGCTTAAAATATCCTACATAAATAAAATAAAAACATGAATAGTTCTCTTTTAAATTTGTAATGAGTAACTGATCAATTAATAATTTGCTTCCAGAGTTATGTTTACACATGGTACCTATTACACTACGTAATAAATACAAAAAACCTCATATTATCGTATTTTGATCTAACGCAGGAACAGGATACAGTCACTCTAGTGGTAGAAAGCGCTCCTTGCGGCGGCTTTGTGAACCTACGTCTGACGGGCTTTTCTATTGAAATATATTACAAATTAAACCCCCGCTTTCCGATTGACCGATTCAGCTCATTTTTACAACACTTCTTTCTCATGAGTTACCCGCGACGTATACCGCGTTTCGTTACAATACAGCAGAAATTACGACCGGTATGAGTATATTAAGAATTTGGGTCAAGAGTAACCCCCCTTCTAATGAACCGATTTAGTTTATTTTTACAACAGTTATTTACCTGTAGACTACCACTACGAATACCGAGTTTCATCGAAATATACCAAAAGTCACGGCTGGTAGTGGCGAATTGGTATTGTGGGTCCGGAGTAAACCCCCCCTTCTAATGAACCGATTTAGTTCATTTTTATATCTCACTTTTCTCTCTATATTACCACTACGAATACCAAGATTCGTTGAAATATAACAAATATTACGTCTGACATAGTCAAATTAGTGTTTTGGGTTCGGGGTAAACCCCCCCTTCCGGTGGACCGACTTTGGTGGTTAACGAACTCGTTCAATCGTTTGCTAATTGAATGCTATATACCAAGTTTCGTGACGAAAAAACAAAAACTCTGGCCGCTATCGTGTTAACAGACACACACATATATATATATATATATATATATATATATATATAAATTTTAACGGGGGTCATTTTCGGTGTCTACTAGGTAGGATCGATAAAGATTTGAAGAAATTTTTCAAAAATTCCGTCATGTGTCCAACCTCAATAGCTACTTTCCTTCGGAGGAAAGTGCTAAAAAAGTCAGAAGGATAATCAATGAAATGAAATGGTTTCATTTAGAGCCTTCTGCTCAAATTCACTTTCAGCATAAATATGCTTTAGCGATAACTAAACTGGGAAAACGTGTCACAAAAAAGTTTCCGCTGGCGTTTGCACTGGCCATGCACGAAAAAGAAGACTGTACGTTATACAGTATATTACACTAGGTACCTATTTTATAAAAATCATTGAACATGTCTTCACAATTCTGTTTACACTTCGACATTCTATTTGTACAATTATCCAGGACGAGGGATAAAGGAACAATACTGACCTAACAAACCTGATTACAGTAAATTTGCATTTAAGGTCAGGAGTGACAGTAATTAGCCTAAATCAAGGAGAGTAAACAGCTTTGATGATATTTGTACAAGATGACAGGCGAGGATTTAAGCAGGGAGTTATCAAGATGAGATCTCCAAGGACGATATGCATTAATATCAATACAGAATAGGCAAAAGCTCTGAACCAATTTCTTGGACAAATAGAACAAAATATGTGACCTAATTTCCTGAGCTTCTCAGCCGTTATCTCGTTAGTCTACAATATCATAAAGCGTAAATGAGGATTTTATGCATTTTATTTCTACTTATCCAAGAAATATGTTAAACATTTACACTTGCAACTCATTTACTTGTACGCTTTTCAAAAAAAAAAAAAGAAAAAAAAAAAAAAAAAAAAAAAAAAAAAAAAAGTTACGATTATTTTCGTGGGGATTTTGCACAATTTTCTGGAGGATTGTGCTGGTTAACGAGCTTGACCTTTTAAGTCACACCGAGTATTTTTGGGCCAAATCTCATCAGTCAGTCCCTCTTTCTATATATATGTTTGTGTGTGTGTATGTATGTATGTATGTATGTATGTATGTGTGTGTGTACGTGTATATATATATATATATGTGTGTGTGTGTGTGTGTGTGTATATATAAAATGGCAACATTTTTGGAAGTCAATAATTTGGGGGAACGATAAGAAAAAAAACTATAAAATCATCATTTTTGCACCGACGATTTACTGAATATATATATTTATATGTGGCAGAAGGTCAAATTCGAACAAAAACACTCACCTTCCACACTACTCTTTTATTGTTCTCTTCATGTTTCGCGTTCCTATGACGCCTCTTCAGTAGCTCGTAAAATAATGTACAATTACAGCCTACACCACCGAGAACTTGGTCAGTCTAGACGTGGCCCTACCTGCGGAGGGTTCTCGTCTGTGTAGGTTGCAATTGCACATCATTTTAAGATCTCCTGAAGAGGCGTCATAGGAACGCGAAACATGTAGAGCACAATAAAAGAGTAGTGTGGAAGGTAAGTGTTTTTGTTCGAATTTGACCTTCTGCCACATATAAATATTTTAGAAAAGTGGGGACTATCTCTCTCTCTCTCTCTCTCTCTCTCTCTCTCTCTCTCTCTCTCTCTCTCTCTCTATATATATATATATATATATATATATATATATATATATATTCAGTAAATCGCCGGTGCAATTTTTATAAGAGGCTAAAAATGATGATTTTATGGATTTTTTTCTTCTTATTATTCCGCCAAATTGTTGACTTTTCCAAAAATGTTGCCATGCATTAAGAAATGAATGTTCCAAATAAATGAGACAAATAAAAAACACCTATGGCTTAAGATAAATAGGGAACGAAGTTCAATTGGAACAGAAATGAGGAGGAGTTCGTGAAAAGAAATCCAGAAATAGGGCATAAGTCAGAAGATTAAGCTGAAATCCTATACCCAGCAATTCAAAAAGGCAAAGCACTGTCATTTCGCATTGGGTTTAAGTAGCTCTCGCTTTCACGAGAAGGAAAAAAACCCTCAGGATTCAAGATTCAAGGAAAGTCGGGAGGAGCCAATTTAAATGCAACATTTCCGCAACAACAAGACTCATTTATTCAAAAATACTTTCTCCGCTAAATGAAGGCAAATGCAACCTTTCTTGGTAAAAGTGCAGTTACGGACATTTCTTCTCGTATGCACCGCATAATGCTCGGTGCAGATGGAAACATACTCTATTACTTTTACTAGAGCAGAAAAGGACCTTCAAGATAATTTGTATCCTTTCAAATGGAAGGTTCCCCTTTCTTAGAGGAATTAAAAGTCGCAGCAGTACATATTTTTAGGTATACTATTTCGATGCAGAAAATCATACAATTTACTTGAGGGGTTATTTAACCTCAAGTCTACAATAAGGAAGATAGTATTGTCCAAACTATGGTCACCAGCTTTTCCCATTCTGGGCCACGAATGAAGCTTCTAGGCAAATAAATCAATAGTTCACGTCACTATTTTGAACTTGGGTCCTCTAGGATATTAGTCACATTTTGTAACACTTGGCCCCCATAGCAGAACTACGGGTGACATTGTCGCAGAAAGTCGACAAGGGCTCAAAAAGGTCAGCCTGACCGAGCGGTTGTTTTTTTCATAGCGGCTGCAGAAAACGTAAATAAACTTATTTTTTGCGGAAAGATTTGCTGTAGAAAGTCAAAAAAAACTATTTCTTCAGTATTATTAAATTTACTTTAATTATATTTCAAGCACTTATTTATTTCCGATTATTCTTCAAGATGATCTCGCTCGCAGTTCATATTACATTCAACTTGAACCGCATGGGACTGCAGACATTTTTTGGGTTTCTCAAACTCCCCCCCCCCAAAATAATTTTAAAAAAAATAAAATAAGTCAAAACTAAACAGCTTCAAAATAATAATAAATACGTTCGGCTGGTAACCTGTAGATAGCCCGGCGCTAATAGCCAAATAGTTGATGCGCCGTTAAAAACGAAAATAATAAATACGCTTGGGTCTCCCGTGGTCTAGTGGCTAGCGCGCTGGATTCATAAGCGGGAGATGGTGGGTTTGATCCCCACCGGCGCCAGAAATTTTCTCATCTCAGGGCTCGCTGAGAAAATTCCTGGCGCCGGTGGGGATCAAACCCACCGAGGATAATAATGCTGATTAACGAACTCGTTCATTCTTTTGATGTGGTCTTTATTTTAGATTTCTGAGTTTTTCGAATAAAATATTTAGTTATTTTTCAGATTAGACAGACAATTTAAAAAAAGTAGTTGTAGTTGTCCTTTTAGTTTATTTGAAATAATTTTTATTTTTTGTATGAATACCTTTTTTTAATTTATTTTATTTTTAAATTGTATTAATAGAAATGAATATTATTGACTGAGCCATAATATCAACATAAAAATAACTACATTTTCTCACAGATACGTAATCCCATAATTTAAACTGTTACTATTTATGTGTTTCTTGTTTGTATTAAAATTGAAAATATTGAATTATACTTTTTCTTAATTTTTTTTTGTCGCCGTTTAATCGCCTGAGTTTCGAAAAACTATTAAGAGAAATTTAAAGAAAGAGTATTGGAAAATCAATTGATTAATTTTTTATTCAGATTCCATTGACAATCCACCATTGTGAATGAGATTAAAATGTTTACCATTCATTGGGAGCCGAATATTACTACCTTTACGCCAAACCTGCTGATATCTGATGCAGGCATTAATGAGAAAACTCAGCGCCCCTGAACAGCGAGTGATTCAGAGCTGTTGAATTAAAACCCTCTAGAACTGAGGAGCATAGCGGTGCCTCAAGTGAGAACTTCCCTCCGGTAGAGTGCGCTGACCTAGGCCATGTCTCCGTCAGGAAGGCTTGTTGTTTCAGGGGCACAGCACTCCAAACACCACCACTCGTGTACGTCATGCTGTTTACAAATAGGCCTAGTATAGTTTCGGGGTTTGTTTTGACAGCCCTCCCATAGTGATGATAGTGTTATATCAAAAAAATCGGTCTAATTATCAAGCACAAACCCATAGGAAGAATCATACTGATGTTAAAACGTAACATGAATACTAGATGGTCAGTATGCCATATGTCCATGGAGATATTAGTTTGATTTCTGCTTGAGAAGAGTCGACAAATTTTTGCGATGAGCAGCAGAAAAAAATTCCTTATGGTTGTTCGGAAGGGATGACAATCATTAAATAGCCTGAGGAAGGCGCTAGCAATTAACAATAAACACAAAAGTACTTTCAGTCGTAAATAAATTCTAAAATGCATTTAGGGCGTTAAGAACAAGCTGCAATTGCGACAAAAACCTATTTAAACAAATTTTACACATTTCTGTCGAGCAAGTTTACACAAGTTTGTAGATTCATTATTCATTTATTGGTGTTTTCCGCTTGATTGGGGATTAACACAATGAACATCATTATCTTAAGAACTACTTATTGAAGGAAATCAGCATGGCTAAAGCAAAAGACATATTGTAAAATTGAAACTGTGAATGAGTTTAGATAAAGAGTTCATCGATGAATTGTACTTAGTATCTACGTACGTGTAATTTTTTTTTATATATCGACAGCGCTAACAGTCATCAAATAATAATTTTTGTAGGTCACTATAGTGGTTATGAACTGGTCTAAACGTTTCCGCTTTGGCGATCTTAAAAGTTCATCGTCCCTGGCAGTCTGAGAGTAAATGTTTGATCTAAGTCCTGTGTTTCATAGATTGCATATTGGCCTAAGTCGTCTTACCGTAAGAAAATCGTGGCCTAGTCAGGATGTCCGATCCTTTTTCTGGTAAGAATTACTTCATCGCGTCAAGATAAGATTTATTAAGAGAATGTGAGCTAACACTTCATAGGTACACCAACCCTCCTGATTACATATCCAATTTTATCTACAGGATAATTTGAAATTCAACAGTTTTTGAAATTATTACAATTCCCTGGACATGCAATAGGCACAATGATTACAGAAAGTGAAACTTCTTCATGAGCCCCAATAGACAACATCCAAACTTTTAGACTTGTGTCGCTACAAAGTTACTTTGAAAATGGGAAGAATGGATAAATACCTCTATTTACACAGAAAACAACTCCATCACAGGAAAGTGCAGCTAAATGCATAAGTAGTGATAGTAAGCCGATCATATTTCAGCATAAAAGCATCATAAAAACTGCTTTCTCGACGAACCGATCCGTCGGTTAATAGCCGCACAAAGAGTGGTTTACTTTCCCTGGCAGGAAATCCAAATACACTTTTAGATAATTGCCTTTAAAAATAAAGGTCAACTTTAATAAGCAGGATAAATTTAAAAAAGTCTGCTTTCTTTGAACTAAATATTAAAAGCTGTGGAACTAACTTCTTGGAGAAAATGGGCATATTTCATTACAATTCTACTGTATTATCTCAAAGGTTAATTCAATAGAAACCTAGATCCTATACAGGCCGGAACCAAATACCACAAGAAAATAACTCTCTTAGACCACGGTCTATGTTGCTTAACGTTTTAAAGTATTAATCATTGGCCCTCTGGTATCAAGATTACTAGATTAGACATATTGTCGAATTTGTATGCGTTTCTTTTCATATCCGGACAATGTTTCTGACGGAAACACTTTTTTGTCAATTCATGTTTTAAGCTCATCTGGATCTATAGGTCTGCCACAAACAGAAGAACAAGGCAGTGCGGAGGCGCTGCAGACAGCCCATGTGTGGGAAAGCCTAGCTCCACTCCAGGCCTAGCTCCCCCTCTTGTCCTTTTGTTTGTGGGCGGACTTTAGTCGATGTGGTGATAACTGACAAGTTTGTCTTTTGAGAATGGATCCAAGAACTTAATCTTAGAAAAAAAACTTGGGGATGCAAGCACCCCCAAGTGTATGGTGAAACGTCGGTAAACTCCACATCAACAGGGTCACTTCCAGAAGACTTTAAAATAATAAATCAAAATAAACGACAAGGAATTCGGGAATACATTTTTCTAGTTAAACTTTAGTTGCTGAAGTCTCCTAACCTCTGGACCCGAGGACTAATGTTGAGGACTTAATTAATCTACGGCCATCCTCTTCCAAACACAGGTGGTTCCGAAATCCTGGAAAAGGATTTCGGTTACTGTGACGTCAGTATCGATTTGCTTGGTAGCTTTTTAGTCCCTCGCTATACTAAACAATATTATCGTCGTTTTACTACACAACGATTAAAGGTGCTGCCTTGAATGAGGGTTTATTCGATTCACCCTGTCGAAATATACATACAAATCGAAAAAGAAGGTTATTGGTTGGCGTTTCAGACAAAATTCATAACACATCAACACTTTTTAACTAGCCAACTTCTGTGCAGTTTCTTTTAGTTTGTATGGCTCAACGCCTTCAGATCCAAGGTACAATGTTCATTTTGAAGGGAGAATCAACTAGGTTGACGCGCGCGGAAAAAAAATAAAGAAACATTAAGCCTCGAGAGCTTACGTTGAGGATTTATTTTTAAGTTTGTTTGCAAGCATAGGTATATATATTAATTTTTTAATACAACTTTTTAGCAAAACTTAAATCTAAATTCATTTTTCGTTTATCGTGCGTAATATATGACCAAAAATCAATTTACTTGGGCTTCAGATATATTCGTGTAAAGGCACAGAACGTCTGAAGGTATGTCGCTTTTTGAACACGTTAAAAACCACTTAAGCGCCTAAAACGTAACATTAAGTAGTTATTTCATTTCAGCAGTATTCGGCATTTCATACATACTATGGATTCCAAACAATTGTAATATGAGATTTTATGGTTTCGAAAATTCGGGCAATTCAAGACATAAGTAATAAGATTCTTACACGTTGAATACACCGGCTACCGTAGATCCCCGAGGTTAAAGAACGCTGAGTGTGAGAAAAGTACTTGGATGGAAGACCATCAATTTAAAACCACGTTCTGTTAGCGTTATTAAAGTATGGCAACCTATAGGTAGGCCGGTTCAAATAGCGTAGCTGTTGGTACGTCGTAAAAAAAAAATGGCACTCAGTACACTACCTTGAGGGACGCCTTTTCTCAAGTTGGGTTTTCGTGACGCACCAATCATTAAATACTCAACTCCAGAGAAATCCAAAGGCTCCTTTTAGAGGTTTCCCACGAACCTTAAAGAACCTTCAAGCGTTGTGTCGATCGCTACATCAATGATGCATTGACGTTTGACACTTTGATAAAAATCACATACACGAATGATATTCACACCAGAAGACATTGTAAAGCTGTGTAATTTACACCTAGTATAGTTTTCATCCAATCAAGTTACACTAATATAAATGATAAAGATGAAATCGCATCTACAACAAGCATAATAAACATAAGTTGTTACTATCAAAAATGAATGCCAGTAATTAAATACGTGATAATGGATGATAGCGGGTTTCTATCCTGGCTTGAGATAGTTCCTTCCCGCACGATCCAGAATAACAATTAGTCCCAAGGAATTTTAAGGAGTAATGTTATTAAGTCAGTTCACGATCCTAGCTAAGTATAGTTTAATATTAATCTCTTCATTTCTCTCTTTTTTATCTTTAATGAATGGGTTCATTTTGCATTCTTCTTTTCAAGACTTTCTTCATTTTTTTTTAATTTTCCCCTCTCCTCCCTTCTTTTTCCTCGTGATTTATATCATCGCGTATTCGTCTTTTTATAATTTGTTCTCTCACTTTTTTTAAGGTGCACCGACTTCTGGGGTCATTCAGACCTCGATTATCTTCGTGCCTAAATGAACAATTTTGGCTTCGCTAAAAAAAATTGTATTGTTGTTCGATTCAATACAAGAAATGGTTTGTATTTTTTTTTTTTCTAGCTGATGCCGTCTGTCAATGAACTAGCAAAAACGTTCAATACGAATTTTGAATAGGTTCATAAATTGCACAATTTAACCGACTTTCTTTCCAAAGACTAAATATTCAGTGTGGGTCAAGCGACACCTAGAATTTTTTGGAAATTGGAAATATTGGACCCAGTTTTTACTTGAGTAAAAATGATCCCCCTAACCAGCTAATTTACATAAACATAATTTTAAGTAGAGATAATATTGAAATTTTTCTGACAATATCTCAAAATTCCTGCTTTCAGATATTCATTAATAAGCCGACGAACGTAGACTCTAGTACTAAACAATAGACCTTATAGAAGGTCAGTTATGTTGACATTTTTAATTTTAATTTAATCAACTTTAAATTTTTTACTTATAAGTGTGTTTCTCCCCTCACCCGTTTATTTACGCACTGTTCTGTCTACGCCAACGTTCATAGTCACGTTAATGCACCGGTTCCCGTTGATCACCGAAGTTAAGCAATGTTAGACGCAGCTAGTACCTGAATGGGTGACCGACCACGTGCTGTTGGTATAATAAAAGGGTGACACCAATAGATAGCCCGGCGTTAATAGCCCAATGGTTGATACGCCATTAAAGACACACACACTCTTCTGTCTACAAAATGGTCTAATAATGATTAAATTTGGAACAACTTTTGTCATTGAAGTTATTTATCACTATTTTCGCTTTTGAACTAACTAAAATTAAAATTAAAATTGTTAATATATTAAGGTCTCCATCATGGCAGATATGTTGGTTTATTTTTTTTCTATTTGTAATAATTCTGTCCTAACAAAAACCAAAGTCTAGATAAAGCGACAGAGGGATATTTCCTTCCGTATAGAATTTACAATGTCGCTTCCTCAGCAATATGGCCAATTCTGCGCAAAATATCTCGTTTTCCTTGAAGATTTCTTTAAAGCAGTTCATTAATTTGGCAGTATAAGAAGATTACCCATTTAAAATTCCAACAAGGAGGCCTTCAGTGTTAAAGAGTGAGTACTTCGTTCCTACAGTGGTGAGTTCAATTCCCACTACGGGTATTAGCCTTTTCATAGTTAGAAGATAGAAAAGGGCGGTAACGTTTAACATTTTAAAGTATCCAAAAAAATATTAATATAACTTTTATTTTGAGTCTTCCCAATCAGACTCATTGAATCACATACATTAAAATAGCGCAGTGTCGCTACTTTTTTTTTCATCATCGATGAACCGCTCTGAAACAAATGCATCGAGAATGACAGTTAATGGATTCTATTATCAGATAAAAACTCCAACTGATAGCGCATCGAGAGCAGTTTCTCTTCGCTACAACATCCAGAAGCGTCCCTCATGTAGCTGCCAACCTAAGAACGCACTACAAGATTAACTACACAAAGAGTGCACTTTCCCGTAGTGCACCGGTCTATAATGAATCAACAGGCAGCCTCTATACCTCAGACATCAAGGGCAATATCTTCAGAGAGTTTATCACCAGGGAGAGCTGATAAGGTTTCTCTGCCAACGCTACGAGGTGTAACCTCCATATTTCTCTAGATAGCTTTTATAATATACGGGATTAATGTTGGCAATCACATACATTGCATACGAAGGTATTTCTTAGTAAAATGTCCACTTGTTAGCAGAGTAACGTACCCTTTATGCGGCTAACAACCTGTTACAACCATAAAATACACCTCGAAAGCATTACTTTCCCCCAATATAAACTAACTTAGAAAACAGCACATACTTGTAGATATAAATATCGAGGACAAGCCAGTGCCTGGTGGCAGAAATAATCAAATGGTAGATTTGTTCAGCCATTAATTCCATCGTAGGGTAAAAAGAACTACATATTACACCAAAATGTTAATTTAAAACTTCATCAGTGCTATGGACGAAAGGGAGAACAGCTTCGTGTCTTGGAAGCTACGACTCTTTCATTTCGAATGTTTTCTTAAACCTTTTGACTCAAATAACTCCGACACCCTGCATCAATGCATCCCACTCAAATCAAACATAAACTAGTCCCGAAAAACAAACATTCTTGCCATATTTACCGTGTTAACAGACAAATAAATAAATATATATATATACACGAAAAGATTAATCTAAGGGTGCCCATACACGGTGAGAAATATCTCAAGATTTCGACTGCGCATATGTTCCTCACCTTGTACGGGACAGCCTTGAGGCCGGAGTTGAACTGTACAGTCCATCGAAGTAGAATGATAAAACCAATAGATTAACTGTACAGTCCAATGAGGCCGGGGCTGTGCAGGCCAGGCCTGATGTTTATGGGCAAGAGGATATTTCCTTTACATTCAGTGGGTCTACTGTAACTGTCCCTGCCTTGAGGTTTATTAACTTATTCTGTTTGTGCTAGATCATTTAAGTCCAAACCTTGAGGCCAAAATGAGCATCCTCGGGCTTAAGATTTGTAGTGAACGTATATGTTATACTTTAAGGAAGATGGTCAAGGGTTAGTAAAACGAATATGTAGGCCAATGAATGAGTTATGTAAAGCTTTCCTGCATTCTGCTATTTCGTACATTTTAAACTTTATACAGAAGTATCTTCGCTCGACAGAAAAACTAGTTATCGGCGTCCAAAATTCCAAACTCAGTGTTTAAAGTATTTTATATCTTATAGTGCAATAATACATAATCGCGTCACTTTTAACCGAAGAGAATCGGGCGAAACATAACTGTAGAAAAGTCAGGCTCCCAGGAACTGTTTCATCTTAGCGCGTTTCCGTTCTTATCCCTAGTGTCATTTAGAAATCTTGAAATAGAAAAAGTTATTATTTTGGTTAGCCCTTTCATGAAATAATTTTATGGTTCAAGAGACGTGACAGATGACAAGGGTATTCTGCCTCTATCTTACCTCTAAAAATGTCTCCCCGGCCTTCTCAATGATCGCTCTAAGAAACACTATTACCAAAAAGCCTCTTATTTTCTTGTCCTCCAAATGGACTCCACTGGGGAGTCGAGCCGATTTGGCAAAAGAAAACCTAACACGAAATGGAAGTGCTAAATTAATCAGAGTATTTGACTATCAATTTTGTAACAATAATACACCATTATAATAGCTTAGACACGAATATATTGATGACGTCAGTAATCGAACAGGTTTGTACATCCCCATTGTACAAGCCAAATACACAGAGATTGTTAAGTCATCAAAGTAACGTAAATCAGGACAAGATGCTCGTTACTGGAGCTCATTAGAGTATGGAGATGAATCGAGCCAGCACAGACGTGGACCACATCACAAGGATGTGACAACTCGACACAGTCACGGCTCTTAGAGGATACAGATAGTCCATCCATCTCTCTAGGGGTTTTTTCTCCAATACACCCACAGGAAGATATAGATCTCACTCGGCAAGGGATTAACTTAGGACAAAGTCGACAGGCCTAATACTCAGGTACGGTAAACTACACTCATACATCATCTTCCACTAATTCCCTGACAGAACACTTACTTAGACAAGGGAGATAATTGATAAACCACTCTATGACTAATCTGGTTTATAAAGTAAACGACGATATAGAAGAGCCACTTAAGAATTAAAGCATAATCAATATTTTAAATAAATCATTATTTATTTAATAACACACAGGAAAAAATAAGGAAAGAACTCCCCAATTTATCTTATATTATAAAAACAACATATATTTATAAAGATAAATAGTCCTGTACTCCACTACAACCTGGATATTCTTATCGTCGAGAAGGAAGAATGTTGATGTAGTCCTAGTGGTGAGCTGGAAATTTCAGAGCGATAAACGCAAAATAAATGCCGAATGGCCAAGGTTTCCACTCTCTTATGTAATGGCCACGCCCGGCGCACGATGGGGACAAACGACATGTAGTGATTTTTTTTTTTTTTTATGGGGCATCGAAGTCTGGGCTATCCAAGGGACAACGAGAAATTTTCTTTAACGAGCCGTGAGATGAGAAAATCCCTGCCGCCGGTGAGAATCAACCCACCATCTCCCACATGTGAAACTATGGCGCTGGCCATTAGACCACCGGGAGACCCCTACGATATATAGTGTTTAAAAAACGGCTAGAACCTCGAAATCTTTGTGTTTTTTTTATTTAAATGAAATCTAATAAATTCAGAACAACTTAGTCTAGTCAGATTTTAGTTTTTTGTTTCCCTTGTTAAAAAAACGTGTAAAGAAGTTGAATTCACGAATTTTTACTATCCTTATATAAGTAGCCTTTGTAAAGAACGGAAGCATATTCCCACTCCGATAGATGTGGAAGCACAAAATTTACTTAAAGAATAATTTATCTTATTTAATTCATTACAATTATTATCTATTCTAAATATAGTCAATTAATCTCATTGTTGAATTAAGATAAATTTACGTTTTATGAAGATGAGTCATTCCGATATTTTCCAAATCCAATCAGGATTTGAATTTTTAATTTCAGCGATAAAAGTGCTAATATTAAGTTAGATGAAAAATGAAATGTTATTTTATGTTCAATTCCAATTCGTGAATATAACTTCTTTAAACGTAATTCACTAACCAAGGAGAACAAAATCTGGCTAGACAAAGTTGTTCTAAATTTTATTAGCTGTCATTTAAAGAAAAGATGCATTGAAATCGGCTAAGATTTAAGCCATTTTTGAAACACGATATGTCGCTCGGCTCCACTGTTGTGACGATGCTTAGCTTAAGTGATCTACGGGAACACTAGCTATTCAATGTAGCTATTGGGCTTCCGCAGAAGCATCTTATTTAATAATTAGGGAGCAATGTTTTAACTGACGCCCAACTTTCAATTAATGTAACAACAAATTTTCTGTTTGTTAATTAGCTCGAGAAGAAGTATAAGAGGTATCTTAAAGAATAATCCTTTGAGACAATCACAGTCAAATGCCTTCTCTACGTCGACAAGTGTCATACCCGTATGTTTATTTCTATTAAAATTGTGTGATTTATGCCAGTTACTCTAACAAGCTGAGCTACAATTGAATGTCGACTCCTAAACCCAATTTGAGCAGAAGAGATAAATGAGTTGCTTTTAAAAAAACGCCAGAAACCCTTCAAATATTCTTTTTTTATCACCTTGCTTAAAGAACCCAATAATGAAATAAGTCTATAACTGCTGATCAGCTCCTGTGCAATGACTATGTAAATCGAAAGACACTAAGGGAGGATATTTTACAAGATCGTGGAATATAATCCATATCTCCCAACAAAATGGGGTATTGCATTTCCCATTGTCCCATAAGTAGGAGAAACTACAGAGCAAAGGGAGCAATCCGATGGATGATGAAGACAGCATTAGCCGAGAACACGGAGAGAAAGTAACTGGGGACCGTGACCGAACAGTTAAGGTACATTAATGTACAAGTCATTAGGTCTCCAAGTGGAATCGAGAACATAATGAAGACATGGAAACCCAGCTTGTATCATAGCTAGTCAACGAATCCAAGCACCAAGCAACAATTATATAGAGCACAAAACCGTGGAATACCAGGATCCTCATGGCCAACTAATAACGATGAAGGTCTTTAGGTTGTAGACTTACTTAGCAAGTCTTTAGCGGTGTTCTGATACGGAGAGTCAGAGTAAAGCTGAAAAATATTTACATTCTGACATACTTGAATATTCATTTAACAAATTCGTATATTTTTCATAAGATGGCACATAAAGGGCTTTGGGGCTCCCATAGTTAAGTTCTTTACACCTACGGCTTAGGTCCACTAACAAAAAGGGTACTGTAATCCTCCTTGTTGTCGATGTGCGATGGAAACGTTTTTCCGAAACAAATGAAAAATCGGAGTATTATGAGGAATGCTATTCATCCATTAGTTCATGAACGTGACTTTCGAGTTTTGAGAAAGTATTTTTGCACCTAAGTTCATTATGAGGTGCAGATAGTCGTCGAAGGCGATAAGAAGGCAAGGAATAGTTGAGATTCGACTAAGAACAATCAGATTTTCGGAAAAATCTTTATTTAGAACGTCTTTATATTTGATCCTTATTCTTGACTATGGTCTATGTAAAACAGTGGTTCATTTTAGAAAAAATGATTTTAGCATAAATATGCTTTAGGGATGGCTAAACTGAAAAAAAAAACTTTACAAAAAAAGAGTCCGCTGGCCATGTACGAAAAAGAAGACTATATTTTATACTGTACATAACATAGGTTTGTCGGAGCTAAAGCATATTTATGTTTCCGAATTTGAGCAGAAGGCTTGAACGATTTTTTTTTTACTTAATATACGCATAAGAAATATTCTATACCCGATATTCATGATCCTAAATATTTCTTACTGTTTTTAATTAGTCTCTTCGTTAATTCTATTTGTTTTGTATGTTTTTTTTAGCTGAAGAAGGCTGCTAAAGAGCAGGCCGAAACATTCTATAAACAGATTTTTGTCTGTAGAAATCTGCTTGTCGTCCTTACTATTTCTTGACTTCTAATTTCATCAACATTACATCATTTTTGTAGTGTTTAGAACGCGAACAGGCATACAAGTGTATATACAAACTTGAACGACTGGGATTTTCAGTAACCCATGGGTTATAACGCGTCAGCGTTTCCCGTAAGCACGTCGTCAACGAGTCGATGTCTTAAGGGGGAATTGTTCCCTACAGAGAGGTAGAAAATACGCTAAAATGAAAGGCATTACTCCTATTCTGGAGAGAAAATAATGGTAACCTGCAGATAACCAAAACTGTGTGCCAATAAATAAGGAACGTTTATGTTAATGTTATAACCTAATTGGCAGGAGAATGCAGAATAAACTAGTTTGGATCATCGCCCTTCTCTTGTAGGATGAAAATTAGCTACCCCAAAGAGGAAAAACATACATTTCAAGAGCGTTAATGCTTTAAGAATAGATCTGCCATCAAAAAGCAGAAGGGTAGTAAAATAAATCTTCCATGAATGGACAAAGTATAGAAAGCACAACATAAATACTCTAAGTTTACGACAGCGGTATGCAAAGTAGATGATAGTCAACAGACTTCAAGTCCGTAAAGTCTTTCTAATGAATGGATCATCGTCAAGATTGTTGAGTTTTCTCTAGACGAATAAGAGCCTCATTCGTCAAAATCGTCGTTCTTTTTAATACTGTTTAAGGCCTCCCGAAAGCTCTAAGCAATTATTTAAAGTTTCTTCGTTAGAAAGTTTTATTGGTGATACATCAACGGTCGCATATCTTTTAGAAGGTTCTGTCATTTCCATAAGAAGGAAAAGATTAAACAGAGAATCCGTTAATGAGGAATGCCTAGCGTACAAGGAAAATATTACACCGATATTTACAAAAAAGACACATACGATGAAATATCAAAGCTATCAGCAAAGAAGTGTCCTACTAATGTCAATTTCGAAACCACATGAATGACCACATTCAATGAACTAAAATGAACAAGGAGGCCGTAAGATGGACATAGAATTTCTCAATCCTCCCACTACAGACCAGCAGACCCTTAGAACCCAATGTCCCTAAAGGACAATGTCACTATGTCTAGATACAGAAAGGGACACTAGCATCGGAGAATAGAGCCGTCAACACACCATCCACTTTTCGTTGACCTTGGTCTTGAGACATTGGATTATGCATAGCTTAAAAGGCTGTCTATACCTTACAAGGACTGTCAAATTGTACCCCTGAACATCAAAAGGACGCACCCAAAAAAGTGAGAAATCAGCAAATATGCTCCAGCTGGACAGGGACTTTCAACTTTTCCTGAACTAATTTCTAAAAGATAATCTTGAAGGTATACTTTTTTTTCAACATTGCTAAGAACGAAACGCCCCAATAAAAGTGCTATAATCCAATCTATTGTCCATCCTATACTTCCTTCTAGAAAGTGGGACTGTTCCCCGTCCAGACAGCAATCCCCCGTAACAACATGATGACAGAAATCTGCATAGAAATAGCCACCTGCAGCGCAAAGGGGAAAAATACATTTCTTCCCCTTTCCATAATAGATGTACTTCAGTACACCTTTTTTTTCTCTAGCTCCTTTCAAGAAAGCATTTTTTCCACCGGCAATTTTCAGAAATATGTAAATTGAGCACATCACTATTTTTTAAGGTAGGGAAGTGATGGAGCTGGGCCTTTTTTCCATATAACTGCAACAATCACTAAATCTCAAAACAAGTAAAGCACGAACATGATTTTAAACATTCTAAGCTGTTAGAAATAATGCAGCCTGCTAAAACGAAGAAGATTCGTTCAAAACTATCCTAAAAAAAAACTCCAAACACGAAGAATAAAGAAATTAATGCAAATCCTAAACGTGTTCCCATTGATAAGGAACTTATCAATGGGAAGTTCCCTTAGACCGTGGAAATGAATTAATCAGCAGGCATAATAAGAGGAATTATATATCCTTATTATATATAAGGACGTTTTTCTCTTATCCAGAAGTCAGTTCAAGACACCAATCTCTGTCTATAATTTCGAGATTAATTTTGTTTTTTTCTTATTAGCATTGTCTTCTATTGGCCAACTGTAGTATTTATAATTTCGGCTTGGTTTAAACATTGACAGAAATGTATTAATAATACATGAACTGTAAAATCGGGAACATTAATAACCAGTTCCAGAAATCAAAGAGCACCCACAGTTTAGGAGAAGACTGCTGCAAAAATTTGCTATTTTATTTCTGATTCACAACTTTCTGAAAAATGATAAAAACTTTGATCTATCGTAGTATCGCATGATAAAATGAATTGGTCTAAAGAAAGGGAAAACGAAGAAAGAGACAGGGTCACGCGATTCCAATACTCCCTCAAATGTAGATAGTACCAGACGGATTTGTTCCTTATATTCTATGGTTTCTCGAAATGTATCCAGGGAATTTAACAAGGTCATATCCATAATTCCTCATTAAAGGTCATTCTTCGTCATATTTATCGTCATGGGCGAAAGAAAGAACAACCCGTCAAGCAGGAGTAGCGAAAACTAATCCAATTTCTCAGCAAAGCGGCGATTATAGCAAAAAAAAAACCTACTGGGAGGAAAGTCGCTTCGATTTGATAGACGTTTCAGAACGCCTAATGCACAAAATAACGATGGGTACTTGTTGCCATCGGTAAGTTCTGAAAAACAATGTCGGCGTCGCAAAACTCTTAAGTCGAAACAATCGCAGTCGCTTTAGTTTGAGTATTAATGTCTGTTCGCGTTCTATCGTCAACAAAAATGATCCGGTTTTGATGAAATTAGGCACAAAAACACTTTGGATATAATGAAACAAATGACTAAATAGACTCCGAAGTGTTCGGGATTAAGACCAGGCGAACGTGTAACATGGCCTAACGTGGGTTAGGGGGCCATAAGACATTCTACGAGCAACGGTCGCGGAATATATGAAAAGGTCAAACATTTAATCTCGCTGATTCATATTCTGGCAATATTGACATATTCGTCATAATATGTACATCAGTCAGAATGGAAACTCTTTCCGAAAAACTATTTTTCTATTGTTCGGGGTTTTATGGCCAATTCTCAAGCGGGTTACACCTTTTATTTTTATTTATTATGCGTTCGACAAGGCACTAAATTTATTCTGATGACGTTTGCTATCCCTCAGTCCTTGCGAATTGGTTTGCTGTGCCGTCATTTTGAAGTAGGTATTTTGGGGGACTAATGTTTGGCAAGCTTCTGCAATTGCATATCTTCGACATTTCCTTACCTATGTAAGGTGTTATTTTGTTTGCTATAGTATGTTCTACTATGTCCCGGGATCCTTAGAAACTCCCCGTTTTATTCTGATGACGTTTGCTATCCCTCAGTCCTTGCGAATTGGTTTGCTGTGCCGTCATTTTGAAGTAGGTATTTTGGGGGACTAATGTTTGGCAAGCTTCTGCAATTGCATATCTTCGACATTTCCTTACCTATGTAAGGTGTTACTTTGTTTGCTATAGTATGTTCTACTATGTCCCGGGATCCTTAGAAACTCCCCGTTTTATTCTGATGACGTTTGCTATCCCTCAGTCCTTGCGAATTGGTTTGCTGTGCCGTCATTTTGAAGTAGGTATTTTGGGGGACTAATGTTTGGCAAGCTTCTGCAATTGCATATCTTCGACATTTCCTTACCTATGTAAGGTGTTATTTTGTTTGCTATAGTATGTTCTACTATGTCCCGGGATCCTTAGAAACTCCCCGTTTTATTTGGAGTATGCCTTAAACATGGATCATGCTAGGAGTAGAAATACAATCCGATAATAAGATAAAATGGTGTTTCGTCGGCTGTGTAGTTGCGGCTGATCGCTGAAAGGGCGAACATGTATGATCCTGGTGAGCTAAATACTGCTACTTCAACTCCATGGTTGGAACACTCTCAACTCAAGAAATCTGCGTCATTATTCATGACAAAATGTTCAAATAAAAATGAATATTGTTTGGTTTATAAGAGATATAGTTCACAATCATGGAGGAGTGCATAGCCTTTGAACAGCTGGCAAATAATGATGAATATAGTTTTGCCTTTAGATAGTAAATCTCACAAGAAGTCACTATTAGCGAGTCGTTGCTCCCTGGCCAGACTCCAGAAGATCCAGGAGTCTAACTATAGGAGATCCGGTCACCAACCTTTCTCCAGATATACTGATAATTTCGCTGTAGCTCTCCTTGTGTTGATACACCACAGCTCTAGGGCTGTGGCAGGCAAGATTGCCTGTATTTTTTTCATGTGTGTGTTTAACGGCATATCAACACTTTGGCTATCTATAGGTTGCCGTCTTTATATAATGCAAACATAACGTGCTCGGTCACCCATTCTGGCACTGGCCACGCCCGACGTTGCTTAACTTCGGTGATCAACGGGAACCGGAGTATTCAACGAGGCTATGGCTGTTGGCTGGTTCTATTAGTTGCCCCAGAACAGTAACGACTGATTGGGCTTCATTGTTAGACACAAACAGAATTTCCCCTATTAGAGAGAGATTTCATGTTTGGCAGTAGTTTGATTTCCGGAGATATGTTTTGCGTTTTATAGTGCTACATAGTATTAATTTACTTTTTATGCTGATTAAAAAGAAGAAGAAAAATCAGTCCCGTAACAGTCCATCCACAATGAAGAGGGGCAGATACTGTAGAGGTATCTGATTCTTGACTATACAGCACACTAGGGGGATAGTTTGGTCGTTACACCTTTGCAGGTATCCAATAATAAATTAATTAACGGATGGCTGATCCTAGGGACGGTCTTAGACTCTGAATCCAACCCTCAAACGACGACACTAGAAGACAAAATCTTTAAGTGCGCGTCCGAATTTTCAACTCAGGTCCTCCAACATTAGTCTTTCACAGAATAATAAAGGATTCTTATACACAGCGATAAAACAGCCACTCCATTTAAAATCCGGTGAAACTCCAATATCTATTAGCATGAAGGTGGCTTAGCATCCATAGTGCCTTCTCCAGACAAGTGCCTTCTCCTCTTATCAGAAGTGTAAAAATTATTAAAAGTGATACGGATAATGTTGTAATAAAACATGTGTAGCCACCCGGACTACCAGTGTTCTCTGCTCGGATTCAGCTTTAGGACTGTTTGGATTGTAATAACCCTGTTTTAAGGCGCTTGTAACTAATAATTAACTTCCTGCCTTAATGATAGCTTAGTTACGGCACCTAGAGTAAACATGCACACCGGCATCCCGAAAGAAACAACCAATTACCTAAAAGGGGGAGGAATATTGTGTACAATTAAATCATTTTAAAAGACGTTATGCTAATAAGTGTTGTTTTAAATGTTTGCTTGAACGGCTAAACCCCACCATTTGGAAAGAAAAGCACTACAATTATTCAGGGACTAACCAATAATGCAAAGTCCTCTGAAATAATTATTTGGACAGAAATATGCTCAAGATGGGCATCAGGTATACATGATACTCTGGAGTCGCCGTTTATGCTAATCGAAAAGACCCTCCAAGTCACGTGACCTACCTGGGTGCAGGGATAACGAATAGATCCATTAGTCAATACCCTTCTCGCTCAGATATCCACCCACACCAAAGAGGCCGACGCCTCCACGGGTTCAGGGCCTCAGGGCGAGGAGCAAAGGTCACGAGATATCTTCCAGTGACAGCTGAATGCCTTTCCGTCAGACTGCACGGCTCCAAGAGATGGCTTAACACTTTCATCTCAGCGGGGGAAAGATTACACGCCGCCCGGAGAATGTGAGAAATTACGATTCGCATTTTAAAATGCACTCAACATGGGTAGATAATTCCCCGAGAACGGTGAGTGGGATCTCCTACCCTTTCGGATGTTGGGAAGAGAAAAAAATCTAAATCATCTTCAAACCATTTAATTACTGTATCCTCTTTCTCAACGTTTGATCTAGGAAAACAATATTATCAATATGTCGTTTTCTTACTTTGTTTTACTAAAATACTCATTTTATTGTTGAATACACTTTTCTAGGATTGACATCGCCGCATCGCAGATTGTTTCAGAGGTTTTTTTGTAGAGAATTAAGTAAGATTTCAAATGGCCACCTTCCACTTACCACGATTTCCCAACAGTTTTCGAGATATCTAAGGAAATATACGAATATCCCAAAACGTTTCATGTCTAAATAAAATATTTTTTATCTAATACTTCTTTAACTCCTTTGGCTCTGTGGCAAAGCAAGACATGTTCTGGAGGACACGAATCGGAACTCTGAGGAGCACGAACATAATATCTAGGTCCGAATCCTAACTGTGAAGTTGAAAATCTGAAGTCCCAAGGAAATTACCGACCAAACTATCTAGCGAGTCGTATGGTCACAAATCTGACATATGTGTCAGGTATGCCCCGTAGGCCCTGGTGGCCGGTTAAGGGGCGGTATTGTTTTTTTTTTTTTTTTTTCTTTTTTTTTGATTTTTTAATATGATATAACTAGCTGATTAAGTTATTTAAATAAATAAATAAAGAAGCATGCAAGTCCTCCACGAGTGTGAAATGGGACCCCAATAGGCTGCTGTAAACACCGAAAATAGGTTTCTGCCATTCCCTACACCTATATAGGCGTCCTCGACAAAATTCAACTCATTACTCTTGATTGTAAATCAAGAGTAATGACAATAAGTTGATTGAGACAAGAAGTGCCGGTTCCCCCCTTTAAGTACAATCTAGTGAGAAACAGGTTACATAAAAGCAAAATCACTTCAACACAATAACAATGTTTCAAGGTTAAGACATATCCGCCAGGAGCAATAGAGAGATTTCAATTTGCCGCGAACTCTCCGTTGGAGTGAAATATTGACAGCAATATAAATCTGCATACAAATTGTGCCGCTTCCAATCAATAAATGCAAAAAGGTTCTATCAACATTCTCTAACCACTTTATATACTTCATTAGCATTCTCGCGCGTAGAAGAAAATTAATAAACGATAATATAGTAATATAAGTTATTATATCGTAGTCGTAAAAGTAAGTATTGAAAGTAATCGAACTGAAAACTTATTATCTCTGAACATTGGGTGACACAATTCAGTGAGATTTATTCATAAACATTTCATGTGGACTTCGATTAGGACACAGTGTGGCTAACAGCCTTAAGTTATATTAACAAGAAATCATAATAGCATATTACCAGGTAAGTGCCTAGTGTACAATAATTGTATCTTCATTGAAGGTTTAGCAAAATGTGGGAACACACAAAGCCTAATGCAAAACAAACAGGAGCTTTTATTCAATTCAAGAACAAATCTCCTGGAGAAAATAAACGAAAAATAAGTCAAAACGATTACAATTAGAAAGAAGCAAAAACGCCAGAAATAAAACCATTTTTTCGCCTTCATGGGGACTTTCTACAGCCAAAAAGCAAACTGTTTTTATAAAAAATTGCTATGATGATAGTAATTAGTAACATTAATTGATTTTACAAAGAAATAGGAAACTACATACCAATGACAAATATAGTAGCTATATTTGTCATTGGTATGTAGTTTCCTATTTCTTTGTAAAATCAATTAATGTTACTAATTACTATTAAAATCAATTATTGTACCTATTAACTTTTTCATTCTACTCATTCTAAGAATTTAAGACGATATGTTCTTTTATAAGTTAATTGTATCTATAGTTCTGTTACCTATCACAATCATAAATTTTTTTTGTTTGTTTCTGTATTAATTTCTTTTTTTGTCATTTTAGCTGACGAAGGCTACCAATGAGTAGCCGAAACATAGATTTTTTTAAAACTAAATCATATTGAGGTTTATTTAGCCGAATCCCAACCATTCCATCTTTACTTAAAAAATTGTTAATAAGAACATATTAATATTTTGATTTTGTTAGGTTCAATTTCCGAAGGGAACTACAGCTTTGCTCTGGAAACATTCTAAATCCACAACATTCAAATTTGATGTTTCAGATTGATGGCAGAACCATTCAGAGTACAGAATGGTAGGGAAAGGTATCGACTATACAGGCCTGGGTTGGCATGGCTAGATAGTCTGTTGCAGTAGGGAATTTCAAGGGATATTTACAGGGAGGGGTGTCGTCCGTGGCACGGTGGCTAGGGCGATAGTCTACCACGTAGGAGATGCGGCTCACATCCTCTTGCGCTAGGTTCATCAATGGGCTCGACCTGAAACTTCCCATTTCTACCGTGGATCTTCAGGAAGGGTAACAATCTCTGTAGGTATTCTGACGAAAATTTCTATACAAACTGATTCACTTTAATAAAAAAAAAAAAAAAAAAAAAAAAAAAAAAAAAAAAAAAAAAAAAAAAAAACATACAAATGGTGTTTCCAACATAATTCTGGTATTTCAGACTGACTATACCAACATTTAGGCAAATATCGGATTAAAATTAACAAATTTAACATGTAATAGCAGCCAGAGAGTTTGGAAATCCTCTTCTACGGTTGATACAATTACTGATAGATTATATGGAAACGTTTACGTTAAAATGAACTGGAAAAAAATAATGAAATTAAACTGCATTTAAAAACAAGAATAAGTAAATTTTCACGCAGGATGTCTTATCCTTTATGACGAGGTTTATTGCATTGATGACCGAACAGTTTTCTGCCCTTTAATCCCAACTCTCCCAGTAAATGTAGGCCTTCTTATAAATTAACTACGAAAGAGGCAACAGAATTGCTATTCATGCTATCGCAATTACAATAAAGAAGCATATAAATCCATATTCCGCGCCACAGCTTTCCATTAAACACTAGACCGAATCAGAGCGACCTGGAATCCCAAAGCACCAACTGGAGCTGGAACTGGTGCACTTGAGCACTCAAAAATCTAGAAGGTCAAATGAGGCAAAATAAACTAGTCCAAAGTCATAAAGTTGTCATATACTGGGTACCGGGACATAGTGGTATTCTGAGTAAGGATAAAACATTCAAGATGACGGGACTGGGTTCGGAAATGACAACTATAGGCCTAATGCAATTTGTTGGATTGTCAGTAGCCTGTGCTAAACAGGCAATAGTAGCAAAAGCTAAAGAGAAGATTGTGACTTAGGGAAGACTAAAAATTACACGCACGACATCCTTCGTAGACCTCAGGAGGTTAGAAAAGGATTTTTTTTTGGGTTTGCTCAAGAAAGACTTGAGGGAGATAGTAGCAACCATCTATGGTAATTCCACTTATTATCTGTATTATGAAGAAAATAACAAGAACATACATAGAAGACGGCTAAGCATGTTCTATTTGAGTCTTTAGCATTGGAAAGAGAACGGTTCCTACATTTTGGTAGCCTTGTCGAGGATGAAACATGAAATCAGGCCTTATCTGAAGAACATCAGGAACATTAAGCCCCGTAATGCGGAGGGTTTGTGTAAAGTAAAATCAAATGTATGGTAGTCCTTGGAAATAACCTAAACTGCCATACAAACCTGACAAGAGCCAATGGAAGAGTGTATTGCCTCTAGCTAGCCTTGATGAGTGGCGACATTAACCACGATGAGGGTAGTGAGCAGAACAATTATCGGCTCTACTGCCATTAAAATGAACAAACTCAATGATGATTGTCACTAATGGGCCAATAACAGTCCGGGCTAATCACAAACACATTTATTTGGATCATCCTAAACGGAACCATACTAAAAAGCGACCGTAAAATGTTCAAATGGACGCTCATGAAAAACGATCAACAGACTGTATGTTTATGGTGATTTGTTCCAAGATCTTCATCACAAACCAAATAAAATGCAAATACATATGTCATTATTTCCACCGGTTTTTTTTAAGACAAGTTTCCACATAAAAGGGAAAATGTAGCTGTCCTCGTGGTTTATATTGTTGGGCCATTTAGCTAATTTTAATGGCTTCCTGTATTTGTCAGCGATCACGGGTGATTTCCTGTCTTACCTGAAGGAAGCCGCATAAAAAAGTAAAGTTTAGATCATTGAGAGGAGATAGTCGACCGTTGAGATTGAGAAGGCGTTGAGATAGGGCGTCGACTTTTAAAAAAGGGAATATCCAAATCGTACAACTCTTCCGGGGACACAAAAACGTCTAAGATAATGGAAATGGAGATATTTATCCGTTGCAGTGATACGAAGACAAGGGATTCGGCTAGGAGAAAAAAAACGTCAGACCTTCAGGAAGAAATCTGTATTGGACGCTTCGGCTGCACATTGGCAGCCTATTCAGCTAAAAATAAATATATACAAATTGTAAGTAAGAAAACAGTCAGTAACGAGCGTAGTTTATACACAAAGACAATAATTTTTGAACCAATCTTATTTAAAAAAAATAAACATTCGGTAGATAGGTAGTTATTATAGCAAATGTGATTATCAGTAAGAAAAACAATTAACAAAGGTGTAAAGGTGAAAAAAAATCAGAAAGACATAAGCCAACAATACAAAAATATCATTATTAAAATTTTATATTATGAGAGAAAAACAGTTATTTGTGTAAAAATAGTTAATAAATAGATACGAACCACTAGAAAATGCCTAGGGCGGAGGGAGGAGGACGGGGAAGACATTTAGGCGACCATGGTTGAAAACTGAAACGTCCAATACAGATTTCTTCCTAAAGGTCTGACGTTTTTTTCCACCTAGCCGAATCCCAACCATCTCTTGTCTTCGTAAACTCTAAGATAGTATGATTCCTGCAGTTAATATTTACGAGGTAACATTTCCTTATTTTTCATGAGATTTAATGAATTTTAAAACAAACAAAAAATGTTGCTGTAAAGGAAAAAACGTTTTTGAAAAGAAATTAATAAGATGGCAAAATGGATTTAACCCATTTTGAAAGACATCGCCTCATATAGTCGGGGATTGGTCGTATGTTGAATCATAACACATTTCATAATGACATCTTGTGATAATCAGCAAATCAGTAACTGGGCTTTACTCCTGAGGCAAGTTTTGTTCTCAAGTAATTTTGTCAGCTGTTAATGAGAAATACATTAATTTTGTTTTGCTGGTAAAATGAGGAATATGCTTAAATTATTGGATCCTCCGTGGTAGACAATATTTCTTTTAATTTCAACGTTTTGCTGACATCAAGAGACTCCAATAATGTAAATGCCTTGCAAGGAAAGCAGACTGCTCTAGCGAGTGAATGAAAAAGTGATAAAAGTGAAAAAGAAAAATACCGTAGCTATGAGTGATGACAGCGTGTGGGTGATGAAGGATTAGCATCACTTCGACAGAGATATGCATCATAATGGAGGGATTTGCATTTGAGAGCAAGGAGGCCGTGAGAACAGGCCACGGATATTACATTCATGCTTGTTATACTATTCACTCAATCAAAGATATTCGCACATCATTCACGGAGAGAGTCAGCCACGGTCTAAAATTCGTAAAAACCATAACATCTAGCAAGGCAATGGCCATAGCCACGTTGAATACACCGGTTCTCGTAGATCACCGAAGTTAAGCAACGTCGGGCGTGGTCAGTACCTGAATGGGTGACGAACCACGTGCTGTTGGCATTAGAAAAGGGTGGCAACCTGTAGATAGCCCGGCGCTAATAGCCAAACAGTTGATACGCCTTAAAAAAAAAAAAAAAAAAAAATCTACCAAGACCAGAGGTATCTCAAAATCAAGGATTACTCCTTAATGCCGCTGATTGACGGAAGATAAAAGCTTTAATAGTTTAAAAACTGCGTACAGTTTGCCATAAATGCATTTATATGGCAAACGATTGAACGAGTTCTTTAACCAGCAAAATCGGTCCATCTGAAGGGGGGTTTACTTCGGACCCAAATTACTATTTTGCTAATACCTGCCGTAGTTTTTGTTTTGTTAAATTAGAACGAAACTCGGTATTCGTAAACTAAATCGGTACATTAAAAGGGGGGCTTAGTCCGTATTTGAATTAACAATTAGCCAATGTCGTAATTTTTTTAATATTTGAACGAAACGCTGCATGCGTCGTGGTCATCTTAAGAGAAAAAAATGTTTTGTAAAAATAAACTAATTCGGTTCATTAGACTTTGGTGTTTACTCAATGTTAAGTTAAAATATAAATAAGCCTCCATACCGACTAGGGCAATGGTTGCTACTTCTCCCACTAGGGCGCTGTATCCGGGACTTTGCTGTTCATTAAGTCAGACGTTTGTTACCAACATAAAAGAGCAAAACTAATTTTTTTTTTTTGTTTATTGGTATAGGTTATTTTAAGCAAGTATGAGAAGATAGTTCGAAATAGATGCGCATTTTTAAATAAAAATAATTCTATTAGTCCAAAACAATGATAAGTTGACCTTTTATCATCTTAGTATGTTGGGTTTCTAATTTTAGTATTTTTTTTTTTTTTTTTTTTTTGTACGAAAAAGTAAAACTGGCTTAAGTAGTGAGGCAGGCGTAAAATACGATCATGTCTCATCTATATATATAAAAATCACGTGTCTGTCTGTTTTTCTGTTTGTTTGTTCCTTATACAAATCTACACCGTTTGACAGATTTTGACCAAACTTGGCACACAGGTAGGTCTTGATACGAGAAATCTCCTAGGCTAGGTCAAAATAGTAGAATTTCAAAATTTGGTCAAAAAGTCAAAATTTTTGTTCTAGAAAAATTGGTTACACTGAACCATTCAGATTGTGACGGCCATTAGATGAACTGCTGTTGTGCAGGCCTCTGCCGGTATCATGATGAACTAAAACAAATTCACATCGTTTGACCGATTTTTGTAACTGGGTATAGATAACTAGGTATCAAGTGGATCTTGATACGGGAAGAGTCATGGACAGAAAGTAGGTGTAGCATGGCACACTGTGTAACAGCTAGTATCTTATAAATAAATTAATAAAAAATTTACTTCATATACTTTTATAATTGTTTGCTCATTATTTAAACCCCAAAGAAGATCTTTTTTATAACATGTCCACCTGATTAATGTTTTTTTGTTTGTTTTTTTTAAATTGTTTGTGACGAATGGTTAAGAGATTTTCATCTTTACTGTCTAAAGCAAGGACAAGCAGGGATCTCAACGTAGGGCAACGAAAAGGCAAAATATATTTCGGACAAGCATAAATGTAAAGGTTTCCGTACTTTTTTACTTTTTTTACTCTTACGTTTTTCTTGAAAATGTGATTAGATCCAAGACAAACAGCTTAAAGCTATGATTTATTTCCTTAGATTAATAGAGGATTTTATATTCTGATTAATCTCCAACAAATCTAGGAAATGTGATCGCGCTTATCTATTACTAGATCCAGGTAATAAATCCTCAATTATCAAACCCAATTAGCAAAGGAAATCGCCCATAATATTTAAAACCAAAACAAATACAACAATCAAGAAACATCAATATCCTTCAAAACGAATGTAACTAATTTCTGTAGAATTTAAAAATAGAGATGATGTATCAAATTCTTCCTCTAAAATTCGAATATAATGTTATACAGAAAAAACTACAACACTATTTAAATGCCTGGTGGATTGCTTAAAGTGATGTCAGTAGATGTTTAGGACAATTATAGTACGATGAAATTACTTTATACGTATCAGCCGTAATTTTAGTTCATTTAAAACGGAACTCGGAATTTACTAAGGTCAACTAAATAAAACAGTATTTTTCTATTGTCAAGATACGCAAATTCGGTCACCAAAGAGTCTGTGTTAACTTTACTTTTTAATTGGTTGCATTTTTATATATATATATATATATATATACATATATTTATATATATATATATATATATATATATATATATATATATATGTATCCAACTGTAAAATGAGTATTTTAGTAAAACCAGATAAGAAATTGAGTAACATTGATGCAGTGTTTTCCTAGAGCGAGCGCTGAGAAAGAGGATGTAGTAATTTCAGCTTAGGATACTGTCAGTTACCTGTCGTGGCGAGAAAAATCTTCCTTCTCTTCGAGAAGTCATTTCATATTTTTCACGAAACATAAAAACGTACGAATAACTGCTTCTACGGCACTAGGGATAAGAACGGAACCGCGTTAAGCTGAAGCAGTCCCTGCGAGTCGGACTTGTAAGACAACAACCAAACTTCGGGTTATTTAGTTCTAAATCCAACACGCGAATCACTCAATAGCTGTGAGACTCAATAGGTGAGAAAACTCTATAGCCGAGAGAACTCAATAAGTGGGAAACTGAATAGCTGAGAAAACTATAGCCGAGAGAACTCAATAACTGGGAAAACCCAATAGGCGAGAGAACTCAATAGGTGAGAAAACTCAATAACTGGGAAATCTGAATAGCCGAGAAAACTCAATAACTGGGAAATCTGAATAGCTGAAAAAACTCAATAGGTGAGAAAACTCAAAAGGTGACAAAACTCAATAGTTGAGAAAACTCAATAGCCAAGGAGACTCGTAGGCGTCCAGACTAGATAGTAGAGCTCTTGCGGGACGTACATTTTACTTCATTTCAAATTCCTTTTTCTTAATTTTTATACCGTAAAATAAATAAATAATTCGAAGTCACGGGATGTTATTGTGACCTAGTAAATATTAACAACAGGAATCAGACTATCTTAGAGGTTACGATGGTTGGGATTTGGCTAGGAGAAAAAATTGTCAGACTTTCAGGCAGACGTTTTGGGTTGCATTTTGGCAGCCTTCTTCAACACTAAAAAATGCCCAGGAGGGAGGGAGAAAGACCAAGAAGACAGTTAGGTGACCATGGTTAAGTGTCGATCGTTTATTTTTTACACGAAATGTTGAATTTCTTAATTTTTATACAATTTCCTCTCGATTCCCCCTCACATCAGGAATCAAATAGCTCCTTGTTTGAATCAAAGTTTTTTTCTTCATTATGCAATAATAGGAGTAGAGAGGCCCAATACAAGATGGTAGTCTAGAGTAGTAGCATATGTTACGTTCTTGCTGTACATTACAGAACTGGACCGCTGCACCATAAGACAGTATCCTGACGGAGGTTATTATAGGAGGACCAGACTTACCAAACGGGTTGTTTCACCAATCCTGGGTATTGTTAATATAAAAATAATTATTATCTCCTCTTTAACTAAATTATTCTAATATATTCATGGGGCAAATTAAAATATTCCCGATGAGGATGTGAAAATGAAGACCGAAGTATAAGCTAATAACTGAAGCAAAAAACTTAACGGTACACGGAGAAAGGGCAGGAGAACGGATATTCCAGACACATTCACTTCCTCCATTATTCCGGATAAATTACGGAAATAAAAAAAAGATACTAATAATTGGAAAGCAATTGATTATTATTAGTATTTTCTTAGGTTTCAAATAAAAGTAGGAATGTCAAAATAATTACACAATAATGAGGACAGAAAGGTATATTATTCAGACATTGTTAGTATCAGATATTTCAGAATAAGTCCCATCAAAGATAAATACTTTAATGCGCTGGAAATATTTTAATTTTTGGTCATCAAAAACGGTCAACAAAGGGACTTGACAATTTCTCCACACTTATGCAAACTACCTATATATGGTGTGACCTTAGTCAATCCACAATTAAGGTAGTATTGAGTCTAGTTTATGGAAGAGTCTTAATACTGCGGAAATGTTAGTTGTTACCGTCAGTAGAGGTCTCTGATTCAATGGGAGTAATTGTTTTCAAATCGATAGCACAAATTTCAAAATATGTCCAAATACATTGTTCTGATAATCAGAAAATGTAACTTCCATTAATTAAAGTACTTAATTAATAGATGGGTTGTCAGAAATAGATGGGTTAGAAAAATATGAGTACCCTTCCCAAAAGCCCTAGCAAGCTGAAAATTTGCATGAACGTTAGGGACACCATTATAATGGAATTGGGAAAAGCCCTTATCGATCCTATAAATTCAAAGAATTTTATTCGAGGTCAAAGTTCGAAAAAAAGGTTTTTAGGATTTTTCAGCGAAACGTTTAGTTATATGGTATAAATAGATTTTTTTTTTTTTTTTTTTACGGCGCATCGACAAATCGTGGCCATTAGCGCCGACATCCAGGGTGCAGTCAGGAATTTTTCCGGCGAGCCCTGAGATGAGAAAATTCCTGTCGCCGGTGGGGATCGAACCCACCATCTCCCGCTTATGAATCTAGCGCTAGCCACTAGATCACGGGAGACCCCTGTATAAATAGTTCACCCAAAAATTGTTGATCATTATGTACAAAACATGTCCTCACACTTTCTTTCATCAGATTAACCATTTCTGGGAAAAGAAGATTCCAAAATTTACTTTAGTTGTATTCTCCAAAATATGCCAGAATACGCCGGTAGCTTGTCGAGGGGACCATAGCCGTATACATGGTCCATTTATAATTATTCACAAACCACAAATGCTTTTAGTGATCGACACGTTTGTAACAGATATGAAATGTAGGGATTTCCTGATCTCTACAATCAGCTTTATCCTCTGAAATAAATCAAATAAATGTACATAGATATTAAATTTGCCACCAGTCAAAGATATTCATCAAAAGGACCAAAGCGGGATAAATATCCATGTAGATGTTTGAAGCAGCCACCTTCCTCCGACTGCCAGTGCATAATCAGGTGGCCTACAGCCAAATCGACGACAGCTATCTCCGAGTTCTAAATTAGAACTCTAGGAATAATAGGCATCTGGAGTACTATGAGGGTATTTCCAGGCAGCTTCTTTGGCAATCTATTCCTCTTGACATCAAGATGACCTGGACATTATCCAGGTTTACATATACACTTGGAGAATACTGACAATAAAGCTGTTAGCAAGTCTTAAGAGAAAACTTATTGTCTGAACAATAAAACTATGATTTTCTTCCTAAATTAATTAATGGTCCTCGAGCGTTTGAAGATTGAACAACCAAAGTGGTAGTGGGTTAGATTGTATTAAAGTCAATTTTCCAACAAGAAAAACGACTTAAATTCAATCTAAGGTAGTTGAGTAACCAATCTAAAGTTTTTATAGGAAAGGCGCACCAAAAATGGACTTTACCGGTGACTGATCCAATGAAAGGTTGTCAAAATCCAGCTGTTTCAAATTTATTTCATAAATAGGATCTCCATGAAGAGACGGCGATACTACTAAAGCTGCAGTGAAGTCCAAAGATCTAATCCAAGATAGGATTAGACTTTAGAGGTTTGAATTCTGAACTTGTAAGGGAGCGTGGTTAGCCCCCACGCTTCTAAGGCCCACGCGTCTAAGACGAATTTATGTCGTCTCGTCAACGGGCTATAGACGATAAATATTTTAGTCCCGCTGTCAATCCAAAAGCACGAATAGTGCCATATCCTGATCGGAAAAGAGTGTTCGTCTAAATCCACCTGTTCGACAGAAAGGATCCTTATCACGGACACAGTGCAATCAGACTATGTTCAAGGTGCCTATGTACGAAGCTTGTATCATTCGTCTACGATTTACAGTAGTGAGATTTGATTCGTAAATTAATAAATGTACTTTGGAGGACTGGAGTCTGAACATTATAATTCACGTTAAAAAGTAGGAAGGTTTACCACCTTAGCTATGTTATCTTATCAGTAGGAGAATTAAAAACAAGAATCAATGGATTTCTTAGATCTTTATCGCTAGTGAGATTTTCTTCCTGCATTAATAAGTGTGCTTTGGAGGTTTTGAGTCAAAACTAATAATCCAAGTTAAAAAGTAGGAAGATTATCTTTGTTTAAGTTGCTTGCCCTGGTTTATGTTACCACGTCAACAGATGACTTCAAATCAAAAGCCGATGGATTTCTTTTATCCATATCTATCTGGAATTGCTCCAAACGCAGATAATTTTGGTGCGTTGCCTGTACGGCGGTCGTAGAAACCCAGCCAAACAAAATGAACGAATTTTTTAATACCCAATGATTTCCGAAACGCCAACATTTCTAATCGCCATGCCTGGCCAGCGTTATCGGGTCGACCTTTAAACCTTATTTAGAAAGAAACACACTAAAACCGGATCTATTGAGCAATTCATAAGCTTGACAACTAGTTATAATTGAAATAAGAATGTTAGCACTGAATAGGATTCCAGTTTAAAACAACAAGTAATAAAATTACAATTAAGAATCCTAAAAAGGAAAGAAGCTAGATAAAAATAAATACAAATGTATAATGTAAAGAAGGAAATCCGTGAAACGTGATTTAATATAAAACCATAAATATAGTAATTCAAGGTTAAATGACAAATAAGAGATAAAGCTGAGTTGCAAATCTATATAAGGCTCAAGCACCTTCAGAGCTGTATATGGTGTATCTAGATGGGGGCGACTCAACTACTTGGGAGAACAACTCAATAACAACCACTTCACAGCTGATACACTCAGATATGTTCAACGCTCCACCAAATATACCAAATCGGTTGAGCATCAATTAGACGTAAAGGAAAAATGTTCAAGCCAAACATTGCAAGTTCCTTCTTTCGATTCATGAACACTATCCTCAAGAGGAGGTCCGGTGGCCGTGAGTGCAAAGGAATGGGCATAAGTTTATGGAGTCAATTCACACAAGGGCTGAAGGCTTTTCTTTCCGAAACAAAAGACAAAAATCCTATCATAGCCAGAAAAGGGTCTCTTAGAACCCTCAGAATATGTAGAAAACACATCCCAAAAATCGTTCTCATGTATAATGGACGTTCAAATTTTAATACAGAAATATCCGAAACGCATTGAATGCAAATTGCACCCATTCTAAAGAAGACGTGACTTCATTCACCAAGTTGATGATGGTTTTTCCACCCAAATGCCCGAGAATTTGGACATATATTGGCATTTCGACTAAGGGGCAAATCGTCGCAAAAGTTTACATACATATGAAGAAACAAGAAAACAACCTCTGTCTGTAGACGTGAGAGCTTGTAGAGTTTTTTCCTTAACTATCCCCTAGATTGCTTGGAATGCTCATGTTGGTATGGCGTCTGTCGCTACTAGTGTTAATTTGATAAATTCCCTTTAGTATTCCGTCAGATTTCATTAGATCGTACATCTTGCTGGACGTCTGTAATAAGATAACGGACGAACGGGAACTGAGCAACCCGATGAAATCTGTTACAATATAGAGGAAAATGTACTAAAATGGCTTATCCAATCCATTGAATGGACGTAAATTCCACCGTTTCCCCCCAATTACAGAAAGAGCCTTCAAGAGATCAGAGCTTGGATCTTGGAATGGCGAACATACATGGTGCCAACTGTCAACAGGACATATGCTAATTACCAGATATCTCCAGTCGGTGGCTCTCTTGGTCTGATAATATCTTAACAACAGTAACACTTTCTGAATGGACCACTATCTCTTAAGTATTCGTCCAGACTTAGGTGCTTATTACTTCGTTTCTCTTGAGGCCTTATCGACAACAGAAGGCAATTGTTCTGTCACTTAAAACCTCTAAAACGTCTGTCCTTGTCGTACACCAATTTATAAAACTTTAGGAGCGGTTGAACGCTTAAATCTGATACAAAAAGTAAAAGGTTAAATCAATTAGAAGCCACAAGACTTTCCATAGGTAAGAATGAAACAAGTCATTTGAAGTACATATTAAGGCTCAATTAAAGGCCTGGGGCGGTTCTGGCTGGACCCCATAACCCCATACATAACCCCATACATAAGTACCTAACCCTTGACCAGGTGTAAGTGTAAAGACTTAGGTGAAGTGCGGTCTGGGCAAACAGTAGACGATTTTGTGATTAACAACTATAATAGAGATGACGGTTGTTGATAATAATGAAAAAGTGTCAAAGATCGTTTATCTTTAAAGCACTGAAAATTAAAATATATTTTGCGTGTTTCCAAAATACATTAGTCAAATATATAGTAGCATAGGTTTAATTGCAAATAATGCTCCGCACGACCATGAAATTACGGCAAAACCTTCATCGTTGCCGCTGAGTTTCAGGACTTCCCTTTGAAAGAACACGAATGAAAGATGTTCATTAACCATAGTCGAGAACAGTGTCCTAGCCATAATGAAGGAATTATTAATGGAGTACAGTTAGGCCCTAGTAGTGACTACCCTTTTCCTTACAACAGTGGAGGCCACACAAAGCCACATACTACCATAGCACCATAGGCATCCGGACACCATTATATGTTCGTAAATCCTACCATGAGAGGAAATGAGGCTCGGACAGGACACACTCCAAACCCGCACTTTCGCTTCCTCTTGGGCATATACACCGAAGTCCTTGACAAAACATTCAACTTTTTAACGTGATGAGGTGCTGTGCGATAGGCACAACACAATGCTTTATAATTGTTATGTCTAGTTATATTCTGTCGTCTCTTTTTATTTATTTTTTGCTGGCTAGAATTGCCTATTTTACTACCAAAAACAAACTAAATCTAAATAAGACGAATAAAAAGAGCAAAATTTCAGTAGTTTTCTCCCCAACAGTCCTATGAAATTAGTAATCTTGTAAACCTACTGTGTGCTAGCTTTAGTGAGCATTCTCCAGGAACAAATAAGATCAGGCAAGTACAAATAAACATTATTAACCAACAATAATAGTGGACTTTCAAGTCCATTAGCCCACCATTTGAATCACTTATATTTCACTAACATACCTAAACATTTTGACATACATACAACAATATATGAATGCATTCTCACAAATCTCAATAGCTAAACTACAAGAACAAACCTTTCCTACAAAAGTACATCACCACATTTTTACCAGAGTTTCTATGACAATATTAAATTGTGAAATTTAGAAGAACAAGCAGATACGACACGACTATTTTATCTTTTATGTTCTATTCAGACGTCTACAACAATATCTGAACTAATTGAAATAGATAAATCTATCAGACAATAGCAGAGCGTGCCGATAAACTCAATATAAATGATATGGCTTATAAAAGTGATTCACAATGGAGATATCTTAGTTACTCACAGGTCGATGATGGAATAGATAATGCACTTACCTGCAACAAAAGAAAAAAAAATTAATTACAATAAATTAAGGTCGAAGAAAAATCAAAACTATCTAACATTTATAAATCAAATCAATTTAATATTAAACTACAACAAGCTGGGTCTTCTCGTGGTCTATTGGCTAACGTCCAGGGTTCTATAGCGGAATACTATTGTCTTCCGCTTACAGCAGGGATTTTTCTCGTTTCAGGACCCATTGAGAAAATTCCCTCCTGAACCGTGGAGTTAATGATAAGAAAAAACTACACAAGCACTTTAAACAAATCTGATCAGATCTTAACCGTTAATCAGATAGGGACTCAACTTGCTATTTTACAGTGCATGTATTTCTATAGCCTTTAGTGTTGGTTTGTATACAAGGATCTAACCTTTCAAACCATCTGCAGTAAATTAAATAATTTTACAGCGAGACTAACACTCACACATCAACAATCCAGGATACTAACCATTCGGCAACTAGGAGAAAGGATTCCGTCATGCCCTCAACGTCATAAGACAAAATTCGCTTCAATAGAGAGGAAGAAAAGTCTCTAAAACTAAAAACAACCTGGAAATTAAAATGGGACTTTCACTGGCTGAGGTCGGAGAATCGAAAATAGCTTTAATAAATCGCGTCGCAGAGAATCGAAAAAGCCAAGTCTTGAAGTATCAAATAATCCTAACAAAACCTGGATGTAACAGCTTTTCTACCAATCTAGACAAATAGGAAGAAGCCTCGCAAAATGGAAAAAGCTTAAGACCTGAGGGTTTATAGTTCAATGTTGCAAAACTCTTAGAAACAAGATAGGTCTCAGAAGAGACCTTGCAGAATGCCTATATTATTGTACACGAGTAGAGGGTAAACCAATATGGAAGACCTATAGTACACTAAATAGGATTGTACCATTACTCACCGAATCCTCTCTGAAACCTAACCTTCTTATGTAACCAACACTTAGAGGTTTCCTTCCTGCCTTCTCGTTTGGCTAGGTCACTTTTCGGCAACGCAATCTCCACAGGAAAGCTTTACTTGGAGTACATCCCATTGTAATTGGCCAATTAATGTTTAGGATGACGTTTTGTTAATGTTGCAATGCTGAAGAAAGCCTCATTATTAAAAACAAGTAAAATATTTTTAATAGCCTTAGAATAAACAACCACGCTAACTAGAAGATCCCAAGCTCTCCTACCTTCGTATCCTAACTTGTAAATGCGGTTACAGTTGCAACATAGAAATCAACATTTGCCAACGAACACAGTGGAGCGTAGAGGGAGAGCGAAGAGCTTAGGGAGTCAGCCTGATGCGTCCGAAATCAAACTGAGCTGAAATCTAGGGATGGACGATCAGAATCTATCTTTTAAAAGATCAATCTTTTAAACACGATGTATAGATTTTTTGAATCGACCTCTAAAAACCGATCTTTTAAAGAATTAATGTATTTAGAATTGTTAAAAATCAGGCTTTACGATTACCTTTTTTCTAAGTCATAGACTGTTTCATCATGGAGTTATTACAGGGGGGGGGGTGGATGTTTTGGAAAAAAAAACTGTCGCGAAAACGAATCCGATGGTGGCCATATTGGTTGGCCACATCTCTCAAAAAGGTTTACTTTTTATTTAATGGTGTACCATTATAATAATTTTAATTGGGAATAACTATTGAGTACACAATGCCTAACAGTTCGTACAACAGGACAATCGAAGAAATTTGAATTAACACTCTACATGTAAGAAGATAGAAACTAATTAATCCAATCAAAATGAAATACGAATTTCGTACGAAGTAATCGTGAAATCGATCCATATCTTAGATCGATCTTCTGAGCCTAGAAGTTGAATCTTTTCAATCGACCTGAACTCGAGGATCTTTATTTGTGAATCGATCTTATTTCGTTTGAATCGATTCCAATGAAAATGAAATACGAATTTCGTACGAAGTAATCGTGAAATCGATCCATATCGTGTATCGATCTTCTGAGCCTAGAAGTTGAATCTTTTCAATCGACTTGAACTCGAGGATCTTTATTTGTGAATCGATCTTTTTATTTCGTTTGAATCGATTCCAATCAAAATGAAATACGAATTTCGTACAAAGTAATCGTGAAATCGATCCATATCGTATATCGATCTTCTGAGCCTAGAAGTTGAATCTTTTCAATCGGCCTGAACTCGAGGATCTTTATTTGTGAATCGATCTTTTTATTTCGTTTGAATCGATTCATATTCGAGAATCACCCATCACTACTATGATTTGTCCTTTGCCAGTCTTTTCTGTGTGCTTCCCGTGACGTCAAGCGTTTGATTTCTTCGCTATGCTGTTTGCTCTTCCTATTTGCACTCTCTACGCTCGACTCTGTAGTCTTTGAGAAACCGACGACCGATGCTAACTACATCAAAATTGATACTTAGTAAAATAACAAAAACAAAATAGCATATTGAGTTGTAGATATGTTTATTAAAGGAACTATATTACGCAGCTCAATGGGGTCGCAACACAGACCCAAAGAACTTTCATTTGAAAACTCAATGTCTAACACCACCTTGGCTTTGTCATTTATAGTTTGCAAAGTTATCACTAATAGAAAAATTAGTGACGATTCGAAACTACAACGCGGAGCACCTCATCCCATTCTTTATATGAACACCTACACATTACTAAGAAGCCATGTTTTTAGGCATTCCTTGACGTCTTCATCATTGATGTACTTAAAGCTTTAAACCTCATGAAGAATAGGAAGGGCAATTGCTCAAAATCTTGCAGAACTCCGGAAGGTAGTCATTCTTCGGATATAAAAAAAAGAATCGGAAATGGGGCTACACCTATTTCAGTATTCTAACTTTACGATTAGACTATAAACCTGAATAATACTACCGGAATAAAATATCAGCAAGTATATCATCATAATAAAACTTGGATAATGGTGATCCGAGCAGTAAAGAATCATTCAAACACATTTATTTCCAATAGAAACTTTACAACTCAGGTTATATGTAAGTTTTATATCTTTCTTATCCCGAAATCATATATCCACTTATAATATCTATAGGGTTAATAACGCCTAATAAAGCTGAAGTCCGACAAGATGGCTCCTACAATATGGATAGAATCATACTCTTCTCAAAGAGGCAAAAATACCACACAATGTAAACCGAAATCTAAACGAAACGCTAAATCGCGGCAATGTTAACCCTTGAGTTTTTTGCAGTAGCCCCATTCCACAAACAATTTTTCATGAACTACCGTTTAGCTAAGTTAAACGAACAGGAGAAAACACAATGGAGGGAGGAAACGCACTAAAAAAAAAAACGGGCTAGAGCCTAAGATCCGAACTGCAATATCATTTCCCATTAAAATAGTTCTTAAATTTCATGTTTGTTTTCTTTATATTCGAGTATAGAATTCCACAAGGACAATTCACAAAGATATCACATTCCTCTTTTTTTAAATATAAGTGTGGTTTAGTTCCTTTTTTAAAACGTAGGCAGCATAGGATCGGTTTATCAATTATTTATTCCTATTCATAGTCAAGATAGTCTTCTAAACACACAAGCAGGAATCGACTCAAACATTAACATTTCATTTATTTATGTAAAAAATATATAATTGTCAATTAAAGGTTGAAGGTAATTTTTCTATTTTTTTTTTTTTAAGCAATCCAAGGCGTTCCAAATAAAAACTTGACTTTTCTCAAACGGGTCTCTTCTTTCCGTGAACTACTCTAGAATGAAATATAATAAAGTTTAAAACTATATTTTTAACAGTTTTAGAACAAATTCACACATTCACTCAAAATAATAATTTTTATCCACTACCTACCTTTTATTTAGGTATTCAATTTTGATTAGGTAATTAAAAGAAGTATCAAATTTATTTAAATATATATTTGAGGACGAAATTGGCTCTGTGCTGGAATAACTAACTCATACTTTGGAGGACCAGAGAACAAACCCCAGAGCGCGAGATTTCTTCTTCTATTGTAGCCATTCGAGGTGGATTTGGAGTCCCAGAACGTCCCTAGGACCACCCAGCCTTTAATTAATTTAATGTATGTTCAGGTAACCAGACTATCTCCCTAGTGTGGCGTATGGTCAAGAATCACAGATTTCTACACTATCTGCCCTTCTGGGCACTCGTGGCCTATTACCGAACTGATCTGAAATATAAATCAATGTTTACTATATTAATTCCCTGTATAAGACAAAGTAATTTTATATAGGCTTCTGCAACCCAGCAATTTCAATCATCTTATCTACAAATAAAACTGTAAGTGGATTGATAAATGATCTTGCTTCTTTATCAAGAGGATCATCGGTTGCTCGTCGAACAAAAACCCCACCAATGTAAAGTGGTGTTGGTCGGAAGCCGTGCAAGTTGGCTGGCGAAGCCATACAGAGAATCGCAAGCTCGTTTCAAGTCTTGCTGATAACCAATACTCCTGTTGATAACAAGCCAAACAGACAATATGTTTGCATTCTCCTGACATGACGGCGTGACGCTATTTGCACCTGTCTTCCTCGAAGCGTCCATTCAAAACCTCTGGAAGCGTTTCGGCAACACATCGGCGTAGCTCTGGTCACGCACAGGGTAATAACAACTGGACTCGGCTGACTGTGGGTTTGAATGTCGATCGAGTCATTCGTGAGTCTATCTACGGACGAGGCCCTGCCCGCTCGAATGTCAAGGAGTAGGCTTCAAATCACATTTACAACACCTTTCCCTCGGGAACTGGCTAGCGCACAACAGTGTCCTGCTAATACTTAACAACTAGGAAATAACTATGCTATGTTGATGAAATATTTTTCGCACAAGTTTCAAGTTTATATAAGTGAACCTTTTCTCTTCATGCAACAATGTTGTGTCTAACCTCCTCAATTTGGAGAGTAGTCAAGGAATGGTTGGGATTCGGCTAAGGGAAACCTGCTGATTTTCAGAAAAATCTATATATCGAATGTTTGGCAGACTTCTTCAGCAATGAATGCCGGGGGGATGAAGGAAGACCATGACTTTTAGGGAGGGCCGCCACATGGGACAACCGGGTTCAGTTGTCCCGGGCCCGGGCACCGTGGGGGCCCGGGCCGATCCTCGCTAATTGGAAAAAAGTACCGAAAGTGACCTTTGCAGCAACGATTGTCGGCTTTTATTCTCATTTTGCTCAAAACTCAAGATGAAAATAATTTTAAAATGGCCAACGTCATATAAAAAAGTACTATAATTTTCATTCTGGCTGTGAGAAGTGGGGGCCCGTGAACTGGTACCGTGCCCGGCTCTGAGATGTGGCGGCCCTGCTTTTAGGTGACCATAAAGAAGAGTGACACACTTCGAAATATAGATTTGTTATCACTTCCACGGCTATTTACACCTCATTAACCTCAATTTGCTTCCAACACCATTCAGGATTACTAACATATTGAAAATTATTCAACGAGGCACGGGAATCGCGCCCTAATACGTAGTTCGAATATACGGGGATATATACTGTACTCCCATCCGCTCAACACTATAACAAATTCAAGCAAAAACGACCAAATGCAACAAAATGAGTTCTTGTTCGATGGGCAAACGATAAAAACAGCATTCATCAGTTCATCCTCTTCTCATTTATTTGAGGAGCTCAGTATCTAAGTTGGACAACTCCACTTTTGTTTTTTTACAGGAGAGGCAAAAAACCATATCTACTATATTGATGTCAGTATCATGGTGATTTTTTTATATGTTATTCTTATAGGCCTCAGAAACATTATTTTAAAGGCACTCCAAAATTATATAAGTATTAAGGCCGTAATTACACTTTAAATAGTGGAGTTGTCCATGTTTGAAACCAAGTCATGGAGTTGTCTGTTTTTGAAACCAAAGGGAGGTATTTGAAAATTGAACCTATCCTCTTTTGAAACCAAACAAATATGAATTTGGTATGCTCGAGGGTGTTTTAATATAATGTAATTATGTCTAATGTATTAAATCAAAATTATATAGTTAAAAATTACATGAAAAATGTTATTTAAATACAGTTTGACAAAACTGAAATGAAACTAAATTATCCTTATTTTATTAAGTTTAGAAAAAAAAGTGGTACTTAGCTATCCTCTTCGCACAGTTTTACCTATAACTACATGTATTGAAGTGGCTGTGCTATAATTTTCATGGCCTACTCAGCCATACCTGTGCACAGCTAATAAAATAAAGTTATCAATTAGCGATGCGATTATTTTATGAAAAACGAGTTAACCATTATTATTTTCTGCAGAGAGTTGTTGAAAAGTTTTTAATAGCAAATAACTGAACATTAACGATGAGATCTATCTAATATCTAGTGTGAAACTGTCAATATTTATTTGTTGTACGCGAAAATTTAAATAAAGAGGAATATGTCGAGAACAGTGACCAGTACCACATTAGCTGTTAATTTATTCACCTGAAGTCTTGAAAATATATTTGGAAGGATACATAGCTCTACCACTTGAGTAAAGTATGAATATTTTAAATTAAATACCGGCTGTTTTTCACGGTTGTTGTTATATAAAGCCCGTTTATTAATAAAATAATTATTCTATAGAATTGGTAGTGGTCTCATTCGACTCGGCACAAAAGAAATTCTTCAAAAATCATACCTAAATCAGAAAGATCCAAGTACCTAGAGGTTTTGTTCCAAAATCCGGCATTCGGAACCACAGTGTGCCGGATAACAGCTAGTTATTAATAAGAATTATTGCCAAATGCACTTATTACAAGTAACTATAAACATTCAGCCATGATGGATTTGCAGTGCATGATGGGAGCAGATTGCATGAATGCAAGCTTCTCATTGGCTACTGATGGAGTTGTCATTTTTTGAAACCAAACTATGTTGGAATTGTCCATATTTTGATTCTGAACGGTTGAAATAAACGCTATTTTACCTATTTTCTGTCCGTTTTTAATGAAAAACAGTTGTAAAATCGAATGCAGCATAAAAATCCACTTAAGAATCGACAAAAATCTCAAAACTGAAAAAAATGGAGTTGTCCAACTTTGATACTAAGCTCCTCATTTTATTATTTTACTTTATTTTGACGGTGACCTAGACGTGCCTATCTGCATTTTGGAAAACAATATTAAGGCTCTTAAAATTTCGTCAATATGACGGATCTTTTTTTAAAGAAAGTGGCTACTTGAACACTTACTAACGCCTAAAAATATACCAATAATTAAATAGGCAGAAAATCAATCCTGACCAAAAAACTCTACAAGTATGCATGTTTATTGTTTTACGTCAGTTTTGCGCCTTGCGGACGCCAATTCAGAAACTACAGTCACGACTTGGTGCTTGTAGTAGAGGTCCCTTTCCATCGGCAGAGAGTAAGCATAGAATTGTTTTACCTCAAAAAGAGGAACTTTTGGATAATGATGTGCAATTAATTATTAATAATAGGTTTACTTAGTTTGAAATTTTGGGTCATAAAAGGGCATTACAAATAATGATTAAGAAGATCTACTAGTCATTTCTGGTAGAAAAGTAGTCAAAACATATTAGTATTCCTGAATTACTGACATATTCTTTCTAAACTAAAAGGAAAAAATAACATGCTTCCAGACAAGGTTCGCCGCAAACCGATGCTTTTTGTAAAAAAAAAAGAACAGGTTCGAGTGCTGAAAGCGACACAGTAAACTAAAAGAACACCAAAAAATCACTGAGAAGATGTAACATTCACCACAAACCAATAAGTTCGAACCAAAATAAGATGGAATAGAGCGGAATATCACTCGCAGACCGCAGGGTGTTATTTTCTGGTAATAGGTTGTCGGACGAATATAACCGAGGAATGGAATATCCGTAGAGGTGAGACTCCAGCTGAGGAATTGACAGGAACAGCTGGAGTTCTTGGCAGGGGCGTTTACTACTTCGTCGACACATTTCAAGGGGCGATGAACTCAAAAGGATCAAGTGGTTCATTCAAAAAGCAGTAAACCTGAATAAAAACAACAATTTCAGATTTTTTGAACAAAAACTTCAATCTCGTTTCATCACCATAGATGCGACCTCTGAGGATACTCGAAGAACCCAATTACTTCGACAGTATCACTAATTGTGAGATAAGACAAAAAAGTCGGATAAGCAGGAACTGCAACATCTTGGCGCATTTTCTTTAGAGACTAGAAAGCGTAAAAAAGAGATTCATAATATTTCGCCTTCAATGGAAAGTAACGCACACTTCCTAAACTTCAAGCACCGTTATCGTCTGGTTCAAGTTGCCGAAATTTGCCATCAACATCTTAAGTAGGAAATGTATTACGTTCGACAGCGTAATAAATTTCCTACTTTAAGAAAGCGGGTTACGTCCGCATGAAACAATTTCTCGACCGTTTTCAAGGTCATGCCTCTCAGCTGATAAGAAGACTAGGGATTGTTGGGTTGGGATTCGGCTAAGGGAAAACCGTATTTACCATCTTAACTGGGGTACTCTGTTTGCCGTTTAGTTTTTCACACACACAAAAAAAAGTTCCTAGCCTATTTTCATGACCTAAAACATTCTTTGCTGTCTCTTGCTACTTCTTGATTATGCTTATATATTTATTTTTCATCTAAAGTCGGCCACCAAAAAGCTACTATAAGTTTTTCGCTTAGCCGAATCCAAACTATTCTTTTATATTAAAGTATCTTCATTAAAATCCCTTCATTATTTTTCTGTTCCCATAACCAAAATTCTAGTCTCTTCAAGTTGTCTTAAAAAAAAGAAAACATTTATAAATATCTTGAATGTGGTTTCATATGATGGCGCTTTCTATGTTATTTGTTGTGTAAAAATTTCGCAGGAAGTTTTACAAAAATAAATTATCTTTCGTAAAAAAAAAAAAAGTCAGGAACACATTCCTCTTCCTAACCATGATCCCTGAGCAAATTTTCTTTTTTCTAGCCGGTGAAAGACCAATCAATACAAGAACTATCTTTCGTCTAATAGGATGTATTAAAACCCTTGGAAAGGTTAATCGGACTAGTAAGGATTAGATCCAAAGAGGTTATAGGAATGTAGCGATCAACGGGGCATTCTATCCACGCCCTCTATAGCCAATCTCATAATTAACAGCTTTAAGATGGAGGTCTAGACATCTTGTTAGTTAGACCTTTCACCAACCACCACTAATAGCTCTCTTTACCGGGTGGCCGTTCAGTACAGCACTCATACATTATAAAGGATTAGAAAAAAAAAAATTAATTCTCCACCGAATAATAAGGCATTAGCATTCAGGAAGATAATGAAACGATTATTTACTTTCAAATCAATTCGTGTGTCGATAATTATTTTATATAAGATTAAATAATGTTGGGTCTAAAGAAAATATATGCATATATGTTTAGTGTAATGAGCAGATATATTTGGACAAGAAACTAAAAGATTATTACATAGTACGATCTATTTATATTTGTGTCAAATATAAATGTTCTGTTCTAATATATCATTTATAGGTTTCTTACACTTGACACAATGCACACGTACAATATATTACTTTTATGTTGCATATAGAACATATTTCTTTTTTTTTACATACGTATTTTTTTTTATTAATTATATTATTTTTTACTAGGTCATGTTTGATGTAATGCACTTAATAACATTCAGTCATTAATTTAGAGCGCTATATAGTGGGTTGATTTGAAAGAGAAACGAAAGTCGGGTAACTAAATCGTTTTGGGCTAAATACGTTGAGTCAAGAGTATATCCTCACTTCCAATGTAGATAATTGAGAAGATATGGTCGACCGTTCAGAAGTAGGAAGCGTAGATCGTCGGAGTTTCGGTCAGTGTTCTTATTCAATAAAACACATTTTATATGCTAAAATGTATATATATATATATATATATATATATATATATATATATATGTATATATATATTTATATTTTCAAGCATATAGGTACTCATATTTATGTTAATGTTTCTAGCCTTTTTTTTGTTGTTTTTGTGATTGTTTCTGTCCTTACGATTGTTACACCATATATGTTTTTACAGCCCTGAAGATGGCTTGTATAGCAAGCCGAAACGTTGGCGGCAATAAATATACATTTTAGCATATAAAATGTGTTTTATTGAATAAGAACACTGACCGAAACCCCGACGATCTACGCTTCCTCACTTCCAATGTAGCTATTCTGCAGGTTAAGGAGCTCGTTCTTTCCAGATTCATTGGAATAAACAACTAAAGGTAGAAGAAACAATTAATAACAATTTGGCGACAATTCAATTTGAACATAATACAGGGAACATAACACCAACTTCTAATAAACCGATTAAGATTATTTTTATAACACATATTTTTCTTTACGAGGCATGTCGAAATTACGACGTATACAGCCATACGTTTATGTATATGTATATGTGTGTATGTATGTGTATATATATATCATCAAAATAATCTTAATCGGTTTATTAGAAGTTGGAGGAGTTATGTTCCCTATATTATGTTCAAATTGAATTGCCGCCAAATTGGTATTGATTGTTTCTATATATAATTGTATATATATATTGTTGCATATATATAATGCAGAAAAATTATCATACGTCCCAGCTATTGAATCATTATACTATCTGAATGTTGTGCAGTCACACCCTTCACTAGTTCCGGAAGGGAAGGGCAGTTCCAGACGAATGGTTCAAGAACAATACCGGATCCTCCCAAATAGACATTCCTATAGGTAGACCTCATATCCCAACATTCACTCATCATGTCAGATATATATATATATATATATATATATATATATATATATATATATATATATATATATTTATAGGAGGGATGTTTTTTTTTCTAGTAAGATTCTTGATATCTATCAGTAATCTTTCAAATATCTCTTAAAAATTATAACAAATAGACTAACACCAGACTTAGGAAAGCTTCCAGTAATGACAGGTAATCGTCCAAGGTTACTACAAAATAGCGTTGACAATAGAAGAACTTTCTGGAAATCATAGAGGGCTGAGAGACTAGAGAGGTCTCCACTGAAGGTTTGCTATTCCCAAGATCTCATTAGAAATAACCACCAAGATCTCATAAGAAGCACCTTAGAAATAATAAACAACCGTTACATCCAAGTATACTAAACAATTTGGTAAAAATACTTTTCATGGTCATGGCTATCATCATCAGGGAGACGTATTTGTTCTTTACGCAAAATACTTAACCCTTTAGTGGCATCCACGAGTTCATTGTGCACATCTTATGTTTAGAACTGATCATTAGGGCTTGCCTGTCTCAATAAGCTGGCTTTGTGGCAAGTGACAAATACTCGTACGTAGTTACAAGTGCGTTCAGTACGGCCCGTCTAGTAAATATCTTGCCACAAAACGTTTGTTGCGCTTATAATACGATGTGGAACGGGACAGCTGCGTAGTAGAATGGTGATGGGGGAGCTTACTTGCCGCTTAGTAAATGGAATACGTATCTATTCAATTGTACTAGCGGGTAGTAAATTATTGGTAAAGGAGTACTTTGGTATTGAACATGGCCATGTATCACTCAGGCCGGAGCGCCAACTCGTGTTGGATTATTCTGCGTTTAAAGATTCCGTGAGGTCGCGCCGGGTCTACAGGGAAATATCAGCATGGGCAATTCCTTTTCGAGCCAACAACTTGTTACCACAAGACAAGACTGTAAAGGAAAATGCCCAAAATCGATGTATTTCTGTAAGCACAAATATGCCCAGAACATTTAATGTTTCCATTGTAATGAGTACTGTGAAGAAAAATAAGTTTTGTAAAAGTCATAAAAGCAACATTCTGAGCTGATCCTATATTTTATATTCTAAAAAAAAAATCTCTCTGTATATATTTCTGTATAAAAATGTCTCTGTATATATTTCTATATTTTTAAAAGTATTACTCTAAATCAAGCAAGTTTTATTAATTAATTGATATTTTTTTAACTGATAATTTTTCAATTCACTCCTAGATAACAGTAGCGTTAAAGGTAACATTTAGAATGTTATTAGCTCTTTAAAGCTGCCTAGGAAGCTAAATATGTTGACGGGGGGTTGATTTGCTTAACTGATTGGAGAGCTACAACTTAAGGGTTAATCAAGTACCTATAACAGAAATTACAATATTGTAACAACCTTGTTAGGATTACAGCTCGGCAAACAGTAAGCAATTTTCAATAGGTCGCATATTTCCCAACTAAAGTCAAGGTTATTAGACAGAAATCTACTTAAGAAAGAGCAGGAATTGCTAAAGGATAATGACAAAGTACATTAAACAGAACCAGGAAAACCATAGAATCGAGGCAATTATACGCACAGCAAACAAAATAATATCCCCGGATATTATCATCGTATTCAAGGATTCTAATTCATTCAGACATTATTAGGAGTGCTCACGAGAATCTGTAATAATCATTAACTCCTTTATTAGGCTTTTACATTTATAACATTATTTACAATATTTCAATTTTTCAGGGGCGTATATAATATTTCATATATCCTTTTTATAAATTTTATAAAAATAAAAACAAGGCCATGTCCTGATATGAATTGGGTCATTTTAAAGTTGTTGTGTTAATTTTTGTCTGTTGAATATCGTGGGTATGTATTTGTGTCTTCCTTCAGTTGAGTTCGTCCCAATTTCGCTTTGATTCGTCTCTCATTAGTGTTTTTATAGTCTTTGATGTAAGTTTAGAGTAAGACATAGGTAATGTCGTTGTCCTTCGAAGCTGATTTTGCGAGTAGGTCAACTGTCTCATTCCCTAATAGTCCTGAATGTCCTTTAATCCATGTAATTGTAACTGTCACATTTTCTGTTCACGCATTAAAAGTAGTGTTCTAATGTGTTCAGTCTGTTCGTTATGATTTTGGTTGTTGTATATGCGTGCTATATTTTTCTTGCTGTCAGTGTATATTATGCATGAGTCTCCGTCGTTACTTATGGAGTATAATTTTTCTACTGCTTTTATGAAAGCTAAGTTTTCAGGGCCCCAAGTCTCTAGCAGCTGGGTATATCGTGATGCCGACGATGGTAGGCCAAATCTATACCTTAGACAATCAGAAAAAAAAAATGCACCCTTCTCCTAATATAAAGGCGTGCAAAGTGTAATGGAAGGCCAGAAGTAGGGACGCCCCGCATACATAAATTCTTAACAGGTTGTGGGATAAACTCTTAAAATATTAACAATATCATGACAATTCTTCAAGGCTCCCGGGAAAACCATTTTGCAGCATTAATAAACAATTATATATTATACATAAACAAGAACAGTGAAAAGCAAAAAAAAATATATAACAAAGATTTCTGCCTAGCAAGGTGTGTATTGTACACACTTATTTTCCACCTATTTTACTCTACGAGAGTATACATTATGTTAATACTATGTTAGAGCACGAGTATAGATTAATTTTACTGGAGTAAGGCACCTGGGAAAATGCTCGTCGACGTAAATCACCTCCAAAATTCCTACCTATTTCAATTAAGTTAGAGCTTTGGAATTGTCGCTGCATTCCATCTCTAAATTATTTCTGGGCCGACATAAAAAACATCGAAGATTTATTGTTATTCTAGAGATATATATAAATTTTCTGAAAATAATATATATCGGACCAAGAATACTATTTAATCCTGTCACGTGTACTATATCACAGGGTTTCTAAAAACGACATCTGTCACCAATTTTCAGGATTAACCGAAACCGGAATGCAGTTCATCCGCTGATTATGGGGCAAATTTTGTTTTCAATAGATTTAGCCAGGTTTTTTACTGCTTAACACTCGACCGATCATTTAGTAGGTTTTACATTGCAATGAGTACAGTACATACATAATACGGCAAATATCGGGGGGATATCGGATCGGATCAAATATAGTTGCACCCTAATGAAAGAAACATTATAAAAACTGATTACGTCTCGTATAGGACCAGGGAAGAGTCTGAGAAGTCAGGTAAGTGTTTAATATGCACCAATACTTAGCCAAATATAGTTTAAAAATAGTTTTAACTAAAACGGTGCCTATTCAAATAGGCAGGGAAAAGGGCGTGGCTTATATTCCCGGAGTAGTAAAATTCGCTCTGTTATAATCTTATCAAGGGGAGGTTTAAATAGTATCCAGTCTACCTCAATCTCTCGAAACCTTTCCTGCTCCTAAATGAGACATAATCGTTGTTTATACTTTTCCAACCATACGAACGGGCAACAGACCCATAGGTACAAGAAAGTTTAGTAAGCTACTTCAGGTTAAAGGCCTTCGCTGGTCTACTTGCCAAGCCTGAGAACTACATCGAGATGGATGCAGCTATTAGAACGGAACAGACATAGCAAGTCCGGCCTTTACACGCATCGTAAATCTCTTCGATAGATGTACCTAACGTTCGAGTAGCAGTATCAGAGTACTTCTGCAAGGATCTGCTACCGAAGATGTAATGGTGTTTGAAATGAGTTTGGATATCAAATTCAATCTCAGAAGGCATTGTAAATAAAGTCCAACTCGCAGGAACAGGGTCCTCTGATTCCGGCCTTATCTCTAGTATCATCAGAAACAGTTAATGTTTAGACTTCATCTTCCGTGGAAAATGTAAACACGTGTACAAAAGAAATCTGAAAGCGAAGTAAGATCTTAGGCGCCACAAGGGGGCGGATTCTGATGTTTAAGGAACTTGACCATTCAACTCATACAAAGTATTTTTGTATCAAATGTCCACTCCAATCAAAGGCATCACTTTAGGCACGGAGTATACACTCCTTAGCATTCGCGGCCACGGGGCCTCCATGGATTTCGTGACTTAAAGTCTCAAAAGTGAAATTGTTTAGTCACCACTTCGAGTAGACATCATAACCGCGCTGAAAAGAATGCAACAGTCCAGAGAGGAACCTGTTGCACTATGTTCAAAGAAAGCCGCCGAGCAATGCAAATAACCGTACCAAACCCGCTGCGAACCAAAGTAAGAAACTTGCACCCGTAATGACGGATGCGAATAGTTAGCCACTAACGGTAGCCGAGCAAAGACACAGACATTACCTTATCGCTACGACAAGAACCAATTAAATAGCACACAGACACGAAGAGCAACTGGAACGTGACATATCCTACCGACACGAGCTGGAGCATTCGTTACGCCCTTCTCTGCGCACGTTCAAGTTCAAGAGACTGCGCAGGTTAAGTTCAATGCCTAAACCCCTTCCACAATCTAGTCGATACTCTGCACCATTATCACGATCTGTACAACCTCAAGGTTCAAGAGCAGAGGACGAGATACAACGAGGTGAACACATCTCTTAAAGAGGTATCAAAGAGAACACATTAAAATGTCACTTCAATGGTAATATACATTTAAGCGTTTAAGAACCAGAAAACACAGCGCAATTTTTCACCTGAATGATTCATCAAAGATAGAGACCTTTGCCAAATACTTAGAAAGTTAAAGGTTCAGCCCGCAGAACCCCCTGCAATGTATCAGTTCTCTTCTAACAGCCCTGATGAAGGCTTCAATCTCAAGATGAAACGTCGTCAAACATAACACATTTTTATCTAAAACGTAGTTATACTGAACTCAGCACCGACATTTTCGGCTCAACATCAAAAACTGTTAACTGTTTTTGAGGTTTTTAATAAAGTATATTTACGTTTTGGAGGACCAGAGGACATGAGAGTTACGGCATAAGCACTCCGTGTATCCGATTCCCAATCGCTTTTCTTTCCAAAAAGAAAAGAAAAAAAAAACTTGTAAAGTATGTTTAGGAAGGGTGGTAACCTATAGATAGCTCGGCGCTAATGACATAGATGCAGGTGCGAAAAAAGATACAAGAAATGTACAAAACTGCCCACAGCTTGATAATATTGTTTTTCTTTCTTCATTTCCAAAGTAGGCAAAATAGTTGAAAGTTGCTTTATTCGATTCCCAAAGTCTACAATCTATAAAACTAGTAACAGAAGAGCATTAATTCGATGCCTAACGGTTATGATATTTCTAGCGCCACTTTCACCAAGGTACTGTTTTTGTAATAGTTTTATTTTATAATAGTTTGAGCTGCTTTTGTTGCTAACAACGTGACCTATCCTTTTATTACACTAAGTGTTTTACCAGAAATTTCATCAAAATCCGATTATTTTGTATAAAACCCAAAAAACCTAATATAAACATATCTTATAAAAAAAAAAAAAAAAAAAAAATTAGTACGAAAATGGATTCATGTGTCATTACTGAGCAAACGAAATAAGCAGTTCTGCAGCTAGTGTAAAATCTTTACATACGTATAAAGCAAGAATAGGCGGAATAAGTGAAAGCGACATTAATGAAAATCCGAAAATTAAAAAACAATTAATTCAACACAATAAAATAGACACGACACATGCATAGGAAATTAAGCTTATGACATACCTACTTGCCGGAGGGAAAATGACAATGAATAATGTAAGCGCGGAGAAAGGAAAATGGCGGACGGAGCATGACAAACAAGACAAGGCTTCATATTTTATTCATTCTCCTAGACAAATTAATGAGAATAGTTGTGAAGAACAGAGGTAAGGGAAATTTCATGTGGGGTCATAAGATAGCCCTTGGTGGAATCTTTCACAGATCTGAACTACACCAGATGAAGAGTTCAGTCGAATAGCGGTCTATGTTGATGTTTTAAGTTATGAAATAAGCCAGCCCTTAAATTAGGATAACACCTTTAAGTGCACAAAATGTCTTGATCCTGCGTACTAGATTCATGAAAATATATTAAAAAAAATTATTTTTAACCAAGAAAAGTAATGGTTTTTTTTTTAGGCGCGGCTTCTAAAAAAAACATTTGTTTCAAAAATAGACGAAATCGGTCCATTAGGAGTGGAGGTGTTTTCTGAAACAAATTACTAATTTGTCCGTACCGGCCGTTGTTATTACAACCCCCCCCCCCTTTTTTTCTTTTTTTTGTGAGGGGGTAATATATGCTTTATTTTAAGCAATTTATTGAGGGATGCATCGGACACTACCACTACTACGTGTCTAAGGAATGTGCTTAGTGAAACAGCTCCTGCGTGGCGGACGTTTTGCTGAAAAGAAACATAGACCACTGTGTCTGTCAAAGTATTATTGCTGTGGTTTCTAGATTAATTTATACAAGAAATATGTTATAAAACGAACGATTAAGGACTCGATATTATAATCTTGTAACATTCAATTCCGTTATTGATTGATTGAGAATATAAATACTTTACAACCTTAACTCCCCCCAAAAATGACTTGGAACGCTCCAAAAGTTAAGTATTTGGTTTATTTAGGCTTCAACTTAATCCGAAAACATAAATCAAAGCTAATTAGCACATTGAAACAAAAATAGAAGACGGTTGTAGTTCCTGGAGCAAGATATAGAAAAAAATAAAACACAAGCCGATTTATGTACACAATCAATCAATCACATCGAGATCCACATTCCAGATCGACCTGTTCACTAAACCAACACAACATCGACTCAATGTACGGATTATGTATATTCATTACTCAGAATCAGATTATACAAAGGCACTAGTGGTTAAATAACGAGGAGGGGGGAAAATGCACGGAAAAAATAGAGATAGTCTGGAAAAAAAATTTTTCCTGTTGTTTATGGCTTAGACCACATAAATAAGGAGAGCCTTCTTTTTCTTATTATACCAATTTATTTAATAATTTCCCCAAAATGTTTCCTGGGCTATATGCCACATCTTCAGGGAAGCCTTTATGTGATCCGCTCACTATATATATTTCTCCAATACTCAGTCAACAAGCGAACGACATGCAGGGTTCTGATGGCCCTCCTAGAGGGAGAAAGGAGGCCAGGAAACATTAGGGTAAATAAGAAAAAAAGTAGCGAAATAAGAAAAAGTCCGTCACGCAGGAGCTGCATAACTAAGCACTTTCCTCAGAATTTGGGTAGTGTAGACTGCTTTCCAGAACAATTTGCTTAAAATATCCTACATAAATAAAATAAAAACGTAAATAGTTCTCATTTTGTAATGAGTAACTGATCAATTATTAATCTGCTTCCAGAGTTATGTTTACACATGGTACCTACTACACTACGTAATAAATACAAAAATCCTCATATTATCGTATTTTGATCTAACACAGGAACAGGATACAGTCACTCTAGTGGTAGAAAGCGCTTCTTGCGGCGGCTTTGTGAACCTACGTCTGCCGGCTTTTCTATTCAAATATATTACAAATTAAACCCCCGCTTTCCGATTGACCGATTCAGCTCATTTTTACAACACTTCTTTCTCATGAGTTACCCACGACGTATACCGCGTTTCGTTACAATACAGCAGAAATTACGACCGGTATGAGTATATTAGGAATTTGGGTCCGGAGTAAACCCCCCCTTCTAATGAACCGATTTAGTTTATTTTTACAACACACATTTACCTGTGGATTAGCACTACGAATACCGAGTTTCGTCGAAATATACCAAAAATCACGGCTGGTAGTGGCGAATTGGTATTGTGGGTCCAGAGTAAACCCCCCCCCCCTTCTAATGAACCGATTTAGTTCATTTTTATATCTCACTTTTCTCTCCATATTACAACTACGAATACACAGTTTCGTTGAAATATAACAAATATTATGGCTGACATAGTCAAATAAGTGTTTTGGGTTCGGGGTAAACCCCCCCCTTCCGGTGGACCGACTTTGGTGGTTAACGAACTCGTTCAATCGTTTGCTAATTGAATGCTATATACCAAGTTTCGTGACGAAAAAACAAAAACTCTGGCCGCTATCGTGTTAACAGACACACATATATATATATATATATATATATATATATATATATATATATATATATATATATATATATATAGATATATATAAATTTTAACGGGGGTCATTTTCGGTGTCTACTAGGTAGGATCGATAAAGATTTGAAGAAATTTTTCAAAAATTCCGTCATGAGTCCAACCTCAATAGCTACTTTCCTTCGGAGGAAAGTGCTAAAAGGAGGTGCTACTCATTTATGTGTAACATGTCTTATAGAACAAAAAAAAAGGGAAACTGCTATATTTGGTCAGAAATGTTGAGAATTTTAAAATAAAAATCACTTGATAAAGTCTTTACTAAGTATAATCAATCATAACCTATAACCTTTTTATAGAATATCTTTACAATTCAAGAGAGCTTATCTTCTCTCGTGATGTCTCGTTTTTATTTATGTACATTATTACTTCACTTCTGCTTTCTTAGATAAGATATTGACAGAATGACTCATGTCAGAGTGTTATCCCTATCGCCAGGTGTTTGACACCGCAGTAATTGCCGCCTGGGGTTCCTTTGTCGGCAGCTAATTTACATAATAGCTAATCCTAGTCAGTTCTAGCTGTGACAGCGAAAAGAAAGATCTAGCCATTCAGAGAGGATAGACATCTAAAAGCAGACCGGCCAGGATTGTGGCGGACAAATCACTTTTTATTCTGCTAGCCATTATAAGATCATCATGGGAACTGCTGATTATCACCGGCCAAAAGTGGAGTATCAACACAAACAGAAGATTACTTGCAATTATGTCATTTGGACGCTCAGATTTTCATTGAAGTGGTAATCTGTCATTAGCAATTAGTCACTCAAGGACAGTGTAATAGGGAGGAAAGAAGACAATATTTGTGAAGCTAATAGAATATAAGATACTAGCTGTTACATTGTGCCATGCTACACCTACTTTCTGCCTATGCCTCTCCCCGTATCAACATCTACCTGTATACCCAGTTACGTCGAAATCAGTCAAATGGTGTGAATTTGTTTATATCTGTCTAGTAATTCGCGAAACTGCCAACAGAGGCCAGCACCACAGCAATTCATAAAACAGCCGACAGAGGCCAGCAGCACAGCATGCGAGTAGATAGCTCTTATCAAAGAAAGGCCAGCGCTCCTTATTTGGACAGAGACTTTTGATATACACTGCATTACATGATTATATAATGATGTAAAGTCATCAATGAGTTCGAGTTATTCTAATTATCAAGAATGGCCGTCAGAATCTGAATGGTTCAGTGTAGCCAATTTTCATGAACAAAACTTTTGACCTTTTGACCAAATTTTGAAATTTGACAATTTTGACCTAGCCCAGGAGATTTCCCGTATCAAGACCACCCTGTGTGCTAAGTTTGGTCAAAATTGGTCAAACGGTGTAGATTTGTATACGGAACAAACAGGCATACGGACAAACAGACAAACGGAAAAACAGACAGACAAGTGATTTATATATATATATATATATATATAGATAGATGATATAAGGTAAGTAAGTCGATATCTACTAAATTTTTAAAACTGAAAAAGTTTTGTATAAGTCTATAAAGCCTTGGAAAAATGCAGATAATGTGGTAAAATAATTTCTTGTTTGGAATAATTCAATTGTTATCATTCTGAATAGGAGAATTATGGAAGACAATAGCTCTGGCAAAAGTAACCAGGTCGCGACCTGATGATGCACAATCCTCGAGCCTAAATTTCAGAATATTTTCAGACCCGGACATGTCGAATGGCTGGACGTCAAGGAGGTACTTGTCTAATGCGTTTCCCCATTCAGTAAACAATTCAATAATCCAAATTTCACATAATAAACCAATTAGGCTAACTTTTTTCAAAACACAGCAAAGCAATAGCAGCCTTCATATAGACGACACAGCGTCATATTTATCTGAAGCCAGACGATGTTATTGACTGGTGAGGTGTTAAGACTAATTTTAAACCCGCTTTATAATCCACAGGACGTTGTAGTAATATTTTCTAGCACGCCTATCAAGTAGACTGTGCATTGACAGTCGCAGAATGGGCCCTTTAATGAGGAGATTCTTTATTGGACTTTCAAGCTAGCTGATTGGCAAATCCATAAGTACGTGAAATACCAGAAGTATTCCGTCTATTTATACAGACGTGAATCCAAAAGCGCTCTTTGCTTGTTGAAGAATTAACGTGTTTCCTCCTTCTCTACATAGGGAGTGAACCACTTTATGGCGCAATCTTTTTGTGCCATGACAAATGTCCACGGGTGCTTTCTCACATTTCTTATCATTTAAATTTTGTAAGCCACTGTTTAAAACAGAGGACGGAACAGACTTACTTTCCGTCACACCCACGGTGCGGACTGAGTATCGCCATACTGCAGTTGGCAGAAACCATCAGCAAAAGTGCAATTTTCCCTCCAGACGTCGGCCATGATTGACAAGATGAGAGACTGCAGCGTGTCAGTAGAAAGCCCCGAGATAAGGAGGTCCTTTGTCTCCAGATTCCGAAGTGACCCAGGCGAGACTTTTCCCTTGACTTCAGCTTTACTTGCCTCGGAGTGTAGGCACGTACCTACATACAATACCACGGGTCTGATGATAGGGGGTTGATGATAGCATCGCTACGCCCTAACTGTGGATGTGGCGACTCCTCACGTCAACGATACTCTTGCTTTGACACAGTTCTGTCGGCGGGTTTCCTCCCTACTTCTCTAGGCAGATATACCTCATAAACCGCTTATGATGTCTACCCCTTATACCGATATACAAAGGTGCCGATAAGCAATATGTGTGAGTGTGTTTCTATTCTAGCAGCCTTAAAAATAGTTCGATTTTGATGGCATTTAGTACAAAAATACTTTTTATCAAGTCCCTTAACCAGAATATCCGTCCGATTTGCGTTGCAGGCTTCCAAATATAATTTTTATAGGTATTTTAGAATTGAATGAACCATTTTCCCATATCTATAGCCCTTATAGAAAAATAAATAACTAAAAGTGAAAGAAAAACAAGGATTTTTTGGAAATACGTTTAGGGCACATCGAGATGGCGGATTGAATAGACAAATTGTCAAGACTTTTAACGTTCAACCAAACAAGACATAAAAAGTTTGGTTCCAAATGGCTGATAATGATAATAACGGAAATGTGCTAAGACGAAGCAGATCCTGCGAGCAGGACTTTTTCCCGCAGTGAAAATCTAGTTTCTATTAGAAAGCTATCTAATCTAAAATAGAGACTACCATTAATACACAGTAAACCACCCAAAGCTCTTAATAACTAATGGTACATTAAGAATAATGAGAGTAATCCAAAAATGAAAGGAACGTGTTTAAGCCGAGCAGGAATCGACTTTCCGTTAGATCGATCCGTGCCATTAAAGCCTAATGTCGATATGAAGAGGTAATATCGATATGTATAATGACCAATAAATTACCGAGAAGCTGACTAACCCAGTTATCCTAACACAAGTCTGCCGACATACTGCTAATGCATCGGACAGCTATAACAGCTGTGTCTACACTCATTATAGGCACGCAATCACACTATCTCCATCAAGCACAAATAAAATCTTTACAATGATCAAACAATTTATCTAAATATTAAAATACCAATTAATTCCTTATCTACGTCCCCATTTAGTTTTAGCTAATTCCTAACGTTGCACATTTTGAAAACGTTTTAGCTTACTAAAACTTCTACGTCTAAAATGAAAGGACTCGTTCCCACATCGTACCCAACTAATGATAAAGAGGCGTTATAAAATTCTAAGAAAGGCATTACGTTTAACGAGGCGTTTGACTGACCATTCCAAATGGTGGGATATGACCAGCCCAGCGGCGGAGGTTGACCACTCCAAGTGATGGAGGGTGACCACTCCAAGTGATGGAGGGTGACCACTCCAAGTGATTGAGGGTGACCACTCCAAGTGATGGAGGGTGACCACTCCAAGTGGTGGAGGGTGACCACTCCAAGTGGTGGAGGTTGACAACTCGAAGTGATGGAGGGTGACAACTCCCAATGGAGGAGGTTGACCACTCCAAGTGATGGAGGGTGACAACTCCAAGTGTTGGAGGTTGACCTCTCCAAGTGTTGGAGGTTGACCACCCCAAGTGATGGAGGTTGACCATTCCAAGTGATGGAGGGTGACCACCTCAAGTGGTGGAGGTTGACCACTCCAAGTGATGGAGGGTGACCACTCCAAGTGGAGGACGTTGATCTCTCTAAGTGGTGGAGGGTGACCATCCCAGTGGCTGAGGTTGATCCATTAAAAGTGGCGGAAGGCGCCCCCTTCAAAGCCCAATAAATTTTCAACAACTGCTTTAGACGCATATTTAGATTGAACCTTCTAGATTTACTTGAAGTTTCGTAAATATTGGGTTCGTTCCCTTCAATTCTAAGCTTTTCAAATCACACCAACTGTAATAATAATATGAAAACAAGCTAAGACGGAAGGGACGGACGATTCAGTTCCTCCAATCGTTTTTTGGACAATTAATATAGCCACTTAATTCTTCCATGACGAACAAATCTCTGCGAACTGCTGCCGGGAATCGTTCCCAAAGACTATCTGTGCCGAAAGTATCGAAATGAAAGTACGAAGGAGATAGATAAGAAGACAGCTATTCTCCCCAGTTCCTGGAGAAGGCTGGGAGGATATTAGACCAAGCCTGTAGTTACGGGGGAAACACAATGACAGGATAAATCATCATCAACAAGGTGAGAAAATGCAGGATGAATCAAGGACTCGTGTCTCCCTGAGAAATCTCTTGCAATCTTCGAGAAAGTGGATCATCTCCAAAAAGAAAATTGCAAAGATTATTACTCATCTATAAATATCATTGTATTATTATTTTTATATTATTATGTGATATTTATTTGTACAGGGTACCTAACTCGAAATTATGCGCTCTGGGGACATTTCTTTGATATTTTCATTTCACACTCTCTGAAATATTACAGAAAATATAATAAAATGCGCTCACTGTAAGCATATGTGCCACAAAATAAGCAACCTATAACTATTGTTGGGTTTCCTAAAATTTTCTCAGTCACCTAACAGGGGGGGGGGGGTTGGTCTACCTCCAACCCCTGTGTAATCATTGACATAGAAGCCCCCTAAAGAGCATACCAAAACGTTCAAAATATAGACTTTCCCGAAAATCTCACTGCTTTTCTTAGCCATATCCCAACTATGCCTTGACTTCTTCTTCTTTCATTATATCCCAATTATTGTAATATGATGTCTTCCGAAGAGATTCCTGCAAAAACAAGCTTGCCCTGTCACAACATCCATCCCAAAACATATGCGCTCTGGTCTATCACTCAATCCAAAGAGAACAAGTTTATATTCAGGTATTCATGAGATTAGGTGTTCCTCCTAGAATGGGGAAAATATCCTAGACTGATAGAAGGACGTAGATAAGAAAGAGATCCTAAAGATGGAAGTGCAGGAGCTGAGAGGAATAGTAAATAGGTGTTGAAGGATAAAACGGGAGATTAGTGATAAAGAGCAGAAGAAAGAAGGAACAGCTGTATGTTTTCAAACAAAGGATCATCCCCTGTAGCCATCTTGTAAACACAGGCTCTTCTATATATCCAGTCTCTCTCAATCAACCTATAGGCTGGTTGTTTTATAGGCAAACTACAATAATACAGCTCTCTTAGAAGCTATGTTAGTAGGCAGCAAGCTATACTCACCAAAACTACAAGCAGAACAACTTATTTTAATATTTATTTAGTAAAACATATTCCGAAGGAATTTTATTTATTCGGGTTAAAGTTAAGAAATAAGGCTAATAATCTTGGTCGAGCGAGCTAGCAAAATGAATTTCGTTAGAAGTATGTATAAATAAATAAATTAGTTGTTTAGTTTTAGTTGAAGTTTAATGAAAATTCGTGTGATGGAGAAGTTATGTGTTGACAACATGTTTCAGTAGAGTATGGATGTATTATCCTCATCGACAGATATATCTGCTTTTCTGAGCAAAACAAGTAACACTTATAACAAAAGAATAAGTTTCTTAATATGATTTATTTATTTTATTTATTTATTTCAGAATTTACAACAATGTAAAATACAATATGAATTTACAAAATTAAAAGTTGAAATAACCAATGATCTTTCCTATGGCTCCATGCTATCTCGAAGAATTTAGTGAAGAAATTCCAATTTTGGGCATAATCTATGTACTCCCTCTGTTTTAGTTGTCGCTTCATAGGATTATTACAATATCCACTAGTTTTAAACACGATGCGATAAAATGGAAATTGTCTTCAACTTGTTTTGAATTGCACATGGAACACAATATAGCTTACTTCATCTCTATCTGGACAATAGAATAAATAAGCTTCCTCTTGCTTTAATACTAACCATTCTCAGATTAGTAAACTTATTGTAGTTACAGCTATCTGATAGGTTCCTATCCAAATACTAAATGTTTTATGATAACAAGATGCTTTTGCTAAATTACTTTGAATCGAGACCTCTAAGTCCATCATGATTCCTACAATTTTATCCCAATTTTTCCCTCGATTTCCAAAATTTGGATAACTTAATTAGATAAATAACTATATTGTTAACTAATTTCTAATAATAAAAGAAAAATAAAGTTCAAATCGACTTGTTGCATGTTAAAAATTAACCAAGCTCTAAATAAATTTCGTGTACTTACAGCTGTTAGGCCACTTGTAGAAAATGTTAATACGTACCTGAAAAAAAGGAGATATCGTTAATAAATAAAAATACAATATAAAATTAAGTAATTTCATCATTAAATAAGATCACAAGTAGATCAAATAAAGGCGCAGATACGAAGTAATTATTGTGCATTTATAGAAATAGAAGAATTTCCGGAATAGTAGGCAATATACAAAATAGAATGAGGTCTGATGTTCCAACGTTTTTAATTCGAAATCGTGGGAAAAACGTCGTGTCCTGCATTATCTGAACGTTCTCGATCAGTAAAAACACTGATCTATCCTACTCACAAAGTTTCAAGTTTTCCAACGATTCATCTCTAAAAAGATAATTCACAAACGAGAAATACTGGTCGCTCGTTCTTTTCTTCGAGGTCTTCTATTTGTTAGTCGAGACAGTAAACAGATTTCAAAAGAATAACATCAAAAGGAAAGTATAGAAGGACGGACTTGCACTATTACAGCAAAGCTAAGGCGTACAAAGAGGAAGAGTAAGGAACAAGAAGAGAGATATGGAGCGGAATAAATATCTGTCATAGAGCAAGCTGACCAAAATGGAAGTGACCGCAAGAAGATTTACGATCAAAAAGAGAGTGGAGAGAAAATGGTTTCTCGAAGAAAGAGATAATAAGTATGAACGAAAAGAAGAAAAAGGAAGACTTAACAAGCTCAGGTCAAGGTATTTTCCGACATTCTTCATGTAAGCGGACATGCAACTTCAGCATTGCACTAATCCAGCAGTTATCTGATCATCTGTTTTTGGTTTTTTTTATGCAGCTATAAGAAATGTTTACTATTTTGTAACATACGTATCTACTGCGTATGCACTCAATGAAAAGTTCCGTGCTGCAACATGGATGTTTACTACTGCTGGTGGATTTTAATAGTACGCTGCTGATCAGCATAGTATGGCGAAAAAAAATAATAATAGTCAAGATATATCATCAACAACGACCTACTCCACTGAAATCTCAAAGTAAAACAAGAATTTCGCCCCAGAAATGCACAGGAAACTCAAAGTATCATGCTCAACATCATACTCCGCCTTCTCAACTAACCTTCTATCTTGTTTTGCTAAAACATTCATTTTACTATTTTAAACGCAACTAAAAAAAGAATAGCAACAAATTAAGAAATGAGACTAATAGCGATAGTAGACCACGGAAAATGATAGGTGTTTCAAAAATGATAGTGTTCTATCAAAAATGCCACAAAAGCCGTCTCATGTAGACAAGTTTTAGAAGAATTTGAATAGAGCCCTTCTGTTATCTACAATTTCCTAACAGATATAAAGATATTTATGTAAATATAGTATAGATAGGTTATGAACTTGACAATGGTTTCTTTCCATCTACTCGCCATATTGCCTATAAAAAGTGTACCTGTAAGCCTATGAGCTCAAAACAGTAATCCCTACGACATTTTTTCGCGTCTTCCGACAGCCGGTATCTACTGAGATCGGCTCGGTGTCATAAGCGGGTTTCCTTCCTAAGGACAGAAGGATGAAAAGCGCTAAAATGGCTTTATAGCAAATAAATCCTTAAAGAGCACGACAGAGACATAAAAAGTATGGAGAGACATATATTTATTTACTAAAAGCGCCCTAATAAAGGGAGTCTATTAGAGAGTCATAAGTCAATGATCATCACGACCATGGAGTCCCGAGGACGTTAATAGATAACACTAAACATGATTTATATAAATATATTTATATTTGGAGTATTCTCTGAGAAAGTAGTGCAGCAAATGTGAACACGATCTTGTGCAAGATATAGGAGGCAGTGGTTTCGCCCATGGCGGTCGACTCGTGTGCTTTAGACCGTGTCCTGCGAGGGAAGCAAGCATTTTTTTAAGGTTATTTATCCACTGATGTTGGACTCACGAAAGGATATTTAAGAACGTTTCTCTAATCCTCATAAATCCTATCTCCAATTTTTATTCTTACGGGAACTAATTTGCTGGGTAGATAGAACATTTAGGCAGGAACGACCGTTGGGGGGGGGGTCGGTCATGAGCAAAATAATTCCATTTGGGGTTAGGATTTTAAATCGCCCTATTCGGAACGATACTCTTTGCTGTCGACTACGAAATTTCGATTGTCTTCGTCGTAAAAAAACGGTCGTTCAATATTTGCGTTGGTTCCATTCAACTTGCCAAATCACAGCAGGGTTAGTTTGGAAACTAGCTAGGTAGGTACATTTTGAGGTTTGATCTCTCAAGAATTGTTCGCGCAAATGTCGCCGAAAACTGGCGGGAGGCGGATTTTGCTAACGGCTCTTAACGGCACCTCCGGAATGCGTCTTCGGGTCATAAGCAGATTTCCTGTCTAGTGAAGTAGGGAGGAAACCCGCTGATAGAACTGTGACAAAGCAAGAGTATCGTTGACGTAAGGAGTCGCCACATCCACAGTTAGGGCGTAGCGATGCTATCATCAACAGCCCCGTGGTATTGTATGTAGGCACGTGCCTTCACCCAGAGGGTCGTAAAGCTGAAGTCAAGGGAAAAGTCTGGCCTGGATCACTTCGGAATCTGGAGACAAAGGTTCTCCTTATCTCGGGGCTTTCTACTGACACGCTGCAGTCTCTCTTCATGTCAATCATGGCCAACGTGTGGAGGGAAAATTGCAGCTTTGCTGATGGTTTCTGCAAACTGCAGTATGTCGATGCACAGTCTACTAAGTAGGCGTGACAAGAAGAAAGTTGTGTCGTCCTGTGTTTTATACGATGGCTTACAAAATTTAAAGGCTAACAAATGTGACAAAGCATGAGGTTGCAAGAGTTCGAAATAACAAACATATATATATTTGTCAGTTCGCAGTTTGGCACCGGTATTTTCGTAAGCTATGGGATCTGAAGCGTGGACATTTCTCATGGCACGAAAGGATTGCGTCATAAGGGGGTTCACTCCATATATAGGGAGGGTGGAAACGCTTTAATTCATCAACAAGCAAAGAGGAAGAAGTGGAGGGAAATACTTTTGGCATTTCAAGTACTCTTAGACCTGTCAATCAGCTAGCTTTAAAGACCAATAAAGATTCTCCTTAAGGTGCGATTCACAGCTAAACCAACCCCATTTCCGATCAAGTTATAGACGAATTTGCTGAAAGAGCAAGAAATAAAGAGAACTGTAACTTTTTCAGTCATGCCATTTAGAAGTACCGTTTCCATTTCCAGGTTAAATTGGTAGAAGGAATAAAACTTTATTACTTTTATTGTTTTATGATCATTTAAAGTGGTTTTCACGGTAGAAGTAGAACTAACTCCCGTTACCAATTATTCCACCCGTTTCTGAACCATTAAGAAAAATAAAATAAAAGAATAGAATAACCTAAATAAGTTTCTATTTATTTTTTTTTCTTCTATAAATCTATACCAATTCCTGTGAGAAACATTAATGTAGATGACATTTAAATTTCAGGTACACAGAAAATCTCTCCAGGACCCTGTGTTAAGGCACATCCGACTCGCAAAAGCTGTCCTAAATTCAGCACATACCTTAGCAACAATAATATAATTTTTTTTTTATGTTCTTAAAACTTGCCTTTTTTTTTTAAATTGAATGTTTTACGGTATTTTTCGAATAAAAAAGAAAGATATAATCATCAGTGCGCGCCCGAGTTTTGAACTCAGGTCTAGAACCAACGGCAGGAAAAGTGTGTATAAGAAACCAATAAGGACCTCGAAAATGTTCCTTGCGGTACTTGCTGTTTTTTTATTCAAAATTCAAGCGTTCTTATAATTTTTTATACTTCCAGAAAAAGCATCAAAAGAAACTATCCTGTTAAAAAAAAAGACCTGATATTGACAGGCAACCTGCGGGTGGTTCTATTCAGCACAGCTAGACTCGAACCTCCCTGGGCGTGAAGTTATCCTCAAACTCTCAAAGATGGCAGCATGTATTTACAAGCGGTGAACACCAAAATATACACAAATCACCTTATTTTTAGCTAATTTAGTGCATTATTCTCGAAAATAACAGACCTCACAATCAAACATACACTGGGCGAATGCAGTTTAAGACGTGACCTAGATATCCCATTTAACATGACCGAGATCTGTCATGCCAAATGGGGACGTTGTCACAATACTCAAACACTTAACGAACACAATTATGTAAAAACAAATATAACAACAAAATAACAGCAAAAGTTTAGACATGGATTTCCTCTTATTTAAGAATTTGGGCAAATGATAAATTTCACATCGCCTTCAACCAAATCGTTCTGAAAATATTGTAAATCGTCAACGAAGCGGACAATAAAATTAATAATCGTCGTAAAAGAAAGTTAATTTATACATTTTATTGAGTTCCGCGGCGGTGATGATTAATTCATTAGACTGCAGAATCAAAGACAGTTTACATTAATCTGTTGGTCATCTAACGTAAACCCATATAACAAAAGGCGATGCACTATAAAAACTAAATAAAAAAAAAAAAAAAAAAACGTACATAATATATAAAACTGCAAGAAAATATTCAACTGTATAAATAGGCAGAGTTGTATTTCCGCAAAACTGTACGTTGATTTTATAAGTTTATGTCTTGTAAGTTGTAAATAATTCTTGATCGTTTGTGATGTCTATAATCAGTAAGTGTATTCTCTCCTTGTTTACACCAGCTTAATACTTCAGCGTGCCCATATAGTGTACTCTTTTACATGTTGGTGTACAAATAACAATCAAACAACAACAAATAACAACAATGGTAATAATAATCAGTACGGTCCGTCCTTACTTGTTACTCTCGCTGAGCCGGCCGAGAAACAAGTCACACGTACTCGTGCTGACTTCGTGGACCTTCAGTACGGTCCATCCAGCAATCAACTTAAGTCATTAAACACTTGCTGGGATGTTTACACCTTTTAAATAAGGGTAAATACCAGATCAAGACGTCCGTGAAAGGGAAAAAAAAAGACGTTTAAGAAATCAAAAACACTTCCTCGCATCTTGGCAGTGCTTGGAACAAGAAACAAGAGACTCCACCCAAGCAAGTATTCCTAAGACCATGGAGAACCTACGCAACAACGTCAAAACACTTTCTACAATAAAGATGAAAATGAAAAGTGCAATAGCAATCAATTAAATAATAACATTGATGAAAAATCAATTGATGATTGGATATTTTATAGATATTTCTAATATATCTTAATTTTCTCGTTTTTTAGAAACCAAGATCCCCTCCAAATGTCAAAAACGGTCACGGAAATTACAAAATTCTTCGAATAAATAACATATTTTAGCGTTTAAGTCATATCGTCGCTACAAATGCAAAGTATCGAATGTGAAAATCACCACTTTTCAGAGTGGAAAAGCATTTATTCATAACTTTTTTTTGGGTAGTCAAATATTCGGCAGATTTGACCTTTTGATAGTGGAATACTTTCCCTTTAATAGAGTAAACTAAGATTCAAGAATTTGCCGTACATAAGTTCAGCAGAAATTAGTAAAGATTGTCAATGTAAGATGCATTTTTTCACATTCGTTACTTTGCATTTGTATCGACGATATTTCAGCGACCGGTTTTTATCATAAACTATCTGAAAGTGAGCGACCAATATAAGTTATAATATTTATTTTACGAAAAATTTAATTACGCGACAGACATAATATTTCCTGATTGGTGACTTGAGAAAAAACATCAAAAGTTACAAAATGAGACGACACGGATCGAGAGGAAACTGTCCGGCATAAGATGGAAACTACTCTAGAAGGCCGTGGATATCAAGAAGGCATTGGCATTGAACGAGGTAGAGCTACCCTCTAGCGGGGTCAAGGCGAAACTAACCGACACCCACGCTCCAATCGTCCTTTCACCTGTCTTCCTGTCCAACCGCTCGTACAAGATATAGTAAGGCTGATCGAATATCCCATTTCTCACTTCCTCAAATGACTTCTCGATAGATCTAGGAGTCAGGGTCAAGGAAAGGTTCCTATCATTAGAACTGCTAAACTCATGTATAATAAATCAGAAGTAGAACAGACTTGCAAGAAGGAAAAATAAAAATCAACTAGCCCAAAGGTAGTAACACAAGTCCGCCACGTAGGAGCTGCATAAAACAAAGCATATACTTAGAAAGTTGGTAGATGGAATTCGGCCAACAACAATCAGATATTCGTAAAATCTACAGGTCTTACGCACTTGGTCGCCGGTTGCCTGGCATTTTCACCATGGTCATCTAACAGTCTTTTGCCTTCCTCCATCGCCTAGGCATACATTCTGAAGAAAACTGCCTGAAGAGGACGCTCAAACGTCCTACTTCTATTCCCTGACTTCTTCCTCTTAGAAGTCCATTCCCAAACGATCAGTTCTTCCTCTCCTCAGGGACGCACGAAGGCTTGAAATTCAAGCCAAAACGTTGACAATTTATACTCAATTTTATTTTAAAAAAAAGTTTTTTACCAATCATGACCGAACCCCGGTTATTTCCACAGTAGTCAATCCTCACACTCAACAATCTATTCTGAGCAAACAATAATACGAACGAGCAGAACAGAAATTTAAAACATTCAGAGGTTAAGTGTAAACAATTCCACGAGTAATCCACTTCCTAGAACCAATTTCACATTTTATGAGATAATTTTCATAATGACTCCAAGAAAACCCTAGGAGAGAGTGTTGGAAATTGGAAACGATCAACAGGAGTGTCTACTCCGGATGTTTGAAGATGCATCAACTCATCCTCGACAGCTGACTCCTCGAACTTTCGCACCCAGGCCGTGCATAGCTAAAGCTTCGGCTGATTGTGTTTATGTTTAGAGCCATAACCTGCTGCTAATAGTTCCAGTGAAATCTAGGACTGACAAACAGCATTTTCACTGTCGTTCAGCTCAGGATTTGCATGTCTGGAGAAGCTGAGTCATATATTCCTTTCCTTTCTCGAGCTGAAGATCAGCGTAAGCTTTCAACATTCCTTCAAAACCACCAGAACTCGGAATTCCTATCATTTGTTCAATATTAAAACATGCCTTCTAACTCAAAAATTAAAATTACCCACTTGGGACATTCAAATCAATGAAACCATAAGTAATAATTTAGAGCACACATAAGATCAATGAACTCTCGACATTAGGGATTTTGGTTTTCGACGGAATGGTACCCCTGAAAATGGATGTTTATTAAGGCCATAAACCAGTAGCTATCTCGGAATTCACGCTATATGCAGGTTTTTATCGCGGGCGAAGTTAACTGCTTTCGCGAGCGAGACATTGTTTAACTTCGATGATAGGATGGGAACGAGTGTATTCAATGAGGTGTGGCCCCGTTGACGCGCTTTATAATACCAAATTAAGAATGGCGTCTGCAAGTAATTTATTTTTTCGGAAAAGGTTGGCTAAGAATATTCTCCCCGAAAATTTGAATTTATCAAGGATGGAATAAGGTTTCGTCCAAGTTTCCAGCTACAAGATAATCAAAATACCAACGATTCGGCAGTTTTGTTGGGCAACGCTATGCCGGAAGCGGTAATCTTTCTCAATGGTGAGTCTGACGTTGGCAACCCACAGGGAGCAAACAGAATGGCCAAACGTCATACGAAAACTTTGGAAGGTCGAACCGAGTAAACCATGGGATAATTTAGTTCGTTCACAAACATTAATAATGTTTTCACTCCTGTATGTTGTGAATTTTTTATATCATAGCAGCAGATTCTCATTTGAGGCTTCTCACTTCCTACTGGACAGTAAAAAGAAGAAGAATTCAAAATCTGAAGCAATGGGAAAGAACGTCCATCGCATTAGACCCCAACGCCGCGAACATACATTTATATTTGAAGGCGATTTAGGTCCTCGCAACTTCCTCTGGGTCCGATCTTCAGTTCTGTCGTCCATAGATTATATTCATAGTAAATGAAAATAGATTATATTCATACGCATAATTAATTCTATAATATTCATTTTCTAAGATTACATTAGACTAGAAGAGAAACTTTATAATAGTTTCTGCGATTGGTGGCCAGCAATTTCCTCCATGAGCATTGCGTAGCTAATGTACACCTAGATAGGTATCCCAGAGATTTGCAAGGAAAAACACCAGACGAGGTAAGGTAACTACCTTCCATCCCACGGATAATAAAGGGAGATTATCCATGGCAGGACTCTATCTATGAGGAACGGGGTTATGTACTGGTGCTTTTCCCTTGTGCTCTAACGGTAGCCAGTCATACCGCTGCCTCGAGACCAGCTGTAATTCATGGAGGTTCAAGGAGAATGGAAGATCAATATCAGAATACTTAGCAATTACCAAGATTCTGGAGAAAGAAACCAACATGAAACCGGCAAGTAATCATAGCATGAAAATATCATTCAGAGTAGAGCGGTACAAGCTGTTAATGTTTGTTATTCGTCAAGGTACATCGCGCATATGCACATGGGCTTAATTCATTGATTTTAAGCTTAGGAGGACAACACTTAGACAAGGGAATATTCTCCTACGCACAGCAGTACAATATGTAATCCGGCAGAAATTGAGTAGTTTGCCACAACTGAAGTTCTGTAAAAGGCTTCAATCAAGCATATGAGCATTTTCTTTGTCTATCGACCGTTAAGGACATCAGCTTCAGGGCTTTTCCTGAAAGCTTATTTGCTTACGCTAACGCATAGGAGGAGACACCTAGTCACAGAAAACGTCTCCTTCCTACGTATGCTCAGAACAGAGTAGGTATAGAACGTTAGTGCGTTAATCTCTACCATTATCGTAACTTTAATGACATCTAATGAAAATAATATATGGTATTAATTGAAAAACTATATGATCAAAATTATGACACTATAAACACTGTTGAAGAATGATCCCAAGTTCCTAAACCTAGTATATGAACCATCGAACTTACGACCAGTTCAATATCACATTCACAAATTATTGGAGGCTCAGTGTCACATTATTTCGCAATAAATAATTGTTGAGGTTCAACAACGAAATTAAGAGGACAGAAGTTATTTGTTATAAGTCGCCACAGCAAAGAAACAATGGTGCTAAAAAGCGAGTGCAGGATGGCGCCTCTCAACATAGTCGTACAAGCCTAGATTGTCATGTACGTTACATTACATGTCTGATTCATTGACACTATGGGAGATAGGACTTGAGTGCCTCGTAGGACAATATAGGAAGTTGTATTACTTATATCTTTCTATAAAAGTAAAATCAGAAGAGAAGGAAAATACAGACAAATATGCCATCTAAAAAGAAAATCTTTATGGACATCCTCAAATGGTGTTCTTTGGTATCTGTTATGAGTTGTAATAAGATGGCTGTGTATCAGCTGAGAAGAACGATTCCGATCTAAGTGTCGGTATTCGCAAGGTAAACGTCGACGTCACAATGTCGCATTAATCTCTGTAACTACCAAATGAAAGCTTAATTCGGCCTTTGTGGGCCAATTGAAGGAGCCGAGACGGTCAAAGGCCCTCCTATACACTAGGTGTTAATAAAATAATCCAATTTAACATCGATCCATCACAAGACTATAGAAGGTAAAGCGGCACCAGAGGTTAGTGACCGACCGCAGACCCTGGTATTAATGTGACCATACGCACATAAAGGAGTCGGATAATGGACCAGCTCCCGGGTTATCAACCTGTCTCATGGGGAGCAGTATCTCATGCAGTTACTGCTCTCTGTGCATTTTATGCTGTCCCTTATTCCAGATACAGGATGGCTGGACTTCAAAGAGGAAATAGAAACAATTATTCCATACGGACGGATGTAAATAGTTGTAATTGCATCGTTAACATCATGGTGTTACGGTTCTGTTAGGCTGTAGCTTGGAGTATGGATATGGTCGGAGTAATAATGTATCGGAGAAGGAAATAAATTAGAGGAATATATTGTACATACTAACAATATTAATTGGTAACTCGAAAGTATGTATCTCCAATCCTATACCGATGTCCCACACAATATGCCCTAGTTTTGGAAAATCAACATAATAAAAGAGGGAATTTTTCTTCAGCAAAGTTATCTTCGATTAGAATATTGTGTTATGTTGCAACGAAGCTCGGCATTTAACGAAAGTCGTAGATACCTAAGGAGAACGACTTAAAAAAATAAATAAGTAAACTAAATCGCCCTACTAGGAATGGATGTTTATCCGGAGCCAATTTATTAATTTCAACGCAAATCGGTAGAAATGATCCCCTACCAATGAGTAACATGTAAAAAAAAAAATCGGTTCATTTGAAGTTTGGGTATAATCCGAAAGTTATTAAATTATATTGTATTCATATATTTCTGTATATTTTATTTTGTATTTATGTAGGTCATTTAAGCACACTCCTCAGGAATGCTAAGTAAAATACACACATTCTGAGGAATATGCTTAGTTATGCAGCTCCAGCGTGGTGGACTTTGACCTTGTTTTAATTCTAATGTTTTCCTAGTTTTAACACAGCAAATAATTCTAATAGATTTATGACACTCAATCATTCCACGATTTTTGCGTTTAATGGTTCAATGTTCCTTGGCCTCCTTGGCAGTAACAAACAAAAAATTTGTCCTTCAGATGAAAATGTATGCAATTTTCTGTTACACAAATATACCTTTTTTTATCATTTCCCTTTAACACATTCGACCGATGCCTTCGAAAATAATTACCATCGGGCACAAGTCCTCTTTTTGTATAGTTATTGCGGCAAATATATAAAAATAAATAAGTGAAGAAACTTTTGAAATAATGTACTTTTAGTGGATTAATTACAATTTAGTTAAGTGTGAAATGCTCCAAGACAGCGGGCCCGCTGAAGGCATTGTTCTGGCGGATTCAGTATCAAACGATACCAGACCCGCAAACCTAACCGGGATTAACGTAATAAAATCCCAAACCAAATATGAATGTGACAAGGCCCAGAGTAGCGGGGATGCAAACGCCAAGACACCGGCCCCGCAGAACACATCTCACTGACGCATACACCAAGACGCCGGGCCCGAATGCACTAAAGAATATTCTCAATATTAGTCGTTTCAGATATTAAAATTACTACCACCGAGACAAGTCTACCCTTTGAATGAAAATCGACCCAAATAAAAGTATATTACCTCCCTAATACGAATACTAAGTCTTGGACGGAAGAACGTAGAAATGAAAGGACTACCTGAGTAAGGCAAGTGATAGGAAAGAGAGAGTGATAATACCAGAGTAGCCCCAAAGGGTCGTGACCAAGATATTATACTCGGAAGAAAGGAAGGTACAAATACCCAAGGATTTTGGCACATTCTCTGCAGACCAACACTTTCCAATTCGACTCGCTTCTATCTTGAAGTACTGTAGTGTGGTTCTTGTAGCAATCCATTTCGTATACTACACTATTCATTTCCTTGGTCACTAGAATATATACACACTTAAAAAGTTTTAAAATGTCCATATAGTAGGAACTGAGTCATCTTAGCGTTGTTCCATATTATCTTATATCTGTTGTGGTTTAGAAAGCATAACAAATGAAACCGACACTTCCGAAATTTGAAGGACCGTTTACATGAAGTGTAACTACCCAAATTTAAGCCCGAGACATATTTTTGGTATTTTTCGATTAACATCCGCATTTCTAATTAATTCTAAAAATAAACAGATTATTCTTTTCTTATTAAAAAGAAAATAATAAAAAAAAAAAAAAAAAAAAAAAAATAAGGATATACCCAAATCTCTCTTTTGTAGATTCATTACGTGTCAATTAGAAAATAGTCTTTAGTTATGAAGTCTTAGATCTTTTTCCTATAAAAATTCTAATTTTTCTTTTTCTGATTGTTTCTAATCATCAAATAACTTGAATAAAGCCATGCTGAAAAATACCCTCTCAAGTATCAATATCAGGACCTTGGAAGAGTAAGGGCGAATAAGGAAAATGGACTTTTTCTTTATTTTATTTTCTGATTCAGAAGGATGTAGGTAACACGACGCTTCGCCTTGTTTCTCATGTTCGCCTTTAGTTCTCTCACAGTTTCAAGTTCAAGTGAATAGCAGCATAATCATGAAAAATTCAATTTCCTATTTCAAGGGCAAATCCCGGGTCTGAAACGTCCCTCCTAGCACTTTGTTACGCAGAAATCACTCGTAAAAATTATAATTAAAACATTGAATTTCAATTGCCTTTGCTATCCTGAAGCGCTCCTAGAACTTTGATTTGGATTTCCCAATATCCGGAATTCGTGATTCGTCCTTACTCTTCCGAGGTCCAGATATGTCTACCATTAGGCCGACGTCATAAACGAGGTTTCCTCCCGCATGCTAGGGCTACAACGCACTAAAAAGTAAAACTACTCCGAATTCTATTATTTTTTTTCAGGACATAGACATAATGCGTTGCACGTATAATAATCAGACATCAAAACAACCCTCACATAAGTAGAAGACGTCCCACAAACAGCGCAGCGGCTTTGGTGACGTTAGGAAGGACTTAGTCATCGGAGCGAAACGAGTCCTAAGTAGAACGAAGTGCTCGCCGAAGTAGTAAAATTCCAACCATAAACAGAGTAAAGCAGAAAGCACAAGTCAGCGGAGGAACACGCTCCTTGTTGCAAAGGTTACCGATCCTAGCAACGGGAACTACAGGCGTCGAGGTAAGCGCATTCCGCGGCCCGACCGGGACTAAAACTGTAATTTAAATAGCATCTAAAGGCCAAAGGGGCGGACCGTTCTTCGTTTAGGGATCTAACAATTCCATCATTCATGGATTTTTAACAAAAAAAAAAAAACTGAACGCACAAAAGGATTTTTTCATTCATAATTTCTTTATTCATAATGTTGGCGACAAACGTCCGCCCGGCAAGAACTACGTAAACTAAAACAAAAGAACATCTACAGATACACTTTGCAACGTTTCAGATTGTTACTCAGATTTTTTATCTTAAAAATAACAGTGTGGACTGTTCCATAGCCTTGTAGCAATAAACAAAAAAAAAAGTTGCGTCTCTAACATGGGTTGCAATTCTAAGACTAATAGGATAGGATTTCTTTCCTAAATGGGAATCATGAAAAGCTATAAATAGAAAGCAAAAAATGAGCTTGTTCCCGTGTAACAGAATCATAGAAGTAGATTTACGATTATTGATCAAAATATCTATGTATGAACACGTACTAAAGACCTGCCGGCATATTAAAGTGTAAAAGAAGCGAAAATAAAACAAAAATGCAATCAATTCGATTTTTTTTTCTTTCTTCCTCCGAGCAAAAACACGTCTTCCTTTGAAAGGTTGTTTTGCAGGCCCACTTCTCCAATTCGACATCCCCCGCATCAATTTGAATACATTACTCCCGGGCTGGATTTGACAGGGTAACCTCTTCCCGCCTTGGAAAAAAAGTACCTTCCTTTTGGTACTTTCTCTTCCGCCGTTCAGATATAATCTCTAATAGTTCATTACACTTTCCCCTCATAACTGCAGACTTCATCAGCACTTTTTGCAATAAAGTTCCAAACGACCAAATAAATATAACTTGGGATGAGTATCTGACTGGTGCGGGACAACTTCATAATAAACCAAATTGCATGTTGTGTCAGTTTAAATGCGCCTTCTACAAGTAAAAGGGTTTATTCATTAATAAACACACATGCCCTATAAGGTAAAGATTTAAATACCAGGTAGGGATATGAATCCAGTTCCTCTGCTCACCCTGAAGGCGCCTTAACCTGATAGGATATTGGGCTACAAACTTCCTCAGCACCATAAGACTTTTCATGACCATTATCAAAGGGGTCAAAGCTATAATCTGTATGAATGTCTTTTTGGCGGCCACTTAGTACTTTGGCGTTTCGTTTCCGGATCATAAACAAAACACCAACCCTCGGAATAATCTAATATAAGACCAGTCTAAAATGTTTCCATATCTTTTAGCAATTCAATCGTTGTTGTCGCTGTTCGACGAAACGTAATAATGCGTCTGGAGTACCTGCGTTTTCGGTACTCCAGTAAGTTGTTCCATCATTACGGTGTTTCTTCAGTAGCGATGCGCTTTGTGCTGCATGGCCGTCCCTTTCTTTCAACATGGCCGTCGCCTTCAGACAACATCTTCACCATCGGCAAAAAAGGTAATACCATTAGCACGGGACATAATAGATCCACCCTGACCTACATAACTTTTCGAACTTAGTATTTATTTATTGAAATTAGTCACTTCATTAATTTTAAACGACTTATCTACAGGCTACTATGTGGTATAGCCAGGGTAGAAGAGATTCAATTTCTCTTTATGCAAGAAAAGTTTCAACTACTGTAGGGAATCTAACTCAAGTAAGTAACTCACAATGCCTTATCACTCGCCATCTTCGGGCGACCATACAAACGTTTCAGTCAATCTTTTATCGGCTTTAGAGCAAGCGCTAACTTAAACACGTTGTCTGTCATTTTTATTCGTCGGTAAACTATAAACTACCAGGTGAACAGCTGCTTGAGTTCCGATAGACTTAAACAATCGTTTTGGAGAGAGAGGAACGTTGTAGTAACCGATTGCCACCATGTTATAAAGGTGGTGCAAACAGTACAGTTTGTTGGTTGCCACAGTACAGTAAAAAGCAATTCTTTCAAGAGAAATCATCTAATCAGCTGAAATAATGACAGGAGCGTAGGAGGAAAACAGAGACTACACGCCTCGTACAATAACTAACTATCTGAAAAAATATACTCATAATGACCTCAATGGAGGTTATGGGGTGTTGCTATTTCCATGAGGCTTCCTATTGATCAAGTAGCACATTATATACAAGCAAAACGGAATTGTCTGGACTGTCAAGGATCAGGTTTGAGCTTCTCTGAATGATAAAAGGTTCAAAAAAATCAATACACTCCGAAGGGTATGATATTCCTACTATAGCCCGTCCAGTTAGACGGAAACGTTCAAACCACGCATGCGCGAAATTCTGGGGAAAATATTCCCGAAGATCTCACCATTTTCATTACCATTTCAATAGACAGCACGCTAAGTGAAACTCAATAAAAACTGATTATGTCTAAAGTAGGACCATGTAAGCCTTTGAGAGGTCAGGCAAGGTATGTAAGATGGTTATCAATACTTGGCCACCGGTAAGGCTGAAAACTTAAAGTAATTTAAACTATAGCCTGGTCCAATAGATGGTTTAGTTGGATGGAAAAGGGCAGGGCCTATATTCCCCTTGCAAGAAATTTGCGGTAAATAAAATGCCTCTGTTATAACCTTATCACGAGGAGGTTTAAAACGTTTTAAGTATTAGCTTCGGCTAATATTTGATAGGGGCCGAGGTTAGCTCAGTGGTAGAGCACTGGACTAATAAGTTGGAGGACCTGAGTTCAAATCCCGAGCAAGCACTGAAGATTTTTTCATCTAGTGTCTTCGTTCATGGGTTGAATTCGGCCTCCCTGGCCGTCCCTAGGCCAACCCAGCCTTTAATAAATTTATCAATGGGTACCTTGGGTGCTAATGACTAGCAGTCGAAGCAGCCAAGGGGAAAATCAGGCGGCCAGAGCATAGTACTGACCACACTATCTCCCTAGTGTACCGTATGGTCATGAATCAGATACCTCTATAGTATCTCTCGTGGCCTGTTACGGGACTGATTTTTTTTTTTTTTTTTTTGTTTAAGAATTGATAAGTATTAAATACTATCTCCCTTGCCTGACTTCTCAAAGCCTTTCCTAGTCTTAAACGAGACATAATCAGTTTTTATAGTATTTCACGTATCGTATTATTCCTTGAAATGTTAATTTTCAAATGGTGGAACCGTGGGGAATATTTCCCTCGGAATTTCACACTTTCGAAATTGAACATTTCTGTCTGTCGGAACAGAGTATAGTTTAGAACAATGGATGACGACTGGATTAAAACGCATTGATCCGCATTAGAAAAAATGGGATAAAAACTTATTTTATAGATTATTTGTAACTTCTCCAATGTCGGAAAAGAAAAACCCACAATTAGGATTCTTTACTAAACCAAAATTTATGAGAAAGCGAAACATTTTCTAAACAAAAGGATATTTATTATACGAAGCATGTAAAATACAGTATTCACACTTCTTTGTCACGACACTTTCTTTGAAAATGTTACCCCAAGCTATTATAATTATGAGTATATAATTCACAAGTATCCTTTCACCGTCGTAACCACAGCATTTCCTGCAAGACACCCGTAGCAAATCGGCTGCAACCTGCGAATAACCGATCATCCACACTTTCTATACCAGACCCTAAAGCCCGTGTCTCGACCCCAAATGCACTAGCTGCACATGCTAACAATAACATCGGGTCAGGACGGTCACGACGGGATGATCGGCACGCAGTGATAATAATCAACTGGCGCGCTTTCTCTTATCACTAGAGCTCAGCTGATGGCGAGCCGGCAAATTATAGTCCGGCCAGCCCCATTACTAATCCGTAGTTAATGCATCAATTTTAGATAGCGCACGCGGGCTACTATCGCCCCTGCCGAAAGAAAAAAATATTCAACATCCCAACCGCCCGCCTTTCGAATGTCCTGAAGCAGTAAAAGCACTCAGTGAAAGGAGATTTCTTTTTGTGAATTGCAATCAAAACTAAAATAGAGCGGATTAACGGAAAGGAACACGAGTATTTCGAACACTCGAACATAGAGAAATTTACATCCATTAATAACTCAAAATACTGAATGGGAGACATAGCATGACTCAGAGATCGGAATTAAAATAGACCGAAGATTAGAGGTTATCAAAAATCACCTTAAAGAACAAGGTTAAGATCAACTAACATTTTAAAAGATCAATGCGGCTTCCTTAATACGTTCAAATAATTTCTCCTAATGCTCCTGAAAATTCCCATAAAGGTTGGACATCAAACAACAAGGCCCAACATTTCATATTTTTCATGATGATTAGATAGTTAGCCGTCGAGGTGATATCAATATGATTTTGTTTTAAAAAAATCTATATTTCGGACGTTTCGGCTACTCATTGGTAGCCTTCGTCAGCTAAAATGACAAAAAAAAGAAATTAATACAGAAACAATCAAGAAAAATTTATAATTGTGATAGGTAACAGAACTATAGATACAGTTTAACTTATAACAGAACATATCGTCTTAAAATTCTTAGAATGAGTAGAATGAAAAAGAAAATAGGTACAGTAATTGATTTTAATAGTAATTAGTAACATTAATTGATTTTACAAAGAAATAAGAGAACTATATACCAATGACAAATATAGTAGCTAATAGTAACATTAATTAATTTTACAAAGAAATAAGATACTACATACCAATGGAAATGCCGAGCGGCAGAGGAAGACCAAGGTTGGCAATTAAGTAACCATTGTGAAAGTGTCTAAGGAAAAAAGGAATCTGCAAGGGGTATATGTAACTGGAAACAGCAAAAGGTGGGGGAAAACGGGTTTCCAGTTACATATACCCCTTGCAGATTCCTTTTTTCCTTAGACACTTTCACAATGGTTACTTAATTGCCAACCTTGGTCTTCCTCTGCCGCTCGGCATTTCCATTGGCATGTAGTATCTTATTTCTTTGTAAAATTAATTAATGTTACTATTAGCTACTATATTTGTCATTGGTATATAGTTCTCTTATTTCTTTGTAAAATCAATTAATGTTACTAATTACTATTAAAATCAATTACTGTACCTATTTTCTTTTTCATTCTACTCATTCTAAGAATTTTAAGACGATATGTTCTGTTATAAGTTAAACTGTATCTATAGTTCTGTTACCTATCACAATTATAAATTTTTCTTGATTGTTTCTGTATTAATTTCTTTTTTTTGTCATTTTAGCTGACGAAGGCTACCAATGAGTAGCCGAAACGTCCGAAATATAGATTTTTTTAAAACAAAATCATATTGAGGTTTATTTAGCCGAATCCCAACCATTCCATCTGTACTTATCATTTCATATTTTTAAAACATCGTAGTCCACCATTTTATTGGTCAAGTAATACCAGCTTCGGGGTCTCCCCATTGTCCAGTGACTAATGCCTTGGATTCTCGTGCGGGAGATGGTGAGTTCGAGCCCCACCAGCAGAAAGAATTTTCTGATCTCACGGCTCGTTCAGAAAATTCCCCACTGCACCATGGATCCATTTTGTAGCCACTCTTATTGACAATTAGAGAAGATTTGATTTTTTAAATTTTCTGCAGCATCTGAGAAGTATCTGTTGGTTATTTCATATTTATTGCGACCTGTTGACTAAAGATATATATAGCTTTGAGGTTAATACTTTCATCTCCTCGTCCAATGTACTATACACCTTTCTTATTAGTCTTAAGCAGTTAGAATGAAAACAAAATTTACCTTAGATCAAAACTGTTTCGACATAAATACCTTCAAAAAACACTAACTACAAAAAGTAGTTACTTGCTTGAAAACGAATGTTTTCTGGTATAAGTTTGTCAAAAATGGAAGTGACTCAATTAAAAGATGAACCATCAAGTCGATTAAAAATTCAACCTCATACAAACGTTTGTACATTCTAAATGAAAATTGCAAATGGACGTTTTAGAGTATGATGTTGAATTCATACTACCTTATTATTGAAAGTTCTTTGCTCTTGATTTTATTTCGTCCTCCCAATGTGCACACAACAATATCCTGAAGAAATCGATTTTTAGAGAAGATGATTTAAGTTTCGCTGATATTTTTTAACAAATCCGAAGTAAAAACTATATTGACAACAGGCAAATAATTTCCTCCGATCGTACTGGATAACCATGAAGCTACCTGTTGCTCTTTAGTTACGTAAGTGTGACGTTTCGGCCTAGTTAGTCGCCTTCTTCATGAGCCGAGACATAATAGAAGCTGAAAAAGGAGGACCAATCTCCCGTCACTATTGTCTCCAGTATCGTGACACCCGTCTTACGTAACGACTTATATCCATCGCCTTGGCTACAATAGCTATCGCCCGATATCGATCTCGAAGCCCGTCGGTGGATGATTCAAGTGAGTAGAGCCTTCACCAACCTAAGCAGGCTAAACACGGTCAGGCAGGCCTGTCAGTTAGACCTGAACAGTCCGCCTAAAAGCCGGTAGCCTGAACGTGTATATATTCCGGCCGGTCTGTCAGTTAAAACTGTTCAGGCGGCCGGAATATAAATACACGTTCAGGCTACCGGCTTCCAGGCGGACTGTTCAGGTCTAACTGACAGGCCTGCCTGAATCGTGAGTAGCCTGCTTTAATGACACTCATATTCTCATTTGAGAATTTATTAATATGTTCAAAAAGTGGCTAACATTTTAGCTTGTTTTCTGCCTCCCTAAAAGGGGAAAACCCTTCTTATCACCCGATAACACAATCCGGAAATGCGTACAGAAGTCAAAATTAAGTCATCAATAGGCCATACACAAAAAAAGTCGTTTAAAATTTAATAGCCCATAGCAGAACTACGGGCGACAGTGCGACATTGTCGCAGAACGACGGCAAGGGCCACAGAAAGATCAGCCTGACCGACCGGTTGTTTTTTGGTAAAAATGCAGTTTCACGCCCTCCAAACCGATTTCTTTCAAATTTTGTACAATAACATATTTTGATGCACTAAAGACGAATCCGCTAAAAAAAAAAAAGTTCGCATTCAACTAGGAAAGAAGTTATTAAGCACTAAAGTTCGCTGTTATGGAGGTTATGAGAGGTTAATAGAATTCTATTAATTTTAGCGAGTTGGATTGACTGGGGTTTTGATTTCTTCTTGAGCGAGCGTAGCGAGCGGAAACGCATAGCACGTATGCCCTTAAGCGACAGGTGACGACGGGTGAGGATGCCCTTAAAATTAACAATATTTTTTAATAAATGGTTTCTGAACATTTCAAATGAGAGTTCTCTGTTTCCCAATGTTACATATCTGCGCATGCGCGTATTTACAAATACGCTGATGACGCCTAGTTTTATAACCTTCCTAACTTTAGTGCTTAATATTATATTCTATTAATATTAGCGAGTTGGATTGACTGGGGTTTTGTTATCTTCTTGAGCGAGCGTAGCGAGCGGAAACGCATAGCATTTATGCCTTAAAGTCGTCACAAATTTAGTTGGTTACATTAGCTCTCATAACCTGCATAACAGTGAACTTAAGTGCTTAATAACTTCTTTCCTTGTTAAATGCGAAGGTTTTTTTTTATTATCGTATTCGTGTTTAGTGCATCAAAATACGTTATAGTACAAAATTTGAAAAAAAATCTGTTTGGAGGTCGTGAAACTGCATTTTTACCTGTTTTTTTAAATAGTGACTGCAGGAAAAGTCAATAAAATTATTTTTTAATTATATTACAAGCACTTATTTATTCCCGATTACTCTTCAAGATTATCTCGCTTTGAGGATGTCATATATGCGTTTTGTGTGCGCTATGGAAGACAAACGAATTAAACGGAAGCACGATTTTCAAGAAAAACAGCCAAAAGCAACAATATTTAAACAGAAACTATTATTAAAGGTACTCCACCCTATAAGATGGATCGAGTTGAATAATACCTTCTAATATTTCAGATTATTTGTTTTTTGTTTTTTTTCTACTTTATTTGGTTGAATATCTTGAAAACCGTTTTGAAATCGTGTTAAGTGGAATCAATTAAAAAGCCTGATTAATGCCTTTAAAAAAATGGTTCATTACCTTCGATAATTCACCTTCGTACGTGAAAGCGCGTTTTGAAGTTTCGGAATTTTTACTACTGGGCAACATTGTTACACAAGAATTTAATATCTATATTATAAAAATGTACCTTATATGCGATCTCATGATAAATCCAATGAACCAAGCTTCTGGATCGGTTCTACAACTACAGGAACAGCCTTCCACTTAACACTGCTCACAATTTTACAAAAATAGACATAACTAAAATGCTACTAATACGAACTGATAAAAACATAAAACAATACTGAAGCAATAGAAAATTCTCTAATATAAAACACATGTTAAAAAATGTATTTATTTATATAAATAACGCCCACTTATACATGACACAGATTTCTCGGACGGTAATTCCGGGGACAGAATAATTGATATGTTGATACAATAATTGATATGTTGATAATTAAATATGTATATATACTGATATGTTTAATATATGTGTATGTACTGATATGTTATATGTATGTATATATACTGATATGTTGATATATACAAATAATTGATGTGTTGATAATTTAATATGTATATATATAGAAATTGATCATTGGCGAGGCATTAATATTATTTTAATTGGTTTAGAAATCATACTGACGACAGAGGACTTGATGAAGGTACTCATGAAACGCAAACACACTTCCGATACAAACTAAAAGCAACCACATGGACAACAAGACGAAGGCAAATACACATACGGACGAATCCGACACAACTAACGAAAACATAACCATACTGACGTAATAAAAATAAGCAGAGAGACTTAATACATATGAATTAAATCAAGTAAAAATTGTAATTTTAAAGACTGAATGTTATTGATTGGACAGATTTCGGCATGACGGTCATCCTAGACCTTTGCCTAAAGACTGAATGTTATTCATTGGACAGACTTCGGCATGACGGTCATCATAGACCTTGGCCTAAAGACTGAATGTTATTGATTGGACAGACTTCGGCATGACGGTCATCATAGACCTTGGCCTAAAGACTGAATGTTATTCATTGGGCAGACTTCGGCATGACGGTCATCATAGACCTTTATCTAAAGACTGAATGTTATTCATTGGACAGACTTCGGCATGACGGTCATCCTAGACCTTTGCCTACTGGTGTTTTATTAATCAGTACTGATGATTTCTATTTACTATTTTTTTATTGTTTACTTTGTTTTGTCTTTTCTTCTCATATTGATGTAGAGCTGAAAATGTCTTATATAGAATTGTTATGTACTCATGTTTTTTTATTTTAGTAATATTGATATATGTATCTTGTATTTGCTTTATACGTAAAATAAACATCTTTATTCATTCATTCCGGGGACAGGCCCTTTTCTAGGTGGGAATCGAACCCAAGACATCAGGCACAGAATGCAAAAAACTCTAATAAAATAACATGTATTTGTTTATTATTATTAAATTTTAACGCCCCTTTATTATTAGCTACGAATTTTAGGACGGGTTCCCTATAGGTTATCACCCTTTTCTAGCCAAGACAGGGCTGATGATTTTCCTTTTTTCTAAAGACAAGCCACCACCCCTAGTGGGAATCGAACCCACGACCCTTTGGCACGGAGTGTTAAGAGCTCACACCTTAACACCTTCGGCCACCGGCCTCCGTGTATTTGTTTACTTTATTGTTATTGACTAAGGGCATAGTAATGACCACTCTACGTACAATGTTCACCCTTCGGTCAAGAATCAGATAAATCTACAATATCTATAGGACTAGCGCGTCCTGTAACACCATTATTGTTTATTTTGTCTTTATTATTGTACACTACAACTTTGGAAACCCATGTCCCTGGATTCTAAGGCGTAAGGGCTTCTTTAAAAAAAAAAGTCCGACTCGCAGGAACTCCGTCATCTTAGCGCGGTTCCGTTCGTATCCCTAGTGTCATTTGTAAAGACTGAAATAGAAACAGTTATTATTTTGGTTGACCTTTCGTTAAAATTTTTATAGACCGTGACAAAGGGCCAGCTTACACTATTACCTGGAAATACTCCCTACAGCTGGGTCGGCTAGCCCCCACCGCTAAAAACTAGAAATACTTATTTCACAGTTCAGTGCATTGAAAAATATCAAAATGTTTCTAATATTCTTCATTTGTTCTACTATAATACTAATTCTACAAATTAATGCAATTTAAAACACAAAACAACCAATTAAAAAGTGAGCTAAACAACTACAAAACCCCGTTCAAAAGAACAAAACAAACACGTTTTAAGCACTTATTTCTCCAAATTGACAAAGCCAAAAACGGACCTATTTTGATGAAATTTGGTATCCCCGTCACTACTACGAATAGACCTAAATAAGTCTATTTACTTGATAATAAAGTAGAAAAACGTAAGATAATTGTTGATAAAAAATAATACATAATGAAACTACCACTGTTATATAATATTAAAGTATATGGGTATTATTACGTTTGTATTTTATCAAATGGAAAAAGATAGAATAAAATAATAATAATAATAATAGAGAAAAATGGATATACAATTAAAGAGAACAGGTAGAAACCTTATTTTTATATTCATTTATTTTTATATTCAGTCATTGTATAATGTTAATGTTGTATTAAAAATCTGTTACTGGACATAGGACACAGTTTTGTAAATTTCCTCTTCAGTTAAATAATATAAATGAGATTGAGTAACAAAAGGTGAGAGTAAGTATTTGAATATTTGAAATAAAATAACACTTTATTTTACGGTATTCTAAATAGACCGATTCTTTAAAAGATCAGCCCTTGGGGAATGATTCATTAAAAGATCGATCCTTGGAGATCGATTCAAGAAATCGATATTTCGGGATATCTCTTAACATTAATCGTCCAAGTTATAATGTATACACCTCAGTTCTTCCTCTCCCTCTCTCTCTTTTTCCTCCTTACTGCCCACAAAGCATTTCCTCTCTTCTTCTTATGCACATGTTTTTTCGGGTGAAAATCACCAAGTTATTAAATATAGTGTATATTAATGTATACGATGCTACGGATGAGAGCTTTCAATATACACACCGAACTAATAATACATCTCCAATCAAAAGAGACATCATGTTGGCGTCAAAAACAAACAAACGAATACTTATCCTATGTGTCCCCTAGAATGGCCCATGTCGCATCGTGTTGTATATAGAACAAAGACAAGCCGCCCACCATTGCTATGATGGATGTTCTGTGTTATCACCGACAGACTAACGGTACATGGACCTTTCTAATCACACCAAAGGGCAGAGGGACTTTCTCTTGGGTCCCTTCACCGGAAACAACACCCCGACCATTTCTTTATTTCTACTAGAAGGACATCTCTTGGGCCACTTTCTTTTCGACTGAATTACCTTTTCCGATGGAATTAAAGAAGTGGAAAGGGTAAATAGACATCAACTACTGGAATTGTATGTGGGACAGCCGGAGCGACGACACGACAATAGTGGTTCAGTTCGACATTCAAGGCTCGTGGGAACGCACGCCATTAACCTCAGAAGAGGTTTAGAGCAGAATGCTACATTTTCATATTATTATAATTGGGCAGATCGCTATGGTGAATATGCGGAAAACTAACAACTCAAATGCCATTCAGCTGTATCGATTTGCACGTAGTAAGAGGCTTTACAAAGCTATGTATATTCTTGAATAAGGATGGGCAGGATTAATGAGAGAGAGAGAGAGAGAGAGAGAGAGAGAGAGAGAGAAGAGAGAGAGATAATTGTTCTGTTTTGAATACCTCACAGTTTCTGTCATTTCAGTGAATGACCGCTCTCCATTCATTATAAAACGGAGGTTTTGATCTTATCATGACAACGATCACGATTCTCCTCGTTCAATTGAAGCACTCCAAAAGAGTTATATTAATTTATCACTCTTAGACATATAGCCTAAATCTATCCACAAGATCTATTTTTTGGTAGATTACACGATATTTATAGGGAATTGGGACAAAACTACATGCAAGAATGTTTTTATTAACGTCATCTCCACATTATTTCTAAAAACAAGTGGTGTGGGGAATTTTCTTTTGAACTTTCGGGAGTGGAGCCCAAGAATAGCTAGAAGATCCCGAGGAACTATCAAGGGCGAGAGGATGGAAATCGGATAATAAAATTTGGTAAATAAAAAAGGGATTTTGGTAGTTTCAGGGTTGTAGTTAAAAACTCATTAATAAAGGAGATTTTGGTAGTTTCAGGGTTGTAGTTAAAAACTCATTAATAAAGGAGATTTTGGTAGTTTCAGGGTTGTAGTTAAAAACTCATTAATAAAGGAGATTTTGGTAGTTTCAGGGTTGTAGTTAAAAACTCATTAATAAAGGAGATTTTGGTAGTTTCAGGGTTGTAGTTAAAAACTCATTAATAAAGGAGATTTTGACATTGAAAGGTTTTACGGCCTCACAAAGTTCGATACAAATGAGCCTGTTTTTTATGAGGGTAGGTTTGTTAGTAGAACGTAATTTTACTTCAATGTTTAGTTGTGACACACCTAATGAGACATACAATGCTGTTTAACTCTGCTAACAAGTTACATTTCTACAATTAAACTAAAAACATAACATAATTTTACAGTATCACAGATTAGATTAGATGTAATAATCTAGATTTAATCTAATCTAATCTAATCTACTGCATCACATCAAAATAGTCAACTTTAGATCGGAGGATGTGTAACAATGACAAAATAAATACATCTCCAGAATGATGCTTTTAAATCTGGTTGTTTATATCAAATGGATTGGACACATAAACTAACTATACAATATCTCGGTAAGAAGTCCCTAATTGCACAACTGACGTCCATTAAAATAGCCGTCAATATTGGATATTGTTATTAAAAAAGTTTAATTAGCATTTAAAATGTTTTAGGGACAGTAAACGAAGGTGAAATATAAGAAACTTTAGTTGTGAATGGAGCGGTCCAAATCGTTTGTTACGTTCCTCAAAGTTACGAGTTATCAAAGTTGTGCTGTAGCAATAAATAGTAGATGTACTCCTCTATATGCTTATCCATACTTGTTTTATTGTGGACCATCTAAGGAAGGCCAGCCTGCCGCCAGGAAGCAGCACCCCCACAATGACCAGCTATTGTCGGGGCGTACCGTTATCCGTCGCGTCGTCTCTCACAACACCACACCGCCAACACAAAACAATCAATCATCCACCCACAATTACCTCTACAAGTCCTTCGACAAAAGGAGATAACAGTTACATCAAATCGGCGACCGAACTAGACCAGTATATCGCGGCACGTGTGATCATTTCAAGCCTTCGACCCGCACAAGTCGGGAACTACATCTAATATATATTTCTCAAATACCACTCACTCACTGACTATCATCGCCCAGCCCCAACCACTTGATTTAGAAATTTTGCATGGACACTCCCTTTAGGATCAAACACTCGCTAAGAAAGATTTTTTGATATTCCAATTTTTAAATATTTTTAGAGGGATTTGAATATTGAGCATAGGACGATAACATGTCAGCTGTCACCGTACAGTATCTATTTCATATTATTATTTTTATTTGTGGTTCATTTAAAATATGATGTCAGACCTCGAATAACTGTAAATAAACTGTGATTTTGTCCCACATTGAGTTTACGCTATACCTGCTGATGGTCTATCCGTGGTAATAATATGCTGAACCCTTGAGCACAGCCTCCTCATCCATCAGCATACCCAGTAAGAACACTCTTTGGTAATGCTCGATTAAATTAATGGATAAAAACTGTAAAAAGTGCTACAATTTCGCGGTTTTTCGCCTGCGATAATTGAAAAAAAAATCTTGTGGGGGAATTAATGTTAGCTCGAACCCCTCTATCTATTGGTATACTATGAATTCTATATCTATTTTTGACGTGACCAGTTGGTCATGCTTTGACTTCTCATCGAAAAGCGTCTTCTATAGATGTAGGTTTTCCAAAAAAGGACGCCTTACGTTTTAAGCCTCGGTTGTCATGATCGTTAATTACGTCGCGGAGGGACTTATGAGGGATGTAGGCGGGGTTTAAAGGCCTGCGTATTTCAGTAGGCAGAATATTCTATTGACATAGTAACTGTCTACCAGTGTATGGAGTATGTCATATGGTAATACATGCCGCCAAATTGGGCCTGCAGAAAATGGCGCGAGGATGAGTGCCAAATCTAGTCCTCCCATGTTCGGAAATGCTTTCTGTTTCTTATCCATTGTTATTCTGGGCTGTCATCATTGTTTTCAGTTCTTTGAATTAGATTTTAAATGCAAATTACAAGTTTTCAATAACAATAACCAATATTTGGTAAGACTATTTTAAAGGATATGAGTTACTTGTTAAATCAGGGACCACTTAACGAGATATTGTACAGTTTAGGTGATAATCCAAAAGAATATATATATGCTGAAAACCAGGAAAATCTGGCCAGTGGAAGAATAGTGGTATTTGCCTGAATAATATTTTTGAAAATAAATAGTTCAGGTGTTTATAACAAACTAGCTGAATACTACTTCGTCACGGCAGATAAGTAGTTATTTTATTGCGTTAAATAAGTTCTTTTTGGCTAGCACTTTTACCAAGCCGAATTTGGACTTCTACCAGTTCATTTGACGATGAATTTAATGTTCTTTTCTCCCTATATGAATTTATTTTACCCAAATCAGAGAGATATATATATTTCTTTATTGATTATTACATCCTGCATATAAATGCATCTGGTAATATGATATATGATACAATATGAAGGTTCTGTGCTCAAGGCCTCCTAACTTCACCCTCGATTAACGCCAGAAAGACGCTCAGATGACGTTGAGAGGTGCCTACACAAGCTCCCTTCTGCTCCGACCAGTGGCTGGAGTCAAAGAGAGATCGGTGAGCCACAGACAATTGTCGCACTTGAACAAAAAGAAATCCATTGCTAACACTTCACTTGGTCACTGCAGCAGATCTCTAGGCCAATGTCTTTTGAGTCGCCTCGGTGGAGAGAGTGGGTGGGTGACACTTGATAGGGAGAGGACTTCAGGATTTTGATGAGTGGAAAGGATGGAAACGTTGGAATCTGGATAATTTACCCAAAATCAACGGTTTTTAAATGAATGAAGAAAGACTGAAAAAAGTACTAAAATTTCGCCTGCTTAAAGTTCTCCCCTCCGCTTTCGAGGTGGAAAACTTGGTTTCAGCATACTCACACCATACCTAAGGATATTAGGAAAAAACAATATTGTGGGGGAATTATTGTTAGCTCGACCCCCTTTTGAAGCCTCTAAATACTGGGTTATAATATAAATGTCCTGGTTTACATTAATACTAACGACATGCTTATCACATTCTTCTCCAAAAAGGGAATGTTTGACACGCATACCGCGGGGAGGGGGGGGGCAGACAATGGAGGAGTCGAGTGCTTATCCAAACATTGCTCACACGAATTCGGGCTTCGGAAAGCCTATATACTCCTCATTAAAAAAAAAAAAAAAAAAAAAAAAAAAAAAAAAAAAAAAAAAAAAAAAAAAAAAAACCTAACACTCTTAAGTTAAACTGAGTAACCTGGAACACGCATGGATGTGTGCTTTCAGTCACGTAATTGGTGGAAGTTATCGACAAAACTCGCTCAATACATTCGTTTGACGTAAAGGACAACACGGGCCTCTTGGAACCTGAAGTAGAATAGAAACTTAGTGAAAATTAAATGGATTTAAAGTGGTCCAGAAGTAGATGATAGCGCTGGATTCGTCTTAACTTGTATTCCAAAGGACGGTTAGTATAATTCCTCAAGAGTGTTTTTTTTTAATGATTTAGTCCTCTGGTTATAATAAATGTAAGACAAAGCCTTCCTTTTTTATTAAGTCCTTTAGCGGCTGACTTGATTGCTGAGAAATATGTACCGTTACATATTTAGCTTAGGTCTCTACAAGACAGATGCGATATAAGTACATATATAGAATGATAATATGATTTCACAGAGTCAATTAGGATTAGTCTTCTAAAATTCGGTATATTTAAGATCTTATCTTATGCCATAATGAGTTAATAAATAATTCATGTATTTCCTCCGTCAATAACGTCATCCCTTCAATGTCAATTATAAGTTTTAATACTTTCAAAGGCATGGCATGGTAGTTGAAATTAAATTGAGAATGTTCCGCCAGGTAGAGCCACCAATCGGAGGACGATAGTTGACCATTCAGTCGCCAGATGCCAGAACCTTCCGTTCTCTCACTCGGAGACAAGATTTAACCTTTCTTACCACTTCCGATAATAAATTTATTAAATTTTACAGCCCCTTATGATGGAATAGGCACGGAAATTCCTGTATATGTAGCTAAACTATGTCCCTCAACTGACAAATTCGAATACGGCAATTGTTTGTCATGGGAAACGCAATCTAATTCTCAAATCATGGATATACATCTTAATTTTTTTATTTATTTATTCACGGAGCTTCCCAACGAAAAGGTGATTTGCTCACATAAAAATAATCAATAAAAACTGTAAAAAATAATCAATAAAAACTGGGAAGGTCCGAAGCGCCCCAATGTCAAGAAACATCATACTTTGATTACTTGTTAACCGATGTATACATCTTAAGTCAAGGAGTATCCTGAATTAAACAATAAGTGTCAATATAAACCTCGATATGAGAGGTCTTGCGACGAATAACACCAAATAACATTAGTCTGTACGATATTATACACTTGCTGAAGTCAAAGTTTTTTTTTTTTTTTTAGAAATAATTTTATCCCGAGAAACATCAACTAACGTGATGTTTATTATATATTTGTACCGCCGCAAAATAATAGAGTTAATGATTCAGTCATATATTTTATTATGTAATTCGTTAAGTTTCTAAATTTAACCTTATCGTAACAGGGAAAAATAGAGCAGGCAAGCTAATAAAATTGCGACTCGCAGAAACTACTTTTTAAGCACTAAAAAATATGTTTGTTAGTTTCAATAAACGTGGAAATATTTTCAATTTCCTTAGTCGTTTTTGATCCCCACAAAGCCAGAATACAGCTGTTCTTTTTTTTAATCAAATCTTCAATAAAACTGTTCAAGGTATCACATTGAATGCGGTTTCAACTTGCGTTAAGTAACTTAATAACAAGGTCCCACATCAAGAGAGCATAATCTGGAATCTTCGAAGTCACATTGGTATAACGAGATTAACAAATGTAGCGACGAGTTGGTGACCCTAGAAGCAGGTTCCAGTCAGCTGGTGATCCGGACGCCCTTCAGACAGTATCGTGGGAGAACCTCTAAGGGTACGTTCATGGTGAGGATTCATTCTGCGATGCTACGATAGCTACTCCGATGAGCGCTGTCCCGATGTAAAACAAACACATGTATTAAGGTGGGAGTGTTCATAGTGAGGATCCTTACTTCCGATGCTATTCTCGCACTCGCGCAGTGACCGCGGGGAAGAACAAATATTTTGTTTTCTCCTCGCAGTGAGGAGGGAAGCCGCGATGTGGGCCTGACTGTGATTGGTTCCTGCAAAAGGACTCTAGTGCGCAGGTCACCTACCCTCTCTCATTACTTCATCTTGTGTGATTATTCTTTTTTGGTTATTTCGTTGTCGAGATGAAAGAAAATTGGGTCTTTTTGCGAAGACTACATCCAGTTACTTTTGAAGTATTTATTTAGTTAAGTGATTTTTAACAGTTACTCGTACTCGCTGATAAGCTACTTGACTCGTTATCTACGGTTATAATTCATATTAGATAATGGCAAGTAATATTTATTAATAAAAAGGTTAATATGATCAAAATCAATTCTCTCAACTATGAAAAAAGTTATTAAGCATTAAAGTTGACTGTTTTGCAGGTTATGAAGGATAACAAACAACGATATTTGTAAACAAACATATTTTATTCCTTTTCTCTCTCTCTTTTTTGGATCTTTTACATTTATTAAGCAATACATGATATGCGTTTCCGATCGCTACGCTACGCTCCACTCGCTCAAGAAGATATAAGAAAACTCTAGCCAATCCAACTCGCAATTAATAGAATTATATTAATTTAAGCGACTCTAGTCTATCCAACTCGCTAAAATTAATAGGATTCCATTAATTTTTCCGAGTAAGAAACCAATCCCTTTTTTTTTGTCAGGAACATCGCGAACTAATTGTAAAGGCTCATTTTTTCTCACTAACATAAGCAGAGCTTTTTCATAAATAAAAGCTAATTCACTGTTGAAGGTTACTTTACTCCCAGCAAGAACCAATGCAAGGGTGAGTCAGCATGAACACCCTCCATCGATGTAGAATACATCGGGGCAGCGCTCATGGGAGTAGCTATCGTAGCATCGCAGAATGAATCCTCACCATGAACGTACCCTAAGAACGCAATGCAAAGCAAGTAGCCACATTCTTGTTCTCTTTGTTCAAGAGAAAGATACGGTTATTATTCATAAAGAAGTGCAGATACATGCAATCATCGCCAGATGTCGAAATAATGTTCCTCTCAATTTCATAAAATACATACCTGTTGACAGGTACAAAGGATGATTATGTTGTACTTTTTTTAGGAGATATCCTTCTCCAGGATTCGGAAGACATCCTATTTCAGTATCCTGCACGAAACCCTATCCTGTTTATATATTCTTCTTACATATTCTGAATATATATATATATATATATATATATATATATATATATATATATATATATATATATATATTTTGTCATGAACTATATGCTTCTCCAGCTTTGAGGAGATAACCTTCTCAGGTTTTCAGAAGATATCGTCCACAATTGAAGAAATATGATTCTCTAGCTATAAGAAGATGCATATAGCGATGGGGACAGTATAATTAGCCATTAAATAAAAAATAACATAATCACAAACTGTTTACTATTTGTTGTTGTTTTTTTTTTTTTGGTAATATGAATATTCCCTAATATCTTACAATATGCAAATTACATGAAATAAAGTCAAATTCAGAATGATGATTTCAGTTATAATTCAACATTATGTACATCGTTCTCTTTGGCAAACAGATTTAAACTAATATTACCCAATAATCATATATTATTTGGTGTACGGTGGACTTTCAGGCGATTTCGAGGATAAGGTCTAACGCCTTGACCTGTTTCATTCGTTTTAGCACTTTCCTCCGAAGGAAAGTAGCTATTGAGGTTGGACTCATGACGGAATTTTTGAAAAATTTCCTCGAATCTTTATCGATCCTACCTAGTAGACACCGAAAATGACCCCCGTTAAAATTTATATATACAGTTATATATGTGTCCGTTAACACGATACAGCCCAGAGTTTTTGTTTTTTCGCCACGAAACATGGAATATAGTATTCCCCCATCAAACGATTGAACGAGTTGGTTAACAAACAAAATCGGTCCATCCGGAGGGGGGGATTTACTCCGGAGCCAAAGTAGTTATTTGTCAATACCAGCCATAATTGTTGTTATATTTTAACGAAACTCAGTATTTGTTGTGGTCAACGGAAGAGAAAAATTTGTTGTAAAAATAAACTAAATCGGTTGACTAAAAGGGGGGGGGGGGGTTTACTCCGGACAGAAATTACTAATTTCCTTATACCGGTCGTGATTTCTGTTGTATTGTAACGAAACTCTTTATACGTCCTGGGTATCTAATAAGAAAGAAGTGATATGAAAATTAACTAAATCGGTCATTTGGAAGGGGGGGGGGTGTTACTTTGTACTATGTTTGAATTGAATTCTCCCGCCAAACGTAGGTTCACGAAAGTCATCAAGATCACTAGATAAATATGTTAAGCTTTCCTAATTTATCACGTAGTGTAGTACCACGCATACACAAAACCCTGGAAGGAAATTAATTACAAAATTAATAATTGAAACAGCTGCTCATAAAAGCAAAAGAGCAGAACAATTTATGTTTTTATTTTATTTATCTATTCAGGCTATTTTAAGCAAATTATACAGCATTGCATTCGACCCTACCCAATTCTGGGGAAAGTGCTTAGTTATGCAGCTCCTGCGTGACAGACTTTTATCCTCTTCTTTCAGGAATACTCCCTTATATCAAAATTCTACCGCGAGTTGAATTGGCTATTTCCTGTTTATCGTCGCCAGTACTTCCTCGGCTCAGTCCATGGGTGTATATAAGGGGAGGCTGACGGGGCTGCAGCCCCCCCCCCCCTCCCCGAAATTTTGAGTTGATAGGTAAATATGGTTTTTAAACCCTTAAAAATAAATTAAATAAGATCACTTAGTTCATAAAAAATATTTTATTTTGGGTGTAATAGTGTTTTAGTTGGTTAAAACTATTCCAAGTTCTAAATTGTTAGTATTCCATAAATTATTTTTTATATACGCCCATGGCTCAATCCTTTGCCAAGTCATTCAATCCCGAATACCTTCTCATTCCTTTCAACTCCTTACATTAAAATCCTCTGTTCCAACTACAGCCCCTCTCGTCCTTCCGATTTTAATATTCCTTTCGACCATACTTGATTCGAAAAACACAAGTTTCACTTCGCTATGGGATTCCTTACTTCTCTCTGTCTGCCACGCAACCAACCTAGAGGTCTTTAAATCATCTTCCACCAGTTTCTATTCAAGCTCTATTAATTAAATTTTAAATTGCTTCAACCTTATTAAAATTCAAAATTATTTCTAAGAGACATATGTCCTGGAATAAGAATAATATATATATATAAATGAATTGTAGCTACTGGCTTTCATACTAATTGTAATTACCCTTTAAAAAAAAATAATAATGTGGAGAATGGCTGGAGAAGTAAGTACTAGCGCAACCTGACGAAATACGGCCGAACTAAGATACTTCACAAGACAGCGCTCTGTTCGCTCCTGCTATCTAGCGGTGGAAGGAGGAACTCACTTCTCCCGCCTTTAGCCGTCTTTACGCGCGAAATTCAAGACCATGCAAGAGTTCAAAGCATTTGCAAGTTTCAAATTGGCAAGATTTTTTTTTTTTTTTATCTTCCACAACAAGAAAGACGACCTCGAATATGGAATATCGACAATTTAAGGGTAATTTGTAGGTTTCAATAATAACAGCAATTCAAAATATACATACAAATTGTATTATTATTATTATTTGTGAATAGATCGTCTAGAATCATGGAGTCCCATATGATTTTTAATTGTAATAATTTTTTTCCATTTTCCCCTTCTTGTTTTGCCACTGTGGACTCTTTCCTCAATCCATTTTGTACCTGATCTCTTCCAAACTTCATTACACTTTTACCTAGATTTTTCACTACATTTTCCTGAGTAAGATTTCTCAGGAAGAGAGGCGTGGAACTCGTAAAAAGGACGAAACAAGGCTTGCATGTTTCACTTATTACATTAGTTTTATAAGAAAACATTTAACAAATATATCATTAAGTCAAGTACAACATTTGACATTTAGAAATTCAACGTATCAAGTTTCAAATTTAACCTTTTCTCGTTGATTTTCGGGATTGGATTTTAAAGAGAACAGGTTGAATCTGATTTGGAAATGCAATATACATGCAAGAGTGCTATGCAGTGATGTCAATATTGGGAGTTTGCGTAAGACTCATTGTAATTTGCATCTCTATACACAAGTTAACTATTACAATATATACATAACAGGAATAGATACACTGCTAAGAGATATCAATACCAACAGCCAGAACACTACTTCTTTTCACGAAAAATAACTAACTAAGCATAAAAAAGTAGTTTCATATATCGCACTAGTATTTCTAAAGTGACACAACTCAAAATAAATCTCAACTGAAAATGTTTCACTCTTGCCTCTGTAGGGGCCTTAGGATTAAGAAAGGAAGGGCGACACAAGTGCCCTCTGGTGCACAAGCTCTGAAGCTAGGTACATACAATTTTGATGATTGATAAAGATAACCATGACGGTGTGAATAAAACCGAATTTTGAGTTGTCACTTTAGAAAAACTAACGCAATGTGGTGGCCACAATTGAATGTCTGGTGAAGCCAAAATTGCAAATAAAAACCAATAGCAGATCTCATCGAGATCTGTAATTTAAAAATCCAAAAAATTCTATGGAATAGGTTCTTCGCTAAAAAATCGATTATCTGAGGTATGTGTGTAGAATTTTGGCATAAAATGTTGGTCGAAATGGTACTTTTATTTTCGATAGAAAGCCTGGAAAACTTTGTTCCTAGGAATTTTTTGATATCTATATATCTATGTTTATATATATATATATATATATATATATATATATATATATATATATATATGTGTGAGTGTGTGTATATATACACACTCAACCTTTTCCAATTTATATTCAAATGGAAAAGGCTAAATTTCGTTTGAAAAAGTTGATTTAGAAATGTAAAAGGCTGAAATTAATTTATAAAAAAATGAATTTGACTTGAAAATACTATACATATAAATTTATAGATGCTTATTTTTTGGGAGGATTTTAATTGTTTGAATGTACATAAACGGCAAAGTGCCGCCCCAGAAGAGTATATTTCACAACGAGTCGTAATAATCCCAGAGCTACCAAAAGTGACCTTTACTGCACCGATTGTCAGCTTTTATTCTCATCTCGCTCAAAACTTAAGATGAAAATAATTTAACAATTTCCGAAGTCCTTGACATTCATAATTAATAATAATGGACGTTAAAATTTAAATAAATAAATAATTTTTTGAAACGATAAATGTTCGCTTCACTCCGCTCAACGAAACATACCCCGTGAGGTGCTGCCACCTAGCGGTGTGCCCGGGAACTACTTGCCCGCGGCAGTACGAACTGCACGCAAAGACAAGTTGGGAAGAGATAGTCACCAAGCAGACAAAGTGTGGAGCATCTAAGTTTTTCTCTCCCCAAGTTTCATACACCAATTATGGAGGAGTAAACATCTAAGCCACCCAGGACGAGCGAAGGGAGCAGGAATGGTGTTGGCCAGCCCACCAGGATTAGAGAAAGAAGAAAATGCAGCACATTACAAGGCTTATACATTATGCTTAAACACATAATCGTCAAGACACCAGGTACCTCTCTTAATTTATCATTTATGAAGATCCAGCAAAACCATTCAACAGTTCAACCATCAGCAGCAACTCATCATTTATCATAATCCAAAATTTAACTAACCCAATAACAATAAATATGTTCCTGCTTTTGGCTTTACACCCCCATCTAATTAATTATATTTTCCAAATAAATCCTGATTTTAAATTCAACCTATGTACAAATCTCTGCAGTCCTTCACCGCCAGTGGTCTACTCTAAACCATATAAAAAATGGTAGAGTGACCACAATCGTAAACATGGTCCTCCGGGCAGAGATCTGTACCAGTATATCATAAACTATGGTCCTCCCGGATCTGTATCAGTTACATAATTTTGGTAAAAATAGTCTTTTATTCAGGCAATAAAAAATATATTGATATGGATTTATGAATTAATTGCTATCAAATATTATTATTTTCAAATCACATCAAGTCTATACCATTTTCTATTAATTATCATGAACTAATCAGTTTAAAAATTCTCTTCATGATCCAAATCAGACTTGATCATTTCAAATGTGTTGCTTAGACTATTTTAATGTTTAAATAATTTCTATAAATGTTTGAAGACATATTTAACTCAAGTAATTGACATTAGCCCAACATGAGAACTTACATTCAATTATATTATTAAATTATTTATATTATTGTCTCATGTTCATCTCTCAATTACCTTATAGATTTTATTCTTTATATTTTTTAATTTAATTACAATATGTTCTTCAATCATTTATTAATGATCTGGGTAGACAATAAGATTCTCATAAATATCATTTATATCTTTATTTTCTAGACATGTATCACACAGGTATTATTATTATTTCACATAAAGTCAATTCATTTGTTATTCCACACATAAACACCTATTTAAAACACAATTCTTCTTCCACTGTGACTGATCCTCATGGTTTTCTCAAACTAGGGAGGCTTCGCTCAGCTAGCTGTTTCTCCACCTAGACTCAGTCCATAGAGGTAGTAGTTATCAAGTCTAGTTACAGTGACCCCGCTCTCGTGACGTCACACTCTCCTTGGTTTCTTTTCGTGACAGTCACCTTATGTATGATGTGTTTTAAATGCTTTTGATTATTTTAATGGTTTTAATTGACTTTAGCTTAGCCTGTTGTATTAATGTAGTCAATCATCTTACTCTATTTTAATGTTTCGTCTGCTCAGCCCGTTCTCTTCTCAAGTTTTATTTATTTTGTTGTTCTTATTGGTACCTGAACATTTTCTATCTCTATTTTATCTTGTGCTTCTTCCTTTTGCTCTATTGTTCTCATTCTTTTATTTGTTTGGCTAACTCCTTTCTCCGCTCCTGCTCGATCTGGTTGGCTGCTTTGTTTTGTTTTGAATATGCCTGAAGATCAAGACGCTCAAAGGCGTCAAGCGACGAAATCCTCTGATTATCTTAATCAAGCCAACGCACTTGAACGCAAAATGCGCCTTTTAAAGCGCAACATCATTGGAATTGGCGACATTACATTGAACGATATCGCAGATGACGACATACGGAGCTTCGAGGCGAGATATCTCGTCGCGAAGGAAGAGTGGGAGGAATTCTGCTGCACATGGGACAAACGCGACTCACTACATCTGCTTTTGGGAGAAAGCGACATTTTCCCTAATAAAGATTGGGATGCGGTATACAGCAAGCTACGGTCTGAAATTATCGCTGCTAAAGCCATTCTACTCTCCCTCAAGGACCGCGACTCTTTAAGGAAAGCTGAAAAAACCGAATTGCCAACAATGACCTCCCGCGGTCCCGAGCTCGATAAGATCCCAATTCCCACGTTCTCAGGCGACCTCCTACAATGGACCCACTTCAGAGACACGTTCCGCTCCATGATACACGATCGCAAATCTCTCAGCAAAATTGAGAAATTTCATTATCTGATAGCAGCTCTCAAAGGAGAATCCGCGTCATTAGTTTCCAATTTCACCATCGCGGATGAGTCCTACGATCAAGCTTGGGAGAAGGTAACAAAGACCTATGACAACCCTCGAGTATTAGCTCGTCTTCTAGTTCATCGCATCGTGGATTGTGAAGTTACCTCTGCCAAATCGGAACAGCAGAAATATGATAGGTTTCTTACAGGCGTTGCTGATAGTATCGAGGCCTTTAACGCTCTCAAACTCGAGAATCCTTGCGAATTCATATTGTCCACATTAGCCCTGCGCGCTCTTGACGCTGAAACGAGGAAACAATTCGAATTATCTCGAGAGTCCAGCAAGGACCTTCCGAAAACTGAGGACGTAATAACATTCATTCGCCAAAGGAAACTCGCCCTCAAGATGTCGGAGGATGTATCAGGAACAGGCTCAAGTAGTAGGTCCTCCTCGAACTCTAGCGTTAGCCGCCCCAACAGAAACTCCCCGCGGTATAAGGCGGTTTCATTTCACACCAGCAGCGATTCCTCGGATTCTCAAAGTTCTAAGTCCCGAGAAACCAGTCCTAAGCCCGTTCAATGCCTTTTCTGCCAAGGCGCCCACACCTGTGCGAAGTGCGAAAGATTTAAAAAACTTCCTGTAGAACAACGGGCTTCGATAATTCGTTCTTGGAAGGTGTGCTTCAATTGTTTAAGAAAAGGGCACAGAGTTGGAAACTGCCGTTCCAAATTTCGCTGCATCTACTGCAGGAATAAACATCATTCGCTGATCCATCGAGATGATCGTGGAGTCACCAAGGATGAAGAACCAGCTCATGACAAAAGACAATCTCCAGTTGCAGACACTCAAGACAAGTCCTTCATCGGTTTTGGCTCAGCCCAGAAATCATGCTCAAGGAGCACCGTACTCCTCGGAACCGTGCGCACTCTGATTAGAGGTTCAAGAGGTGATTTCCACACCGCACATGCTCTCCTCGACTCGGGCAGTCAAAATACCTTCATGACTTCCTCTCTTGCAAAGAAGATAGGTGCTAAGATTTTCCCTTCCAAGGTGTCCATCACAAGCCTCGCAGGATCAACCCTACCAGCGCACCTAGTAAAAGGATCCACACACTGCGTTTTACGCCCACTCGTTGGAGACAAAGAATTAAAGGTGACACCGTTGGTCATCGACCACATCACATCGAATTTGCCCAACGTAAGTCTGCCAACATCGCTTTCTAGCAAGCTAATGGATTTACCCTTGGCCGATCACCAATTTGGAGAGTCTAAACCCATCGACATACTGTTAGGAGGAGATGTCTTCCATCAAATTATTTCCGGCGCATCTAAGCCCTCTGACATCGACGGTTTGTCATTGTTGCCCACCACATTCGGACTCGTTGTCACCGGCACATTGAATGATCACCCCTCTACTTCTCATCACTCATTCTTTATCGAAAGGCATCATTCAATTGAGGATGATATGAAGTTGTTTTGGGAGATTGAAGAGCCCAAACCTGTAGACCGAACCGACCCCGAAGATGCCTATTGCGAGGAATTTTACTCGAAGACACTTTCTCGAGATGACGTGGGACGATTTATAGTGAGACTGCCCTTCAAGGAAGGCGTCCCGATCGGCGACAACAGAGATATTGCATACCGCCGTTTCTACGCTCTGGAAACTAGATTCCGAAAGGATCCCGCGTTTTTTCATAAATATTCCGAATTCATGCAGGAATACAGGGACCTCGGACACATGTCTCCTGCAGCAACTAAGTCCTCGTATCTCATCCCTCACCATGGCGTTTGGCAGGAGGGCCCTCACGGCGACATGAAGCTGAGAGTAGTTTTCGATGCGTCATGCCCTTCGTCATCAGGTTACAGTCTCAATGACGCACTCCTATCGGGACCCAAGCTACAAGAAGATTTGTGCAACATTCTGATCCGTTTTCGCCTCTATGCCATTCCTCTATGTGCCGACATGGTTAAGATGTATCGCCAAGTTGTCGTTCACGAAGAAGACAGAAAATTCCAGCACATCCTGTGGCGCGATTCACCCAACAAGGCAATTCAGATAATGGAGCTCAATACCGTAACATATGGGCTTAAGTCAAGCGCATATCAAGCTCTTCGAACCGTAAGGCGACTTGTAGAAATCCATGGGTCAGAATTCCCCTTAGCCGCAAGTCGCGTTTTAGAGAACTGCTACGTTGACGACCTGTGCAGCGGAGCTGACACCTTAGAAGAAGCTCTTCTACTTCAAAACCAGTTATGCGGTTTATTCGCAAAAGGCGGATTTACCCTCAGCAAGTGGGCTTCGACCGAACCAATGCTTCTTCCTGCCAAAGAACTACATAGCGAATCTGTAGCCATCAGAATCGACGACTCCACCAAAATATTAGGTCTACTAATATTAGGCGTTCATCGAATGATTCCTTTTCCTATTCGGTCAAACCCCCCCATCCTTGTCCGGTCACTAAACGGCACATGCTGTCGTCAATATCGCGTATCTTTGACCCACTTGGACTGCTTGCTCCTGTAGTCTTCATCGCCAAGTCATTGCTCCAAGAGGTCTGGAAAGCGAAGACCGACTGGGACGAAGAACTCCCACACCATCTCCAAGCTGCCTGGATGGAACTTACAACCGATTGGCTAGTCCTGTCTTCTATCTCGATTCCACGATACATCACAGAACCCCTAGCTGTTCGCCGCTTGGTTGGCTTCTGTTATGCATCATCAAAGGGATACAGCGCTGCCTTGTACTTGCACTCCATGAGCTCAGATGGCGAAGTCAACATCTCGTTTGTCAAAGGCAAAACCAAAGTATCTCCTTTAAAGTTCACATCAATGCCACAACAGTTGCACAAGGATGCCTCGATGAAAAAGGGGACAGATTATGTCCACATTTCACCTTTCTTCGATGAACAGGGGATCCTCAGGGTGGGCGGCAGATTGAAGAATTCACCCAGGAAGATTTCAACCCATCATCAAATCAGGAGACCTAGTGATCCTTGTGGAAAGAAGACCACTTCTAGGACAATGGCCCGTAGGACGAGTCACATTCACCTACCCTGGTCGCGACGGAATCATTCGCGTTGTGGATGTCCTAACCCCCACCGGCAAGACTTTAACTAGGGCAGTTACGTCCCTTGTTCCTTTATTTCACGCTGAAACGGAAGATCGTTCAGCTCGTTGAATGTCCAAGTTTGGCTCTTTTGTTTTCGTTATTTTTCTTCATTATGGAATTTGTTTACTTTGTCCTTATTTTAAACATTTTTTTTTTGGAAGTAGTTTCAAGTTGTATTTGGTACACCTATTCAACGCCACATACATTAGAAGTTTTTTACCCTCATTATTGTATTTTTGTTTATTTACTCTTTTTCATTTCTGTGTTGTTTGTAGGTTGAACCAACTTGTACGCACCCTTGTAATATTTTCTATTTTTATTTTTTGTATTGTAAATTAGCATAAACTAATTTAGGTGGGCGGTTTGTTCGCTTCACTCCGCTCAACGAAACATACCCCGTGAGGTGCTGCCACCTAGCGGTGTGCCCGGGAACTACTTGCCCGCGGCAGTACGAACTGCACGCAAAGACAAGTTGGGAAGAGATAGTCACCAAGCAGACAAAGTGTGGAGCATCTAAGTTTTTCTCTCCCCAAGTTTCATACACCAATTATGGAGGAGTAAACATCTAAGCCACCCAGGACGAGCGAAGGGAGCAGGAATGGTGTTGGCCAGCCCACCAGGATTAGAGAAAGAAGAAAATGCAGCACATTACAAGGCTTATACATTATGCTTAAACACATAATCGTCAAGACACCAGGTACCTCTCTTAATTTATCATTTATGAAGATCCAGCAAAACCATTCAACAGTTCAACCATCAGCAGCAACTCATCATTTATCATAATCCAAAATTTAACTAACCCAATAACAATAAATATGTTCCTGCTTTTGGCTTTACACCCCCATCTAATTAATTATATTTTCCAAATAAATCCTGATTTTAAATTCAACCTATGTACAAATCTCTGCAGTCCTTCACCGCCAGTGGTCTACTCTAAACCATATAAAAAATGGTAGAGTGACCACAATCGTAAACAATAAATGTCTACTTATACAAATAGTTAGTCCGTAGAAGGGTATGCAGTGAGAGGATAGTTGGGTTTCGGCAAGAATTTGAAAAAGTCGGGTTTTCTGGGGGGGGGCCGAAATTCAACTATTTCTTGACTTGTTGTCAGTTCTACGGCTATTTGCATTTGATAATTTATCTCTTTGTGACCAAAAATTAGAAAGTTAAGAAAATATTATTTGGGTTTCTCAAACCAGTGCATTTAATTGTTATTAACGTTGCTCGCGGTAGAACCTTTTTATTAACTCAGCTAATTAAGAACGCATTCGCGTACTCACGAAGAATAGTCACGTCAAAAACTGATTCATGACGCGCGAACGTCTACCCATTGAAGGAGCTGCACAGTGAGTATTGGATAAATAATCCCAGAAAAGGGGTGATAACTACCGAAGTTAGGGGAAGCATAACCTCATTACATAGAGAGGAGAATGTAAATACAGGAGGGATGTCATGGAATGGAGATATATATAGTGGAGAGAGAGGGAGGCCATAACGGCGAATAGCACTCACATTGATGAAAGTTTAACGCGAGGTCTGTGTGCCGCCGTCGGCTATTGGTGAGTCACTCCATGTAAATCCTTATCAGCAAGTCTTATCTACAATAGATATCCTACAGCAGTCGTGTATATCTGCTGGTAGTGAATTATTTATAGCAAGTCCCATACGAATCATCGTTCATGAGACAATATTTCGAAAATATCTCCAATCCAACAATATGCACCAAAAATGATCCACTTAAAATGTATAAATACAGTAGAGTATCGCTATTCCGAAAATTCGCATCTTTGGTTATAATTACATTCGGAATCAGAACATTTTTCTCTAGTTACACTCGTAGCTTGGTGAGCTGATGGTTTAAGATAAAATCACTACCACGAAATGAATGCCTGATTAATCGACAGCTAAAGGAATTAATACCACAAGAGAAGCATGCATGAAGTGAATGCACGCCCTTGGAAAGCTGACACATATATATATATATATATATATATATATATATATACATATATATATATATATATATATATATATATATATATATATATACATATATATATATATATACATATATATATATATATATATATATACATATATATATATATATATATATATATATATATATATATATATATATATATATATATATATATATATGTATATGTATATATACTCTCGTAACTTGACCTCTTTCACACGTATTTTTCCTCTTCTTTTAATAAGGCCTTATAGGTCAAAAAATTGCTTCAACACTTCTTTTATATCATTTTATTCATGACGACTAGTTTCTGGCAACTTGGCCTCTCATCACAGACAAAACATTTCTTATACAACGTAGTCGTCATTTATAATATCGCCAAACACAAACAAAAAATAAATTAAAAGTTTTTTAATCTAAAATTACAATCATCAGCCATGGCTGGTCTCGTACAAATATATATATATATATATACATATATATATATATATATATATATATATATATATATATATCACGTGTATGCTGTTTGTTCCTTATACAAATCTACACCGTTTGACCGATTTTGACCAAACTTGGCACGCATGTAGCTCTTGATACGGGAAGCGTCATAGGCTAGGTACTAAACGTCTACCAGCAGACTGTCTGTATTGTTCCGACTTTTGATCCGGGGGGTACTACAGACTAGGTTAAAATCGTCCAGGAGTCACAGTTCGGAGGTCACAGCTTCGAAACTCTGAGCCCGAACAGTTACAGATTTGTGTTATTGGATTTTAATATTACTTATGTGTTTTCAAATTTATTTTTCCTTTGCTAGATGCAGAAAGTAGGTGTAGCATGGCACGCCGGGTAATAGCTAGTATATAGGAGTATATTTTTGCATGGAACGGCATTTTTCTCCAGCGGTGGCACTCCTCACTTCTTCCTGGAATATTTCGATGGGTTCATCTCCATCTTCGTCAGCCAGGTCATTGTTGTTTCTTCCTCGGTGGTTGCCGAATACACAAGAATATATATATATATATAAAGTTGACCCGTAGACAGCCTCCCCTTCGTGACTGTGGGAACCTCCCACTCCCCGACAATAGGCCTAGAACGTGAGGTGTCATTATAGCACAGCTGTCGGTTGGATTACACCGCACGAACTGTTGGAGTCCGAGGTATAAAAACCCAGTATAAAATGACCAGCCCTATCCCGGGGCCTTCCTTACGGTCCGCGTGCATGCGGCATAATAATGGATACTCGCGTGATACTTTTTACTAACGTGTTCTCTCTATGTCGGCATAACTCTGACGTTATTATCGCCACGTGTTATCTACGTGCGAGCCGATAGGGTAATGGAAGCAGTCGCTGCTTAGGTTATGAATAATAGGTCTACAAGGTATCACGTTGTACTGTGGTTTGGGTAGTTAAGCAAAGATGGACGTGGAATCAGGTGGGAGATGTGTCTAGGAGTACACAAACCGAATGCATTAAACGTGGATAGCAACCTGTAGATAGCCTGGCTGTAAAAGTCATAGCAGTTCGAAGATGTAGAAAACACTACCGTCATGCAGGACCTGCATATCGAAACACATTTCCCAAGGTGGCGAGCCCCGACCAGAGATGGGCATAATTTTATTTATAAATAAAAATACGAATGTAAATAAATTCGTATTCATAAGTGTGAATACGAATTTATTTGTATTCACGTATATTAAATATAAAAATACAAATAAAATTTTATTCCCAAATTTTCCTGCGAATACAAATAAATTGTAAATATTCACAAAAAATGTGAATGTTTTTTTTATTACGGCGCATCGACAAATTGAGTGAATGTTCACACAAAAAATCGAGTGATTACAAAAAAAAAAAAAAAAAAAAGAAAAAAGAAATCACATTAAAATATATGAATACAAATTTATTCACATTATAATTTGTGAATACAAATTTATTCACAAAAAAAATCGCAAATGAATTTATTCGTATTGATGGTGATTCCCCCCCCCTTTTTACCTCCCTGTAACACCAGATTCCTTATTTGGTTTTAAATTAAATTAAAAAAAAAAAGAAAAATGAATCTAGGCGCTGATAACCAAGACGTTAACGCATTAAAAAAATAATAATTAAAAAAAAATAATAATAATAAAAAAAGGCGGGGTCTCCCGTGGTCTAGTGGCTAGCGCGCTAGATTCATAAGCGGGAGGTAGTGGGTTCGATCCCCACCGGCGACAGGAATTTTCTCATCTCAGGGCTCGCTGAGAAAATTCCTGGTTGCACCCTGGACGTCGGCGCTAATGGCCACAATTTGTCGATGCGCCGTAATAAAAAAAACATTCACATTTTTTGTGAATATTTACAATTTATTTGTATTCGCAGGAAAATTTGCGAATAAAATTTTATTTGTATTTTTGTATTTAATATACGACAATACAAATAAATTCGTATTCACACTTATGAATACGAATTTATTTACATTCGTATTTACAAATATATGAAGTAAGAATCATTTTTTATTTATAAATAAAATAATGCCCATCTCTGGCCCCAACCGACTCCTCAAGTCTATGTTTAAAGCATCGATTTCTAATTCATACAGTATTCTCTTTTTTAGACCAAATGTTCCTCAGTTTGGTATGAATCTAGTATTATTGTAAGGGAGTAAAAATTACAGCAGATTCTGGCAAATTAATAATTCCTTACAGAAGCAAAATCCCATTCCTGAAAGACCAATTTAGTCTACTTTTACAGCACGTCTTGCTCTTTGGATAAGCACAATACATGCCAAGTTTCGTAGTACTATTAAAAAAATTAAAAAAAAAATTCGATCGTCAGGAGCGTGGTAATAATTAGTGTTCGCCTAAGGTCGTGGGTTCCATTCCCACTAGGCGATAGCCTTTCTTTGGACAAAAGAAAAGGCATCAACCCTATCCTAGCTAGAAAAGAGGTAGCCTATAGACAAGCGGTCCTATAATTCGATGTCAATAATAAATGGACGTTAAAATTTAAATAATTTGTGTCCGGAGCCCCTCCCTCCAGCACCGAATGAGATGGATTACGTCCAAACGTTTGTTGTGGGTATGTCATATACCTAGTTTTATGCCGAAAAACGAATTGTGGCCGCGCGGACACAAAAACATAAAAATATATTTTCGGTATCTAGTAGGTCAACATTTGTAGACATCCGTTAACAATTCCTTAATTAGTAAGACCTCATCGGATACATTCCTTCTGAGAGTAAAATGGCTGATTTTTACGTCTTTATTTAACTAATTGCTTACTTTTTCATACTTAGTTTTAGATTTATAGCAATTTGAAAATATTTGGAGATCTGTAGATTATAAATGGAAGATTAGTTGAATTTAAATTAGAGGACATGTTTTGAAATTATTATTTAGTTTCGGGTCTTCCCGTGGTCCAGTGGCAAACACCTTGGAATTTCCTGCGAGAGATGCGTGTTGGAGCAGGTTGAGTTTTATTTCTATCCAGAAAATCATATCCTGCTCCACCATGGATGTTTATGAAGGGTAGCAACCTATAGATACCCTGGCACTAAGGGCATGGATGTTTATGAAGGGTAGCAACCTATAGATACCCTGGCACTAAGGGCATATCCTTATCCACCATGGATGTTTATGAAGGGTAGCAACCTATAGATACCCTGGTACTAAGGGCATATCCTGATCCACCATGGATGTTTATGAAGGGTAGCAACCTGTAGATACCCTGGTACTAAGGGCATATCCTGATCCACCATGGATGTTTATGAAGGGTAGCAACCTGTAGATACCCTGGCACTAAGGGCATGGATGTTTATGAAGGGTAGCAACCTATAGATACCCTGGCACTAAGGGCATGGATGTTTATAAAGGGTAGCAACCTATAGATACCCTGGTACTAAGGGCATATCCTGATCCACCATGGATGTTTATGAAGGGTAGCAACCTGTAGATACCCTGGCACTAAGGGCATATCCTTATCCACCATGGATGTTTATGAAGGGTAGCAACCTGTAGATACCCTGGCACTAAGGGCATATCCTGATCCACCATGGATGTTTATGAAGGGTAGCAACCGGTAGATACCCTGGCACTAAGGGCATGGATGTTTATGAAGGGTAGCAACCTATAGATACCCTGGCACTAAGGGCATATCCTTATCCACCATGGATGTTTATGAAGGGTAGCAACCTGTAGATACCCTGGCACTAAGGGCATGGATGTTTATGAACGGTAGCAACCTATAGATACCCTGGCACTAAGGGCATGGATGTTTATGAAGGGTAGCAACCTATAGATACCCTGGTACTAAGGGCATGGATGTTTATGAAGGGTAGCAACCTATAGATACCCTGGCACTAAGGGCATGGATGTTTATGAAGGGTAGCAACCTATAGATACCCTGGCACTAAGGGCATGGATGTTTATAAAGGGTAGCAACCTATAGATACCCTGGTACTAAGGGCATATCCTGATCCACCATGGATGTTTATGAAGGGTAGCAACCTGTAGATACCCTGGCACTAAGGGCATATCCTTATCCACCATGGATGTTTATGAAGGGTAGCAACCTGTAGATACCCTGGTACTAAGGGCATATCCTGATCCACCATGGATGTTTATGAAGGGTAGCAACCTATAGATACCCTGGCACTAAGGGCATATCCTGCTCCACCATGGATGTTTATGAAGGGTAGCAACCTGTAGATACCCTGGCACTAAGGGCATAGATGGCGATGTACCGTAAAAAAAGTATTCAAATTCATTTATCAAACTTCTATAGCTCTCGACAACGATTGAATGTAATGATGATTCAAAAAAACTAAAATCTAGAAGAGTTCATTAAGAAAGATAATGAGATGATATAATTACAAGAAGCCGCTAATAACTGCGAGTAATTACCAAGGCCTGCTGGAGAATGATAGAACAAACCGCACCTTTTTTTTTTTCCTTTTTTTGTTTTTTTAAGGAACTCCGACTGCCGGGGTCGTTACCACCCGATAGAACCAAGTAAAGACAACTCGCCAATCCTATAGGCTAAATAATAGAGAGCTTATGAAATCACCCCCAGTATATAGAGGCTTCAAAAGGGGGTCGAGCAACCATTAATTCCCCACCAAAATTTTTTTTTCTACATTCATTTAAAACCCGTTGATTTTGGATAAAAAAAAAACTTCATATAGGGAGTAAAGAACATTAAATTCTGCTTCAAATGACCTGGTCGAGCAGGCACCTGCCTGGTGGGCAGGAGAGTAAGCAATCGCTAGCCAAAAAACAGCACTTTATTCCAATTTAGCGAAAAACTGTGGTGAGCCTACTTTTAACGAGTTACAGCTTGGATTCATCAATTCTTTTGATAAATCCTCCTCCCTAAAAGTTAAAGAGCACCAATAACTGATTCCAAAAAGCACAAAAACATCTAAATTTGAGCAATATTAAAAGTTTTAAGTCACTACTGAGACAAAATGAGAATTATTGACATTTTCATTTTAACGCATTTTGCAAAATTTTGGTTCCTATTAGCCGCAATTTACTTCTGACTCAATTCTAAATGTATCAAATAACAGTATATGCGGTTTGTTGAGGGGAAAGGGGGGAGCCCTAAGAAATTTAGACTGATACCTGGGTCCAAGAAATGTTTTTCACTGTACTTCTATATTTTTTCAGTGAAGCAACAAAATAAGAAGCATATTGTATTGAAAATTACTGTATTTCAAGTAAATAGTAAATTAAAAACATGAATATACATTTATTCACTCACACGATATTTGAAATTGGTTGTGTTTTTATTAGTTTGTTGTACAATAAATTAATATTTTTGGAAAAAAAATAATAAGAAACATTTTCTAATATTTTGAGCGTCGGGAAATGGTGGCAAGACCAATTTTTGAGATGTCGTCTATTTTCTGTGGATCGGTGCGTTATGTCCAACTAAGTAACGTAGCTATTTCACTACATTATACAAGATTCACAGATTTAGTTCGAACATTTACCAAGGTCTCCCCATGGTCTAGTGGCTTACGCTTTAGGTTTGAATGCGGGAAATGGTGGATTCGATTCCCACCACGGCAGGAATTCTTTCATCTCACGGCTTGTTGGGCAAATTTCTCGCTTCACCCTGGATTCCGGTACAGCCATTTTCCATAATGTGATTAGTATACGATGATATGTCACATATCACCTTCATTAATTCATTGTGCAGCTTTTGTAATATGACACGGGTTCCACTAACTGATGTACAAGGCTACAATATCCTACACCAGGACTTCTACCTCATCATTACACAACAGCTGGTGGCTTCATTGTAAGGATTCACCCGTGGGAACAAGGTATAAATAATAAACAACAATCATTATGGAGAAACTAATTAAAAACATGAATAAAACACAACATCATACACGATTTCGAATGCACGATATAAACTTTCGAATCCCAAGATTAATAAGTAATATCCTCATTATATTCCTTTAAACGAGGTAAGACACAAAATGCTAGAAATATGTAAATTAATTCATCAATTACTACGCAGTAGATATAATAGTTATTATATTAAAAAACTTTGGCTCCGTAAAATCAGTAACAGAGCCGGATACTGGATATCCAAAGTTGGTGCAAATCCAGCCTCGGTTGTCGAATCTTTGACAGAGGCATTTAATACGTCCTTATTCGACAAAAGATGAGCTGAGTTCGGCCTTTTCAATCAATAACACTGTGAATGCACAGCAACCAATAGGAATTGTTAACGCGATATTTTCCCATAAGAATTTCTTTCGCAGCCACAACTCTAGAAACTTGGTCTTTCGCCAGGAATTAACAAGTCCAAACGACCAATATGAAACATTTCAGACGTGTAGGGACAGCGTCATATTAACGCGGTACCGCTGATATTGAGCCCATCGTGGACATTGCGTAGAGTTTCCAGCTTAATTTAGCAGTACTTGTCACAAGTGGTTGACTCCTAAGCACTTGTTCCTATCTGTATGATAGTTTTTAGTGACAGTAACCGCCGCAAGTACAAGTTGATAGGATTGATTATTTTACTTAGCGACCAGTGAGCTCTCCGCACCCCTGTTCTGCCATGTATTTGTCCCTTGTCACGTTACGCAAACAGCCCAAAAGGTTTTTAGTGACAAGTTAGTCACTAAACAGACCGTACTGAGCGCACTTGTCCACCATCGCGTGAATGAGTACTTGTCGCAAAGCCAACTTAGTGAGAAGAACAAGTACTACGCACGTGTGAACTAGTCGTAAATATGCTTCTTCCGTTAAACGCCGAGGTTGTTGAGATAGGCCTATAGCTGAGATAGGTTTTGCTCCTAATCGGGGTTCCACCATTGTCCCAGGTAGAACAGGTGGCGAAGCAGGTGCAGAAGCGGTGCTCTAGTTGTGCTTGCTTTGCACCTTTGTTCTAGGAATGAATGGAAGATCGCTTTGGAGATTGCTAGGCTTTTGTGTTTACTAGTGCATTTCTCCATTCAGATCAGACAGTCCTTATAAGATCCTGAGTTTTTTTTTTTTCCAACTTGAGGAGTGATCGTATGAAAGTCTAGAAGCAATAGAAGCAGTGGTTAATCGATTGATGATCATCTACAAAAGCTTGTATACGTACAAAAAAAATTAACAAACTGGTTACAGGCGTTCCCCTGAAGAGGTGGGAAAAAGGCACGAAACATGTCGGGCATTTATTTGGGTTTCCCTCTGGCTTCTACAGATTTCCCGTGCATTGTAGCGTCCAAAATCTCACTTTTCTTCGAGATTTCATTGGATTAGATGTTAACATTTTTCACGAAATATCAAAACTAAATATTAACTTAAGATCGTTGCAGTAAGAATTAAATATAAAAATTTGAAAGGTTCTACCCATCTTATCGTATAACTGTAGCAACTTCACTACATTCGTTCTCCTGCTCTTAGCTCAGACGAAGGCTTAAAAATTAAACCACCAAACCCCTTCTTTAAACAAAACATATTAGGCTAGTATTGGATTTCAAAATATCCCAGGCTTGTCTTTAAATTGAGCGAAAACAACTTCCGAAAATCCAGGCTGTCCAATCGAACTTTGTCGTATTTTGAACGAACATTGATTGGAAAATTACAATCTCGACCACAGGAGACGGAGGAGGACCACAGGTCCCCAAAGCAGCAGTAGCAGAGTTAGTTCAACACTACCACATGGGGGGGGGGGGGGGGGGGCGGATATTTTGAATATGAATGGAGTACTCCAAAAGCTGAGTCACTGCTCTCAATCATGACGATCCTCCAATCAATCACAGCAGTGACAGAGAGAATCAATCTTGGCCTATGCTAATCCTAAGGGATCAACCCAACAGCATTAGTCTCTACACTCCACACTACATTTATTGCTTTTATAATGAACATTTTTTTATTATTTATCTCAGACCACAGCACCCCAATATGAGGGTGCTCTATCGCACCCCTTATAGTTGGGCTAAGCAAATTTGCCCATCATATAGAAGCCCTCCACCTTCATCTTATGGACCACACGATTTAGAAGTAACATCTTACCAGCAAAGCCCTGTAGCAAGCAAATACAGTAAAGTTTTTCTTTGCATTACTCAAGAGGCAAAACAGATCATGCAAGTCACAGAATTTTAAGAGCTAAATTCCTCAAGATATGAGGAGCAGCATGATCAATAGGACCAAGGAGACTTTAAGCCGAGTTAGATGCAGTAATGCATCCTTGATGGAATCTAGGGCAACCCGACCATAACTAATCCTGACCCCAAGGCCTTGCGGTCTAGAGGCCTTTATATAGATATACAACAAGAGGCAAGAATAAATCGTTGATACTGGCTTCTTAACATGTTTCATATAAGGGGCATATTATGCACATGCATTCCTTAATCTCGAACATACTGGGGATGGTAACATGCGAGTGCTGTGCTCTACATTGGAGGTAGAAGATCTTGAATTTTTGGGGAAGAATCCTCAATGATCCTCAGGAAGATGTCTCGCACGGTAAAAAGGTACGGACGTTGCTCGATTTAAAAAAAATAATGTCAATCGTGAAAAGCTGTTTGGCAAACATGGTATTGTTCGCATGGAACGTCGAGCTAGATCACGTTTAAAGACCACTGTATGAGAAGCTATCAAAGATGATGAACGGAAGGGCAGGTAGAAACATATTAAGTGCAACATCGGGGCTTAAGTGGTTATATGACTTAGTAGACTATCTAAAGGATCCAATAGTGACTTGTTATGATAGGATGGTAGTAGAATAATAAAGATAGACAGGAGTGGTTTTCGATTCTAAGCCAAGTCACCAATAACTTTAGTATCAGTCAGCAAGCGTGAACTATAGAAGAGAATCATCAAAATTTGTCGCAATATATTGGCGTTTATAGCACCACAAACAAGGCGAAAAATTAGTTAAAACTAATTAAACATCATAACTTAGGATTAAGGAATGGTTAAACCCCTCCATTGTATGTCTTCCATATATTGGACAAAACGTTTTCGAAGTATACAGCTCAGCGAGGTTTACCTAGGTTTTCTTCGGGCTGTACTGGAGGTTTGTGCCCTCGAAAACGATTTTTCCAATAAAGGAAAGATATACAGTGGAGCCATTTTACGCTTTCATTATACTGAGTATTATGATGAACCTTCACAAACCAACCAACTGCAATTGTGCAACTAATTAAACAATTTAACAAATACCGATTTTCAGAAGTAGCCCAAAATGTCAATAACTTTTTTAATTATAAAAAAAATAGTCAGAAGGTCAAAGTTCTGTCGGACTTGGCCCTCAACTCCCGAGTTTTGATAAAATTATTAATTTTTTTTATTTTATTTTAGAATTGATGTTCTGCCTGTTTTTTATATAAAAAAAATTAATAAATTGTAAACTTCATATATTTCGTGCAGTCAAGTCACTAAAGATAGTTTAATATTCAACAACAACCGACCAGCACCACTCCATGATGACAACATATGTAACTTGTACATACCACAAATACTGTAAGCCGCAGATCATATCAAAGATACTTACCTGAAACATAATAACATACAATTAATTAAACAGCAATGTGCGCTAATAATAAAGTTTAAATGTAATCACAAGGAGTTATCACTAAACCAAAAGAACTAAATTATACTTAAATTTAATACTTAATACTAATTAAGGATTTTGAAATAATTCACAACCATATCGTTATTTTTGAGTGGACAGCAGAGAGAAACATAATATTGTTATATTATAAAATGGTGACCCTATTTGTCACTATGTATTTTGATGATGCTGAAGGTCAAAGCTCACTTACTGCACACCATTCTTCAATAACGTTTATTTTGCTATACCAGGGTGTCTACTACTTTCGTGAAAGCCAATTTCGTGACATTTTCGTGACTTGAAGTGCAAATTTCGTGCCCATTAAAAAGAAAATAATTTCACTAAAAAAGAAAAAGCCTTAAGTTTTAGCTTAAACTTATTTGTAACTTAAACGGATTACCGTGATATCTATAAATTCGCAATTTTACATACATTTAAAACAATTAATAAAACTGTATAAAATGTACATCATATCTTTCCTGCCATGTCAAACTATCGAATATGCAAAATCTCGTTTTTAGATACGGGCATTTGCTCTTGGATTGTATATTTCACTGTATTTTATAGATTTTTTTTTTTTTTTTTTTTTTTTTGTCTTCACTTATGGTGTTCTAGAAGCTGAATATGTACACTACAATTGAGTTAAAAATTTACAAATTTTATTAGCCTGGAAAAGAAATAACGACGAAATTCAAGGTGCGCCGGTTTTTTTGTCCGGCAGGGTATATAAAAATACGTAAAATTAGTCCAAAGCGGCCTAAAGTTTTAAATTATTTTAACCATTGGCACTATATGGCTGTTAAAACACCGGCTAACCATCACTTGGTCTCGTACAACGAAACTCCAACCGCGGACCCACTGTTTCAAGGGACTGGTTTGAAATTGTCAAAAACGAGGTTGCGTCGTATGCGCCTGCCCATTCAAATACATAGCCGTGGTCGAAGTTGCGCGTTCCAGTGGTTTGCAACTGGAGTTACAGTCTCACCGTGTGCCCTGGGCCTAAATAGTACTCAATTTCAATATTTAAATCTCCATGAGAACCTCTGAATATTAATAAATTTAAATTTTAACGTCTATTATTATTAACTAAGAAGTTTAGGACGGGTTATCTATAGGTTACCACTCTTTTGTAGCCAGGATAGGGCTGATAACTTTTCTTTTTCCTAAAGAAAAGCCGCTACCTCATAGTGGGAATCGAACCCACGACCCTTGGCACGGAGTGTTAAGTGATCACGCCTTAACAATCACGACCACTGGGCCTCCGGGACATAGAACAAAAAATTTTATTTTTTAATATGAATTAAGAAAAATAAAAATATATGTAAATAATGGATGTCTTCAAAGCAATCATTTTTGGAATTCTTATTTCTTTCTTCGCAGCATCAGAGATTATTATGAGAACCTCTGAATATTAATAAATTTAAATTACCACCATGAGAACCTCTGAATATTAATAAATTTAAATTTTAACGTCTATTATTATTAACTAAGAAGTTTAGGACGGGTTATCTATAGGTTACCACTCTTTTGTAGCCAGGATAGGGCTGATAACTTTTCTTTTTCCTAAAGAAAAGCCGCTACCTCATAGTGGGAATCGAACCCACGACCCTTGGCACGGAGTGTTAAGTGATCACGCCTTAACAATCACGACCACTGGGCCTCCGGGACATAGAACAAAAAATTTTATTTTTTAATATGAATTAAGAAAAATAAAAATATATGTAAATAATGGATGTCTTCAAAGCAATCATTTTTGGAATTCTTATTTCTTTCTTCGCAGCATCAGAGATTAGGGGGAGAGGGGTGTCTTTGAGACACGGGGCAATTGAACCAGTCTACTTAAAAAATTAAAAATGTTAAAGGGTATTGCCCTACAAGAAAGAACCAATATATAAATAAAACTACTAGCCGAATACCCGTGCTTCGTCACGGCTGGTAAGTAGTTACTTTAATGCGTTAATTAATGTATCAGCAAAATTAACGCTACTTCATAATTTTTTGCAGTTTATTATAGCTTGGATCCCGTCATAATCAAAGTATAATGATTCTTGACACTGGGGCGCTCCGGATCAGTGTCAAGAAACAGATAATCTAACGATAACCCGTTATCTATAGGTTACCATAGATAACGCATGGGCGTATATAAGAGGGGGCTGAGGGGTCTGCAGCCCCCCCCCCCCGAAATTTTGATTTTATGGTAAAAATGTGTCTTAAAACCCTTAAAAATAAATCAAATAAGATCATATCATTTTAGTTGTAATAGCGTTTTATTTGTCTAAAACTATTCCTTGTTCTAAATTGTTAGTATTCCATATCCCGGAGATGGTGATTTTGTCCCTCATAGCGTAAACTCTTTGAGGGACAGTTAATTTCTAGGACTGCCATCATAGCTGAAATTAACCTGAATTAAAAAAAAAAATACTATGAAATAGATACTGTACGGTAAAAGCTGTTCTTTTATCATCCTGGCAAAGCATGCTGCCTAGGCTTGCTTGTTCTAACCAACTAAATAAAACTTTAAACCCCTCAAAAAATACTTAAATATTGAATAACTATCAAAAAATCCTTTCTTAGCGAGTGTCTACATGCTAAAGAAGAGTGTCCATGCAAAATTTCAAATCTTTCTGTCGAGTGGTTTCGGCTGGCGGATGATAGGTCAGTGATTGAGTGATTGCCACATTGAGGTGTCATAAGTTTAGGGGTTTATTCTACATCTCATTTGTAGTTCAGGGACGCAGAAATGAGCGTTCTATCTCAACATGCAGAGGAGCTACTCAAACTTTTGTCTTTTTTAAAAACTACTGGCTTTTCTAAAGAAAAACTGAGTTTTCGGAATTTCTGATCAATGCGTGGTAAATAAAGACCACATTTTTGGAGGCTACATTAAATTTCCAATAAGAAACACTCGTTATTGAAATAATACCACGTAAATTAAGAGCTATATTCAAAGGCATATACATGAGAACGTTTAATATTAGTTTTTTATTAAATTATCCAATATTATCTTAATCAGCTATTTTTAGACTTAGAGGTTTGCCTCCCTCTCAAAAGTTGTACTATAAGCTTCAAAATGGTACCTCTTAGTTTTAAAAACAAATCTATTTCAATCTATTTTTTTCTGATTTCTAAGTCAAAACCAATTAAGGTGCTTTAGCATGAACGAGCCATTCTTAACAAATTCTTTAATTTTATACGATGATGGTGATGTCCCATCCTTCCCAAACTACATGAGGTTTATCACACAAGACCGTCTACCAAATAACAACTCACTCTAGTTTCAAATAGTCGGTTGCCCAGCCGATAATGGACGCGTGGTGACGGAATGGCTGAACACTGAATTACCTAATAATTGTATCGGCCACTTTGGAACAGTTCGTTTACCTCCTGATCTAAACCCTCTAGATTTCCATGTATTGGGAACATTGAAGAGTAGAGTGTACACAGAGCCCGTGACGACGAAGGAGGAACTCATCAACAGGATCCAGGAGCATTGCCAGCTCATGAGATCTAAAAGACAAGACGTCCTCCCTAATGCCGTGGATTCAGTTAGATGTTAAGCTTATATTTGTAGGCATTTTGAAAATCTACTGGAAAAATAGTTATTAGTCCACAGTGATAACCATTTTTGTCCCTATATATTTCTATAGATTTTTCCTAGGAAAACGAGGTAACATTTTAAGCAACTTTTGAGGGTGCCTTTCATTTAAATGGATTTTTTTTTTCACATTTTATCTACAGGAGAGTGTTTTCGGTATACAATTTCAAATTATAGTAATGTATAACCCAGTTTACTTATAAGCATATATTTAATTAAATAGAATATAATCAATATTACCAAGATCCTCAAGCCATAACCATTTAATATGTACATGTATTCATTGTATTTACAATAATGGTATTTATTACCAATATGTTCTTCTAAATTCTTTCACCCTTGATTCCGAATTGTCCTCCTATCCTTATTCAGAGCAAAAAATGTGTGTACGCAGTGAGGGAATGGTTCTGAAATTCACTGTTCATCCACAATCAACCATCCATTTAAAAGCAGAGTGCGTTATTATTTGGTAGATGGGCTTGTGTAATAAACGTCATGTAGTTTGGGAAGGATGGGACATCGCCATAATCGTGTGAAATTAAAGAATTGCTCCTTCACGCTGAAGCATATTTATTGGTTTTGACTCCAGACTCCTCTTCCAGACTTGGAAAAATCATTATTTTTTGTTTTCAATGATATTCACCACATTAGGGTTTCTTGGGGTGCTGATTTCAAATCTGCTATTATTTTGGGGGTAAACAATTTATAATTCTACTTTACTTGAAAACGTAAGCATATTTTTGTATATATTTGACGAAATATAAATTATTGTTTAACGATTATATTTTTCTTTTAATCTACTCTAAAAAAACAAATGAATTGGTGAAAGAATCATGTCGATATCATTTTCTAAACTCGATATAAAAAATAAAGCACTTTCAACCTATTTTATTTTATTTCTCGGCTCCTAAGGCACATTGGACGGAACGCTCGGACACGTGTAGACTTTTTTCGATGTAGAATCACCAGAAAAAAATTGGTCCAGATCGGTGACCCCATCGCTGTGTACTCCCCTTGTTAGACCTGAATCACCCTGTGTGTGTGTGTGTGTGTATATATATATATATATATATATATATATATATATATATATATATATATATATATATTCGCTCTCCCCCCGGCTCAAAAATGGTCTAATTTTGATGAATTTTCATACAACATTTTGAAGAATATTCGTCTAATTTGATAGGTAAGTTCGTTAACTCGAACATGGTTCTGCACAAATGTGGAATTCCTACCAACTTGAGGATCATCAATAGTATTTTCTATACCTACATAACTTAAAGGCAGGTATCACCGCAAGAGCCCAATAGCTAATACCTGCGAGTTTTCACTCGACCGGATTGTACACAGTTTTAGTGGGAAAAGATTAATTTCAGAAACTTGGCTGAATTTAGCTCTTTGATGGGAAATCTTTAAAATAGAAAAATTTCGTGACATGGTTTCCAAATTCGTGACTTTTTCGTGATTTGCGTGCCCTATTTTTCATTTCGTGACATTTTCGTGATTTTCGTGCAGTAGACACCCTGTATACATGTATATTTCGTCAGGTCTCCCAAATTTCATAATTTGGAGTCAACGTGATAAGCGCGGTTTCCCCTTATAGGAAGGCAGGGATTGCGCTAAAATGTCACAATTGAGACAATCTATGGAGGCGTCACACGTTCGAGCTGTGGCGAGAACTGTCTGTCACGAGAATCTAAACAAGAATCGTTGTGATTAGTGTATATAATAACCTGGACAAGAGTACTTCAGCAGTAAGTTTTTTATAAGGGACACCGCCATCCATGGTGCAGCAGGGAACTTTTTTAACGTGCCCTGAAATTACAAAAAAAAATTCCTGCAGCACGGAGAACTCGAACCTCCATCACCCGCATGAGAATCCAAGGCGTCACACAATAGACTCGAGCAAGATTAATACGGATGATATTGCCGACAAGAATAACGACAATCAATTATAACAAACACTAAGCCCTAGAGAACAAGCACCAATTAACGACACCCTAACCCTTCACTCCAACCGATCGTCCCGCCCTCCTACGGAGCGACAGCCACATGACCTACCCAACGCCAAAGACAGACTCCAGGAGGGGGTCTATTCGATGCACAATGCATTACAGCTGCTGCACTACAGGCCCCGTGATTGTATGCAAGCAAGCTGCGCGTGTCCCATCAATGCAGCTCTGTATGCACAAACATAACGGCATGCGTGTACGTCATTAGCGGGAGTCGTTAACCACGCGACAAGGTACAGCTGCGTACTTCAGAAATTAAAAAAAAAAAAAAAAAATCCTAATTGCAGGATAGCAGTGTCTGGGGATTGGGTTAGGGTAGTGTTCCACGACAGAAAACTGTTAGGTAATCACCGCTCTGACTACACTGAAACTAGTATAATGTTGAGTTAAATATTGTAGTTAAACAGTTCTGTTTTTAATGTTTTCTATAAGAAAAAGTTCTGTTTTGAATGATATTATTGGAATACTTAAACCTTGTCTTGTGCATCTATAGAAAACATATGTCTGTACATCCATACATAGAAACGTACATACACTCACACACACACTCAGTCACTTACTTGATATACATTTTAAGGTTTTTTTTATTGCCCAAAGGCATCTTAAGATGCTTCTACACAATACATATATTTAAGGGATTTGGAAAGCTTACAACAATTTCTCCAACTGAGTTGATCTTACCAAAATATGCGGCTAAATAAATTTTGAGGATATTTATTAAGCTTTCCAACGGGTCATCTTCCCATTCTTTATCAAGATTTCTCGCCTAATGAATGAAACCTAACACACAATGTAGATAAAGTCATTCATAATTTTCTAGTGGGAGGAAAAAAAAAAACAATCTAAAGTGCTATGGTGAAGTGATTTTCTTCCAATAAACTTAAGGAAAAAATGTGTTAATTAGGTTTTGCGCCAAAAAGATTACTGCTCTTTATAATCATTTATGTATTTATTTTTGTTTGTGTACTTGATGATTTTTTTTCTCTTGTTTGTTTTATTTACAGCAGACTTGATGAAAATATGTTTTGTTATTGTTTCTTCTCCGATTCCTTGCAATTGTATTCATAAAAGTCCGTCACGCAGGAGCTGCATAACTAAGCACTTTCCTCAGAATTTGGGTAGTGTAGACTGCTTTCCAGAACAATTTGCTTAAAATATCCTACATAAATAAAATAAAAACATGAATAGTTCTCTTTTAAATTTGTAATGACTAACTGATCAATTATTAATTTGCTTCCAGAGTTATGTTTACACATGGTACCTACTACACTACGTAATAAATACAAAAAAACTCATATTATCGTATTTTGATCTAACGCAGGAACAGGATACAGTCACTCTAGTGGTAGAAAGCGCTCCTTGCGGCGGCTTTGTGAACCTACGTTTTGCGGGCTTTTCTATTGAAATATATTACAAATTAAACCCCCGCTTTACGATTGACCGATTCAGCTCATTTTTACAACACTTCTTTCTCATGAGTTACCCACGACGTATACCGCGTTTCGTTACAATACAGCAGAAATTACGACCGGTATGAGTATATTAGGAATTTGGGTCCGGAGTAAACCCCCCCTTCCAATGAACCGATTTAGTTTATTTTTACAACACATATTTAACTGTAGATTACCACTACGAATACCGAGTTTCGTCGAAATATACCAAAAATCACGGCTGGTAGTGGCGAATTGGTATTGTGGGTCCGGAGTAACCCCCCCCCCCTCCTAATGAACCGATTTAGTTTATTTTTACAACACATATTCACCTGTGGATTACCACTACGAATACCGAGTTTCGTCGAAATATACCAAAAATCACGGCTGGTAGTGGCGAATTGGTGTTGTGGGTCCGGAGTAAACCCCCCCTTCTAATGAACCGATTTAGTTCATTTTTATATCTCACTTTTCTGTCTATATTACCACTACGAATACCAAGTTTCGTTGAAATATAACAAATATTACGGCTGACATAGTCAAATTAGTGTTTTGGGTTCGGGGTAAACCCCCCCTTCCGGTGGACCGACTTTGGTGGTTAACGAACTCGTTCAATCGTTTGCTAATTGAATGCTATATACCAAGTTTCGTGACGAAAAAACAAAAACTCTGGCCGCTATCGTGTTAACAGACACACATATATATATATATATATATATATATATATATATATATATATATATATATATATATATATATATATATAAATTTTAACGGGGGTCATTTTCGGTGTCTACTAGGTAGGATCGATAAAGATTTGAAGACATTTTTCAAAAATTCCGTCATGTGTCCAACCTCAATAGCTACTTTCCTTCGGAGGAAAGTGCTAAAAGATGTTCATTCATTCGAGTAGTACGATGAGTTATTTACGTTCTAGGCGCGCTGTGAGGATTTTATTGCCTAATGTCATCGCTGGGGGTGAGCGTAATTGGGATTGCAGACCTTCCCCCTTTAACTCATTCTGCCTATAACGGGTACCCTAAAGGCATGAATCAGCCAGACAGAGGATAGCACCATCCAGTCACTATCTGTCAAGGGTACCATAAGGTCTTGTGTCAGATACCGAGTAGATGTATCTAGACCAGGTCTCTTGGCCTTCCATTGGAAGTGGGAAGAATGCTGCACACTAAGGTATAATGTGCAAGTTTTGCAAGACAGCTGATTATTTTTCCAATGTCTTCAAGGTTTACAGAAGTGTCACGGCCAACCTCAGAAATGTTGAAATCATTTCTCTACATTTGGTTTCTCTCTTCCCAATTTCCCTGCCCAAAATCTGGACTAATATAAAAATAGCTTGTGTTCAAACGGCCAAAGCTTTCGAAACCATGGAGTCTTTTAAGTTTATCGTTGAAAAGAAATTTCAATCACAACTTCACGCCTCCACCAATGTCTCCTTCGGTTTTATTTTTCTCTTGAATCTAAAATTATAACTTTGCAAGCAGCGAGCGCAACAGGGCGAGTCATAAGTAGCAACACAGTATACAACCATTGCCTTGATAAAAATCTACAGGCTATGTTCAACTCTATGGGGAATCGCTCGACTTACCTGAGTGTGGACACAGAGCATGACATCGGGGCTGTTTCAGGACTTAGTTCACATACATATGCGTGTATGTGTGTGTGTGTGTGTGTGTGTGTGTGTGTGTGTGTGTATATATATATATATATATATATATATATATAGAGAGAGAGAGAGAGAGAGAGAGAGAGAGAGAGAGAGAGATTATTCCGCTGAAGTAATCGAGGAATCCATGTAGTCCGAAACATTTATTTGTTGTCATTTTGGTCCCCACCAAAATCACGAGCTTACACTCTCATTTTACGATTTCATACACAAACATTCTCTCCTTTTTTGTTGTTGTTTTTTTTTTTTTTTTTCTCACCTCTATAAGAATCACGTCTGTTATAAAAAATGTCGGAGAGAGCTGCAGTCTAAGGAATGTTACTGGACCCCAAAGAAGGGTAGGAACCGAAAATAGATGGCCAAATGCTATTTGCAGACGAGCACCCCATGATGGTATATTCCCGATACAGTTCTACTCCTAAGTGCCTGCAGTAGTGATTCGGATGAGTTAATACCCAAAGAAGTCTTATCGCCTCTTATCAATCCTGCGTCACTGATATCATTTTTAAAACCTAAAATATTGGGGAAAAAAGGCTTTCTGAGAAGTTTATTGAGTTATTGACCCTTAGGCAGAGCTAAACCAGAATTCTAAAGAGATGTGTTCGTGCAAAGCTTTTATAGTCCAATAGTTCGTTGATCTTAAGAAAAACGTTCCATAATCATTTCTTGTTCATATTTGAATCTGACAAAGTAGCCTATGGGTTTCTTTTGGATTGTGTGTAAAATAGTTTTATAATATCATTTTTACAAAAGATTTCCACTTGTTTTCCAAGGTTTGCTCTTGTCTTCTTATTCAAGAATTAATAAACTGTGAATCTTCAAATTTCGATAAATCGCCTTGCTGTTGTGAAGCTCCGTAAATAAATAAATAAATACATTTCGATAATTCATCTCCTTAATATAAATTCATCAGAAACGTTTGACTTCCAAAGCCTACACCATCGTAGCGATTTCCATAGAAAGCTCATCCCTGGGGTGATTTATAAAGCTAACAGTTAGGAGTCTAGGTGATAAAAAGTTAACAAATTGTTGGGTTTCGGTTAAGAAAAACAGTCAGAGTTTCGGGAAAATTTGTAGTTTGGACGTTTCGGTAAGCTATTTGGCAGCCTTCTTCAGCAATAAACGTTTAGAGGGCGAAGAAAGACCAACGATGTCAGTTAAATGACCTTAAAGTTTGTCTAAACATCCCAATTATAATTTTCTTTTTTTTTTTAGCCAAAACCTAACTGTTTCTTGATTTTTTATACGTAAGACTATTCTCTCATTCCTGTCCACAAAATTGATCCGATTTTCATGTAATTTTGTATAAAAATACTTTGTCTAAAACGAAAGGCCAAGCTCGTTGACTAGCACAACCTGCTAAGTAGAACACGGTTTTCTTTTCGACGATAAATCGTTTAAATTGCGGTTTTTGCATTAGCTGCAAGGTGCAACCATCCGTCAAAAGTAATGAAGTCAGCGTTTTTATGTAATTTCTCCCGTACTTCGCTATGTTCATGTATAATGAATTGTCATTTAGTTAGTTGTTCGATATTCTGTCTACATATTGCTTAGTTTCGTTCAGTCATTAGGTGTCCATGGATTAGTAGAGAAAGGCCAATACGAGTCGAGTTAACTCCACCTTTACGGAGAGATTTTTACATAAGCATTACTGAACATAGAGCAATGATCAATAAAGAATGGAAAACGAATGTCAGAAATAAACTTCAAGAAATGAATAGTGTTCCACTGCACAGGGAGGGTTTGAAAGGGATAAGAAGGGAAAGGTTAGGAGTTGCAAATGGAGTCTTGGCATTTACCAGATGCCAAGCTTGTCAGCATCGCCCTTTACTAGTCAGGTCGGGGTATAGGGAGGGTCAGGGGATTGTTGGAATAGAGTTGAGGATGGACAGAATGCCAGCACTATATGTGCAGGAAATATATGTTAAGCCAAGAAGGAACGAAATGCTAATATTGCTAATAAATCAGGATGGGTAGTGTCGAAACAAGAAAAATGTAAGAGGTCCTTAACTATTTAATTAGATGCAAAACTAGTGTAATTAAAGAGGTAATTCCAAGCCTGAAAGGATTCGTACAGGAAGTTAAGTTTTATTTAGCAAGGACATAATCACAGCAAATACTTAACAATGTTCAACAAATCTTCGGTTGATGCAAACCAAAGGAATTACAAGATCATGCCAAGCCAGTAAGGGCACAGAGAAGAACTCAAGAGCAAAAGAGGAACACGTCGAGGATGGGCATTGTGAAAAACTATCAAATCAACAAAAACGGCACAGGGTAAAATAAACCAATAAATGCAGCAAAAGAGTGGGACAACTTTATGAAAATAAAGGGTAACTACCAAGAGGTAATTGACAATTTTTGTCTACTAACAAGAAGAAGGAAGTTAAGCGGCAGGATAGAGCAAATTTATACGATATTTTTATTGGGGACCTACTCAAAAACGTCCTCGATACACTTTTTGGCAATGATAAGTTTTTCTTTTCATTAAAAAGTATGATATTAATTATTCAATAGCTGTCAAAAAATAAGAAAAAATGGAAATTGGAATGTGAAACTTTCTGGAGAAAGAATCTGCGGGTATCCACAAGTATCCTTAAATCAACATTGCTTGACCTAAAATATGAAGTATTGAGATTATCTAAATAATTGAGGGTTACTTCTCCTATAGTAGAATGCAATCTATGTCTTGCAGCATTAGCGCTAAAACGACTAAAAATAACAGCAGATAGTCCAGCGGAAATAAATAACAACAAAACGTATCCTGAGGCGTACCAAACCAAATGCACTAAATCAGGAATACCAGAAGATCGAAGACAATATTAGAGAAAACTGGCAGTCGCCCAACGCCCCCCCCCCCCTCCCAAACTAGGAATTCCATGGATAAAATTTTCCAGCCTGGCCCTTGGCAATGACCTTAGAACTTACTTTACGTTCCTACGGTCGGGTATGTTACCAGTTAGGCTACCTGGCTTGAAATCAAAGCATTGAGTTAATTCGTGAAAAGCTGGTAATATTCAAGACAGATTTAATTTTATTAAATACACACGAGAGTATGGACCTTTGTGATTTGATTTCAAAACTTTCCTCTCAACCTATACAGGGAGAAAGCCCGCATATGACGTAATCCAGAGGTGACAATAAGAAATATCCACCTTTCAGGCCCCATAGGTCACGAAAATACCGGCCTTAAACCTTTGCGTATCCGTATTTGTCTATTTTCTCTCAAGCAGCCTCAAAAATATTCCGATTTTGATCAAATATGGCACAAAATGAAACGGTCACGTTCGTTAACTTGCATAATTCGCCTAAAGGAACACTGTGTTTTTCGGCTAAAATAAATAGACTACGGCTTTGAGTTTCTAGGCTTCTAGGTACACATTTTATCGTTTTTGTTTTGTCTGGTAAATCGGATTAAAGCCATATCCATAAAAGCTGTCGTAATAAGACATAAAAGGTTTGGATAATTATTTTAAACCCAGAGGAATCTGTCACATAAAGAACCTAAGATTATTTACAAGTGCGATGAGTCCCACATGTCTAATCTGGTACCATCTCAGCACAAGTATAAAATGTCCATATTGAACCAGACGACGCATCACGACCCCTAGTTACTTCACCCCAAGTCCTGGACCTCAATCTCAATCCGTAACTACCCTCAGACAACACAACCAATGTTCCAGATCGCGCCGTCCCTAAATCATCGGGAATTGGCTGAATCTGACTCACTTTCCGGAAGAAGGGTCTCGGCAAGAGCAAATGTCGCTACAACCTGACACAATGGTCCCCTCCCTCCTTAAACCTACACCATGACGTCACGGCACGTTAGGCCCCTCAGTGAGTCAGGACTCTCAAGGGAGAAGTTAGCGATTCGACACGATTTCCCCTTCGTTGGAGCGCCAAGGCAATTCTATTTAACTTCCACACTTTTCTCCATATAGAATATCTATTAAGATTGAATTTGAGCCCGAGATTAATAACCGAGATTAACAACTTCCAAAGAATAGAGGTTCTAATCTTCCTATCATAACCACTGGATATTGTTGGTTGTTATTCGGCCATTAAGGAGAGAGTACAGCTATACATTACTATATGTACTACGGTCTCTCATGGTATTTCACCAATTATATTTAAGACAATTAAAAAAAAAAAAAAAAAAAAAAAAAAAAAATCATTCCCGTAACAGGCCACTCTAAGGACCCAGAGAGGCAGATACTGTAGAGGTATCAGATTCTTGACCATATGGCACACTAGTGTCCGCTGGCGTTCGCGCACGTGCAGTGGCGATCGAGCAAGCGCAGATGCGTTCGGGCATGCGCGTTGGCCATGTACCAAAAATAAGACTATGTGTCACAAAAAGTGTTCGCTGGCGTTCGCGCATGCGCGGCGGCCACGTACGAAAAAGAAGACTATATGTTATACAGCACTTTACATAGGTTTGTCATGTGGATCTAATGCATATTTATGTTCCTGAGTTTCAGCAGATGACTCTAAACGAAATAATGGTTTGTTTTGTTTTTAACGCCCCATCGCCATCTACGATCTATAGGTTGCCACTTTCATCTATTGTGTAGTAGGGCGTTTTTTGCACGCAGTATTAAGTGCTCACGCCTTAACCCTCACGGCCATCGGGTCTCTAAAGAGAAAGTTATAGCTCATTAACTACACTCTATTCCTCAATAATTCTTTATTTAGATCAAATCAATAGAAGCTAAGAGTGATCTTGCCCCGCCTGCAAAGCCTTTCTAGACTGTCTTATTGAAGGACGATGTGTAGTGAAAGAGTTTTGACCTGCTGTCACAGAATATTACATAATGATTTATGTTGTCTTGAAAGATATAAAGAAGAAATGCTGTCGCCATGATTTTATAAACAGATAATGGCTTTAGATTGCGCTCACCATTCTGTGGAAATGAAAAAAATAAAAGAAGGAAAATAAGAGAAATCGAGGTAGAAGAATAAAAGAAAATGCAATTGTGCAACGAGACAAAGCAAGGAGGTTTCAGCTTGTGGCCTTTAATAGGAACATTTGGCTGCTCAGCGTTCCGTGAACGTTGTTCAAACCGAACGGATCGACAATGGCGTTCCATTGCAAGCGACAAGAATCGATTCTCCACAGTCGATTAGCCGGATCGAAACAGAAGCATGGCATAGATATGCATCCAGGTGGGAGCTTCCCAGGTAGACAGGCAGGCAGACAATATTTATTGTCATTTCACTCCAATTAATATGTTCAATAGCTTAATGGGAGTCGATGTATCCAACCTAGATTGTACTGGTAAAGAAGAGAAATCATTAAGAATTTCAGAGCTACAAGAGTGAAGCTCAAGCTTTCACCAACTAATAAGAAGTTGTTACATCCTATTCAGATAGATCGTATAGTTGTATTGTGAAAACGAGAACTTCTAGGGGGGATATATTCCCTACGGTTCAACAAATTGCGAATTACAATTTTAATGCACAACACCAGGTGATACTTGAAACACTAAAATCAGATTATGACTCGTTTGTCGCCAAAGGAGGCTTTGAGAGGCCAGGCAAGTGAGATGTTTAATGTTGATCAATAATTAGCCAAAATTAAAGCTGAAAACATTTGAAAATGGAGTGATAAGGTTATAGAAGAGGGAATATGCGCCACGCCCCTTCTACCTTCGAACTGCACGATCAATCTGAACCGGCTATAGGAAATTAACGACTGGAATAAATATTAGAGGTCTAAGCAACTTCCAAGAGTCCTAAATTGCTGATTGTCAAAACAAATCTCATTGGCTTCCGATGGTTAACAGCAAATCGCCATATAAGGGGGCACCAACATTGGTCCCGATCCGATCCGATAGCCACCGACTGTTGGAAGAAAAACAAACACTGCATCTCAATTGAGGTGCCGACATTGGTCCCGACCCGACCAGATGGCCACCGATCCTCGGACGTTCCGATCTAGCTGAGACTGACTTTGGCAGCTGTCGGCCGTTTTCGGTCTAAATCGGATCGGATCAGGAGAAATAGGGTCCAATGTACGTGTATCCTCAGAAACAAATGTTCAGTCAAGGTGCCTTCTGTTACCTAACAAACTTCGTTTTAAGCAATGCACTTCAAATGTCAATGGTCATCAAAATTGTCATTCTGGGTTACCAAACGTCGACAAGTTTCTTCAACGTAGTCACAGAGCTCCCCCTCTTTTTGTAAATACGCTTAAAGTTATTACTACTATCAAAGGGATCTATAATAAAGAGCCTGATGATTCATTCGACCTCGTGACTATAGATCTAAGAAGGGAATAGGGACAACCCTGGAGGACGTCAGCTATAGTAGACGAGGGTCAACTACCAAGATGTCAACACCTTATTAGGTATCTGGAGATAAAGCCTTCTTGTAGTACATGCAACAGGAACTAGGGAGGTGATAAGAGAAGGTACTCACATTTAACAATTAGGATCATGCTCCCAGTAAAATTGGCTCAACTTTAGGGATACTTTTTAATAATAAATCTCTTGTAGCCATTCAAGAAAATAATAAGGATCTCCTGGAGAAGAAGCAACAATGGCCGAAGGGAAGGAAGAATGAGAGGAAAATTTCTATCGATACTTCGCGCATGCGCAATTGATTTTTTCCGTCTAGCTGTAACTGCATATCGTGTGTTGTCATTAGTTGAGTGCTTCTCTGATTAAGCGAATGTTAAGCGCCTAGAAGTTAAGGATTAATGTACTTAAGACGAAGTATGGAATCCTTGGTATTAATATGCACACTTTTGTGAAGATTTAACCCTGGAGTAGTCGCGTGGTTGACAGTTACATGAACGGTCGCGTGGTTGACCAGTGTCACCCACAGAATGATTTTGTTTTTGGTATCCTATAATTTAATTACTTAAATAATTATTAATCTTTATGCCTTACTTTAATGTTAGAAAAGGTTTATAAATAAAAACAATCATGAAATAACTTGAAAAATATATTGTAAAAGCAATAAGTCACATAATTGTAAAAGTGAAAGTCACAAATTTACTGTAAGTAGATTCTATTATAAAATCAAACACATTTTTAACTGTTATGAATATTATAAATTTATTACAAAATACAAATATGTTAAAAACAATTTTGGCAAACACTTTTTAAATGATCATTGCACATCCACTTTTCACATTTATCACACCATTTCCTTGTGGTTTTATCTCTTTGTCGCCCACAGTCATGGCAACGCCCTCTAGCACCTTCTCTTCCTCTTGTTGGGGCTGGCTCTTGCATTGAAGTACCAAGAAGTCTACATGCCCGGCGTCTTAATTCAATGGGTAGTTGCAATATTGTAGACCTATATTGAATTTGTGGTTTAATCATATCCCATGCCAAATTTTGTAAAAATATACTTCTGCTCACTTTATTTTTTGAATTTGATTTGTAAATACAAAGTGCATTGATCGCTGAAATAGTTAAGAGATTGAAAAACACAACCATTGGCCATCGACAAGTATTTCTTTGCACATTGTAACTCGCTATTAGTTGGTCAAGTAAATCAACCCCAGTTTAGTGTGGTTATAAAATGTTACAATTTCAGGCTTAGACAACTCACCCGTTTCCTCATCGATATAATTGTCATTATGTAAAGTTGAGATTAGAAGAACTGCCCGATTCTTTTTTGGACAGTAAGAAACTAGTGTGCACTCTTCTTGAAAACCAAACATTGACGAGAATGCAGAACGGTGTTTGTGTGGCTGAAATTCCTTGCGGATTTCAGTTTTGTTTTTCCGGAGGGTACCAACATATGTGAGCCCTTTGGTTTCTAACAATTTTTTGGCCATCGGAATACTGCTGAACCAATTATCTCCAGTTATATTCCTGTGGGATCCTTTTACCGGTTCCACCAATCTCAGTACAACGTCCATTGGAGAATTACTCTGCCGGTATGGACCCTCCGGCTGAACACCAACATATGTTTCCAAGTTGAACGTGTATGTCATTTTAGCATCAACTAGTGCAAATGTTTTGACGCCGTATTTGGCTGGTTTATTTGGAATGTATTGCCTGAATGGGCATCTGCCTCGGAAAGCTAATAACTGCTCATCTATGGTGATATATTCACTGGGAATGAAGAATTTGGGGAAGTTATTATTTACAATTTCCAACACCTCTCTGATTGGAGCAAATTTATCAATTTCTCTACGTGAAGCTCTATCATGCATATTATCAAATCGTAAACATCTCAGTAAAAAAGCAAATCTTTGCCTACTCATTGAGAGATAACATGACTCCAAGCCGTTTCCCTTGGAATTGTCCCACAATTTTTGAATATTTGTCCTGGACATCCCGAAACTCCCTATCAAGTATAAAAGGCCAAATAAAGCTCGAATCTCAACTTCGTCTGTTGTCCTGGCATCTCTATCACGGGAATATCTACATTTCAAATTATTAATGTAAATATTTGTAGAAGTCACAATTATCCCATAAACATTTCTGTCTAAAAAAAGGTCGAGTAATTCGACTTCAGAATTGATTTTCGAGGCTGGACCTTTTGGGCCAGGGAGGTGTGTTATAATATTCTTTGAGCAAGTTTTATCGTTTTTTTTAGGTAAACTCTTCACCCATTTCGTTTTTCCATCTTTTCCTAGGTAAAATGCATTTTGACACTCACCCTCGTAATCGTCATCTTCATCAGCTGACTGCTCGGAATTAGTATTATGATCACTCTCACTTACATTGTCTATCGCCTGAATCCGATTCTTCGGGATTGCATTCTTCCTCTTCATCAGATAAATCTCTGAGCCACTGCTGCCAAATTTTGGGATCTGATGAGAACTCAATTTTTCTTTTTTTATTAGGTTGTGACATGATCTATGTGAAAATAAAAAATAAAATATAGTTTAGGTATTATTTCTATTGGAAGGAAAAAAGAAACATAAAATAGATTAAAAATAACAAATTGGGAAATATCTATCTCATAAAACAAATTATTAAAGAAAAAATTACTTACCGGAAAAATAACTTAAAAGGTCGCGTGGGGGACACTTGTCAACCAAACTAATTTGAAATGCAATACCTCTCTAAGTTCAAGGGTAAACAGAATGGCAACACTGTAGACTCCAACAATGGGGTCTTCTTGAAAGATACTGGAGGGGACGGAATGGTGGGGGTTATGGAAAGGGAATTACCTTTAAATAATGGCAGGTGGGTGACAACTGTCAACCGCGCGACTACTCCAGGGTTAAGGTCGATTCACGCTAGACCGTGTCGGGTCCGGGCCGGGACACAGTGAAGCTATCACACACGCATAAAACACGGACCCGGCCCGGGAGAGCGTGAACGAGTCCATTTAAAATGCTGGTGCGATTGTTTCACCGTGTCCCGGCCGGGCCCCGACACGGTCTAGCGTGAACCAGCCTTTAAGGTTGATTCACGCAAGACCGTGTCGGAACCGGGCCGAGCCCGTGCTCTAAACGTGTGCCGGCCGTGGTCCGGTGAGAAAGGTGGCTGGACATTCTTTCCCGGCTCAGCCCGGCTCCCTCTCTCAGTTGTGCAGCAGTCTATAAGTGCATAATTGCAATCATCAGAACTAATAAATTGTTCACTTGGTTGTTAATGACTTACCTGAGGCACACTGCTAATCGCTCAGTGTAAATACATAAGAAGTAAAACATTCAAAAATAACCAAAGAATGTACTTTCATAATCCAAAAGTTCTTTATATAGTGTAGCAAATTCACCTTCTAACTTCCGCTTTCACTATGTCGGATGCACGCCCAATCTTTTTGAAGTCCAGCAAGTAGTTTCTCCCTTTCCTCTTTATCAAGTGCAATTGCAATTGCTGCTAAATCTTCTTTGGTAAAGTACATTTCTGAGACAAAAATAGACGACACGGCAACGGGGCGTTGCCGTGTCGGACGGGACTGACGGTATAGCATGGATGGAGGCTCGGCCGCGGCCCGGTCACCACACGGTAAAAGCCCGGGCTATACCCGTACACTGTGCAACGTGAATAAGCCTTTAAACTAATTGCCATTATCTAATATTCCACAACTAAGGAAAACCTGTCAAAAGTAGTAAAACCAAATATTGGAGGTGAGTTTATGTCCACATAAATATTATGATAACCTTAACGAGTCGAGTTTTTCTTTGGCGATGAAAACGGACTTGAGATTGTAAATTCTACCCTCCACTATCTCATAACCTTCACAGTTCTTTCTTTTCATATTCAAATAATCAAGATTCAATGTAAAAGAAAAACCAATTTACGTAAATTTGATAATAGACACACTAACATTTACATAAATACACAAACTGGCGAAGGAAAGTATCTCGATGTGTGGTGACTGCCGCGGCGGGCAGCTGAAGAAAAGTTGCAAATCATCATTTGGCTGGATTTGATTTCAGTATTAACCGGATGAAACCGATCCGGACGGAAATGCTATCAAGACGATGTATCGATATAACCGGTTTATCTGCAATCCTGTGAATGCAGATTGACCTGGAGGTCGACGACTTCATCATGAGGAAAATGCTCTTCGGAAAAAAAGCATGCAGTGTAACGACCGATGTGGGCGAACACGACTCCTAAACACCCACGAATATTCAGAGAAATTAGTAATAACTTGTCTACAAATCATTGGTCCTGTAATAAATATCGCTCAACTACTGTCATTAGACATTTTACGCTACAGTGAAAAGTCTTGAAAACTCAGAGAAACAGGTCACAAAAAAACCTATATTTTAATAAATGTTGAAATGAATCCCCTATTTTTGCTCAAGATTCTTTTAGGCACTCGTCTGAAATGTCCATATTAAAGCAGACGACGCATCCAGACCCAAATCCACCCCAAGCCCAATCTCAAATGCTTCATTTTTAGCTGATTCAGGACTAGACATTTTCAGCTTTTTCAATTTTTTTATGTTAGGGGACTTTTTCCAAATATTTAGAACAGTTGCAGTACTGTCACTATAGCTTATAGTATATTATTTAAATAGGCGGAAGGTCTTGTATATATACAACTCGTTAACTTCCCATACCTAATAAGCTTTATTTATCGCTCTACATTTTTCGCGTCCCTTGACGCCTCTTCAGGAGCAACTTAATTATACATAAATAAATTTAGCCTTAGCAAAGGAAGACCTCCCACAGGCCAGGATGGTTTTCCTTTGCTAAGGCTAAATTTATTTATGTATAATTAAGGTGCTCCTGAAGAGACATGTAGAGCGATAAATAAAGCATATTATGTGAAGTTTTCTACACAATGACCTTCCGCCTATTTTTTTTTTTTTTTTTTTTTTTTTTTTTTTTTTTTTTTTTTTTTTTGGTGCATCGACTCCTAGGGCCATTAGCACCGCCCGCCTATTTAAATGCTATATTTTATGAGAAAAGGGGTCACAATTTTATAATATAACACATTTATAGCTGTTTCGGGACTGTTTCTAAACATTGGGTGGTGTGATTAAAACGGGGTTGATGCTACCACTTCACTATTTCGAAGTTGCAACTACCTTTGGTGTGATTAAACCGGTCCTACAACTACCCCCTGTAGATATATCTCGGTTTTCCCGGAGAGGTAGTTACAACTTCATTCTTGGTGTGATAAAAGAGAAGCTACAACTACCTAGGTGTAGTTATATCTTCATTTTCTTGAATTCTAAGGAGGAGCAGACTTCACTTTTGTCAGCTATTCTTTAAGATCAGGATTATTACTATTTTAATTATTACTTTGCTGCCGGCACGTATATAGGAAATAATTTTTGGCTAACGCGGAGTTTGGGGCTATTTTACACCCAAACAAATTTATTCTTTCTGGAATAAGTGATATTATTAAATTTATTTATTTATTTATTATTTAATAAGTTGTAGCGGCTAGGCGATTCAACTTTTAAAAAATATTACATGAACATGTATAAAATAATACAAGAATGTTAAATTTGTTTTATGTAAACTTGTTTAGAGTGTAATGTATTAGTATTTGCTTTGTAATAATGGTTTGTGTGTCTGTCAATAAGGTTTTAGTATTTGGCCGTATGTTGGTAGTGAATGTAAGTATAATTTTTATTTTAATGGAATACATAACATCTTCTCTTTTCTCTCTTATTTTTTTTTTTTTTTTCTAAGTTGATGTGTTGTTGCTAATTTAGTCATAGAGGTCATTTTATAATTTGTCAAGTAGGTTAGTCTTCTGGAGGTAGTTAAATATTTGTCCTATATATTGGCTCCTATCGCCTAGTAGTTCTGTCATATTGTACGGTAAGTATTATTAAATTCATTATAGACGCATTATTACCGATTAAATAAAATTAAATTTCGGGGGGGGGCCTGTGGATATAGAACGTGTTTTAGGCTACTGAAACAAAGGTTCTCAATTCTTAGGAATTGTGTAAATTTATCACTTGAAAGAATACCAAAACTAGTAATGAGCTATGCTGTACTGTATATAATATAGCTAAAAATCTTGAAGACCCTTTAAATTATGAGGAATTTGACCTGTTGCAACAAAAGTTCGTGGAGAAGAAAAGCGAAATAAAATGTTAGCCTTTTTATCTTAAAATTATCAGAATGCCTAACGCCTAATTAATTAGTATCTTTGATTCAATATAATTTGTATAATAAATCAAGTTGTACATTACTCATTTTGTCTCTATCTAGAGGTTTCTTATCAGCTAATTTTTCATCTTCAGATGAAGATTACATTTTGGACAACTTAACTAGTGCTCAAGGACAAGAATGAATATATGCCTAGCAGAGACTGACAAGGAAGAGTACTAATGAACACAGGAAATAAAACCTGTATGGGTAGGAAAGGGTCGACCCGTTCCAGCATGGAAGGTAGATACTACTACAGGCTAGTTGTATCTACCCTGTAGTTGTAGCTTCAGTTTTTCCAGCTACCACTCCATCTAGGGTAGTTGTAACTACCCCTAGTTGTAGCTTCAGTTTTTCCAGCTACCACTCCATCTAGGGTAGTTGTAACTACCCCTAGTTGTAGCTTCAGTTTTTCCAGCTACCACTCCATCTAGGGTAGTTGTAACTACGGAGTGGTAGCCTTTCTTTAATCACATCAATCTGAGTTGAAGCTAAAACTACACCGTAGTCTCTACTAGGTAGACACTTCGTTTTAATCACACCACCCATTGTCGCTAGATATTTTTAGCAGTTAGCAGACTGTCACTAGACATTTTCAGCTAATTGAGGACTGGGGTCTTTTTTACTTTACCCACGCCAGTTACTTTTTAGAATAACGTCATAATATTTTGTTACAATATTGTAACAGGTATTGCTTGGCTACATAAAGTTTATACATGAAAGAGGTTATAGATTATAAGACACGTTGAAGTTGTGTTTGTGGTGCTGTGTTGAAGTTGTCAAATAATGAATTTGATTAAACTGAGTCGTGCGTATAGAGCATTACAAAAGTATAGATCGTATGAAGGTCTGAGTAAAATTCCAGAAATACGTTACAGGCATTATACTGTTAATCACTCGGAAAATTTCGTAGATCCCACCACAGGAGCCCATATTCAAAGAATCGAATCATTGTGGGCAGGGCCGCCACATCTTAGAGCCGGGCCCGGGACCAGATCACGGGCCCCCTCTTCTCAGAGCCGGGCTCCCACTTCTCAGAGCCAGACTAAAAATTCTAGTTCTTTGCTATAGGACTTTTGACATTTTAAAATTATTTTCATCTTGAATTTTGAGCGAAATAAGAATAAAAGTCGACAATCGGTGCAGCAAGGGTCCCTTTTGGTCCTTGTAGTTTTATTACGACTCCTAATGAAATATAATATTCTGGGACTGCACTTGTTTTGTCGTTTATTTCCTTAAAAAAAAAATATAGATCCCATTCCAATAAATATAGGCCACGCCCGTCTATATTTATAAACCCCATTCTTTTTACAAGCTCATAGCCTATACACTTTTTCCAATTAGCCGGGCCCCCACGGCGCCCGGGCCCGGGACAACTGTACCCGGCCGCCCCCCCCCCCCCCCATGTGGCGACCCTGATTGTGGGCCTCCGCTAAACGAAGAAATAAAGCAGAATGCGGAACGAGAAGGTCCCTCATTGACTCCTATCTTTGTGAGTTCGTGTTCAGAAGAAGGTACGAAAACAAAGATATATTTCAGTGTATATTAAAATCAATAAAAGCCTATTGGCCTCCGGAATAATCAACCATTTGTATTTTCATTTTTTTTTTTTTTTTTTACATTTGTTGAATAAACAATTTATTTAAACTAATTATTAGTTTAAACATCTGTTCTTCATAACTATTAACTTAATGATACGATAAATAACTGTTTTAGTAATAAAAGTAACTGGCGTGGGTAAAGTAAAAAAGACCCGAGGACTGTCTTTAGATATTTTCTGCCGTTTCGGGACTGTCACTAGACATTACGAGCTGTATCAGAAAAATCGTTAGATATTTTGGGTTGTTTCAGGATTTTCGTTAGGCATTTTTGGCTGTTTGGGGACAAAATGCATTTTTACTGCCCTATGCACTGTCTCCTAGGCTAGTCGATTTGTCGCTAAGTGTGTCTCGTCTTAAAGCAAACCGGGTTCGACAATACCTTCAAGGTTCAAGTACTATCTATAAATCCTTCAAACACCTCCAGATAGCCTACGCATGCATTTAGAATTCACTGCACTACATATTGCACACACCAACGCCTGCATAGAACATGTCAGCATATCTAATACTCAAATTATATACCTATATCGTACAGATAAATACATAAAACGGGAAATGTCTGCCTACATGGAACCTTGAAACCAAGGCATGGAAGGACTTTGCGTATTCGGATACGAATTTTCTTACAATAAAATTCATCAATTTGTAATAAATAATCTTGATAAACGGACAAACATGAGTTTATTCCATTACATACTTAAAATATCAATAACTTAAACTTTGAACACTGGGCTACGGTAACAAGCTTTGGCATTGGCCAGGTCTGGCAAAAAGTATTCATAAAAGGATCCTACTTCACTACGGCTGTTAGTAAAGTGTTACAAACTGTAAAAAGTCGGCTTGGAAGTCGATGAACCTTACAAAATAAAAACTATCTATAACCAAGCTAACTATAAAGTCTCAATAAACCCACCAACTTTCATCCTTTAGAGTGATTTCTTTCTCAAGGGAGCATTTTGATCATAAAAATGTCATTTGGGAAGTAAATAAAAATCAGCTATTCATTTCTTTAAGTCAACTGTGAATTGATTTTATATACCCTTCAATTTACGGCTCTTCTCCGTCAGTAGTACGCAGCAAAGGTTTATGATGTAAAAAGTACGATATGCAGTATTCTGATTACATAAATTCCCAACAAATTGCGAATTTAATCTTCGCTTATATTACCAATAAGGAACAAGTGGTATTTTAATTTTTAAGATAATTCATTAGCTGATGGTCAGTAGTAGTTCACTTTGTTTTGTTTTGTTTTTTTCAGTGGGGTTCCACGTGGTCTAGTGGCTAAAGCCTTGGATTCTGAAGCGGGTTTGAGTTCCACCTGCAGGAGGTTTGTTTTTGTTTTTCATTTCAGGGCTCGATGAAAAAATTCCCTGCTTTACTATGGATGATTAGGAAGCATAGACAGCCCAGTGCTGATAGCCTAGATGTCGAAGCGCGGTAAAAAAAAAAAATTTCTTTTAATGCGCAAACTTTGTATTGGATCGGTCTACAACTAAAGGCGTGCGAGCGAAGATAAGAACAAGTGACTTCGGTTCCCACATTGGCAAGTCGTAGGAAATAATATTGAAGAGAAGAAAATTCCCAGACACCGAAATGCTGAGTGGAATCCGCGCGCGGATCGGAACAAAGACAGTCCCTGAGAGAGAGTGAAGAGTACAAGGTCAAGAAGCGGATGGAACCCGCATTCCGATTCTCTAATGAGGAGGCAACTCGTATTGAACGTGACGATACTGATTCACTCTCGGTAGGTCTGATTCAGAGGAAACTCTGACGTCAGTCGGCATACCTCTCTAGACAATAGTCTTTAGAGAAACCAGGCTCACTTTAAATATGAGGAAAATACTTCCTCCTGATTAAAGCAAATTATTGGTACCTGCAGCCTGTTCAATATCTCAAATCTAACGAGGTTCAAGATTTAGGATTCTACCGGGACAAGCGGCTTACCTGGAAAACAACATAGAACAGAAGAGACAAGTACATAACAAGCCATTTGGACTTCTCCGACGACTTATTGGACATAAATCAAAACTTGACTAAAAAAAAAAAAAAAAAAAAAAAAAAAAAAAAAAAAAAAAAAAAAAAAAAAAAAAAAACTTGCAATCTACTAGCCCATAATAAGAAGGATATGGACATAAGGGGTAGAACTATGAGGATCAGCTAAGCCATCAAATGTAAATTTTGTCTAACATTTCCAGTCCAAAGTTCTCCGAAAAATCCCCAACACCTCTTTCTATGTTTCGAACCTGACCATCCATCGAGACACTGAAGTACTTTTGTACATGATTTAGCCAACTCCCGATCCTGACCTTTTTCTCTAAACTCTTTTTCTTTAAGCCGACCCCAATCCTGTTGGCAGATCCCTCTCTTCCAAAATTATCTCTGGTAATGCACCTCGCCGAAATTGGCCACGAGGCAATGTATTACAGATTAACTAGCAGGCCACCCGAAATAGTTCAAAAAGGTTCGCATTAAAAAAATATCAGAACTTTCATTGAGAGTAGCAGTAATGTCTGCCTTCTCCCCTCATCTCATCGAGGGTGTTGCTAATGTTTGATCAAATTGCACATAATTGTAAATTATCAATAAAACAAATATAAAAATAGCCTGTTCAAATAGATAGTGTAGTTGGAGAGAAAATGGCGTGGCCTATATTCGCGGGAAAAATTACCAGTGTTATAACCTTATCACTGGGAGTTTTACACTGTTTACTATACTATAAACTTATTTTTCATTGTGTTTTAATAAGAAGTTTCATTTATATTTTAGAATGTGAATAAATGGGTTTTAAATTCAACTTTTTACTTGTGCTTATGCCTTCTTCTAGTCAAGAAACAAAAGTAATATAAAGTTAAATGTAAAGATTTCAAATTGAATGACTTAGGATAGTGAATTGTTTCCTATTCCTTCAGCTTTGCGAATGACTGACTGTAATGAAGGGAGATTGAAAGGAAAAGTTTCCTCTGAGTTGGATCATGTGCAATTGAAGTTTTCTGTTCATCTGAAAGGGGCGCTTTATTAGAAAGAATAGTTGACAATTTTAAGGAATATATTAAACCACCCATCATCCGCAGCATGACCACTCACTACCGCCATTGACAAACCATTCACCTTCAGTGGTAAATAATTTCAAAACCAAGATAGACTGAGGTCGGGGTTAATATTATTATATTTCTTATAATAAAATGACTCATTAGTACTTGTGGTATGGGTAAAAATAAACAAAAAAACAGTGTTCCATGTAGGCGGACTCTGCTGGTCGACCTTTTAAATAGCCAACGTATGTTTGTACCAAATTTCATCGAAATCGCACCATTTTTGAGCCTGTGAAAGAGCAAATAGACAAATATACATATATATATATATATATATATATATATATATATATATATATATATATATATATATATATACAGTAGGACCTCCATTATCCGGGATTCCAATTAACCGGGGTCTCGATGTCACGATGGGGGAATTTTCATTTTTATTCCTTCTTTAAATATTATCTACATATATATCACCGACTCAATGAAAGAAATTGTAAAGAAGTGGACGATAAAAGACGACATTTTTTCAGTGTGTGAATCCTGGGATAATTTACCCCCTACGGCGTTAAAAAGTTCATGGGCGAAAATATTAGAACACGACGATTATGACCAGGAAACCTCTCAAGATGTTGAAACGGAATCATTTCTCGAAATCTCCAAAGTTCTTCCACTTTGGATTTCATCCATGTTGATAGGAATGACATGAAAACTTGGCTGGAATGTAACATGAATGAAGAGGGATTTGAAAAACTTACAAAAACTGAGATAGCAGATCTGCGCCGAAAAAACGAGCCTTCGACCTCTGCGCAGAAAGACCAAGGAAATGAGAGCGATGACAACGATTCGCTTGTCATTCAAGAAACGAAAATAAAGTACAACCAGGCATAAGCTGCAGAACTTCTGCTGAAATATTTTGAGCAGGAGAATGCCGATTTCAGCAGAATTATCTTGTTACGGGAGATCATCAGATATAAGAAAAGAATTATGTAACAAAAAAAAAATACTGAGTTTCTCGACAAAAAAAAATTAATTTGAACTTGAGTTTTTTTTTTGCTCTTATACAAATTATTAATTAATAAATCTTTTACATACACATTTCTCCATGTAAATAAAAAGGTTTACATACCATCTTGTAAACAGTTTTTCTTTATAACCTTATAATCCAGCACATTTAGTCAATACAATATTGTGTTTCGATTAACAGGGGACCACCCTCCCTGTCATTATCCTGGATAATGGAGGTCTTACTGTATGTGTTTATATATATATATATATATATATATATATATATATATATATACATATATATAAACACATACAGTAAGACCTCCATTATCCAGGATAATGACAGGGAGGGTGGTCCCCTGTTAATCGAAACACAATATTGTATTGACTAAATGTGCTGGATTATAAGGTTATAAAGAAAAACTGTTTACAAGATGGTATGTAAACCTTTTTATTTACATGGAGAAATGTGTATGTAAAAGATTTATTAATTAATAATTTGTATAAGAGCAAAAAAAAAACTCAAGTTCAAATTAATTTTTTTTTGTCGAGAAACTCAGTATTTTTTTTTTGTTACATAATTCTTTTCTTATATCTGATGATCTCCCGTAACAAGATAATTCTGCTGAAATCGGCATTCTCCTGCTCAAAATATTTCAGCAGAAGTTCTGCAGCTTATGCCTGGTTGTACTTTATTTTCGTTTCTTGAATGACAAGCGAATCGTTGTCATCGCTCTCATTTCCTTGGTCTTTCTGCGCAGAGGTCGAAGGCTCGTTTTTTCGGCGCAGATCTGCTATCTCAGTTTTTGTAAGTTTTTCAAATCCCTCTTCATTCATGTTACATTCCAGCCAAGTTTTCATGTCATTCCTATCAACATGGATGAAATCCAAAGTGGAAGAACTTTGGAGATTTCGAGAAATGATTCCGTTTCAACATCTTGAGAGGTTTCCTGGTCATAATCGTCGTGTTCTAATATTTTCGCCCATGAACTTTTTAACGCCGTAGGGGGTAAATTATCCCAGGATTCACACACTGAAAAAATGTCGTCTTTTATCGTCCACTTCTTTACAATTTCTTTCATTGAGTCGGTGATATATATGTAGATAATATTTAAAGAAGGAATAAAAATGAAAATTCCCCCATCGTGACATCGAGACCCCGGTTAATTGGAATCCCGGATAATGGAGGTCCTACTGTATATATATATATATATATATATATATATATATATATATATATATATATATGTATATTTGTCTATTTGCTCTTTCACAGGCTCAAAAATGGTGCGATTTCGATGAAATTTGGTACAAACATACGTTGGCTATTTAAAAGGTCGACCAGCAGAGTCCGCCTACATGGAACACTGTTTTTTTGTTTATTTTTACCCATACCACAAGTACTAATGAGTCATTTTATTATAAGAAATATAATAATATTAACCCCGACCTCAGTCTATCTTGGTTTTGAAATTATTTACCACTGAAGGTGAATGGTTTGTCAATGGCGGTAGTGAGTGGTCATGCTGCGGATGATGGGTGGTTTAATATATTCCTTAAAATTGTCAACTATTCTTTCTAATAAAGCGCCCCTTTCAGATGAACAGAAAACTTCAATTGCACATGATCCAACTCAGAGGAAACTTTTCCTTTCAATCTCCCTTCATTACAGTCAGTCATTCGCAAAGCTGAAGGAATAGGAAACAATTCACTATCCTAAGTCATTCAATTTGAAATCTTTACATTTAACTTTATATTACTTTTGTTTCTTGACTAGAAGAAGGCATAAGCACAAGTAAAAAGTTGAATTTAAAACCCATTTATTCACATTCTAAAATATAAATGAAACTTCTTATTAAAACACAATGAAAAATAAGTTTATAGTATAGTAAACAGTGTAAAACTCCCAGTGATAAGGTTATAACACTGGTAATTTTTCCCGCGAATATAGGCCACGCCATTTTCTCTCCAACTACACTATCTATTTGAACAGGCTATTTTTATATTTGTTTTATTGATAATTTACAATTATGTGCAATTTGATCAAACATTAGCAACACCCTCGATGAGATGAGGGGAGAAGGCAGACATTACTGCTACTCTCAATGAAAGTTCTGATATTTTTTTAATGCGAACCTTTTTGAACTATTTCGGGTGGCCTGCTAGTTAATCTGTAATACATTGCCTCGTGGCCAATTTCGGCGAGGTGCATTACCAGAGATAATTTTGGAAGAGAGGGATCTGCCAACAGGATTGGGGTCGGCTTAAAGAAAAAGAGTTTAGAGAAAAAGGTCAGGATCGGGAGTTGGCTAAATCATGTACAAAAGTACTTCAGTGTCTCGATGGATGGTCAGGTTCGAAACATAGAAAGAGGTGTTGGGGATTTTTCGGAGAACTTTGGACTGGAAATGTTAGACAAAATTTACATTTGATGGCTTAGCTGATCCTCATAGTTCTACCCCTTATGTCCATATCCTTCTTATTATGGGCTAGTAGATTGCAAGTTTTTTTTTTTTTTTTTTTTTTTTTTTTTTTTTTTTTTTTTTTTTTTAGTCAAGTTTTGATTTATGTCCAATAAGTCGTCGGAGAAGTCCAAATGGCTTGTTATGTACTTGTCTCTTCTGTTCTATGTTGTTTTCCAGGTAAGCCGCTTGTCCCGGTAGAATCCTAAATCTTGAACCTCGTTAGATTTGAGATATTGAACAGGCTGCAGGTACCAATAATTTGCTTTAATCAGGAGGAAGTATTTTCCTCATATTTAAAGTGAGCCTGGTTTCTCTAAAGACTATTGTCTAGAGAGGTATGCCGACTGACGTCAGAGTTTCCTCTGAATCAGACCTACCGAGAGTGAATCAGTATCGTCACGTTCAATACGAGTTGCCTCCTCATTAGAGAATCGGAATGCGGGTTCCATCCGCTTCTTGACCTTGTACTCTTCACTCTCTCTCAGGGACTGTCTTTGTTCCGATCCGCGCGCGGATTCCACTCAGCATTTCGGTGTCTGGGAATTTTCTTCTCTTCAATATTATTTCCTACGACTTGCCAATGTGGGAACCGAAGTCACTTGTTCTTATCTTCGCTCGCACGCCTTTAGTTGTAGACCGATCCAATACAAAGTTTGCGCATTAAAAGAAATTTTTTTTTTTACCGCGCTTCGACATCTAGGCTATCAGCACTGGGCTGTCTATGCTTCCTAATCATCCATAGTAAAGCAGGGAATTTTTTCATCGAGCCCTGAAATGAAAAACAAAAACAAACCTCCTGCAGGTGGAACTCAAACCCGCTTCAGAATCCAAGGCTTTAGCCACTAGACCACGTGGAACCCCACTGAAAAAAACAAAACAAAACAAAGTGAACTACTACTGACCATCAGCTAATGAATTATCTTAAAAATTAAAATACCACTTGTTCCTTATTGGTAATATAAGCGAAGATTAAATTCGCAATTTGTTGGGAATTTATGTAATCAGAATACTGCATATCGTACTTTTTACATCATAAACCTTTGCTGCGTACTACTGACGGAGAAGAGCCGTAAATTGAAGGGTATATAAAATCAATTCACAGTTGACTTAAAGAAATGAATAGCTGATTTTTATTTACTTCCCAAATGACATTTTTATGATCAAAATGCTCCCTTGAGAAAGAAATCACTCTAAAGGATGAAAGTTGGTGGGTTTATTGAGACTTTATAGTTAGCTTGGTTATAGATAGTTTTTATTTTGTAAGGTTCATCGACTTCCAAGCCGACTTTTTACAGTTTGTAACACTTTACTAACAGCCGTAGTGAAGTAGGATCCTTTTATGAATACTTTTTGCCAGACCTGGCCAATGCCAAAGCTTGTTACCGTAGCCCAGTGTTCAAAGTTTAAGTTATTGATATTTTAAGTATGTAATGGAATAAACTCATGTTTGTCCGTTTATCAAGATTATTTATTACAAATTGATGAATTTTATTGTAAGAAAATTCGTATCCGAATACGCAAAGTCCTTCCATGCCTTGGTTTCAAGGTTCCATGTAGGCAGACATTTCCCGTTTTATGTATTTATCTGTACGATATAGGTATATAATTTGAGTATTAGATATGCTGACATGTTCTATGCAGGCGTTGGTGTGTGCAATATGTAGTGCAGTGAATTCTAAATGCATGCGTAGGCTATCTGGAGGTGTTTGAAGGATTTATAGATAGTACTTGAACCTTGAAGGTATTGTCGAACCCGGTTTGCTTTAAGACGAGACACACTTAGCGACAAATCGACTAGCCTAGGAGACAGTGCATAGGGCAGTAAAAATGCATTTTGTCCCCAAACAGCCAAAAATGCCTAACGAAAATCCTGAAACAACCCAAAATATCTAACGATTTTTCTGATACAGCTCGTAATGTCTAGTGACAGTCCCGAAACGGCAGAAAATATCTAAAGACAGTCCTCGGGTCTTTTTTACTTTACCCACGCCAGTTACTTTTATTACTAAAACAGTTATTTATCGTATCATTAAGTTAATAGTTATGAAGAACAGATGTTTAAACTAATAATTAGTTTAAATAAATTGTTTATTCAACAAATGTAAAAAAAAAAAAAAAAAAATGAAAATACAAATGGTTGATTATTCCGGAGGCCAATAGGCTTTTATTGATTTTAATATACACTGAAATATATCTTTGTTTTCGTACCTTCTTCTGAACACGAACTCACAAAGATAGGAGTCAACACACACGTGTGTTTTATTATGTAAATTATGAAAAGCACTTAAAGGCCACACGGGAAAAGAATTAGGATAATGTTACACAAAAACGGATTTGCTCAAAATCCTTTTCAGTAAACAAAGCTTAAGATTTCTTTAAAGCGAAGAAACCTGATAGGTGCTAAAGTATCCGATTCTTCTTGAGCTTCTGTATCTAATAAATAAGTCCGAATCGCAGGATCGGCGTCGTCAGGGCGTTTTACCATATAGTGCAAATGGCTTTGGTTTTAAACCCTTAAAATAAATACACAAAGCTAAACTTTCGCCGCCATTGTAACAAAAACAGCATCTCTGAAGGCCTAAGATTTGTAGGTACTCTTTTTAAATGCACGTTTACATGCTAATGTCACATGTTACCGAGCGAGAGGAATATGGTACTGTTCATTGGTACTCAATTCGACTTGAAATGTATTGTCCCACCGTAAAAGTAGATTCGAAAAAAAGTAATTTTGAAACACCCGGATGCTATGTGCCCAGAAGCTTGGAGACTTTGGTCGGCGTCGAAACATCGATTCGTCTATACTACGAATCCCACCAGCATCCAAATAGAGGCGACAATTCATTAAAATCATTCTTCACTTCCATTGATCACATGCAATGTCTTCATCACATATATTTAGAATTATACAATATCTGGGCGGTGAGAGTGCTGAACTGCCAACAAGGACAAGCTAGTTCCAAACAGACTGAGGTAGGTTGGCTAACAGGCTCGCTGAAAAAGTTTCTTCATCAGCAAAGGCGGCAACCAGTAGATAACAAGTGTTAAGTAAGTACTATAAGTAAAATATTTCATAAACAGCAATGAAACGTTTCGGGATATTCTTATATTTTCTAAATTATCTCAAAAACGGTTGGGAAATCGTGGTATGTGGAAGGTAATCATTCGAAAACTTACTAAATTCCCTACAAAAAAAAAAGGTTCAAATGTAATTTTCGATGGGGCGATGTCAATCCGAGAAATAAGTGCTTAAAACTTAAAAATTGTAAGTTTTTTTTTCTTTTCAACGGGGTTTTGTCACTGCTTACATAACGTTTTAGTTGGTCAGTGTTTTTTTTTTAATTGACTTTAGTAGTACAATTATTATTTTAATAAAATAATGTATGAAAATGAGAAACGTATTTGTGATAGTGTATCCCAAGGCGAACGTCGAGAAGGTGGTGGGAGTCGTTTCCGCTTAGAATACTATCTGTTTCCTGTTGTAGCACCAAAAATCATCCTTCTCTTTGAGATGTAATTTTATATTTTTCACGAAAGATCAAAACCTACCAATAACTGCTTCTACTCCTTAGCTAACCGGAGTAAGCTAAGATGATGCAGTTCCTGTGAGTCGGATTTTTTTAAAGAAAAGCCACCACTCCATAGTGGGAATCGAACCCACAACCCTTGGCACGGAATCCAGGGCGTGCTCACTCACGGTCACCGAGCCTCCGTGTATATATATAAAGAGAGTGAGAGGGACCCTTTATAAGCCTATACATCCAATATGGCGCTGAACGTCTTGGAGACCAATCTAAACATAAAGGATGAGATCCAGCTGGCGATTGTCTGCACCCCCCCCTTTTCTCAGCCGCCCTTTTCAAGCACAATTTAGTGTAAATATTTGTATAAAGCACTCGTCCTGAACTAACAAAAGTAACTGGTGTCGTTACAGACATGAATAAACCATCACATGATTCATTGAGTTCTGGATGAATCATCGGGAGACACTAGAATCAATGAAATGATGATAACACCACGATAGATTGTCGTCGGTCATCATTACTGTACTGCCTCATATGCTTCAACATAATTCCATGATGGACAAAGAGAGAACTAATATGTTGTGATGTTTTCAAATTATACACACTAATTTAATTACCCTGTATATGATGTCGAAGTAAGAAGCAATCCAGAAGTATTAAAGAGAAATGACATGTAGACTTTTCATAACCCACATGGCATGAAAAAAAATAATTGCAAATTGTAAAGAGCGCCCTTTTCCAGATGGGCCGATTTTGCTGGTTAACGAGTATACAGAGTTTCCTGGCGAAAAACTGTCGTAGCTATCGTATTAACGTTGTGATGGAGAACTGGTGTTTTTTAAAATATAAAATAGGAAAAACTGATTTCCTATTTGATGCAGTAACACCGCCGCCCAGTCATATATATATACACACATATATAAACTTAGGTAATTGTCGGTTCTAGTAGGTAGGATGGGGGCGAGATAGCCCAGCAGTAGAGCACTCGATTAATATGCTGGAGGACCTGAGTTCAAAACTCGATGCGTCAACTTGGTGTTTTCCTCCGTGGGTTGGATTTGAGGCCCCAGATCGTCCCTAGGTCCATCCATCCTTTAATTAATTTGTTTATGGGTGCCCGCAACGTGGAAAATCAAGCGACCGGAGCATAATACTGGCCAGACTATCTCCCTAGTGTGTCGTTTGGTCAAGAATTAGATACCTCGACAGTATCTCCCTCTCTGGGCACTCGTGGCCTGTTACGGGACAAATGTTTTTTTTTTTTTTTTTTTTTTTTTTTTTTTTTCATTTAGCAGGTAGGATCGACGAAGATTTGAAAACCCTTTACAAACATTTTATGATTGCAACTTCAATACCTACAACCCTTGGAAAATGCTAAAAAGGCAACCCAAAGAGGAAATCAAAGAAAAAAAAAATTTAAAGCATACTTAATTAATAATATCCGATTTATGGAATGCGTTTTAACATAAGATACAGGAAACTACATTTTTTGAACCATAACATTTTGGAAGGAAAGGATAAAACAGCATATAACCAATCTTAGTTAAATATTCCAGTAATATAAAGGCCCAATAAACATTGATATCTGCTTATCAAGAACGTGGTGATAATGGCTTCCTCCCTACTGCTAAGATAAACAACAAGGAAGACAAAGATTACATTCTTTTTGATACAGAGGAAGACAAATAATAATCAGAATAAACCCTATTCCAGACCGGTATTAAAATGATTGTCAAATAAAATGAGAAATGTTCATAAAGTTTGAAATTCACAAAAGAACAAATGGGGGAACCATTGTAACATTGTAAAACGTTTAACGGATAATCGTGAAAATAAAAGGGTTCAAAATAAACGTTAGGCAGTTCTACAATGGGATATTTTATATTTGAAAAAAATATTTTGTGAAAATTCAAAGTGGTTGAATTACGAAAATTAGCTCTTTATGGAGAATTGGTGGACAGTTATTAAACTAATATGGCAGAAAACGTGCTAATACTCCAGTGGCAAAAGGTTTGACCCCGGTGTAATGTTAACAAAACGGGTCTCGTGAAAATGTTCATATCCTAATTAAAAGTTCCATCTAAAAAATAAAATTTGGAAACCAGGTGACCGTGAGTCCTAAGGCGTGAGCACTCTTTGCCTAAGTCCGTGGATGGCTAAGTTGTTGGGTTCGATTCCCACTAAGGATTATAGCTGTTTTTTCGAAAAATGAAAAGGCATTACACCTATCCTAGCTCGAAAAGGGAGGTAACCTATAAATAACGTAAAAATCTGAGTTATGTATAAGTGGACGTTAATTAAATAAATAAATATAAAATAATAACAAGATTCGCGAATCAAGAGAATTTCTCAGAGAGCCAATTTTGCCAAATACGATAAGCAAATTCAATCAGCCAGACCGTTAAAAATGCCTTTACTTTATGATTTTGTGGTAAATTCCTCGTCGTATGAACCCAATTTTGGTGGTTTAGAGAAAATAGGTTTCTTTTTTGCTCTGAATGCTACAAAAGACAATTTCTTAAGGAGAAAAGAAAAATTCCCGAGGGTTCCATTAACATTTTCTGTTTTAGCTTCGTTCTAAGAAGCTGGTTACTTCTTCTTTTTTAAGCTAATCACTCTAAGTAAAAAAGAAAATGTGTTTATTATAAATATAATTATTATGTGTATATATATATATACATATACATATACATTATATGTGTATATTTTACACATACACACTTAAACAATCAAATTGACAAGTTTTCTCATCAACAATCTGGATTACGTAATCGGGGTCGACGTTATAAGGTCTCCCCAATATGGAGGGAAGTAATAGGCTAAAAAAACTATCTTACAAAGACCCTTATGATTTTTTTTTTAAAACCATTCTTTTGTCTAAATATATTACTGTGAATTTCCCTTTAAATATATTGCCACAAAGAAATATGTCCGGCTCGCAGGAACTCCGTCATCTTGGCACGTTTCCGTTTTTATACCTTGTTTAATTTGGAAATAGCTGCTGTTTTTTCCAAATATTTCGTGAAAAATCGCAAAGAGAAGGAAAATCTTAAGCTATGTCCACACTGGTAGACATGTTGCGCGATTTTGGTCTCGAGACGTCTATGGGCTTGTTGCGAGACCAAAAATCTCAGTTCTGAGGTCTCCCGAGTGGAATGGGAGACTTTAGACATGTTGCGGAACATCGGCGCCTTGTGGCCAAACATGTCGCAGTCTTTCATCTTATTTTAATTGTCCCAGTCCCTCTCCATTTTATATCTTATGATATAAAATGTGTAATAATAAATAAATATATGTATGTATGTATATGTGTGTTCATATGCGTATATACGCCCAAGTACGTATGTACGTGGGCTAATGTGTATATACGAGTGCCAGTTTAGTTTAGTATTGGTATAAATTTTCTTATGTAGTATATTATTAGTAATAATATTGCTACAAATTACATTAGTATTAGTTTTAGTAGATATAGTTGTATTAGTTAAAAAAAAAATCTATACATAAAATATTAAAAAATGCATATATATATATATATATATATATATATATATATATATATATATATATATATATATATATATATAGCCGCTAGACCACGGGAGACCCCTAATGAAATAATTATTGCTAAACACGCACTCAATCCACACAAAACAATGTCCTCCATGGTTGAGACTGGGAAGACTAGACTGAAATATTCACATCACAGTGTGGACGCTAGATTAAACAAAGACCGGTGTCTATAGACCAAGTCTATGTCTCAAGCCTAGACCGTCTCAGCCAGTCTCTAGACAAATCGCGCAACGAGGTCTACCAGTGTGGACTAGGCTTTAGGCGCCACACTAAGAAGAAACTGACAGTATCCTAAGCGGAAATTACTCCATTTAAGCACAGATTTAGATCACTATATCAAAAGTTGCATAAGAATAGATGCTTTACATTTAGTATGATTTCCCAACTGGGTTCGAGATATATAAGAATATATCTGGGAAAAAAAACTCAGAAAAATCTAGTTTTTCCCCCAATTTTTGACAAAGGTTATATATTTCGCATTTGATATAGTTTCATTACATTTCTCACCTCCAATTACTTATTAAACGTGTATCTGGAAGCCTAAAACGCAAAAACGTAAGCCTTACGATTTTGTTTTACGCGAATTTCGCCCCCCAAAAAACACGTCATACATCATACCAGACATTAGCATTAATTCAAAAACACTCTAATGACGTGATCAATAAACTAACTAATCTGTACAGAGAGCAGGATGACGGTTAGTCAAAACTCTGCATTAAGTGTTTACGTAGGTAGCTATGGGAACCGGATGTATGCCTATTAATATTGAAGGGGACACCGTGGACAGGTGTGCAGTAGTCTGGAATTGCTGAGAAAACCATAACCATGGAGAAGACCATTAGCAGTAAGCTGGTTGAATCAGGGGGGAGAATTAATACCCCATTTCACTCCAATTAGCAAACAATACCCTTCAGTTAGATGGGAAAGTTCAAATTCCGCTTGCACGGAATTCAGAGGAAAATATTCTTAAACGTCAACCATGGCGGTTGTTCATTGAAATGATAACGCAAATGGCTTGCGTTATCATTTCAATGAGCAACACGCTCCGTGAAAAACAATAAAAACTGAATATGTCTCGTTTAAGTTTAGAGAAGGCTTTGAGATGGGGACATAGTAAATGACTTTACGGGACAGACGTAAATGAACTTTACGTCTATCTCTACGTTTACCTGAGGCTACATCTAATCCATACAGAAACCAAAATGACATTTAGTCATCAACATCATATTCAGTCCTCTTTCTGAAACTTAAAAGGAATGCTAATTAGTCGTGTTTGTCGCTTTTCTACCATCTGCCTTCTTCTGTTCCAATCGAGCCCCCTTTCCTGAAGCTTTTTCTTTACACTGCCATTTGGTTCTGAGGTGACCTCTTCCCCTCTACTTTGGGTCGGTAGATTTCGCTGGCTATTCCGCCATCTTCCTTGGGGGCAAAACGTTGTAATAATTTTTTTTCTTTTTTCTTTTTAAGGCGCTTAACGTCTAGGTTACCAGCGCCTGGATTCAATCGTTGTTGTAATAATGACGGATAGTCAAAACTATTAAATCTGCATTAACTATTTACGTGAGGACTTATGGGAACCGGACGCAAGCCTATTAATATTGATAGGGGCACCGACGACAGGTGTATAGTAGCAATTCCCAGGAACCATAACCATGGGTAAGACCATAAGCAGTAAGCTTGGGTGAGTCAGGGGGGAGAGGGTAAGGCTAGGTTTAGAATACAATATTTCTCTACAATTCGGCAAACTAACGACAAATCATTCAGTCATGCACAATTAACATCCATTATTTTTTGTTAGATTGGAAAAGGTAATACTACATACTAATGCGGTTAGTTAACGCCGCAATACTGCTTAAATCAACCAACTTTAATAAAAGATGAAAATAAATAATTTGGCGCTTTAATATTTGTAATGAACGGCTAACTATTTAATTTTGTTCCAGAGTATCCCATAACTACTAATTAAACCATTTTGCTTTTTATTCCCAACACATTTTCCTCATTAATTAAGACACGATTTCCGAAGCAAGAAGTAATAATAATGGCCGACAAGGAAAAAATTAAAAACCTAGGCTCCAGAGTATCCTCCAAATGAACCGATTTTGTTTATTTTTTCTCTTTAGATATCCATGACGTATACAAAGTTCCATTGCAGTAAAACAAACATTACGGTCGGCATAGGAAAATTGGTTATTTGTGCCTGGATTAACCCCCCCCCCCCCCACGCCGAAAAGGACCGATTTTGCTAGTTAACGAACTCGTCTATTCGTTTGCTATGAGAATACATACCAGGCTCCGGAGTAAACTCACTAGCAGAGTGGAGCAACAGATGGAGTGTGTAATGTTTGGTTTATGTGCATGATGACCAGTTTGGCGATAAAAATCAGTTTATTTTGTACAAATTTGAATCTAGCACATATTTAAAAATGCTGTCAATGTACGTCAAATCTGTCCATAAATTATAGGACACAGCAATATTGTCCTAAACTTTCCAAATAATACTAATGATAAATATTCTGCGAGTCTGGCATTTTATTTTGTACCTATATATTTCTGCGTAAAATTTAAATACTTGCATTCTTAAAAAAATTCAATCAATACAGTAACATCATTAGATTTAGATAGAAGAATGAAACGTTTACCATACATTTCGCAAGTAATCCCCCCCCCATAAAACGAAATTTCAACAGACTGGATAGCAGCATAATTTTCAGTTTTTTTTTTGTTTTTTTTACTGACGAAAAATATTCTCTCAAGGTCATAATCTCGCAACAAAAACAAAAAAAAAACGAAAATTGAAATATTTTAGTACAAAAAAAAGGGATTTATCGTATATACATTATTAGTTTAAGAATGAACAAAATTCAAACTATATTAAAAAAAAAAGGATTAATTAATGGAAAAATAGTACAAGGTAGTTATGTAATCAAATGTACTAACATAACTCCATAAGTAGATGATAACTAAAAATTAAGTACAACCATTAGTTCAAATAAGGAAACATACATATACCATGATAAATTTCTGAGAGATATGAAAAATGGATGATAAAAATTAAATAGTTTGTATCTTATCTAGAAGGAAAGATTAAATATTGACTCCATATGTAGACTCAAGAAGAAGAAATGGTGAAATTTCTGTGCAGTAGTGTGATTCGTAGGCTAAACTCTGGCGCAGATCTGTTGGGTCAATATGAACAGTAAAGCCCGATGGAACCACCCGAAAGCATCTTCCACGAGTACACCAACTTCAAGGTACAATTCAAAACATATCTTACATAAAATAAAAATATATTTGATATTACTTTCGAAGAATGATGACATTAAGTGCAACCGTGAGAATACGATCAATGATTTCGAGTTTGCTTGTAACATAAGGTTGTAATAAATATCTCTCTCTCTATGCTTTCTTATTTTTTTAAAAAATGATTTCGGACAATTAGAAAACAAAGTAGAAGGAATAACAAAAATAAATTGCATTCATATAAGGGGTATAAACAACTTAAATAAAACCTCGTCTATGGTTATCCGCGAAGGGTTGCTCATCAGTTAAGGTATGAAGTAATGAATAGAAGTTATATGCAATGAAGTCAGAGATTCCATGTGAGGAGAAGGGACCTCTGACACAAAGGGAAAATCATCGGTTCGCGGGGAACAACCGGTGTGAACCAGTTTGAACAGAACCTAACTCCAGGTACAGGCTCGCTCAGGTGTGCAATATACTTTCTTTAAATACTTACCTACGCCAAGAATTTAACAATAAGAACTATACACACCAGGTAGTGAACAATCTGGACTCAGAGTTAAAATTCTAAAAAGTATACAAATAAACAACCACTTCATTTGTTAGATATTAAGTATTTCATGAACAGTAAAAATAGGAATTATATATTCATTGGCAGTATAATTGGGAAATGGTTTCTTCAAAATATAAATTCTTAACGTAAAAATACGTGCGTAAATTACGTACTTCCATTTGCATACACCAATAAAAAATAGTAATTGTTGTAAGGTTTAAATGCTCAAAAACTAAATATTCACACACTGCAATCAAACTTAACAAGAAGACTTTAGGGCTTTCTGAGTCATTTTTCAAGTAATGTTGCAATGGCAAAATCTTGAAACCTCCAATGAGTTAAGACATGTGGCATTACACAGAAAAAAAGTAGCAAAATAAAGAAAAGAGGACGTGAAAACGAAGTCCAGTTCTTTCTAGAAATTTAATTAAAGAAGCTATGATACATGTCTCGTCAACAGCCAAGTATATTTCTAAAAATATATATTATAAATGACTTACTTGCTACTGTTTCTCTTCTCTGGGTTGAATCCTCCGAAAGTTGTAGTTGAAGTCATGTTGTCTTGTCGAAGTCTGAGAGAGTATTAAACCCGCCATAACAACTCCAGGGGGAGCCCGCCGATTTCAGCTGGAATCCTTGCTTCTCATTGGCTAATACCTTCACTGCACTTGTCAATACAGAAACAGCTGCTTTTTGTTAATATTTGTTTTTGAACGTTATTTTTGTGCGTTTTTATTATTAAAATAGTAATTTATCTAATTACAAATATTATTTTATACAAATAACAGTTTTTGTCAATAGTAATATAAATTTTTCTAGTTTTGCTGTTTGATATCATACAGCTTGTGGTGTGTTTTACGATTTATTTGAGGATAAAGTAAAGAAAAACGTTTTTCTAAAGAACCATATGCTTGGCATCTACGGTTTGCGTGTTGTGAAGGTTACACAGTTTCCCCTTATCTTATCAATGGTATCCTTGAATTGTTATTAACCTTTTTCGCAATGTACTGACCAATCTCTGTCATATGTTGCCAGTGGGTGGGAGTGAACGATATGTTTTTCTAGTCCACGTAACATAGGATTAGGACGTTCTATTTGAGTTTTTATGTAAAGACTTCAAGCCCTGGTGTATTTGTTTTCTGCAGAAAATCCTGTCAGAAGTCTTCCATCTTTACTTTAATTTATCGAATACGAAGTAACCTGTATCCAAGTGTCATCATGATGAAAACTGCGAAGATAACTAAACTCTTCAACAGATCCTTTTCTGTTTCTCGGGCTGTTAATGCCAAAACGATGACAGTGAGGGAAGCTGCAAACTCAGCTATGGATGAAGAAATCGAAAGGGATGACAGAGTCTTCTTAATGGGAGAAGAAGTTGCCCAGTATGATGGTGCTTACAAAGTTTCGAAAGGATTGTGGAAGAAATATGGTGATAAAAGAGTTATAGACACTCCGATTACAGAGATGGGTTTTGCTGGTCTCGCTGTAGGCGCTGCCATGGCTGGTCTCCGTCCGATCTGTGAGTTTATGACATTTAACTTCTCGATGCAAGCTATAGATCACGTGATTAATTCTGCTGCCAAAACATTTTACATGTCTGCCGGTACAATTAATGTACCAATAGTTTTTCGTGGGCCAAATGGAGCTTCCAATGGAGTCGCTGCTCAGCATTCTCAGTGTTTTGGCGCATGGTACGCTCATTGCCCTGGTTTGAAAGTAGTTTCACCCTGGAATAGTGAAGACTATAGAGGGCTTTTAAAATCTGCAATCAGGGATCCTGATCCAGTGGTTGTTCTAGAAAATGAAATTCTTTACGGAGAAAGTTACCCTGTATCTGATGAAGCGCTGTCAAAGGACTTCTTGATTCCAATAGGGAAAGCTAAGATAGAACGTCAAGGGACTCATATAACCCTAATCGCTCATTCGAGAGCTGTGAGAATTTGCATGGAAGCTGCAGAAGAGTTGGCTGGGCAAGGAATTGAAGCAGAAGTAATAAATCTTAGATCATTAAGGCCTTTAGACGAAGAAACGATATTCAACTCGATTAAAAAAACGAATCATGCGATTTCAGTCGAACAGGGCTGGCCTCAACACGGCGTAGGTGCAGAAATTTGTGCTAGGATTATGGAAAGTGAAGCTTTCTTCCATTTAGATGCTCCGGTTATAAGGTTGACTGGTGTCGATGTGCCTATGCCTTATGCAAAAGAGCTCGAAGCTGCAGCTATACCGAGGCCACCTGATGTTGTTGCAGCTGTACGAAAACTCCTGGGGAAGTAGGTTTAATGTGTATTTTAATTCTACATTGTTCTTTATCGAAACATTCTAGAAATATTTGTAAATATGTTACATATGATTAAATATTGATGTAATTTTTTCAGGAATTTTTATTAATATTCCTCCCCACTAGAGCTGGTGGCTTTTCTTTCAAAAAATGAAAAGCCACCAGCACTATTCTGGCTTGAAAATCCTGTAGATAATCTTTGTTATTTATAAATGACCGTTAAAAATTCAAATAAATTATTAATTTCTCTTAACACTCATATCCATTATGCTTGCAGCAGGGTAAAAAGTGATACAAAGAAATCAAATAAAGAGGGAAAAAGTCCAGAGAAAACTAATACAAAGAAAACAAGTCCAGAGAAAACGAATACTAAGAAAACAAGTCCAGAGAAAACGAATACAAAGGAAACAAGTAAAAAAAAAAAATAAATAACTTCAAAAATATTTGTGAGGAATATAACGCACATCCAATACAAATGTCAAGCATACATATAACTAATGTAAGCAGTTCAATAAAAAGTCCAAAGCAATTCATAAATGTTCAGAAAGAAAATAAACTCAGATTAAAGAACATAGCATTTAATTAATACATAGCTTACAGAATATTTATCAACAAAACGTAATATTAATACTGTTTATAAAAAGTCTAATTATACAACATTTTGGTTTAATGTAGAACATCAAACTTTGAAACAAAACACACATTCATTAAAATCATATCAAAATATTTATGCTAACATTTAAGGATTTTGTGGCCACCTAAATTCTTCACGTGCAAGTTCATCTTCTTAGAAGAATCTTCCCCTCCTGTAAATTAAAAAAAAAATCAAACAATTTTCTTTTGTAAACATAAATGCATTCTTGGGAAAGTATAATTAATCATAGAATTAAATAAATAAAAGTTCAAATATTATATTTACATGCAACACACATTATCCCTCCAATCTAGTTTAAATGATCTTCAATTTTTACTGAAATTATTCAGATTTACTTTTCACTTTTAGACGCCCTACAAATATAAAAGATCTGTTGAAGAACATCTCCAAGATGTCAACAGTAGATAAATCCTTAAAATTAAAACAGTTTTGCATGATTGTTTTTATATGCTTTCTGCACGAGTATAGTTTTTTGAAACATCCAATAACAACTAAGATTATCAAAAGGGAACTTGTTCAAAGAGACTACACCGTTCTGATTCTCTTCACTACTATTTTTAAAATATCTCAAAACCTACTTGACCAATTTTACTAAAATTTACAATATATATTCCTTAAATTATTATCTAAGATGTACCGTAGGTAATGTTTAAAAATATTATTCAACACTTTTGAGCTTAAAAAATGTATAACTTATGAAAATTCAAACAAAAAATCCTACGTCACATCATAGCTCATATTATAAAAAATATGTATTATAAACTTCATCACTGGGTGATTTAATCTCTTTCTTCTTCCAGCATATATCACCAGCAGTGCAGATTTTAAAGCACCAATTTTCTCCGGTATTACAGCCGGATTCTTCAGGTAGTACATGATGTTTGTTAGCTGAAAGCAGAATTTCTCCATATAACATTTTGTTTTCAGGAAGCCTGCTGTAATGGTGGGGAACGTTTTTTGTTTTAAGAAAACACACATTTGGTTATATATGCAGGAAAGAGGAGATGTATTGTAAATTTGAAATTTTAGAAATAGGAAAAGCAAGTTTGAAAAAAAATAAAAATAGTTTTGGGAATATATCTTCAAAATCTTCTTAAATATATAACCAATTTATCCATCCAAAAAAATATGATTTTAAAAATATAGTGAAGATCAATGCAAGTGTCCTTCGCATTGATCTTTAAAAAAAAAGCATAAAAAAAATTTTGTTTTGCCACCACTATGCCGCTTTTATACTCAAAAGTCACCACTCGTGAATCATTGAAACCATTCAAATCATGTTCTTTCACGATAAGCCCCTAAGAGCATTCGGTGAGCCTTAGCTGCAGATGTTTTAATATTAAAAAATAAATTGACGCTTCCCGCAAATGAGAATTCGACTCATGTGTTGACATTTTTATTTGATCAGGTTATCAGGTTATTTTCACAAGACGCAGTATATTTAAAGGGCAGGCTTGTTAAGTTTTGAACTCCTCTCAAGTATAGTGAGTTATGATAAAAAAACAAACAAGTATCCAACTTAAAGAGAGAAAATTTTATTTAAAATAAATAAAATGGGTTGCCCAACTAAATTGGGTTCCTTACACAGCATGCTTATCATCCATTCGGAAATAGGGTTAATTTATAGGCTGAAGATGTAAGGAGTTCGAAATGAGTACCAGAGAAGAAAGAAAATGAAGACGAAAGAAGGCTATAGTGATGGAAGAGAAGGAAATGATAGAATTGGAATTAAAGTGCAAAATAATTGGTTCTAGAAAAATTCCTGAAATATTTTTGGAAATACTTAAAGAAGTTAACTGTTATAGTTTTGAAACCACAGCAGACTCTCAGTAGTCCGGACTAATTAATGCAAAGGAATATTAACATAAGAGGAAAGTTTAGATTGAACATGATACAAGTACAACTGCAAAAATTATCTACTGGTTTTATAAACAGGCAGCAATTTATGTTGAGGTGTTTCTCTTCAATAATGTTTCACACAAGTTTCAAAGAACTAGAATTTGTTATGCTATTTCATTTTAAAACGCCCACACTATGGACTAGTGCAAGTATAATACTCCGTTGGTCTTAATGACCTTGGCAGCATCTTTCATTGTTTGCACCAATAAAAATTCGTTCACATTTGTAACAAATATTGAGCCTAATTGTAGATCAAAAGCAAAAAAATAAGTTCACATTATCTGCATAAGAAAAATTAAAAATAAAATTAGCCACTAATTGTTAATAACCGTCTACCGAATTGAAATTTAATCAGACGAAGAATTTTAAAAATACCCACAACAACAGGGCTCTATCTAACACAATTTGAACAAAGCTTCAAGTAAAGCAAGGCTCCCTCTGAAGACCCAGTAGGGTAAGCATGAACATGCGTACCGTTATATCGATAATCACAGGGAATAACTCGGTAAGTTAAAAATCTCAAATTTTCAGGGCAGTGCTTTAACAGAGAAAACTCGTTATTTTATGACACACCTGTATAAATGAGAAATGATCAAGGCTATCAGTTGATGACTTCTTCGCACTAATCATGAGTCTTAGGGTATAATCATACTGCACCTCACTCATTGCGACCATCGATATATAGGGGGAAAATTACACTTATCTGTGCTGATGTTAATGAGTTAAAAAGCAGCAACAATTTTCATTTTAATTACAAATAATTACTTCTTGATAATTACATTCTATTAGGCGTTGGTTGACGGTGGTGGGGTTTTGTGATTATAGGAATACTTCTTCTTGAGCTTGACCACCTTTCTTCTTCGCTGCAAATAAAACAAACCATTATTTCAAATCAAAATAGGCTGATTAATATGGCTATAAACTAAATCATTAAAATTTATTTTTTTATTGTTCAGAAAGACATAATACAAAGAATTCTATTTATAATCCCTCTCTCAACATATTATGGTAATATAAAAATTGATGGGGGAGGTTTGGTGGCCATCAGAGGAATGAATTCCGTGCCTGAGGTTGTGTATTTAACTCTCTCTAGGTGGATAATTGATTTAGGCTAGAAAAGGATGGCACCCTGTAGAAAACCCGTCCCATAAGTGGACATTAAAATTTAAAAAAACAAAATTGAAGGGTGTTTAATTCATTTTTATTTAAATTAAGGTATTCTAAAAATAATTTCAAATTTGCAATTAGTAAAATTATTGCACTTCTTTTCTCAATAAGGAGGCCCATAAGCACTATTGTCTATGGTCATGGCTTCGATTACCACGAGGAAAGATGGTTTTCCTTTCAAGATGGTAACCACTAGATAACCCGTCCCAAAAATCTGTGTTACACATTGTGTTTGTAGGGAGTGGTGGGAGGGCAAACAAAATAGGTTGAAGCCTAAAATCGGCCATTGTAGTTAGTGTGACCTGAAGAGCCTGAGGCTTCATAATGAAATATGTTAAATTCCACACCATATTTTAGAGTTTTTCTGTTGAATACAAAGTGAAATCCTTTTTTCAATACTATCTAAAATAACGACTCTATAAGAGAAATTATAAGACAAAACTGCTTTATCTGTTGTTGCATTAAAAATAACATTTTGTAAATGGACAAATTCTCCTTGTTCCTTTTTCAAGATTTACTAATACCAATTTCTCTAAACCTTAATTCCTAATATTTTTCAGTACCTACATAATTATTTATGATAAGTCCAGCAGATAAGAAAAGGATTAAAGTTCATTGCTTTAAACCCTACAGTATTTTATTTGTTTTGTTATCTTCATTTAGTTAACATCGTAATTAGAATGACGAGATGTTTAATATGATGATGACATGAGTGTCGGCAGAATAGTCGGAGTGCTTCCCGGTTATATTTCGAACGCTAGACCCCCTGTTTCTCATGAGGTGTTTCTGTGTATCGCTAGCAGACTTAAAATTACGGGCTCATTTTGACAACATTTTAGAGAGCACACTGCCACTAGACTCATTTGCAAGGAACAGCTAGGAAAGTGTAGTGGCTGCTATTAATAAAAATCCTCACTAAAGTGTCAGGGAAATCAGAGTCGTTGATGTTACTAGAACTTCTGTTGATCACATACTTAAAGAGAAGCAAATGAGACCATACCACATGTCTCTGCACTAGGAATTGAGTGAGAGTGAATGCGATCACCAGCTGAGGCTCTGCCATTGCTGCGGATCCCAACTTTCTTAATCCCGTCTTGTGGACTGATGAAGCAACATTTAAAGTAAAGTAAACGGTAAAGTAAATCGCCAAAACCTTTACTATTAGGCTCAAGATAATCCACATTGGTTGAGAGCAGTTGATAATCACTAAACCATTCCTAAAACATACTCATTTCAGCATTTAAACCTGCTTTGTCTCAAGGGTAAAAATAAAATAGTTTTGTAAATTGTCTCTAATTGCTAGCTACAGTCTCATTATTGTAGATCTTATTGAAAAACGGATTTCACTATTGTATTCAGCAGAAAATAATGTTAAAATGTAATAAAACTTCACATACTTAAAATTACATAAATGTAATACAATACATTTTATATTACATAAATAAAATTACGTTACGTAAATGTAGTACATTTTACATTACATAAAATGTAATAAAACTTCACATACTTCATAATGGAACCACAGGCCCATTTTTTTGCGCTTGTACTTAGGTATTGTTCATAAAAGAGGGGGTATGCATCTTTTTCTGGAATTTTTAAAACAGAAAAACTTTGTACTAATTTACCTGAAACAGTAGCATCTAAAAGTTTTAGCTCTGAATATTATAAAACAAGTTTTGTTGCTAGAAAATGAAAATTTCATGTGCTGGACAGCACATTACATTTGTAAGTTGGTCTGAACTGAGGGTTTTATATATATGCCCTTTAGATAAGATAAATAAAGATTTTATTCAAAAATTCTTCATTTAATTCCTTTAGAACATAAGCATAATAGCTACATTTGTTCAGCTAAGTTACCTTTCAGGAGAACTGTTTGCAGTCATTTTGAACGTTTGATTGGAGGGAGTCATTATGATACTCTGATTACAGCTTGGACTTCTTAAAATATTCTGGCTGCAAGTTCTTAAAATATTTTGCCTCGGGCTTCCCCTATAAACATTGAAGAACTTACAGAAAACAAATATAATGCACATTAAAACACCTTGGTATGATCACTTCCTCAGACCTTCCTCATGGTTTATGGTCTGAAGAAGTGATCATACCAAGGTGTTTTAATTAAAGTTGACCTCAGAAATTTCCTTTTGGAAAAAAAGGATATAAAAAGACAAGTTAGACTTTTTATTCAAATCAATTAATGCATGTTATTAATTCTGAAAGCAAAAGTGAAGATTGAGGAGTAAAATAACACAGTCTTCTTTGCACAGAGAAATGTTTTCGGCACATAAGCATGATATGACATGCAAATGTTTATTTAGAATTTAGAATTATTACATATCTTAATTGTTACTTCAGTTTTGGTTATGAATTTAAAGTTAGAAAAATACAAACTCCAATTATTCTTTGTCTCGTTGTTATTAATACATAATAACTGGCGCCGAGGATAAACTAATAATGGAAGACAAAATACGTAAGTTACGTGCAATTTACAAAGGCCATATTACAAAGGCAACAAGATTTCTTGAAACAGCCCAAGAACTTACATCTGCAGAAATAAATATCAGGATTCATAGTATTGAAGACTATTGGGGAAAATTTACAAAACTTCAAGATGAAATTGAAGTTCTTACTAGTGACGAATTACTTCAAGATGAACTGGACTATAGAAGCACCATCATTATTAGATCTCCTTTATCGGTTGCAGATAAAGGAGATCTAATGATTTTGCTTATGAGCCAAACTCGCTCAGCTGAAGAAAAATTTTATTTTACTTTGCAAATTCATAAAACCAAGATGGCAAAGCAGCACTCCAAGGGTTCTCCCCTTAGCTTAGGGGTCTTAGCTTCTGCTAAGAGCATACTAAGCAGATAATCCCTGATGTTAGTTATAAGATCATATCAGGACCTTAGAAGAGTAAGGGCGAATCACGAATTCCGGATGTTGGAAAATCGAAGCTAAAGTTCAAGAAGTGCTTCAGGATAGCAAAGACGAATGTTTAGTCTGTGGAATGCTGATTCATAAACTTGATTGAAAAAGTATGCAATTGAAATTCAATGTTTTAATTATAATTTTTACGAGTGATTTTTAGGTATCAAAGTGCTAGGAGAGGATTTTCAGACCCAGGATTCGCCCTTGAAATCGGCAGTGATTTTTTTATAGATGATGGTTCTATTCACTTTAACTTGAAACTGTGAGAGAACTAAAAGAGAACCAGAGAAACAAGGCGAAGCATCATGTTAGCTACATCTTTCTGACTCAGAAAATAAAATTTTAAAAAAAGTCGATTTTTCAGATTCGCCTTTTCTCTTCCAATGTCATGGAATACTGGCGAATGCTGAATAAGATTGCTTCGACAATGCACCTCTTGTGAATTATTTTCAACTTCCTAACATCTTGAGTGCTAAGAAGATGCTAGAAGAGTCTGAGCATGCAGTAAGCACATGAGCTAATCTAAAACATTTTATTGTGTACATTCATATTACTGAATTACTTGAATGTGGTGCAATATCAATAATAAAAACAAATCCGAATCATATTTACTTTATTCACTGCTCATAACTAAAAACATTTCTGTTCATATCCATAAAAAAATCACAGACAGCCCATGAGGCTAACCAGGGTTGATGGAAGGTTTAGCCGCCATGAGCTGTCTATAATTTGTTGACCAGAAATGATTTTAGTTGTAAGCTCCTGAAGAGGGGCTATAATGGCGTGAAACATGTAGCAGTAAATAAATGATTTTGAGTTGAAATAACCGTTTGTTTTTATTATTGACCTTCCACCCCATTTAAGTAATTCTTTAACCTTTTCAGGACCAATGGCTTCGAAAAAATTTCCATCGGTCCCAAGTCTTCCTTTTGTATAATTATTTCAGCAAACATAAAAATAAAAAAAATAAATATGTGAAGAAACTTTTGAAATGATCTACTTTTAGAGGATTAATTACAATTTAGTTAAGTGTCAAATACGCCACGACAGCGGGCCCGCTGAAGGAATTGTTCTGGTGGATTCAGTATCATACGACACCAGAACTGCAAACCTAACCAGGAATAAGGTAATGAGGTCTCAAACCAAATACGAAGGGTATAGGACAACGCCCGAAGTAGTGGGGAAGGAAAGAAAAGCAAGCTATCTGCTGATGCATACGCCACAACACTGGGCCCGTAGAACTCATCTCTCTGACGCATATACTATATACTGAGGATGAAATTCAACACGATCCAGTTGTAGCGAATGTCTTAAGATTAATTTAGTATTTATTAAAATTTAAATTAATATAATTAATTTATTTATGTTTTCTCATTACATCATTAGTATAATCAAAAATGAAATTTACTTTTTTGGATATATGTGGCGTAGGTCTCAAAAACAGTACTTATTTTTCTCTTTTGTAACACTTTATTCTATGAGTACCTTACATGTTCCGTGGCCTCCATGCCTCCTTGTCAACGGCTGTTAAATCCATATTATCCATGGCCCCTGAGGAGGAGGCATGGAAGCCATGAAACATGGTATAGGAGGTCGTCCTCTGCTTCTCTGGAAGCCACGGGGGTACCAGTTAATAATATTTTTCGACCACTTGTCATTTTTGCTCCTCACTAAATGTCCTGCCCAAGTCCACTTTCTTCTGTGGATAATTTGTGCGATATCTGGAAACTTGGTCCTTAGCCTGATCCACTTCCTTGTTTTTCTTTCCTTTTTTGTTACCTGCAGGATATAGGGTTCCATACCTCTTACTGTGATACGAAGCTTCCTTAAAGTTTGCTTACTTATTGCCCAGGACTCACAGCCATAAGATAAGGTGGGCAGAACAGTGCTTTCCCATAGCTTCTTTTTTAAGTCAGGTGGTGTTTTGGCTCTGTAAAACTGTTTATATTTAAGGAGGGCTTTCCAAGCTGCTGCACATGGGTTGCTTATTTCTATGTTTCTATCATCCAGTGATATTAGTTGACCAAGGTATTTGAATCTATTGACATTCTCTAATTCTGTACCATTAATTTCAAGTGTGCCTGCTATGTTTAATACCATGACCTTACATTTCTTTAGATTTAGCTTTAATCCTATGTCCTTCCCTTTATCCATCAGTTCGCTTAACATTTCCTGGACTTGTTCTGTGCTTGTGCCTATTAAGATCTGGTCATCAGCAAATTCTAAGTGATTCAGCCATTCTCCGTTTATGTTTATCCCTTTTCCAGCCCATTCCAAACTATTCATCAAATCCTGTAACACCCCTATGAACTTGCTGGGGGATAGAATATCACCCTGCTTGACGCCCTTATATATCCTAATTTTTGTCTCTTTATTCCCAAGCCGGAAGATTGCACTGGAGTGAAGGTACATTTTAGTGATTACACTTGTAAGTCTTCTATTGATGCCGCTATTTTGTAATGTGTTATGTATTGCCTTAAATTTAATGGAGTCAAATGCCTTTTCATAATCTAAGAAAAGTAGGCACAGGGGGAATTTGTATTCTTTAGCTCTATATATTAATTGGTTTATTACGAAAATATGGTCTATTGTGGAGAATTCTTTTCTAAAACCTGCCTGGTGTTTAGTGATGTTTATATTTATAGCTTCTTTTATTCTGATGTACAGAATTTTGGTGAAAACTTACAGTGCGCTTAGAATTGATAATGGCCTGAAGTTGTCCAAATTTTTTGAGAATAAGTAATACAAAAGAGAAAAAGAAATAATATTTTTTTACCTATGGCACATATAACCAAAAAAGAGAATATACGTAAATAATTGTTCAGAAATTCAATTTGTGGAATAGAAAAATCAAATTAAAAATGTTAGAAAAACAGACCTCAAAGATATATCCTTTGTTTTTAATAGCAGATCTATTCCAGTTAATCCTTTCCTGAAATAATAAATAAAATACTAAGAATCCATTTGGTTATATGGAGAGGTGTTATGTCAGAGGAGGGAGGAATCCTGGCTCAATAGAAAAACATAGAACTCAGAGTGTGCTTTTAATAGACTCTCCTTATTTGCACAATAATCTGTCAAAAATATCAGTATTGAAACACATACATTTATATGAAACGAAAGTGTGTTCCATTTTAATTTTCTTCAGTTTTCCCTTCACTTTCAACAGGTTAGGTTCTAAATGTTTTCAAAATAAACAATGTTTAATTGTAGAAAAAGATAATCGATTGCTCATTTGGCAATTTAAAACAACCCGAAGGATTTTCAACCAGTTTGTCCCATTCTAAAATAATAAGTTGTTAATGTCCAAAAAATAAAACAAAAAATGTTTGATAAAAATAAGCTGTATGGCGAAGAAGTGTCAGTCGCCATTTGAATGGTGATGACTATTGTAAACTAAATATCTGAGTTAGGCCTTTAACTGTTCTGGAGGTAAAAGATCTCTGAGTGCGGCTGCTCCCTCCAGGTTGCCAACCCTCCTGTCCTTTGATTGGCTGCTTCGCATTTTTTCATTGTTATCCAAGTTTTTTTTATGTTTTACCATTTTTTAGAAGTTTTGGAAAGCTAGCTTTTTCCCTATTGAAAGTGAGAGTTTCTATTCTATGCTTTTCAAATACCGTAGATGTAAGCATTATATGGAAGTACTTATAACTGATGATGATGTTTTGTCAAGACAGGCTTTCTTTTTTACATTATACAGACAGGCTCATAATAAAATTATTCAAATTATCAATAATGTTAAACATTTTACTTACTTATCTTGGTAAGGGCTTGATACTGATGGTGACAAAAAAGTATTGTTTCCTTGTCTGCTTTGGCTGCTCAATCTGCAAAAAAAGATTTTCTTCATTTTACATTTCTATCATTTAATGAGTAATGTCAACACTTTCTTTATGATAACTACGGAGACCTGGTGATCATGAGAGTTAAAGCGTGTGCCCTCCGTGCCTAACATGGAGGTTCGATTCCCGCTAGGGGTGATGGCTTTTCATTTGAAAAAAAAGTGGCATCAGCCCTATCCTGCACAGAAAATCGGAGGTAAACTTCCAAAAAATTTGTGTTCATATAGTTCATGTAGGAAAGAAGAGGGAAAAGAGATGTTAACAGGTTTTAACATAACATTTACTTAAGAATCATAAAATTTCCTCTCAGAGTTACAATATTATTAAAATTTCCACTTCAATGAAGTAAATAGTCATGGAACTGTGTCATGGTATCTACTTGTTGGTTTTTGGACCTTGCTTGTATTCCGTTATGTGCTATGGGCAGTAGCTACAAACATATCAGCCAAAGTAGCATTCAATTTAATAACTGTTATATTCCTATATTTTTTCCAATTTTAGATTTATTACTTTCCGAAGGAATGTCGGTATTGAGTATACACTGAAAGAATTTAAAAATAAAAAAAAATTCTTCAAATCTTCATCAATCCTACCTAGTAGATACCAAAAATGAACTCCATTAAAGCAAATGATTGAACAAGTTCGTTATCCAGCAAAATCTATTTATCTGGATGGGGGGGGGGTTTACTCAGGACCCAACTTAATTATTTGGCAATACCGACCGTAATTTTTATTATATTGCAACAAAACTCTGTATTCGTCCTGGGCATCTAAAGAGAAATTTTTTGCAAAAATAAACTGAATCAGTTCATTACGAGAGGGGTTTACTTCGAACCCAAATTACTAATTTGGCAACACTGGCCTTCATTTTTGTTATATTGCAACAAAACTCAGTATTCGCTAAGAAAGAGAAAAATATGTTATAAAATTGTTATAAAATAAACTAAATCGGTTTATTATCAGTTGGGGTTTACTCTGCATTTTGTTTAAATTTAAAGAAGCCGCAAAACCTCGGGGATTGGTTCTTACTGCTGCAAGAGGCGCTGAACATCAGTATCCAGTTCCTACTTTGTTTTGATGGTAGGATGGTTCTCTTTTTATATCTGGATCTTATTATTCATCAAGATCAACAATCAAAAATATGAAGTTTTTCTGTATTTATTAAGTACTACCATTCACAACACTCCGAAAAAAAAAATTAATAAACAAAATAATAATTCATTCAGCTGCTCAATGCAAATACACAATTTGAAGACTATTTATGTCTTCTTTTAGCATAAATATGCTATAGCAATGACTAAACTGGTAAATGTATGAAAAAGAAGAATGTATGTTATACAGTACATTACATAGGTTTGTCGGGTGGAGCTAAAGCCTATTTATGTTCCTGAATTTTAGCAGAAGGCTCTAAACAATTTTTTTTTTTTTTTTTTTTTTTTTGTATTTCTTTATGTAAGTTATTTTAAACAAATTATTCAGGAATTCAACATACACTTCCCACCTTCTGTAAAATGTGTTTAGTTATGCAGCTCCTGCAAGATGGATTTTTCAAAACAAAGCATTTTTAAGAAAAGTTTTATTTAATTCAAATGTAAACTGATGCCATAAATATAAAGTTATCTGAAATTCAGCCTTGATTTTTTTTCTTCTAAATGAAAATATGGCTATATTCTTTTCTAAAAAAATTATTGTTAAAGACATTTTTTTTCAGTCAATCTCATGGCTAATTTATATTGATTTAGTAACAAATATTATACAAATGAATGAATTTAATTTGAATATAATAGTAATATTTTTTTTTTTTTTTTTTTTTTTATGGGCCATCGACAACTGAGCGAAAGCGTCGAATAATTTAATAATATAATCATTCTTAATATTATGAAAATTTGAATTTATTCTTATTAACTGTATTCAATACCTGCTTGGCGTGTATCCTCCTGACCTGAGAGGTGTCATTACTTCCTGCAACAGTCCCAAAACAAAAATTAAATATTTATACAATAATAAAATCAAATAATCAAACATTAATTAAACCAACCTGTCCACAAGGATATCTAAGAGGAGCAGGCGAAGCGTTAACTGATTGCTGCTGAGTCAGAGTGGAATATTCCCTAAAAAATAAAAGGCATTATTGTTATTAATAATTATTGTATATTATAATAATTTTGGAGGGAAAAATTGGGAGATTTTTTTTTTTTTTTTTTTTTTTTTTTTTTTTTGTGGGAACTTTTTCAAGGCTGAAGAGGCTGGGGAAGGTTGCCTTTGAGTCAGTAGAAGGGAACACACAGTGTAGTACACATGTCAGTGACCTACATCACAATGTATTACAATCATACGGATATTTTAACATTGTAATTCTATTATTTTACATCACAATGGCTAAACATCATAAAAGCAGATTTTAGTAAGTAAACAACTCACTTTTTGAACACTTGTAGCTCTGCCTCTAACTTTTTTATTATTTTTTTCAAAGATTCAATTTCTGATTTTTTTTCTTCGAGAGAAATTCTTGCTGCTTCTAGAGCCATTTTTTTCTTTTCAATAGTTAATTTTGCCTCTAAATATTTTGCCTCCTAGAAATTAATAAATGAAGGGAAATAAATTGAATTTTATTTTAAGAATTTTGTTTTCTTAAAAAAAAAAAAAACACATTAAACACCTACTTTTTAAGATAATAATTTTAAATGAAATTTAATTATACTTCTTTGTAATAAGATTTAATTGATTACACTAGCAAATTGCTGTGAAAAGTGAAATTTACGCTTTAAAAAGTGGATGAACTTTAAAATTATAGATTCAATACTGACCAGCTTTGGACTATATTCCTCCATATAAATTTTACAGTGTTTGTTCTGAATCAAAAGTACTTTCAGTATTTTTTTAAACTCTTTTATCGAATCTGAAAAGTAACCTTTCACATCATCCGGCATCTACAAAACAAAATAAACATAATAACCCATAGATTTTTTAATGGAAATGGTATCAGAAAATATATCTGGCACGAAAAATATTATTGAACAATTTTGGCAGCAACAGAAACCGATAAGAAGAAAAATAAAAGTATATGATATTAACAAGTTGAAGGATCACACTCCTGATTCGTATTATTATCCATTCATTTAAAAATGATTAAATGCCAGGGATCAAAACAGTTATTATTTTATCGAAAAAGTTAGAATTTAAACTTTTATTTTATAAGTTAAAAAAATAACTGTAACTAAATTAAGAGTAAAAGTTATTTAGGAACTCCTAAAATTAAGTAAATGGAAATAAAAGTTAATGTAATAGGTACTTTTTTTTTCAATGTGAAATAAAAGTTTTCAGTGTTTTAATCAAGAATTATAGGGTTTCGTTGATCTACAATACCTGGAATACTGGGAAGATTATATTAACTAGCACTTATCGTTCACGGAACCCCAGCCACTCAAGTTAAGTGTCGAAAGAGCCTTTTCGACCCTAAAGTATATATTAAATTATTGTAGATATAATCTAAATTCCACAAACTTAAAGGATATATTATTATTGAAATATAAATAATTCTTCAAAATGAGTGAAATGTTCTTTGTTTAAAAATTTATTTTTGTTTATTTACAAATATATTTGTTGATACAAAACAAAAAATAAACATTAGTAGCTCTTTTTTAAACCCAAAAAGTTATTTTCGAACTTTTACTTTTTCAAAATGAAAATAAAAGTAAAAGTTTAAAAATACTTGTTTAAAATAAAAGTTAGCAATTTTTATCGACCACTGCTAATACTTGGATCTATACATTTATAGCTATGAAGTCACGTAAAATATAATTCCACTTTTTAAATGAAAATTGGAGACTATTGACCTAGAAGAGCGTGCAAGATCCTTTCAAAGGTAAAGCCTAATGAAGAATGATGAACCAATTACGGCAAAAGCATGTCTTCCATCCAGGCTTAGAAATTAATAAGTTTTTTCTTAAAAAAAATCATGAAATAATATTTTCTGTGTATCAATAAATTTAAAAATCATGCCTCATTTATAAAAAATAATATTTGACCATCAGATTTATTCATTCACTGAGCATTTCTGTTTTAAATTAAAAAATAATGAATGATGATTAATTTTTGTATGAAAATATTTCATTCAAAAAATATAAATCCATCAATACATTTTTTTCTTCACTGTTTGCTAGAAATATATGGTAATACATTTTTTATAACTTTCAGAAGGAATGTAGCTTAACGAGGTTACACTTCTAAATAGATTTTGAAAAATTTCAAATCTTCATTGATCCTTACTACTAGATACCTCAAATGACCTCTGTTAAATTTGTGGAATTTTTAAATTGCAATAAAACTCTTGGTATGCTTTGTAGGTATTTAAAGATAAAGATGTTATGTAAAAATAATCTTAATCGGTGCATTAGGCGTGGGTTTTTCCTCCAGAACGAGATTAATAATTTGCCCGTACCTGCCGTTATTTTTACTTCCTTGTAATGAAACTCGGTAGATGTGATGCCCTACAAATCTACTCCTCAGAGGTATAGTAAAGGTGTCTACTCCCTCTCTACTCCTCAGAGGTGTAGTAAAGGTGTTTACTCCCTCTCTACTCCTCAGAGGTATAGTAAAGGTGTCTACTCCTCAGAGGTATAGTAAAGGTGTTTACTTTCTCTCTACTCCTCAGAGGTATAGTAAAGGTGTTTACTCCCTCTCTACTCCTCAGAGGTATAGTAAAGGTGTTTACTTTCTCTCTACTCCTCAGAGGTATAGTAAAGGTGTTTACTCCCTCTCTACTCCTCAGAGGTATAGTAAAGGTAGTTTACTCCCTCTCTTACTCAGAGGTATAGTAAAGGTGTTTACTTTCTCTCTACTCCTCAGAAGAACCGTAAAGGTATTTACTTTCTCTCTACTCCTCAGAGGTACAGCAAAGGTATTTACTTTCTCTCTACTTAAGGTATAGGTTGATTTTCTTTGTGCTGAAAGTTGTTTCATTTCTTCTTACATATATTTATATTACATACATATTCAAATATAAACACACCAAATCAAATTAACCACACCAAGCCTTTTTAATGATAATACATAAACACAGTAACAGTTAATATCCATAAAAGGATATAGGCAATGAGAGGTGTTTTTGAAACATATTTGGGAAGAACACCTTAATATGATGATCACTTAAACATAAGTGATGGTTCACTAAACATAAGTGATGGTTCAATGCAAATTATGAGAAATGCCCAGGAATCGTTATTAGTCATTTTTAGTGCTAATAAAATTGAACTGAGGGAGACTTATGATATTCTTTTTTTCTGTGGTAATTATGTTATCATGTGAAGCAAGAGCATTTTTTTTGTTAATAGAACAATAACCTTGTGAAATTAATGATTTAAAAAAAACAATCATTCATGGAAGTATAATCTGAGAATTCCCTATTGTTATTTCAATGCGCTGCCTTTAACAATAGTAGTAAATGGAAACATTTTTAGTTTCGTAGTTGGTATCATATGATATAATTCATCGGCTGTAAGAGAAGAAAAAGAAGGGGATAAATATTAATCATATACACAATTTCATGGGATGGTATTCATTTTAAGCAAATACACATGTTCGATTTTTTTTTTTTTTTTATGGTACACCAGCTGCAAAAGTCTTTATCAATATTGTCAACCTTTTCTATTTCAAATTCAACTTTTCAATTTCATATTTTAACTTTTCCTGTTGACTTCGGATTGGAAAAGGCTGAATATGAAAAGGAAATACACATTCAAATATATTCACATAAAGTCAAATTCAATCTTTTTCTTTTCAAATCTAAAGTCAATGGGAAAAGTTAAAATAAACATAAATGATAAAGGTTAAATACATGAATGTGTAGCAGCTTCTGCATGTAAAACTTTCTGAAATTATTATTTTTTGCTTGATTTGACTAAAAAAGGTGTTACTTATTTTTCTCCATTGCCCATTATAAGTTTGTGTGTATATGTAAAAGAAAAATTATTAATGCTCTTAAGAATACTCTTAATCAATTGGACTGCATTCTGCCTACTTACATCACTCGTTAATGCTAAATATTTACAGTTCTTGTGACAAATTCTGCAAACAGAATCCCCTAGAATTAAAAAAAAAAGCTTTCTATTAATTAAATTGGCAAAACTTATAGAAGTGTATTTTAAAAATGTATACTTACTTGTGTCAGCACAATCTTCACAAAATGAATGACTGCAACTTGTCAGCCAAAATGGTTTATTGTATGATCCTGGTTGGATATAACAGCTATTACAATGGAAAAAATCCATTTCAAGAAATAACTATACATTCATCTAATGCCAAAAAATCCTTATTTTCATGCAGAATGAAAACTTTAAAATGTTAAAGTTTAAATATCAGTCTGGTAAATCTATTAGATATTTTCATAATAAAAAAAGAAGGTAGAAGCTTATGTTTAATAAAGGAAACTGTTACAACAGTCAGATAAAGAAGTCTCCACTTTGGATACTTTACTTCTTATTATTGATCCTTTGATAACTGTGTTCTTACGTTTAATAAGAGAAGAATTAATAGTTGGGACGTTACTAGTCTAAAAGCAGTGTTGCCCCTTGATTGTAGTGTCAATCATAAAATGAGTTACACATTTATTTTAAGTAAACATTTTGCTTTTTGTAGCTATTAATTTTGAAAAAATTTAATTATTATGTTACAAATTACATAAGCGCACTTGTATTGTACCGTTTTTATTCAATTTATACCCCCCCCCCCTTTTCTTTGCAAAAGCTAATTCTGTAAGGTTTGTCTTTACGCTTTTCCGATATCTTGTGGCAATAAAACTTATCCAGAATGCTAAAAGCCTCTTTAAAACGTTTACTTTCTTTCTATTAACATTCATTTAATAAGAGTCCGATTTGCAGGAACTGCGTAATCTTATCGCGTTTCCGTTTTTATCCCTGCAAAACGGAATTGTTTTTTGTAATTTGCAAAGCTTAGAATAGAAACAGTTAATGTTTTGCCTTCATTATTCGTGAAAAATGTAAACATGTAAATTGAAATCCCAAAGCGAAGCAAGATCTCAGGCGCTACAACAGGAAACTGAGGGTGGCATAAGAAGAAATTAGCAAAACATCTATGTTTTTTACAATGGTATCTGGCCTTGAAAAAGGTTTGATTAGATTTTCTACGTCTAGTTTAACTTCTGAAACGTGTACCTAGAAGCCTGGTCACGCAAAATCGTAAGCGTTACGATATTGTTCGCGCGAATTTCGCCCAAAAACTATGTTTCGGTAGACGGTTTCTGCTGTTACGGACTTTACCTTTTAAATGTATTTTATAATGAACAAAAATACTATGTGAGATTTCGAAGGACAAATTCTTTAACGAGCAGAACCCGCTTACCTGTTTTTTGGGCGAAATTCGCGCGAAAAAAATGTAACACTTACGTAATCGCGTTCATAGGTTTGTAGCTCCACTTCTTGCAAGTTATTTAACGTAGGAAAACGAATGAAACCATTTTAAAGGCAATATCTGTAACCGTTTTTTTATAAAAGTGAATACATTTAGTTTTCCTAACTAACTTTGAGTTCGGGTCCTTAAAAATAATAGATTCAACTGAAAGATTTTCTAGATGTTTGATATTCATATTAATAAAGATATTTAAATTTTGGCTACGTTTGGGAAAGAAATGTTTTTTGAGTATTTTTGAAATATTCGTAGATTTTCTTAAATATCTCGAAGGTGGCTGGGAAAACGTGGTAAGTGGATAGTAACCATTCGAAAGCTTAATAAATTTTCTACAACAACGGTTCCAAAGACAGTTTTGATGGGACGATTTCAGGTGGAGAAATTTGTGCTTAAAACCTGGAAGGCGTGGGTTTATTTGCTTTGAACAGTTCTTTGTGTTTGTTTTCCTCAGTTTTTGTTATTGCCTGTGTCATTGCCTGTTTTCGTAATTTTCTTTTGCAGTAAAATGAATTTTCTAGTAAAACTATAAGTTCATAAAATGAGAAACAACTTTTTGCTGTTCGGAATGGAGATTTCCAAAGGAAAGTCGAAGAGCCGACTGAGTAATTTCCGCTACTGTAAGTCGCCTAAAATTTCACTAAGTGTTATTGGAGAAGATGTTTAAATTTTCCACAAAATATTATCTATGCCTATTCCAAGCTTTCTGAATGACACTAGGGATAGGATCGGTGTAGAAACACGCTTAAGATGACGTAGTTCCTGCGAGTCGGATTAGGATGACTTGTGGGTTAAGAATCCACATTACTGATCAGCCTTGGATTGAGCAGTTGGGTCAAGGCCATAAGCGGGTTACTCTCTCTCATGAGCTTATATAAGGGGGGATACAGCTACAACCCCCCCCCCCCCGAAAGTTTGTTTTGGTGAGAACATTTCATGTAAAAAAAAAACCTATAAAAATGAAAAATATCCTCAATATTTACCCTGGTTTACTAGGGTCCAGAGGACTTCAAAACTCACCATTTTACATTAAAATATTTAAAAATTTCCCTACCCCCAAATCACCCGGTGCTTAACTCAAAACATAACCAAAATTTAAATATCTTAGATTTGACGAATATCAAACATCAAGAACACGTTTCAACCGAATCAATCGTTTCTGAATACCCAAACTGAAAATTAATTTGGAAAAGTAGTTGTATCAATTTTTCTCGTAAACGGCTACAGATATCGCTTTAATAATGGTTTCATTCGTTTTCCTAAGTCAAGAAACCTTATAAAACGAGTACCTGCAAGCACATGAACTCAAAACCGTAAGCGTTACGATTTTTTCACGCGAATTTCGCTCCAAAAACCATGTTACGGTTGTAGCCCCCTAAACCAGCCTCAATTTCTTTTTGCTCTTTTAAATAGCTTACTGGTTCGTTTCCTAGCTTCTTCCAGGGTTTTGTTCCAAAGGGGAACACTTTTATTTGTCCTTTTCTTAGTGAGAAGAACAAATAAAGGCGTATTCCTTCTTATACAAGTGAAAGCCGGGGCTTATTTTGTCTCCTCTGCCTTCAATTATTTTGAAGTGGGGCTCAGGAATGGAGGCAGCAAGATACATACCATTCGGTAGCTCCTCCTCGCAGTATCCTCTACCTTCTCATATAGAGCCCATTCTGGGCTATAATATTCTTTAATGCGCTATCTGCATTAAAACTGGCTTGGGATCCTAATTCTCTAGAAACCCTATAGAAGCCCAGGATCAAAGGTTTTCAGCTAGATTCTTTCGAATGGTGTAAGCTCTTCTTGAATTTCCTCTTAGAGTATTTGTCAACCAAACCTGATCCATTCAAAGAAAATGAGTATATTCCCTTCTGGTTCCAATTCTGCCACCCTGTCTACCAGTATGGCCTGAAGTCACTCAATGAGCTCCTTCCTTCAGCACTCCTTCAAAGTACTCTTCTTTTCTGATGACCGCTCTCAAGCAGCACTGAAGTTGAGTTTTTAGATTTTCTCTCTCTTCCTCTTACTCTAATCAGGAGAGAGATCTAACTCCACTGTTGTCCTGGGCCTCTTACCCCTCTTCGTACCCAGCTGATTCTGGACGAAATTGTTCATCGTCCCTCAAGTGGACGCATATTTATTGACTAATTTATTTATTTTTATATTCTTACATAATCATCATTTCAATTTATTATGTAAGTTGAAGGTGATGGTGGAGAAGGATCAATGGATTCTAGAAGTAACATAGCAGGAGTTGCTCCCCAATGTTGTTTAAAACATTAACTTATATTTGTGACATTTCGAACCTGTTTAGGTTCATCTTCAGGCATCTTAAATTAAGTCTTGTTAAGGTCTACTATAATTTTTATAATTTAATATTAAGATCCATAATTTTTGAGAGTAAACATTAAATCCGGGTAAGAATTTTCATAATTTGTTGAGTGAACAAGTTATATTCACACTGAATATGACTTGTCCACTCAATAAATTATGAAGCCTCTTACAAGGATTTAACGTTTACTCTAAAAAATTATTGACCTTAATTTGAAATTATAAAAATTATAGTAGACCTTAGTTAAGGTCTACTATAAGTTGTGAAAACACGACTCGATTTAAATTGCGTGATGATGAACCTGAAGAGGTTCGATTTCAAGAATGCATTAATTTATTATATCTGTAGTTTTTTTTTTTTTTTTTTTTTTTTTTTTTTTTTTTTTTTTTAAGTTCTGTAAGAAAATAGCAAATATTTACAATTCATTAAACATATAATAGTGTAAGGAAACAAAATATAATATCCAAAAGTCAACCATGACCCGATTTGATAAGAAAGCTTGGTTCTCAAGGCCCAGTGTTAAAAATTATATTATTCATTGGTTCTCTGTGTAGATCTACCTGTGGTTCAATACTCATCACCTATTTTTGTAAAAAAAAAAAAAATGGTTGAAAATGTATATAAAAGGATTAAACGATTGTTAGCTCACTTTACTTTTCTCAGATAAATTGCCCATTCCAAAAAATCTCTTTTTTTCTCTCTCTTGTATTCATTCTTATTACACAATAAAAAAAATATCCAGTACATTTTTAGAATACTGTGAAACTATATTTTGTTTAAAAATTATGACCTAATGAAAATACTAAATAGGGAAATAAAAAACAGTGTAGTCCTTTGGTAAGTGATTACTGTGAACAATGAATCATATATGAATGAAATAGGAAGATTAAAGGTCTAGACCAAAATCAAGAAGCCTTATCAGCCTTTATGATAAGCATTATTTTATCATTTAATATAAATATTTTATCATAACTAAACTGAGAGTGACTTTTACTGTTTCTATAGGTCCAGCTGAAGTGGAGAAACCTTCAGACAAGTCAAATAATGATGCTTCTTCAGATCACATAAGTAAACAAAAGTAAGAGTGGAAACCAATTAAATATTAACATATTCACTGAGCTATAGTTTAGTAATTAAAGGTTTTTATTTTTTAGTGAAAATGAGCTGGTATAATAAACTACGATATCATATAGCGCCTCCAGTATTTGTCATAGTTTTTACAAGTTCTGTACAACTGCTAGCACTCTCAGGCCGAGATGAAGATGTAACTCTTCTGGCCTTAGCTTCTGGTATTTGTGGAAATGCCTTCTCGTGGACTGTAGTTTCAACGCTTATCGTCTGGGCATGGATTTGGCTGCTAATACCAAGGAAGCAGATTTACGGTCCAACAACGTCTTATGGTTGTACACCAATTTATAAGGTAAGTTATAATCACAAATTCAATTATCACTTATATAAGGTGTGATGAGCATTATATAGTTTATTTTTATACATTGTAAAATACATTAATTCACAATTTAATTTGTTTATAATGGAACTGTGATTGTGATTCCAGATTCATTGGATGCTCATGTGTTTATGTGAGACTCTTAACATATTTTACAACAAAAAATAAAAATAGGAATATATAAAAAATAATAATGATAATAGGAAGCATTAAAACTATTTATTTATTATAAATTAATATTTGATATTAAAACTGAATTCTCTCACAAGATATAATAATATTATATCTTGATATAATAACATATTATGTTGATTTATTTTAACTATTTAATTTGACTAATTCCTATGGTATATATACTTAAAATTCACTCCAAAGAATTTTCAATCATAGTAAATATGTCAAATAAATATAAATAAAAAATGAATATAAATAAATGGAAATTTATGGTTCAAAATATTCTTAGAAAACTTAATATATCAAATTGAATTTAATCTCATCTCTTGTCAAGAATTCTTAAGAAATAAACAGTTACTGTTGGCATTATTTTTCTTCAGAAATTCCATTTTCACTTTTAGTTCCTTCTAAAGTTTTTTTCTACCTAGTACAAGATTTTTATTTTGATCCCAAATATCTTTTCTCAGCTTTTAATTGTTTTAATTACACTTGTTTATATCAGGTCATTATTTTAAATCTATTGGAATTACAATTTTTTAATGTTGAATTTGAAAACAATATTTTAAATAATACGAAGGTTTATATTGTTGGGGTTCTGTCGGGTGGGTAATAAAACTAAATTTGTATTAAAAAAAATGTAGTTTTATTATACCACATGACCGAATCCCGACAATATCTACCTTCGAAATCTCAATGGCCAATGATCTCCTCTTAATGAATTAAATAATATGTATCTAAAATTATACATATAATATACAACAGTGACAAACAGCTGAAAAAAATCCCAATTTTGCCAAGAACATTTAGAACGTACAGCGACCAGTAGATATCCAGTCTTAAGGCTGTAAAATGAAATAAATAAATAAAACTTGACCATGTTCTTACTGGTTTATCACTAAGAAAAGATATCCTTAGTTGGTTACCTCAAATCAAAGCCATTAAGTCAAAAACCAACAAAGCTGATTATATGCTCAAACAGTTGAAAACTGTTTTGAAAACTTCGGACCTGCTAAACGCATATCATGGCCTTTTTGAATCCCAATGATATGGCTTTAGCTTATGGGGAAATTCCAAAAAGGTGAATGAAGTTCTAACTGTACAAAAAAAGGCAATTTGGACAATATTAAACTTGAGGAGGAACACATCCTGTAAAAAACACTTTAAAAAATTGAAAATGTTAACAGTACCAGCGCTATACATTTCAAAGGTTCTAAATATTACAAAAAAACATATTACATTATATAAAAAACATGGGGATATTCACTCCGAGCCACAAGGCAACGTAACCTAATAGCACTGGACAAGCACAGTATATTTTTAAAAAACTGGCTTGCGTACATGGGAGCAACTTTATACAACGAATTACCTAAGGAATTGAAGGAAGAGGAGGATAAGATGTTGTTCTCCAAAAAATGTAAGAATTACTTGGCAAAACATTTCTATTATACAGTTAAAGAATTTTTTTCTAACAAATAACTTCTGGCACATTTATTGCTCTAATTATCACCAACATTTTGTTATTTGTTTTAATTAACTTATTGTATGGAAATGGGATATTTTAAAAATTATTTCATTGAGATATTTTATTTATTTGTTGTTTTGACGTTCCTATTTCCACTGTTCAGTGGGTTAATGGAAATAAAGATTTATTTATAGAGATATTTTTGGGGGCAAGGTTAGCTCAGTGGTAAAACACTGGGCTAATATACTGGAGGACCTGAGTTCAAATCCCGAGCAAGCACTAAAGATTTTTATCTTCTAGTGTCTTCGTTCTTGGGTTGTATTCGGCCTCCCTGACCGTCCTTAGGCCAACCCTTTAATTAATTTACCAATGGGTACCTGCAATGGGGAAATCAAGCGGTCGGAGCCACTATACCTCTATATTATCAGCCCCTCATGGCATTTTTTTGTAAATAGATTTCTTTAAAAAATACTACAATTACAAATTTTGATACTTTAGTCTCAGTCTGCTGTAAATGAATTTAAATGATCAATACCTTCCCTTTTTGTCTCCTTTCTAAATATTGCATAATTATTCCAAGACTTGATAGACGACTATTTAATTTTTCTTTCTGAGTTTATTCAATTATTTTACAAAGACGTATTCAATTAATAATAGTTCTGGATTGAGATCGTATAAAATCACATCAATATGACTTTGTTTTTGTTAGTAATTAAATGTAATTTTTTTGGAAACCTCATCTTTTACTATCACGTCAACTACAGTACAATGTTTCCTCCTTTAAAAATTACGTAGAAATGGTGAAAGAGGGTAGCCATATTCAAGTGTTAGAATTAATCTTTTTGACAAGGTATCTGCTTTTTCTTAATATCAAATTTAAAGAAGTGACCTCTTTCAATGAGGCCATCACTGATTGAGAGCAACTCACCCTAGGCTGGATTTGAACCTGCATCTCTAAGGCTGCTCAGAAACAGAGTCTTTGACTCTAACTCCTAGGCCACTGCAATCCTCATGTCCTATTTAATATCATTATTGATTCATGCCCCCCCCCCCATGGTATAGTAGCTAATGCCTTGGATTCTCTTGCGGGAGATCCCGCCTGCAGCAGAGATTTTTCTCATTTCAGTGCCCATTGAGAAATTCACTGCTGCTCCAAGGATGTTTGCACGAATGGCCTAGAAGTCGGTGTGTGCTTAAAAAAAAAAAAAAAAAAAAAAAAAAAATATTGACTCCTTTTATATGTATTTTCCAAGAGTCAAAGTTTTAAAAAACTATTATGTTAATCTCCCATTTCTGTTGCAGGGAAGAGGCTTTTTATACTACTGGATGAGCATTGTGGCTTATATCTGTTGCGAAGTATGGCAGCCTGGTTTATCAACACTCATTTATCGGAATATGCCTGAAATCCTCGGAAGCCTTAATATTGTTGCAATATCACTTTGTGCCTACCTTTACTTCCGACCATCGCCTGTTCCACAAATCGACCACCTTCCAAGACTGTATTCCTTTTATAAAGGAAGAGATCTGCATCCAAGACTGCTCGGAGTTGACGTAAAGCAACTAACGAATTGTCGAGTGGGACTAATAGGTTGGCAAATCCTCGTTTTAGCTTTTTACATTGCCTCATTGGACTTGAATGGATATAATTTTCCTACACTGGTCACCTGCTTCCTACAGGTATTTATCAAAATGATTTGACTAAAATATACTATGTTTTGTACCTACGTACACCACATTGACTGTATATCGTTACTCTTATTTGTATTTAAAATGTAGATTTCATAACCCATAGGTCACAAAAATAGTTTGTCTAAAACAAAATCTCAAGTTTGTTAACAATTAGAATCTGCACCGCTGAACACCATTTTCTTAAATGAAATTCACGCGTAATAAATTGGAGTGCTTTTGGTTTTGTGTCTTCCAGGTACACTTTAAATTAGATATTTTGATGTGATAAAACCAATAAATTCAGAGTAAATATGATATCGTTAACTGTTACCGAGAAAAGTCGAATTCGTTGAATTTTGATTTTGGGTTCTAAAAACCATCAAATTGAATTGAACCATTTTTTTCCATGTTTCATCCAAACGAAGATGTTTACTTTTAGCCTACTTTTGTAGTAGCCGAAGAATTACAAACTGATGTGAACATACATTTATTTTCTTAAATATCTCGAAAACATTAGCAAATCCTTTTTAAGTGGAGGTGTTCATTCAAAACCCTAATAATTTCTTACAAAGTAGATTCAGGTATAAATTTCAATAGGACCACTTTAGTCGGGACAAAATGGTGCTTGAAGTTTTAGAGTTGTTGGTCTGATTCCATTGAACTTGAAGGTGAATTTTTAAGAGTTTCAATTCTGAGCTTCCAAATTTAAGCATTACCTGGAAACCCGAAGATGACACAGTTCCTGTGAGTGGACTTTTTTAGGTGAAAGTGGTTGAAACTTAGAATGATACTCATTGTATGAGTCTGGGATAAGCCTGTTGAAATATATCCTTTTATTTAAACAACAAAGCCAAAATATTGATTTTGTGATGAATTAGGTTTTTATTAGTTACATCATAACTGAGTTAAATCAGATATTTTATTTTTATAAGTAATATATCAGGACCTTGGAAGAGAAAGGGAAATTTTTTTTTTTTTATTATTTTTTTTTTTATTTATTTATTTTTTTTTTTTTTTGAGTCAGAATGATGTAGGGAACATGATGCTTCACCTTGTGTCTCTGGTTCTCCTTTAGTTCTCTCACAGATTCAAGTTAAAGTGAATAGCACCATCATCTATGAAAATTTTAATGTCCGATTTCAAGGGCGAATCCCAGGTCCTAGCATTTTGTTACCCATAAATCACTTGGAAAAATTATAATTAAAACATTGAATTTCAATTGTATACTTTATGAATTGAAATTCAATGATTGAATTTCAATCAGGTTTATGAATGAGCATTCCATAGAGTAAACATTTGCCTTTGCTATCCTGAAGCACTTTCAGAACTTTGAATTCGATTTCCCAACTTCCGGAATTCGTGATTCGCCCTTTCTTTTCCAAGGTCCTCATATAACATAATGAAGAATAGAACCATACTTTAATAAAATAAAACAACATCATTTGATCCATATTATTGTTATTTTTTTTTTCAGAGTATTTACTTGGCAAAATTCTTTTACTGGGAACGAGGATACTTCAACACACTTGACATGACCCTTGACCGAGCCGGCTACTACATCTGCTGGGGCTGCTTGGTTTGGGTGCCTTGCTTCTATACCCACACATCCTACTACTTAGTATCGCACGTTCCTGTCATAACTAATTCATCTGCGTTCTACATTGCCTTATTTGGATCTTTGTGTATTTTCGGAAACTACTGGGTCGATGCACAAAAACTTCGTTTTAGATCATCGCCCGACGGCCGTTGTGTTATTTGGGGAAACCCAGCGAAGTTTATACGAGCGAAATATAAAGACTCCACAGGTAGGGATAGATGTGCTCTGCTATTGACTTCTGGTTTGTGGGGTATATCTAGACATTTAAATTATACTTTTGAAATAGCCCTTTCTTTCTTCTGGTGTCTTCCAGGCCTTGGCCTCGGTTTACATCCATTCTATTACTCTATTTTCATTGTCATACTTCTTCTACACAGGGTTTATAGGGACGAAGAAAAGTGTAAGAATAAATATGGGCAATATTGGAAAGAATATTGCGAAAAAGTGCCATATAGACTTATTCCAAATATTTTTTAATGTTTATGAAATAATATGTACACAATTACCACTGTATTACTATGAAATAATTTAATCTCTGAAAGTGTTGCATCACAGTGTGTGTTACAAATAATTGTGTGTTTCAAAGTAATTTAAGTTGTTGTGTAATTTTTAAGTCTAATCTTAACAATGTCAGTCTTATTTATTCAAAAGGAAAATAGTGACCACTAATGACTAATGTTATATTCATACCTTATTTAAATTCCTTTTTAGTTGTTTCTTATTATCTCAATAACCAAAATAAATATATCCAATATCCTTTGTTAGTTGCGTCACCGTACCTATTTATTTTATAAAGCAAGAAGCTAATAATGTCATTATATATTAAATATGTTAGTCATAAAGAAGATTAGATAATATTGTGTGATTAAGCCTTCAAATAATAGAACCACAGCTGGCTGATATGTACGTTTGAGACTGTTCTCCCATTGATGTTACCATGACCAAGGGAAAATTATTTTCTAAAATTAATGATACTGCTTTTGTTTATAAAAATAATTAAAAAAAGGTGATTCATTAATTTATAAGTACCTACTTTAAATATGGATTAAGCCTCCAGAAGTAAAACTAAATGATGCTTCCTCTATATTGCCAATAATGCCTTAAAATGTATTTGATTATTTCCTTTGAGTTTCACATGAATCTTTGAAAATTTAATATTGAAACAGGACGGATGATTTTATTTTTTATTTTAGTATGAAGTAAAAATGTATAAAATATTAATTATGCATCACAAGTTCAGTATATTTTAAGTTTAGCAATTTATTATTGTGATTTTATAAGTTTTAATAATTTAAATAATAACTGTAAATAAAGCTGTAATTTTTTTTTTCATTCCTTCCTTTTTTATATTCTACCTAAACTTCTGTTTTCTTATTCAAAGTTGGTTTTTTTTTTTAGGCCAGGGGAAAAATCTTTCATTAGACGAAGTGGGCTATGCCACAACAGTGTGAGATTCCTACTCACTAAAAAACCACCTCCCTTTTCACCTCAACCACCCTACGGAACCGCCCTCAGGCACTACTTCGTAGGGGGAATGATGGCCTTATGCCTTCCTTCTTATTGGACTACATATTTAAGCCGCAGTCTGGCCTTTTCTCTGCCGTTACAATATACGGAGTTTCTTGCCGATGAAAGCAGCGTATTCCGCTACATCCTTCCAGTTCCTAACATTAGCTAGGATTAGGCTGACTAGCTTTTCTGGTTTCAGTGCCTCTCAGTTGTCTTTCTAATTCGGCCTTTTCTATGGAAAGGTGAGCAATTGTGTCAGATAATAATCAACCTCTCCATGATTCCGGTCTGACCATGTCTTGATGTTGGGTATTAGTCTGTGTGTCCACCTTCCTGATGTTGACCTATCCCAACGTCTTTGCCAGCTTTCCATTGTCGCGCTCTTCTCCTCTTTTGTAATCGTCTTCCAGTGAGCGTCTGGATCTCTTTTCCTTCGGTAGATCCTATTACGTTCCTCTGCCAAGAGATCAATTGGAGGCATGTCTGCTAAAACACACACTGCGTCATACGATACAGTACGGAAAGCTCGAACGATGCGTAAAGCACTTCGACGATAAACACTTTTGCAAGAGCGGGCGTATGCCTTTACCTCCATTGCGCTCGACCAAACGGGAGCTGCATACAGCAAGGTAGAGCTAGTAATTGTTGCCAGTAGTCTTCTTCGATTCTGACCTGGTCCACCGAAGTTTGGCATTATCCGAGCCAGGGCCTCTGTTGCACGTGCTGCTTTAGAACTGATTACTTTCAGATGTTCAGCAAACCGTAATCTTGCATCGATCTGTACGCCTAGGTATCTGATGGATGACTTTGAAGGGATGTCGATTTCTCCGACTGTCAGCGTTATGGTCTCTATGACTTTCCGGCTTGTAATTAATAGTGCCTCAGTTTTATGATCTGCAAGCTGGAGACTTACAGTCGAAAGCCACTGGCGAATGGTTGTGACAGCCTTATTCGCATCATAGATAATTTCTTCCAGGAGCTTTCCACAAACTACTATAGCTAAATCATCCGCAAAACCCACCATATTCGTTCCCTCTGGCATAGGAAGCCTTAGTACCCCGTTGTACATTACGTTCCACAGCAAAGGGCCTAAAACCGAACCCTGAGGAACGCCACCTGTAATTCTATATGATTTCAAGCCGTCATCTGTGTCGTATCTCAGGAATTGTTCAGAGAAGTAGTTACAGATAATCCTCAAGAGGTATTGTGAGACTCCCATTTTTTTCAATCCGTCCATGATTCAATCCCACCTTGCTGAGTTGAAGGCATTCTTTACATCTAAGGTTATTATAGCACAATACCTTTTGCTCCCTCTCCTCCACCTCTTACCTGCAATGGCTTCTCGGGCGGTTTTTATTACAAGGTCGATAGCATCAATAGTTGATCTGCCTTTTCGGAACCCATACTGATTCTCTGCCAGACCCCGGATACTTTCACTAGTTTCGCTTACTCTGTTATACACTATCCTCTCCAGAACTTTTCCTGCTGTGTCCAGGAGGCAAACTGGTCTGTAAGATGCAGGTTCTTCTGGTGGGCCCTTGCACTTTGGTAAAAGAACAATATTTTGATTCTTCCAGAGAGAGGGAAAAATGCCTTCACGGAGACAACAATTATAGGCCTCGAGGAAAAGATCTGGCCTAGATTTAACAGCCTCTTTGAGAGCAACATTTGGGATATTGTCTGGGCCTGAAGCCTTAGTGTTCTTGATTTTTTTGCAGGCTTCTTCTAGTTCTTCCTGTGTGATCTCAGGCACTTCCTCCTCAGATTGCTGATCCACACTTGTAACCATGTGTGTGTGTGTGTGTGTGCGGACACAACATTAAAGAAACTAACCAATTGATGAACTAAAATAAACCAAAGATGACTACATTTTATTATAGCCTGTTCAGGTAGACGGAAAAGTTCCTAACAGTTCCACCATTTGCAAACTCTTATTTCAAGGAACAATATGACACGTGAAAAATTATAAAAACTGAGAGTCTTTCCGTGATCCAGTGGCTAATGTCTTACATTCTCATGCGGGAGATGGTGGGTTCGAGTTCTCCGGTGGCAGGAATTTTCTCATCTCACAGCTCGTTGAGAAAATTCCTCGCTGCTCCATGGAAGTTGGTGCTAATGTCCCAGTTGTCTGTGCACAGTAAAAATAAAATAATAATTTTTAAATAAATGCCTGTAAAAAACAAAACAAAAAAAAATCAACAAAAATCAATTCTTTCCGTTGGCAACAGCCCCCGAAAGAATTTATCCCAGGAGACTGAGGAGAAAACCCCCCCCCCATAATAATAATCAACAATATTATCACTGATTTACAGCTTTGGAATCATTAAATGGTCGGATACATCGTTACAAAAACTGGATCGACTCATACGAACAAACATGACTAAGGCACGTATGCACCACCCCATATCGTCAATTGAAAGGCTGTATTTGCCAAGGAATAAAGGACAAGATCTCGCAAATATTCAAAACGTATGTCGCTCTCAGGAAATTAACCTGAGGAGCACAACACACAAAAAGCAAGGAAATGGTCAAACTGGACGAGAATTATACAGCCTTAAAATTGAAAACAAGCAACTGGCCGGAAATTATGATAGAATCGGATCGCCTTGGTACATGGCTAAAGAAAGCATTACATGGGCGATACCATAGTCGGTTATTTGATCCGGAGGTGGTACTCTCATGGTCGGTAGCATGGTTGACTTCTGGAAGGCTATTCCCCGAAACAGAGGGTTTTGTAATAGCCATCCAGGATCAAGTAATAGCAACAAGATCCTATCGACGTCACGTTTTGAAAGATGTCAACATCTCTGACAAATGTAGACTTTGTAACAAAGCGTATGAGTCGATCCAGCATATTACGGGAGCCTGTGAGATCCTTGCGGGATCCGATTATCTTCAGCGGCATAATAACGTGGCCAAAATATATCATCAAGCACTCGCAGAAAAATTTGGTATGTTGGATGGTGTAGTCCCTTATTACCGCTACGTCCCAAATAGACTTTTGGAGAAAGGTACAATTAAAATGTATTGGGACGAAGCTGTGTTAACGGACCGCAATGTCCATCATAATAAACCGGATATTCTTATCATTGACGAGGAAAAAAAGACAGCCGATATTATTGATTTCGCAGTCCCCAATGATGAGAATATCCGGAAATCATATGCCGAGAAACTGCGAAAGTACCAAGAATTGGCCATAGGGCTGAAAGACCTGTATAAGTTGGATTCCGCAAGGATAACAGCCCTCATAATCTCGACCAACGGGCTCATTCCAAAAACAACAATTGCTGCAATTACCTATCTGAAACTGTCGGAGGACCTCATTAAAAATGCCCAACAAGCAGTACTGCTTGATATCGCCAGAACAGTTAGAAAGTTTCTAAATGAACTCCCATAAAAAATAACAAAACAAAAAAAAATCTAAAGAAAAAACAATTCTTTCGAATGGCAATAGCCCCCAAAAGAATTTATCCAAGGAAACTGAGAAGAAAACCCCCGAAATAATAATGAAATTATCATTTAAGACTAGGGTAGGCTTTTTGAGAGGTCAGACAAAGGAAATAGTGTCTAATGTTTATCAATACTTAGCCAAAGGTAAGACTAAAAACATCTTAAACCTCCTAGTGATAAGGTTATAACAGAGAGAATTTTTACCACCAATTTCTTGCGCGGGGAATATAGACCACACCCCTTTCCCTCCAACTAAACCATCTATTTGAAAAGGCTATAGCTTAAGCTGTATTTAGCCTTAGCTTTGGCTAAGTATTGATAATTATTAAACACTAACTCCTTTGCCTGACCTCTCAAAGCCTTCCCTGGTCCTAAACGAGACATAATCAGTTTTTATCGGGTTTAAAGTAGCGTGCTGTTCATTGTAAAGGAAATGCAAATGGCGGAATCGTCGGGAATATTTCCTTCAGAATTTTTATCATTCCAAATTTGAAGTATTCCATCTAACTGAATGGGCTAGAGTATCATCGTTCGAGGGTCCGAGTCGGTTTCCCAGGCTGCCCCTCTGGGACAGGGAAAGTCAGGTGGGCGGATTCTACTATCTCCTTTGTGTGCCATAAAGTCAAGAATCAGATAACTCTACAGTATCTTTCTCTCTGGGTCCTTGTGGCCTGTTAAGGAATTGTGTTGTCTTAATAATAAAAGTTTGAACAATATTTGTACTCATTTATTCTTTTTTCTTCTTGGGTTTATGTTTTTGTTTGCATGAATTAATAATAATTCTACTGATTATTATTACAATCATCACTGGAATTAAAGATATAAAAACTAAAAATAAAATGACATCATAGTTATGAAGCTGGTAAAGGGGAAGTTCGATACTAGCAGATCTCAAGTGAGAAAGATCTTTGTGTCGCAGAGCATACTCAATCCAGTAAACCGCAGTCTCCAATGCTGATTGAGGTCTGTCTGTTATTATCTTTGACCTTTTTACAGCAGATTCCTTGTACCTAAAACAGCCAATATATCATAGTCAATACAAAAACGTTCTACTCCGTTTCATTACAAATATATTTAATTTTGCTGCCAACGGCCAAAGCCACGTTGAATACACCGGTTCCCGTAGATCACCAAAGTTAAGCAACGTCGGGCGTGGTCAGTACCTGAATGGGTGACCGACCACGTGCTGTTGGCATTATAAAAGGGTGGCAACCTGTAGATAGCCCGGCGCTAATAGCCCAAATAGTTGATGCGCCGTTAAAAAAAAAATAAAAAATAAAAAAAAAAATTAATTTTGTTTTCAGGGAAATTTTCAGTTCTAAATAACTTTTGGTGGAGGGGGAAGAAGCCTGTTATTTGGACAGGGGCCCGTAATTCATCTTGGAGGCCCTGGTCGTGGACATATTCATTCAAATTTGTTCTCACCTTCTTTCCTGTCTGGACTGAAGATGAGATATTTGTCGTGAAATCTTCATTTTATCAATAAATAAATGAAAAATTGCCCACCTGTTATATATCTTTATTTAATATTTTTATCCATTACCTTTATTTTGCATTTTGCACCTTTGTTCCCTAACAGATTTGCAAGGAATTTGTGCTACTTTATATTCCGGAAAACATGCATTGCTCCCTAAATATAATTTTTTGTATTTGATTTTTTAAACAAATGAATGTATGTTTATATATCTCAGTGCATGCAATTAAATATATGTTATGTTATTTAGAATGATATATGACTGTAAATTCCTAATGTATTTATTTATAAGCTACTCAAAAACAACCTGACAGTCAATTTTTCCAAAGCATAAAAACAGTACTTCAGTATATTAATGTGCTTACGTTATTGATAAAACAAAGATCATATCAAAAAGTGTATGTGCATAGGCACACAAACAAATATTTTTGTTCTACGCTACTGCCGCATGGAGGAGGATAGGCCCAAAACACTATTATTATTATTTATTATCACATCACAATTAGTAATATAATTGAGGATAAACTTATATATCACAAGAGGATTTAAATTAAAATACGTAATAATACTAATGTCATTAACAAATACTAAATTAAACTTACAGGCTCATAAAAATGGCTGGGGGTTCTTCTACTTAGAACACTTTGGCCTAAGGGAAGTACATTCTACTTATTTTGTATTCATTTGTGGATTTAGAGCCCGCTAATGTGTGATTTGCTCTTTTCAAACTTAGGTAGAATTTAAGTACATAAATTCAAAATGCATATGACTTGTATGTAAGTAAATAAAGAAATGAAAATAAATAATTTTTAAATTTAAAACTAATGAAAAAGAAAAACAAAAAAAAAAAAAAAAAAGAAAGAAATGAGAATTAAAATTTGGAAAAGTTAAAACTAGGAGTATGGTAACCACTACTTCTTCACGCCTGGCGGCTTGGTTGCTGGATGGCCAGGCACAAACAGTTTCTTTATTTATCTCAATTTGTTGTTTTCAGTGTTAGTCCAAGCAATTTTCCATTTATTTTGTAGGTTTGATTTAATGTTCATTAGTAAGTCCTGTTCTGTCTACTTACTTTAACAAAATATTATTTAAATGACAAGCCAAAATTATTGTACAAACAAAAACACCAATACAAAAATTATGATGCATTCTGTATACTATCTGCATTAGAATATTTACTTAATTATTACTTAACCCCTGTTCACTAGATATAAATAACATAAAATTGTTTAACTTACGAGTTACTGGATAAAACTCTTTCAATAGCGCCCTGAAGTTTGTTTGCAGAAATATCACTGGGGAGAACTGTCAGGCCAAAGCCTGCTGTTTCAACGTATTTCATATTAAATATTTGGTCGGAGAAAAAGGGTATTCCAACTACAGGAACTCGAAAATAAAGAGCCTCAGTTATACTATGTAGGCCACCATGTGTTATAAACAGACGACAATTTGCATGAGCTGAAAATGTTTAATATTAATTTTAATAAAAGAATATGTCTTATTTTTTATAAGCATTATATAGTAGACATTTCCTCCATTTTTTAAAAATAATATTAGGTATTATAGTATTAGAAATTAGTATTTAAAAAAAGCACATTGGAGATAAGTAAATAGAAACCAATAAAACAATCAATAGTGATTTCTGTCCCTATAGTTAAGCCAAACTTTAAAAATGGGTCAGCTGTACCAATTGATATTATAGCCTCAAGTCAATTTTATAATTTCCTTCCTGGTATTAAGGAACTTTGCTTTTGCTCTCCTGAAAAATTCATATTTTTGACTTAAGCCCTAATGACCGTGCATTAAAGATATATCCCCAAAAAAACATAAATGTGAAATAGAGGCAAAGTTCCTGCCACCACAAAGAAACACTCCCTTCCTCAAAAATATTCCCTCCTAAAACCCCCCAAAAACGCCTTACCATTCCACACTCCAAATGAGTTGGTGAATTAATTCAACCAAAAATATTTGCCAATACAAGAGATGATACAAGAAAGAAATGTCCAAGTTCATTACTTGGAAGACCTCATAGTTACTTTCTAAGAAAAGTAAAAACACTTCAACTGACCTTTAAAACAACAATAAAAATACTTATATCCAGTTACTAAAATATCACTTTCCTCAACCAGGTATATTCTTAAACTTGGCAATGTTTTTTTTGTGACGAAATTATCTTTAGAGAAAAACTAAACATTGCCAAGTTTAAGAATATACCTGGTTGAGGAAAGTGATATTTTAGTAACTGGATATAAGTATTTTTATTGTTGTTTTTAAAGGTCAGTTGAAGTGTCTTTACTGTTCTTAGTAAGTAACTATGAGGTCTTCCATGTAATGAACTTGGACATTTCTTTCTTGTATCATCTCTTGTATTGGCAAATATTTTTGGTTGAATTAATTCACCAACTCATTTGGAGTGTGGAATGGTAAGGCGTTTTTGGGGGGTTTTAGGAGGGAATATTTTTGAGGAAGGGAGTGTTTCTTTGTGGGGGCAGGAACTTGGCCTCTATTTCACATTTATGTTTTTTTGGGGATCTCATTACTTTTTTCTAAGTATCAAATTGAATTTAGTTGCCGCATACCTACTGGCTTTTGTACTTCATATAAAACCAGGGTCTTTGGATTCTGCATAAGGTTCTCCTTACTGCTTGATATTTGATACCAATAATCAACCTACATACATCTAATCACTAGACTAGAAAAGTTAGAAGCTCTTCCAGATGACATTACTCTAGAAAACAAATTGATTGCTCTCCTTAACTAAACTATTACACTGTAAAACACAGGAACCTTATCCCGAGGATAAAGATCACAATAGGGGAAGTGCAGAAGGCCTTCAAGAAAAATATAAGAACAAAGACGATACATTTTGGGTTTGTGATCCTAAACTTTGTAATTTAGATGGCTCGACTTTGAAAAACTTAGTATCTGCTTTGAAGTATATTATGCAGTGAACCCCTACGACTTAATTTACTACATTTAAGAAAGAAGTCACAACTGTTTTTGTTAAGATGCGTCGAAATGTTTTTTAAAACATCAAATATAGGTTCTCCTTACGAAGACGATTCATTTGATACCCCACATGATGGGTTTCAGAAGGAATGATGGCATTTCGATGGAACAAAAAGTAGAAAACGTCTTAGGTAATATGACACTCCAGTATCAAGACCTACCTGCGTGCCAAGTTTGGTCAAAATAGGCCAAACGGTGTGAATTTGTATAAGGAACAAACATACAGACAGACAGCTGAAAGACCTTTTTTACCTAGCCTAGTGCATTCCCCGGACCAAGGCCTACCTGTGTGCCAAGTTTGGTCAAAATCGGTCAAATGGTGTGAATTTGTGTAAGGAACAAACATGCAGACACAGAGCTGATAGACGATTTTGACTAGCCTATGACACTACCCGGATGAAGACTGACATGTGTGTCAAATTTTTTTCAAAATCGTTCAAACGGTACGGATTTGTAAGAGGAACAAACATACAGACAGACAGCTGGTATAACATTTTTACAGAGCCTATATGCGTCTAATTGTTTCATAAAACATCAAATATAGGTTCTTCATACCGAGACAATTCATTTCATACCCCACATCATGGGTTTCGGACGGAATGATGGGTTTCCGAAGGAAGTACAAAACTGGCACCCCCCGCCCCGGAAGCAGAGTCAAACACAACTTTTCGCGATTTTTCGATTTTTTCCTTTAATAACGTCTTCATATCTATCTTCATGCAAAATTTCAAGTCTCTAGCATCATGGGAAGTGCCTAATAATTTTGAAGAGTCAGTGAGTGAGTGAGTGAGTCCTATAAATCCCGATTTTCGATCGCTTATATCTCAGAAACTATTCGATGTAGAATTATGAAAATTTCAAGTTTTACTCACATCTAGTAGTATAATGCCTGTGTAAATTTTCATAACTTTATCTTTACCTGGTTGAAAGTTATGAGAGGGTAAATATCGGCTCTAAGACCTCCTGTAATATATACACAGTATGCTTAGGCCGGAACTTGGCCTGGCGCACTACCGTGCGCCTAGATTTACTCAGCTGTGCTCTAGTTTTTACAGCCCCGATGTTGGTCTAAGACTTGGAGCAAACCCGGTTAAAATAAAGTTTGCATTTTATTGAGCATTTATTTTATTTGAAAACCCTCAATGGCCAGGTGAATTAAACCGTGTACAGTGGTCAGAGGGTCATTTGTGATAAGTCAAAATGTAAAGCACTAAAGACTGGACACATTTTACTGAATTTGAAACTTCCAAATAGAATTATTGACCAATATTTATAACTTAATTTATAAAATTTCCATCCTCTCTTTTTAATCCGTTCCTTAGATATTCTTATACTGTTTCTGTGAAATAGTTGGAGTTTTGGTTCCTGGAGTAACTATTTCCTTACCAAGAATATGAGCTTGAGGGAACCACTTTCTGGTTTCAATATTATCTGGCTTATCGGGAAAGGTATCGTTTTCCCATTTCATGAGTACATTTAGTTTTAAAGATCTTAACGTATTTAATAAAGCATCTAAAATTTGTTTTTCTAATGATGCTACTCTTACAACTCCACCAAAGCTCAGATAAACTACACCATTCAAAGAATCATCCATGTATTTCTGCAAATCCTGGAAAAAATGAATAATGAAAAACTGAATTTTATTTATGAACGGATTCTTTGAGTTGATAAATCATCCTCAGAACTCTGTAGATTGGAACAAAGTGGGTTTGATTCCCATCCTTAAAATAAAAAATTAAAAGTTTTCAATGAATTGAGGCTATTCACTCAATAATTAATTATAGACAACTTTTATTTTATTTTTGTGAAAAAGATCATACATCTGGCAACTTTCCAGACAGCTTCAAAGAAAGACCTCCAACTGGAATGATATTAGGTTGATAAGGCTCTATGTAACCAACTGAGTAATGTGCGTCAATCAGGTGCAGAGATATATTTTTCAATAATTCTTTCAGAGGCGGACGATTGGCTGATGCAGGATACACCACATATTTCTCCATTAATTGTTCCTGAAATTAATTATTGTATAGCCATTACAAAGCATAACTAATTAAAATAACTATCTACTTTTCATGTGCTCACCTGAGATGGCAAATTATAAAAAACACCACTTAACAACTCAATAATATTTACTAGAGTATTAGCAACTCTTTGAAAAAAAGTCATATGGTCGGTAAAATGTGTTCTGCAATTGGGTATGTAAGAAGAAGGCAGTCCATTACCTGAAATGTAACTAGCCCAAGCAGAGAATTTCAAAGGATAAGTAGCAACAAGTGACGCATTAAGCTTATGGCTGAATCCTACCAAAGATTCTTGATAGAATAAAGGTTCTGCTATAATTAAGTCGAAATTTAGACTGTCATTACTTAACAACTCTTGAACTGCCTTATCGTTAAATGCCATATCCAGCAAATCTAAAGTAAATTTTGTAATCATTGGATAGTAAAGGTATGGGCTTAAGCCATAGAAAAAATCCACATTGTTTGCTAAAAAAGTAAAATATATGAATTAATACAAAGAGCAAAAAAATGTTTTTTTTAAAAACTCTTAAACATATTAGTATGATGGGTGATCAACATCCGTTACACCCTAGTTAAAAATATGGCTCGTAGTTAAGGTGGCAGTAGTACTTTATTCCCTTACACATTAATAAACCCATGGAGTGTTTTACACAATACGATACTAATATCAACGTATTTATAAGATCGTTAATTTCCTTTAGTCATCAGGAAGATTTATTTTTTCACATTTCACTCTTTCTTTTCAAATTTATGTCTCAAAAAGTAGGCTTTTTTTAGTTTTGACGATTTTCAGAAAGCCATGAAAGAGTAGCTTCTCTGCAAGAAGCTAATATCTTTAACTTCATATTTAATCGCTAGAAGCAAGGAGTGACGTTTCCAGATTATAAAATATTTCATAATTGTTCTTTTCAAGAGAGGGGACGAGTTTAGCTAAGTGGAAGAGCACTGGATTAATATGGTGGAGGACTTGAGTTCAAATCCTGAGTACACTAAAGATTTTTATCTTGTAGCGTCTTTGGTCGTGGATTGTATTCGTCCTCCCTGAACGACCCTAGGCCAACCCAGTCTTTAATTAATTTATGACCTGCAAAGGGGAAAATCAGGCGGCCTGAGCATAGTACTGACCACACTATCTCCCTAGTGTGCTCTATGGTCAAGAATCAGATACCTCTATAATATCTGCCACTTTAGGCCCTCATGGCCTGTAATGGGTCTGATTTTTTTTTTCTTTTCAGTAGTCTCACTTGGTGGACACTATTGAACTCATAACCGGAAAAGTGTGTATTATTTCTTCAGAAAACAGTTTTGCATGCAAGGTAAGTGTATTTCTTCATTCTTAGTTTAGTTTAGTAGTAGTGAAGAAAGTACTCTTTGGTTTTATGCCAGTATTGTAAGCAAAATACCTAAATCCACATTATATTATTTTAGTGAGAATAATGATATACTCGTATTTTGAGTTATTCCACGCACCATCCATGAAATTCTTTGCAAGAACATTATAATTAGTATCTTTCATAGAGACAAAAAATAATTAGGCATCGCTTAAACTGATAAGATCCTTACTAAAAAGTTAAAATGGAGGATTAACATTTATTTTAATTAATTTCAAACTTTAAAATTACTCTCCTGAAAAATTACATTTTTTGGGATATAACTTGACTATTTAACGAAATCCTACCTTCTTAAATATGATGAACTCGTGTAATATAACAATTTTGTTTCTGATAATAGTAGGTAACATATATGCTTATAGTAGTAATAATAAGCAAAAGGGGCTCATAGCCATAGTTGTGAAGCCCTTATAATGAAATAAATAAATAAAAAAAATTAGTAAAATGGACTAACCAAGTAGTTATAATAATATTTCCTTTTACTTTCTTGCGTTATAAAATAAATAATATAGAATTTCATAGCAAATATATGTAAACAAAATAAATCAATTTATGGACCTAAAATGAAATTTAAAATCACAATAGACCTTAACACAACTTAATATAAGATGCCTGATGATGAACCTAAATAGATTCGAAATGTCGCTAATATAAGTTAATGTTTTAAACAATTTTGGGGAGCAACTCCTGCGACTTTCTTCAAAATAGACCAACTTGACCACATTTGCTAAAACGTTTAAAAAAGTACTGTGACTCTTAATAGCTTTTCAGTTTAATTTCTTGAATCTACATTTAAAATGTAGATAAAAATATAGAAAATGTATCTAGACAATGAAAAAAAATCAATTTATTTTAAATACACCATTATGTAGAAATACATGCCCACATAATCACATGTTTTCCTTATTGTTTAATTGAAGCTCTTCTCAAAAAAGGATTTAGTGGCCAAACAATAACAACTCTAAAAACCATGGTCCAAATAAAAAAAAAAATGTGTGTACCGGAATATTCATCATATAGTTTTCTATTAACAACTATATCTGTCCAGTTTGGTTTAGATTCTCCCTGTGGAAATGGTGAAACCATTGTTACATTATGACCTCGTGCAGCAAGTTCTTTAAATACCGGTACGAAAGCATTCATGTGGCTGAAGAAGGGCAGTGGATATAAGGCAAGAATATTGGCACATATTCCGAGTTGTAAACTTGACAAACTGAGAGTTGCAAATAATACTATCATATTCTTTATACAACTGTATTTCATAGGCCTAGAACAAAAAAACAACAATAAAAGCAAAACAACCAAAGCCTTATTTTAATCATGGGATTTTAACAGAATAGATTTGGTTGATCTATTCCGAATTAATTTAGCTTATAATATGTATGGTCCCATGTGCATGATTCCTATTTTATTAGATTATTGATACTTCTTAAAATTTGTACAACCTATGATCCCATTAAACATTTTTTTTTTTTTTTTATTTTTTTATTTTTTTTTTTATGGCGCATCAACAAATCGTGGCTATTAGCGCCGATTAAAAATTATTCTGTTGATTTTGGACTCAGATATATTCCTAAGGCTACAAATATAGTGGAGCGTAGAGAGAGGAAGGTACATAGGGAAGAAATCAAACACGTGAGGTTACAGGGAAGAACACCGAGTGGACCAGCAGGCAAGGGAGAGAGCATAGAAACAATTTCAACCAATATTCCATAGGAACAATTTTCACTATGCTCTTCCTTTTAGCTTTTTGGGTATTTAGAGAAAGCCTTAAAGACAGGTCGAGCATCCCAGTTAGGTCTTTGTACTTTCCATAAGTGACTGTTCAAGAGCCTCTAAAAATTAGCACCATGGAGATTAAAGCTTCAATCGCATGACGTTGACAGTTTGTGCAATCATTTCTTTTTTCTCTTTTATTGAGACGGTCTATAGAGAAGACCTTGGAAGCCGCTTTTAGGTTCCTAACAATTCAGAAGGAGCTTTTGATCTTCAGTCTAAACCAAATTTTTGAGAGCTGAACTTAGTTGAACCAAGACTAGAATGCAGGACAAACCAAAACCTCTTTTCTAGAAAAACTGTCTTATTGACATGGCAAGGCTGCTTTCGGAATAATTAGAATTTATACATTTAATTTTCAGGAGTTTTCTTTTCTGACCCTATTGCTTTCCCTCCTCGTTTTAATAATTGTATAACTATATATGTTTTATCTTATATTTGATATTCTGCATAAGTAATCATTTTAACCACATTTTTAAAATTTATTTTTCACAGTCTTGGTTTTTAAAAGTTAAATTTATATTTCAATAAACCAAATCACATTTATTTTGTGAAATGTATTATACATTTTTTTATGTTACTTTTATTGCACTGGATAACAAAATATTGTGTACTACCGTGGCACAGCACTTACCTTCATTAGATGTAGCTCCTGGGCTCTTCTATTCCTTAGTTTGCACTAATTATTTGAGAGAAGCAAAATTTGAAAGTGGTTATGAAGGTTTCAGACCATCCCAGTGCTCCCTCCGATTTTAATTACAACCAACAAGGATCCCATTAAACCGACACTAAGGACGACAAAGGTCCAGTGAGACTTATTATATTTATATCAATCATAAGCAACTTAGCCAACGGCTACAGCCACGTTAAATGCAGTGGTTCCTGTTGATCACCGAAGTTAAGCAACATCAAGCGTGGCCAGTACCTGAATGGTTGACTGATCACGTGCTGTTGGCATTATAAAAGGTGGATTCCAAACCACTTTTTAGAGAAGCATATGATGGTTGGATCAAAGATTTGTAAAGTTACACTAAGGATAAGCTTAAAGTTAAAGATCTTTTAACTCATCTGTGTTATATGATATGAAAATAAGTAGTTTTATATTAAATTTTGTCAGCTTGCAGTTGAAAGTTAAATCCTTCATGATTTTTCCTCTTCTCTGTATCTATTGGTTACGATGTTGGCCAGTTCTGGAAACAACATTTTCAGAAAACAAGAGTTCCTGATCATTTTAGATGGAAGCAAATATTTTGTACAAGCTAGAATTCCTAATTAATGAGATTCTGACAAACTGATCAAACACAACAAAAATGTACACACATTTTTGGCTTATTTATCCCCCCCCCCCTGGGTTAATGCCCTTTCTGGCTAAAAAGGGTAGATATTCAAATACGGGGACAAGTAGAAAATCTATTGCGATCAAGAATTTAAATTTACACGAAATTTATTATAATCTAAACATAATTTCTAGAAAACTAAGATAATATTTTTATTTATCATCAATGTAACCCAACTACTTTAAATGTAATTGGCCAAAAAAAAACAACGTTATATCCATTGAGTAAACTAAATTAATTTTTACTTACCTCAGAGAAAAACTGAATAGCTTGTCACATTAGTTAGAGTAAATGAAATTGAAAAAATATCATTTTCTCAATAAGGTTAGAAAAAAGTTGCTTTATTACATGAATTATTAGAGGAGTTTAGGAGAACAAATGTAGTAAGACAAACAAATTGCTACGCACAGACACAGAACTGTTTACAAATGATTGGTGTGGATAATTGGCTGGCAACTTTCACAGGAGACTAGTTATGTTTGTTAAAAACCTGTTTATAGTAGGGGCAAAGAGTGACATTTCCATGAACTGAATATTTGGTTTTTAATGCTTTCGGATACGAACAATTAAAAAGAGCATTTTAACATATTAATGCAACATTAAATTATTACTAACGACATTTTATCTGAGCTAGGTTATCTATATTAATTGTAATCTTATATTATTTTTTCATCGCTTACCTCTTAATACAATAATTATAATGAATATATATTTAGATTGAATTATTTAGTGCAAATGATAGTAAAAATAGAAAATAAATATTGTCTAGGTGATTCAACATTCTTTCAAGATCGTTAAAGGAGAACAATTGTTTGTTCATTCAGACAAGATTTATTGTAATTAAAAGAATCCAATTAAATCATATCATAAATTTTACTTATTATTTTTTAATGATAATATTTAATCTATTTATCGCTCTGAAATATTTTGTTCTTGCCCACTTGATGAATATGGTGTTTAAAATATTCACAAGCTATATTATTGAGTCTTTGAATTATATTTATGCTGACAAATGAATTTTCTATTTTACATGCATAATTACTAGTTTTAATTATTTTTTTTAATAACAAATTTCTCCAACTTTTGTGATATGTAGTTAAAGTATTAAGTTTAATTAAAGATTAAATGAATAAGAACAGGAAAACAGAACTATCTGCTAGTGAATAAGTATATTAGTCAGACTTTTTTTGGAATCCAAGCTGTTGGATTTATATTTGCAAAAAAAAAAAATTAAATGACATACATTAAGGTCATTTTCAGGAAGCTTCACTCACTATAGATCAGAGGGGGCCAACCTGTGGGTTGCGCGCCACATACGGCTCTTTGAAGGTTTATTTGCGGCTCTCGATAAATTTACCGAGTCCCCTTTTCATTTTTTTGCTATTATATTTCAAAAAATGATCATCGTTCCGAATGTCTTTTCAATTAATGAAAAGAAATATGAAAGCCTAAGTGCGACGTCGTAACAAATTTCATTTCCGTCCACGTTAAGTATGAAATGACTCATCGAAAACATAAAAAGTGGCTTAATCGTCCGTATACGTTGACTCGAGATCGATTTTGAATTTATAATCTCTTATTGCAACGGACAGTTGACATTGTGCTCTGGAGGAAACAATTTGTGTCACTCTTGGAAAAGAATTATCAAGAGAAGTGAAATAAATCTATTTAATTTTTAATATTTAAATTCAATACACATTTTTTGTACTTTTATTTATATTTTTTCAATAAATAAAATTTATGTAAATAAAAATTGTTTAATACCTTTTTTGTATACCTTTTAAATTCAAGGAGCTTGGCCATCCCTGTTATAGATGCTCAAATAAAATAATGAATCCTGTCCTAAATATTCACACATAAAATATTTGAAAGATTAAGTAAAAAAACTTTGAATATTGGTGTTTTTTTTTTAATTTATTTTAGGAATAAATTGATATTAACTAATTAATTAATCTTGGGGGATTAGGATAGGTCAAGGTTCATAGATAAAATGCAGAAAAATTAAAAAAAAGAAGTCTTTATTGTCTATTACAGGAAATCAAGGACATTAATTAATTAGTACTATTAACCTAAGAAATAATTACAATTTGAATAATAATAAATAGGAAAATAAAATTTAATCAAAATAAATACAATTTTTTACCTAAAATAAAAATAAATAACAGTCTCTATTACCCTGCATTCCTTCGCAGAAAATTAGGAACAAAATTAATGTTTAATTATTTTTCCATTTATAAACCTATAATCTACATATCTATAATTGAATAATCTCGGGATTGTAATAGAATTAAAACAATAATAATAATAAACCATTGATGAAAAGGGAAATATACAAAGGCATCAAGCAAGAAAACAAATGGAATTTATCCCTTCTCCTTCAAAGCAATCCTTCCTGATTGGAAAAATAGTTTTGTTTATTATAATTTTCCAAAATTATTCTTTGATTTAAAATAAATAATTCATGTTATTAGATTAACCCCTTTGTGTCAAGAATGAATCAGTAGGAAATATTAAAATAATTCTAATGTAAATTTTTTCTAGCCGCTTAAGCAAACATATATATATATATATATATATATATATATATATATATATGTGTGTGTGTGTGTATATACTCTCGTAACTTGACCTCTTCCACCCATATTTTTCCTATTCTTTTAAACAATATAAATAAAGCTGTTTAAATGAAGTTTTGAAGCATTTTTTTTTACCCATAAGGCCTTTATTAAAAGAAGAGGAAATATATATATTACATAAGTAAATTTAGAATAGGAAATTACACTACAACAATTTAATTGCATTAATATCCTAAAATTACTTTTTCTTTCAAATAAATGAACACATTATAGAAACTAAATGAAAGGAATTATAGATAATGTAAAATAAATGTAAACAAATCTAAAAAAATGGGAAATATTTGCCTGATATAATTACTACAATGTGGTAAACCACAAATAAAAATTATATTTAGAAAAAAAAGGAACAAAGAAACCTTTACTGCTGTGAATAAATATTTCAAGATTAACCAAGAACACAAGAGACTTTCTCATCACTTTTTTTTACTTCAGGATCAATAAAAAAAAAGTGAAAGTCATAAAATATTTGCTGGGGCCTTACTTTTACAATGAGGAGAGGTTTTCTATCTCTGGTCACACTTATAAATATTTTGCATAATTAGTAGATGTTTCAAATAATATTATCATTACAAAAAAAAAAAAAAATTATATTACACTTTTTAAGATCAAACAACTTTTCCCACTCTTTTTATTTTATTGTTAGTATTCCAGGAGTATTGAATTTCCTTTTCTTCGACAAATGCATAAACATTTATATTAAAATACTAAAATACAAAACAAAACAAAAAGTTTATCAAACAACATAAAAAACTTATATAAACATGTATAAGGTATGTACATGTAAGTTTCCTTTGGAGCTTGAGGCCAGTTATAAAGTAGCTAGTCATTACCAATGTTTTTATAATCATATTCCACGAAACCTATGTAAAAGAAGTAGCTGCCATATTTAAAATTCCTTCTTGAGAGTCAATTTAATAGCAACCTTCCGAAGCATGGTTATAATAACCAGAGGACTTGTTGGGAAGATATAAATTTTACTCAATAAATGTATTAGAAGTTGGAATTTTATAACAATATATGTTGTGTAATATTATTACATCTTCAAAAATATTTATTTTGTATAAGTGACCCTGAATAGGATATGTAAATAAAGAGAGAAACATGCAGCGATTATTAAACCGATTTTTAAAAAATAAAAAGTTTTATTACATTATAACTAATCTGATCCTCCAAAACAAATAAAGAATGTATAAAAAATTATTGGGCCAATAATTGAAGAATAGAAGAAGAAGAAATTCTTTATTTAAAACAAAATAAAGAGGGCTGCCCAAATGTATTGGGTTGCTAAAAACACAGCGTATTTATCAATCTTTCGAAAATTCATTTCAAGTGGTTAAAATATGGTTTATTTTAAAATTAATTAGGAGTTTTGCTGAGAACATAAATTTTGGTGACAAAATAATACAAGAAAAAAAAAATAATAATCAAATCTGAAAAATAATAAGACTAATAATTAAGATTTAATTATTAAAATATATTATATAAATAAAAGAATTTTTAGATCCAAGCTCAAGCTAACTTTCATTGTCTCACGGATAGCAGATGAAGTCAACTTTTTTTTTTTTTAATCTTTTAGTGCTTTATTAATACAAAACTAAGCAGATAATATAGCTTATGACTAAACATATTAGGAAGGAATTTAATACTTTACAAAAATATTCTTTAAAACATTCAAAATGTGAGATATTCTTATTTACTTTACGAGAAACTTTAAAGGATGAAAAATATATAGCCTGTTCAGATAAACCCAGGAGTTCAATTGCGCATGTAATGGTAAAATAATTACAAACAAATATTGATCAAACTGAATAATTTTATGTGGAGCATATTTCACTGGAGGCCTGCCGCAAACAAAAGAACAAGGCAGTGCGCAGTTGCTGCAGCCAGCCCATGTGTGGGAAGGCCAAGCTCCCCTCCAGCCACGCCCCTCTTTTTCTTTTGTTTTTTGGGGGACTATAGATGCTTTCAATCTAAGTTTTATAACATACATATTTTTAACAAAATGTATAATTTACCTTAATTTATAATGCTCTCTATGAAATACAACTATATCTAAAAGGCGCTGCTATCACAGATAAATATTTAATAGAAACAAAGGTTTTCATATATCGAAGCGAAGAAAAATCCAGAATCTCTTACTATCTTACTAAAATATAACTTTCTGGAATATATTTCAGGAAATATTTCTGATATAATCATAATTTTTTCTAAAAGTTTTCTATTCTTTTCTTTTTTACAAATATTTGAAAATTTTAACTGCATACTTTCTTAATGTTGATGAAATATGCATTTAAAATTTATAATAATATTTAATAAAATTCATGATATGATAAATGTTTAAATTTTAGGGTAGGAAATTTTAAAATACCCCTAGATTTGAAAGTCACAATAATTAAAATAGCTTCAATTAATCCAAAATTTAATTAATAATTAAAAATTAGGAGGAAAATAACAGAAAAATAAAAATAAAGTTGAATATATAAATTATAGGATTGTGAAAATCACTATCATTTTTACTTTCATTATTCTAATTTCTTAATTTCCTTGGATTTTTTTAATAGAGGTGTCAAAAAATTATCGCATACGTTTTTCATTCCTTACATGAGCGATGTTTGGAAAAATCATTACTTGCAAGACTGAACAAATCTTGCCAGAATGAGTCTCGGGTTTGTTACTGTTTGGTGAAATACTTAAACCCAAACCAAGTACGTGAAAAATCATTTTGATATTAATCATTATAGAAGAAAAGTAATAATATAATTTTAAAAAAAAACCTGTGGAATGCATTGAAAGTTGGATTTGTTTTAAAAAATGGTATAAAATCCCTGGATACTTTCTTAAATTAGATTTTCACTTTTAGCCATTTATGACAGGATTATGAACTAACAGACGATTATGAATTCATAATGAGAGGGATTATGAATTAATTCATGTGATTTATTCATAATAATATTTGCTTATTTACCTTTACTCCTAACCAAATGCTAATGCTAATAACAAAATGTTACGTCTGCTTTGCAATAAATATATTCCATACACAAAATGATTATTATGGTTTCCTAATTTTTTTTTTTTTTTGTTGGGTGCATCGACTGCAGCAGTCGTTAGCATCAGGTTTCCTAAATGTTACCAAAACTACCTAAAATTAGAAATTCTGTCATATATTACTACATTTATAAAATCTGGTGTTATTTTGAAATTTTCCTCAAATATTAGCTTATGTTCACCAAGGGCTAACTATTTTTCACTCCAATATTACTAAATATTTATAAATATAATTTATTTAAATGTCTCTATAAATCTAATGTTTTTTTTCCTACCTAAAGGAATTAAAATACCCTTAAAAATTAATTAAGGCTTTACTAATTTAATTTGATTTATTTACCAAAATAATAAAAATCATTTAAAAAAAAAATTGTCTTCTTTCTAACAGAAGTATTTTTACTTTGGGCAAGTAAGCACCATCTTTAGAGCTCAGTAAGTAAAAATTCATACATAAAATTAATAATAAAAATCAAAATGCAAGGAAGTTATCTATCTTAACAAAAACAAATAAAGTTAATTAGGTGTTGTTTCATAAAAATAAGTATTACAAATTTGAAACAAACAAATCCTAAAAGTGGCCTAAAAAAAGAACTAAAGTTAGAGATTAGATGATATATAATTTAAGATAAATATGTCGGTTTTTCTGTTAATTTTTAATTTATATAGCCAACAAATTCACATATTTTGTCTGCAAAAATAGGTTAAAATATTTTCAGGATTTTTAATGGCCATTTTTCAAACCACTATCGAGTTAAAATATAATAAATTGCAATTGAAACTCATAATATAAAGACTGCAATTTTTTTTTTTTTAATAAATTAACAAATTATAAGTTACATAGGTACTAACTCTCACAAATTAGTGATGATAATAGTGAAAACTCAGGACTCTATCAGAAAGGAGTTATTAATTCTATCAAACATATATTACACATACGCTATTTTTATTTATTTTCCCTGGTTCTAGAAGGGAATTTAATTTCAAGACAATTTGGCAAATTTTAATCTCAGAAACAAATTTGGACATAAAGGCATTTGTTTATGAAAGGAATAACTGCTTCCTCTTTCAATTCTTTGTCAAATGCTGCATTTTGGATAAAATAACCCTTTTCTAAAAAGGTTTAGGGCGAATTTAATGAAATAAACAATACCTTTAAAATCCAACAACACACACAAACAATTAAATACTTAAAATATAATAAATTACATTGATACAATAGGATCTTACAACATTAACAAGTAATCAGCACAAGAGAGCAAAATGTCCCATAAAAAGTTTGCATAAAAATAAAAAAATAAAACATTTCAAATAAAAGAAAATATAAAGTAATATGAAATATGGTCTATGAAACCAAAATTTTCAATCTACAAAAATCGGTAACATTGATATTTTTGTATTAAACCTCAAAAAAGAGAACAAAGACTACGTTAAAGTATTCATTGTTTTACAAATTTTTACAATTGAAATTTCAGTATACTATCAAGTTCAGACAACAATATCTAGTTATTTAATTCTCTGGAAAAGTTAAAATTCTATTTAGAAAATTCTGTTTGAGTTAAATAAAATATCCATGCCAGTTCAGTATATATTCAATTCATTTCTTCTTATTTTATGGAATTAAGAAATGTATTTTAAATTTAATTAATTAAATTGTTAATTTACCAGTCAAAAATTATGATTGAGTCTTTATTTTATAATAAATTATATAAAATGAACTAAGTCTTTCTCATTCTCTCTATGTGCATGTGTTCAGTTAAATTACAGAAGTATGCTATTGTTATTCCAATTTTATTGATGTTGGTGTTACAATTGTATATGAATTAATTTGATTATATTCTCAAATATATTATTCTCTAATATTATAACTCTAAGTTCAAAAATAAACAAAATATTTAAAATAATTTCTGGGAAGTAGAAATCATAAATACCGACTCTGATATTTCCCAAAATTATGAGAGTATATAAGTAACCCTTTAAGGAGAATTTAAACGTGAAGTTAAAAATGCTTTACTCAAAATACATTACTTGACAGAATCTAAAAAATTGTTATGTTCGCTTGTAAAACCATGGCAATGTTACAGTTAATAGTTTATTTCTAGCATATGGATATCTAACCTATAGAAGATATACATAACATTAATTTGACAATGTAAGATCTGGAAAATATCCTGAATAAGGGGTGAACAAATATTCCCAATGATGATCAAAAATATAGCCAGTGATGGCCTGAAATATATCTTTGATGATAATCTGGAAAACATTTTCATATTAAGGCCCAAAAAAAATAGCCCCAACGATGTTCTAAAATATAACCCAATGATGGCCAAAAAATAACCCAATGATGCCCTGGACTATAACTTTGATGATGAATTAAAAATATATGAGGCGTTATGGATACAAAGGACGAACTCACAATTCGGACAATTTTTTCCCCCTGCCATGAATCTAGACGCTTCAGAGAATCTACAGGTATATTTTTCATGTTGAGTTTGCCCTTCTTACCTTCTCAAAATACACAGAGATTGAAAAAAAGCTGAATGGAAACTGGCATAGGAAGGCGGATACGAAAGGCAAACTCAACACTCCACTACTGGTCTGCTGTATGATGATTAAATAAAATGTTCTTTTCGTTGAAAGTGAAGTTCAAACTAATTCCTGGTCATATAATTTGAACAATGAGGCATCCCACAACGAAAAAAGGTTTTGAATATACTCTAGTGGAGTTCGGTGTAATGGAAAAAATATTCAAACGTAATTTCCTCAACACTACGTTTTGTTGAGTTCACCTTTCGTATCCACAATGCCACATATACACATATAAAGGCCTAAAAAAAAATAGCCCAATGATCATCAGAAAAAAAATAGTCCAATAATTACCCGGGGAGACATTACCTGGGCAATAATAACTAGACATTGTAAAGCCTGGAAAAATTGAGGCCCCTAATGGAACACCCGATTATCAGATTCCTTTACTTAAATATAAATAGTCAACAAAACTTAAAACTTGACAAACAATTTTTATAAAATAACATTAATGAAACATATGTCTAAACAGGAATTCAGATGTAACTAAATTTGGCTTACTAATTCTAGAATTAGAATTGATTTCAACCTGTGAATGATTGTTTTGATGGTAAAGGTGGGATCATGGAATTGGCGTTTGTCCTTTAGATGTACTCATCGTGAAGAAAACGAATCTTTTCAAACTTCAGGATGAGAAATGGTCAGCGTAGCTACTTCACCATTTCCGACATTTTCTTTTCTTCCGTCATCTAAAATTAAGTAAAATCCCAAATTGAAAAGCATGCAAACCTTGTTAATATTAAATTGACAAATACAATTGATTAATATTAGTCAAATTCACATGCAAACAACAAAATATAAATAGAATTATAAAAATATTCTTTCAATAAAAAGTTTATTCATCAATGTGAACAGTAGAAAATTGATTAGGAGCACTCATAAATATAGGTAATTGAAAAATATGACAAGATAATTAGTGATTAAATTATTGAAAATCCGATGGCCAAAGCATGCAAATGAACTAAAGAGTTGAGTAAGAAACTCTACAAAAGTACACACAATTTGGTTATGTTTTTGAAACTCCAGCTCTGACAATATTATCACACCCGTAACATGAAGAAAAATCACTGTTCGGGCTATGGTTATTTTGGTGCTGTCGCTGGTTAGTATTGTTACATCATATCACTTATCGGGAGCAACAACAACAAAACTGAGAATTTAATAAAATTCTAACAAGCCTAGTTATTTATTAAATAAGGGGCCTAATTGTAGTAACACAGTGGAATTTAAAATGGCAGTTGCATAGCTATTCAAATTATAAACGATTGACTATTTTTATTTAATGGGAAAATGTCTGGTGCAAATAAAATTTTAAATCTTGTACAAATGGGGGGGGGACAGCATACCTTTCATAGTGCTAACAGTATGAAAATTGTGGATATAGTATCTGTGGTTCAGATGTTTTAGAAATTGTCATAGTAATATTTAAGGATCTCCCCGTGTTCTAGTTGGTAACGCATTAGTTTCACAAGCGGGAGATGGTGGGTTCCAGTCCCACCGGCGGCAGGAATTTTCTAACCTCACGGCTCATTGAGAGAATTCCTTGCTACACCAGGTGTTGGTGGCAGGGGCCACGTTGCAATTCGCCTGTCGCAGTGTAGTAGTCATATGGTTGGAAGCATTGCAGTGGAGTGTCCAGAATATAGTGGGGTTTTGAACTAAGCGAGACTCACTCGAGCTAGTGCTATACACATAGCTGTGTGTAGAAGGCCTCTCTTTTTGAGAGCCATCTCGTGAGCCCCATGAAATTGTAAAACCCCAGGGGCTTGCGGGGATGCCCTCATCTAGATGAGCTCCAATGGATTGTTGTTGTAGGCGGGGGTCTGATGAAGACCTAACACGTTATGTACAGCCCCTTTCTGTTTCTAGTTTCTACTTTCCCGGTGCATGGACACATGTTAACTCTAGTACTTAAGAGTTTAAATTTTGATAAAAATGATTTATAGAAATGAATTTATCAACAAGAAAAAATAATAAAACACATATCCCTTCATTTTTAGTAATTGTAATTTTTATTGTAGGCTATAAATTTCATTAAAATACACTGTGTATTAAGCCATTGTAACACAATCTTCTTACTGCGTTTTTTTCCCATTTTCATTTTTCCCATCCCAAAAACTTAAGACATTGCTGGAAGCCACATTAATGACCATCTGATGTTTTATACATGCAAATAACCACAATTTTTCAGTTAAAAATCCTACAGGATTATTCAATTGGTTGAAGACAATTGCAAACACAGAAAAACATTTAATTTTTGAAAATCATTCAAATAATTTTTTTTTTTTTTTATGTTAATGTGAAACAAAAACAACCACTTTGCATGCTCATTAATAAGATGAGAGGTAACACTGAAGAAAATAATAGCAACATAATTTAAAATTCTCTTTTATTTCAAAAACAAAACTCAAGTTAAAACTAAAAATTGTTTACAATACGAATGTCAACCATTGTTTATATGAAGTATATGCAAACTTTTTTGGGTTTAAGTAGAAACTGTGAGACCAAATAAAAATTATTTTCAGTTTTTATTTTTAAATATTGATAAATTTGCCACTAAATTACTGACATAATGGACAGGAGCTTTGTATGGAAGCCTCTTTGTTGTCTCCATTAGTTCTTTTACAAGATGTGCGACCCACGTCTTCGAAACACCATCAAGATTCAGTCATGTTATTTCTCAACATATATGCATTTCTAGCTTCATTATTTTACATACATTTCAAATTTATGGCCTATTTACACTTCACAATCAAAAGAGCTTCAAATATTTACCTAAGCACCCCTGTCATTAGTTCAGTAATAATGTAACATCGAATTTATGAAAATCAATGTGGCACCAAAGCCTTTGGCCATCTCAATTAACTGGAGATAAAATATACAACTGACACCTTATTATGAAAATTGGAAACAAGAAACAAGTCGAAGGCAATAGGAAGAGGAAGATAATTTTATATATATTCTTTATGTATTATTCTTAACTTTCCGTTTAATTTTCTTCCAAGAATCGACAATCTCCAAAGAGTAATTAGTACGCTGTTTTAACGACCCATTGCAAACGGACAGCTTCATATGAATAAATTGTATTTTCTTTTCACAGTATTTGTTTTCTTTGTTAAGTAAAACGGGAATATTTCTGAACATCTATCATACCACAGAATGAATTATGTATAAAAAAAGACATGCTATCAATCAATTATACTTAAATAAATCCAATCTAGGCTTTATCTAAGATTTTTGTTCACTTTAATTTTACTTTTAATTTTTTTTTTTTTTTTTAATTTAACTTAAATTTTTTATTCTTAATAGAAAGTAAAACATATTTTTGTTTTAATAGGAAGTTCAGTCAATGCCTCACTAAGATTTTCACCAAGAATAACTTCTGCCAATAAAAGTGTTATGTAAAAGTCTTGTAATTTCTTTCAAGAGTGCTGGAACGGATGGAAATCTCACCTTTTGGACAGCATCGAATGAAAGAGAGCAAAACGCCACCTATCAGCGGTGGAATGCCAGCGAGAATAAAAGGCAGTGTATAAGACTTGTATTCATCATATAATAGACCTGTATGAAAAAAAAAGAAAAAAGTAATTAAGAAGGTTCTTATATTGTACTATACTTAAGAGAATTCCAAGATGTTCAATTCTGTACCATGGAGGTAAAATACACCATGTCCATTTTTTATTAAATTGACTTAACAACATGTGGATTTTTTGATCCATATATGGTATGAGGCACTATTTCCTGTTCCCATAAATAGCGAAGATGAACAAATAAAATCATGTCAGTTTTCATTAGAAGTAAAAGACACCATGTGAAGGACTTGGTTTTGTTTGACTATGATCAATACTTCCAATTATCTATCAATCCCAATAACAACATGAAAAAAAATGTTTTAAACTGTTTCTATAATTAACGAAGAAACAAATTTAATTTGTTCAAGGTTATGGAAAATTGGCTTTCCTGAAAAATTACAAATATGTGACATGGTGTCCATTACCTCCGGGGTACAGAATTGTAATAAATAAAGTCAATTTAATATAGGAAAGTATTTTCCTATTCACATTATTCTTTAATAGCCCTTTATTTCGCTCTACATGTTTCACGTCCTCTTGACACCCCTTAAGGAGCACTTAAGGAGTAAGACTACCTTACAACTTTTTTTTACCTCTTTCTTTTTTATGGCCTTAATTGCCTCCTTAAATTATTAAAAATGATATAAAAGAGTGTTTATATGCTAGACAGTTTTAAAATGTGCCAAAAATTAGATTTTCCAACTAAAATCATGACACATTTCAAAATTAACAACCATTTTTTTATTTTTATTACAAGAAATTATGAGAAAAAATTAAAAAGAAAAGAAAATGAACTTTTTGGTACATTAAACTTTAAAGTCAATTTCTTAATACTATGTTAGTTAAACCGGGCAATAAGCTAGTGCTTTTCATTTTTACCCGATCTACTTAAAATTTTAAGTGCAGATTCCTAATGATATTTGCTAGTAAAGTATGTAGGGATTTTTCCATTCATTGAATTATTACGGTTTTATGATCGATTTTCAACTGATTTTTTAATAGAAAACGAAGATTTGTATCCCATTTTTTGAAAAAAAAAAAAAATATTTCTTACATACTTTACTAGATTTACTCTTCTTCTTTCAAAATAATTTTAGTTTTTAGTTCTAGATTAAAAATGATGAATTGGGGAGTGTTTCAAGCGTATTGCTGAATCAGTCAACCTGCTTGAGGCAGAATTAGAACTACAGCCTGTTCAGATAGACGAAAAAAGTTCAATTTTGAATGCCATAATTTTGAGAGAAATATTCCCGACAGTTCCACCATTAGCATATTCCTATTTCAAGGAAAAACATGATATTGGAAACACTAAAATAACTGATCATGTTTTCTTTAAGACTAGGAAAGACTTGTGTTTAATCAGTACTTTTTTATTTATCAATACTTAGCCAAAGCTAAGGCTAAAAATGGTTTAAGACAATCTAGTGATAAGGTTATAACAGAGAGAAGTTCCTGTAGTGGGAATATAGGTCCTTTTCTCTCTTACTGAACCATCTATTTGAACAGGCAACATTACAGTTAAATTTTTTTCAGAGTTAGCTTGGGCTAAATATTGATAAACATTAAACACTATCTTCCATGCCTGACCTATCAAAACTTTCCCATGACCTAAATGAGACATAAATATTTCCTCAGTATTTCACACATCCTTAGATCTAGAAAAAAATGAAAATATATACATACCTGCAATAGGAGGTCCAACAGTTAAAGGAATGGAACAAAATCCGAGTAAAAAGCCAATAGCCTGTCCTGCTCCTGTATGACCAACTAAATCAAATGCTATTGGTCCAAGCAAGGATATAAAACAGCCATCAAATAAACCCATAATTAATGCAATGAGTTCAAGGAGAACAAAACTGGGAGTTACTGTCATTAGAATCGTTAGAGATCCAATAACTATAAAAGAAACCTAAAATCATAAGAAAATAATTAGAAAATTACAACATAAAACAAAACAAAGAAAAAAAGTACGTGAAACAAATCAAATTTCTCATCAAGCATATGTGGGATTGCTGAAGAATGTGCTAAGCTAACCTATATAAGTGCAAAATAATTTATTTAAATTTTAACATCCACTTATACATAATACACATTTTTGGGACAAATTATCTACAGGCAATATACAAAGTTTTGCTCTTTTATATTTCTTATGGACAGCTGGGGCAATTATTAATTAATTTAGGCTCTATTCACACACATCAGTCATGTCACTGTTCCGATTCAGAACCGTCACAGACAAAATTGTCAGTCAAAACAATATTGTTGCGAAGAAATTATCTTTTGACGGTTTGGTGACTGAAGTGGCACAGATGGTTCGGAACTGTCAAAAGAAATTTCTTCTCAAATATATTTTGTCTGAGACCGACTGGCGGTGGTTCTGATTCGGAAGAGTGACGAGACTGATGTGTCTCAGATAAGGTGAGAATAGACTGTCAGTCATTGAACAGTCATGAAAACTGATGGAATGGAGATGTGACGTGACTGACATGAGTGAATAGAACTTTACACATTTACATTTTAACATTCACTTATACATGACACATATTTTTGGGATGGGTTATCTACGGGTTCCCTTTTCTAGGCAGGATAGGGGTAATTTATAGGAGCAGAGAATGTGTCGAAGCATACCAACACGTGTAATAAAAAAAAAATATATATATATATTATATGTGTATATATACCTATATAAATATATATTAAAGAATAATAAATGTATAAATTAATTTTAAAAAAATAGAGGAGAAGTGAGAACCCTTTCACAAACATGAATTTAAAGACCAAGCCACTGAAAGTGCGGAATAACCTTGTAGTTCTCCCAGAAAACCTTATCCTATTTTATATCATTACTCGTAAAATGTTTTTTTAAAAATTAAAATTAAACTAGAATTTTTGAAGAGAAATTTTTATTTTTAAGTTTTCAAGAAAATTATACAAACATAATTTTAAAAAACATACGTTATTTGAAGGTGTTCTGCTTCAAGGCAATTTACACCTTTGTGTTGTGGGGTAACATAAATCTTTCTGTAATAGCCTTTTAAGAAACCTGTATACTATAGATTACCAGGAGAAGATAGATAAAGAATATGCTCTTTGGATTCAGTAAGTAGATGTTTTATCGTGTGAGTTGTATTATATAGTTAACATAGTGGTAGTTCTTGTTTGTCATTGAATAACCTTGCGTAAGTCGTGGGTCAAAACAACTCATCTGTATTGCAAAAAAGCAATAAATCATTTAAAACATTTATTGTGAAATGAATTTAACAAAAAAATAATATTTTTGAACTCTAGGTAAATCAACTAAAACAAAAATCAATGATAATAACACTCACCTGTTGAAGAAATATTCGGTCAACTTTTGGACTGTCTGCTAATCTACCAAATATAAGTCGCCCAAGACCTGAACTGACTCCCAAACATAACACTAAAATTTTACCGTCTTCATCAGGAAATCTTAGGGTCACGAATTTCACCTAAAATATAAACATGCTTTCTATTATAACTTATTAGAACCAGTATTTATGGACTTGCAAAATGAGAAATCACCTTCGAGTGTTTACATTCATTACATTATTCAATATTTCACATACCATGTGCACGTATGGAACAAAATATCCGAAAAGCGCAGAAGGTATTACAGTTGCCCATACTACATATCGTTTATTTTTCCAAATGTCAGTGTTAAAAAGAGATTGAAGTTGTCTTTTTTCCACGTTTCTCTGGCTCAGTGGTTTGAAGAGTAGAGCAATTCCAATAAGGCAGCCAACCAAACAGCTTAGGCACCTAAAATAATAACCAAAATTCTTTAGTTACAGACTAAAATGGCTAATTAGCTATCTCTACAGTTGAATATATCATATATGTATGTATGTATATATATATATATATATATATATATATATATATATATATATATATACACTCTTCTTTTAATAAGGCCTTAGAGGTCAAAAAATTGCTTCAACAGTTCTTTTACACCATTTTATTCATGTCGACTAGTTTCTGGCAACTTGGCCTCTCATCACAGACAAACCTTTTTGAAAATATTTTTTTAAAACCAAACATTACAATTTTGAAATCTAAACATATTTAATAGTACAATTTAAATTTAGAATACCTTAGTCATCATTTATAACATCGTCAAAAACAAACAAAAAATAAATTAAAAGTTAAACTTTAATTTATTATTTGTATCAGCACTATCATCTATAAAAAATTCAATGTCCAATTTCAAGGGCAAATCCCGGGTCTGAAACTCCCCTCCTAGCATTTTGTTACCCATAAATCACTCGTAAAAATTAAGTTAAAATATAAATAAAACATTGAATTTCAACTGCATATTTTTTAATCAGGTTTCTGAATCAGCATTCCATAGAGTGAACATTTGCCTTTGCTATCCAGAAGCACTTCCAAACATCCGGAATTCGTGATTCTCCCTTCTCCTCCAAGGTCCTGATATCACTAACCATTACATCCTGCTTCATCATACTGTTGGCCATTTTTTAATAACCTTTTTTATAATCTTAAAATAAACTGTTTTATATTATTATAACAAGTTATTTGAAAATTAAAAAAAAAAAAAAAAAAAAAAATCATTAAAAAATGGACAACAGTGTGATGAAGGTATCGAATGCTGAAGGCCGTGCTTCAACATTCATGGTCTTCATGCATTCCTGATAAGTAAATAAGTGATTGAATTGTGAAGTAGAATTTATAATAGCTTTGAAATTATATACAGTAATTATTTTTGATACTTAAGCCTATTAAACAGTTTTAGTTTCAAATCTTATTGAATTATGCGAGTAAAAGAATACTACACACCATGGGACACTCATACAATTTTTATACGGAATCTAACTACCGGAAAACATAGGAGTGGAAAGAATGGCACCCAGAATTTCATTTAACAGCAAATCACTGCTTTTACCACAATTCGTAAAATTAGAAAAAAATACTTGCCTTAATGTAGCAGGCAATCCTAGTGATACGAGGAGGTAGTGAATGAAAAATGGCATGACCATTGTAAAAACTGAACTACCAGCGGTAACAAAGCCATTTACCAAGCCTAAATATTTCTCAAAGTAATGTCCCAGAATGACTAGTGAAGGAGTATAAGCAAGAGACGCTCCGAGTCCGAACAGCAGTCCATATGTCAAATAGAGTCCTTCGACCTGGAATGTTGAAAAAGAACATAAATTAATTATACTAATGCTAATTTTATTAGTAGGCTTCCTGATAACAAAAAATAGACCTTATGCAATCAGATTAGTACATCTAATTTTAATCCTCTTAGAGGCCTAACATTAATCTAATTATTATTATTTACAACTCAAGTTTAGGAATGTCCCCTCAGAATTCTCATATGTGAATGCGTGTCCCATCAATAAATACAGTCAAATTTAACAAGTCATAAGCCCATTACTAAATATATATAAAATCTTATTAGCTCACAGCCATTTTACAAGAAACCTCTCATTATTATTTAGCGCAGTATAAAAGTGTTCAAATCACGTCGGGTTCTGCATCCTGAGTACACTAAAGATTTTATCTTCTAGTGTCTTCGTTCATGGGTTGGATTGGGGTTCCCAGGACTTTCCTAGGCCAACCCAGTTTTTAATTAATTTATTAATGCCAGCAAAGGAGAAAATAAGGTGGCCGGAGTAGTGTAGTACTGACCACACTATTTCCCTAGTGTGCCATATGTTCAAGTATGAGATACCTCTAAAGTATCTGCCACTCAGGGGCCTTGTGGCGTGTTTCGGGACGTGTTTTTTTTCACAGTATAAAGAACAATAACAATACTTATTATTTAATATAAATTTATTATTATTTCCTATAAATAATTTACATTCGTAAAAAAATATAAAATTTCTTTAAATTATTTTATTTTGTATACAGTTTTTTTTTATTATTTTTTTTTTTTTTTTGTGTTTAACGGCGCATCAACATTTGGGCTATTAACGCCGATTTTGTATACAGTCTATCTATTTTTATTTAAATGCACTCAACAAAAAAAAATACAGAATTTTAAGCTAATATAGTGAAAACGAAGGAAAATAGATTAACTAAGTTTATTATTTAAACAGAGTCAAACAATTAAAAGGAAATGATTTCTTAAATCCAAGAGGAGCTTAAAGAACTAAAGACGTCTGGTAAAATTGTTAAAGAGAGATACGAAAGAGAAAGAAAATACGAAAGATTGAAAATAAAAGTCTAATCTGATCTTCATCCTTTTTACTATTGAAAATAAACGTTTTGAGTAAACAGCAAAGAGCAGGGCTAGGCGTTTTGAACATTGGAGGAAAGAAATATCAGAAAGAATGAAAAAGTACTGGTATGATAGAAAGGTGCTCAGCATATGCAAATAAATAATTTATTCAATGTGATTCCATAGACACGATTTGAAAAAAAAAAAAAAAAAAAAAAAGAATCAGTCCCGTAACAGGCCACGAGGGCCCTGAGGGGCAGATACTATAGAGGTATCTGATTCATGACCATACGGCACACTAGGGAGATAGTATGGTCAGTACTACGCTCCGGCCGCCTGATTTTCCCCTTGGCTGCTTCGACTGCTAGAGTCATTAGCACCAACCAAGGTACCCATTATTAAATTAATTAAAGGCTGGGTTGGCCTAGGGACAGTCAGGGAGGCCGAATTCAACCCATGAACGAAGACACTAGAAGAAAAAATCTTTAGTGCTTGCTCGGGATTTGAACTCAGGCCTCCAGCTTATTAGTCCAGTGCTCTACCACTGAGCTAACCTCGCCCCTACGATTTGAAAAAAAAACAAAACAAAAAAAAAAGATTTTTTTGCTCTTGTGTTTTTCATAAGTAACCATTAAAATACTTACTCACAGAAACTATGACATCTTAGTGTGTTTCCATATTTATGTTTGAAAGCTTGGAAGCTTTTTAAATTTTGCCATCAACATAAAGAAACACATTCATCAGTGGCATCAAATATTGTTTTCTTCAATAGTGATTTAGCCTGCTTGTAACCTAAGATGAATTGGCGTGAGCACGGTCGAAGCTGTCGGCATGTAGGATAGGAGGTCTCCTTTTCTGCCTGCCTGGTTTGCTCCCTGCAGATTACAGATTGTGTTCAGAGGTCGGACATTTTTTTTTTTTTTTTTTTTTTTTTTTTTTTTTTTTTTTTTTAAATTCATGACAATAGTGAATCATATGATACTTCAATGGCTATTGTTCTCTCTGTTCTTTAGACAAGGTGAGCGGCAGGTATTCTAGACCTATTGTCCTAGCCCAACTTAAGTCCACACAAAATCCTCCTTAGTATTGGCTATCTTTATAATTTTGTTTTGTTTGAGGCCAAAAAAGTTCATGGCTCTTTTCAACAAAGAGTATCCAAATATAATGTATTGGTATGTCTCATCATCACGTCTAAAAACTTCCCTCAACTCAACCTTCTCTCCCCCCCCCCCCAAAAAAAAATACCATTACAAAATACTCTGTCTAAACATCCACTGCTGAAACCTCCAATCAAACATCCGAATCCTCAGCCCCATTCCATAACCCCCCAACTCCTCAAACCTCTCTCGAAACCATACTCTTCAACAGCTATTCTTAAACCCTCTCTCCAACTCCCAAACCCTCACTCCCTCTCCCTAACCTTCTCACCAAATCTCCATTCCTTATCCCCAGATAACCCCTATATTCCTTAATTCACTCTCTGCCCCCCTTCTTAACCCTCTATCCAATACCCACTGTTCAAACCTAACGCCAAATTCCCCCTGCCAATACATCCAGATACTGCACACGCTTACTCAAAGCACATTATCGTAAACGAGTCCTATAACAACAAATAATGGGACAGATTGAGTACTTTGTGATCGCTAGACAAAAGGACTGTTGAAGATGTTATGGTAACATCACGTACACTATCGGACATCATCTAAAGTAGAAGAAAAACCCCAGCTATTATAGATGTATTGCTGTAATCACACCACGTAAGGAATGTATTGAATTGACCTGTTGGTCACGTTTGGTCATGAGATGATGGGCTATTAAATATACCCACCCATCTGCAGCCACGTTACGAAGGAATGTGGCTACTGAGGTTGCGTTAAACCATGTATATACCCAGATACATACACACAAATGTCTATATTTCTATTAACACCATGACGGCTATTATTTTTGTTCTTTAGACACGAATATGAACTTTTACAAAACAAAAGTCGTATCCGACAAAAACGAAAGTCACCAAAAACTTTACGCGGTAGAAAACGAAAAAGCGACGCTAAAGTAGCGCCAAAACAGAATTGATCAAAATATTTCGGCGAGGAAGAAATTTTAGCGGATGGGAGGTGATTCGGCTGATAGGAGTTCTTTCATCTAATCGGAGGTGTTTCAGAAGACGGAAGGTTGATTAGTGGATGGGAAGAATTTCATCTGACGAGAAGTTGTTCAGCTGATGAGGGATCATTCATCTGACGACAGGTTGTTCAGCTAATGGGAGTTCATTCATCTAATCGGAGGTGTTTAAGAAGACGGAAGGTTGATTAGTGGATGGGAAGAATTTCATCTGACGAGAGGTTGTTCAGCTGATGGGAGTTCTTTCATCTAATCGGAGGTGTTTCAGAAGACGGAAGGTTGATTAGTGGATGGGAAGAATTTCATCTGACGAGAAGTTGTTCAGCTGATGAGGGATCTTTCATCTGACGACAGGTTGTTCAGCTAATGGGAGTTCATTCATCTAATTGGAGGTGTTTAAGAAGACGGAAGGTTGATTAGTGGATGGGAAGAATTTCATCTGACGAGAGGTTGTTCAGCTGATGGGAGTTCTTTCATCTAATCGGAGGTGTTTCAGAAGACGGAAGGTTGATTAGTGGATGGGAAGAATTTCTTCTGACGAGAGGTTGTTCAGCTGATGGGAGATCTTTCATCTGACGACAGGTTGGTCAGCTGATGGGAGTTCATCATCTAATCGGAGGTGTTTCAGAAGACGGAAGGTTGATTAGTGGATGGGAAGAATTTCATCTGACGAGAGGTTGTTCAGCTGATGGGAGATCTTTCATCTGACGACAGGTTGTTCAGCTGATAGGGAGTTCATCATCTAA